>CM060686.1:210623017-211874284 GCA_030686995.1 Artemisia argyi | reverse complement strand
CGAGTTGTAGAAGAACCAACGCCCATCTTGTGCCATCAACATCTTTCTCATGATAGAAAAACTCACAGCCTATGTTTCCATGTCATCGAATCAACACAAACTGGAAGTACTCATGATTATGTCTTGAAGCCGAAAGACAGACCATTTTCGGAGTTTGTGCACATGAAACGAATTGTAGTTCTAGGTTTTTGCAATGGGGTGTTTTGTTTATCACAAGACGACAATACGGTAGTAACGGCTTTGGTTGCTGTTGACCCTTTAAGGAAAGAATGTTACGAGCTTCCACCTATACCTCTTCTTCTGTCTTGGTGTGACTTCAGGAACAGCCAATTGTCATGTGGGCTTGGCTTTGATGCTTCCACCAACACTTTGAAAATGGTGTGTGTTTTTAAAGAGCGTGCACCAATTAATAACTCTGATATAGTGATGCAAAAACTATGCACAATGGTGCATGTATTTGGCACAAACTCATGGCGAGAAATTCCCCAAGTCCCATCGTATCCAATATTTGGAGAAGCCATATTTGCAAATGGTTGTTTGCATTGGTTGTTTAGTCGTATTAGCAAAGATGGTGGAAGAGGGGTAATATGGTTTGATGTAAACAAAGAGGAATTTGGGCTGATTAATCCCCCCAAATCAATGTCAAATTTATTTTATGTTTTGGGTGGTGATCACTTGGTTGATCTCAATGGTGAAGTTGGATATGTGTTACACGAGACCTGGGAGGTTTGGGTATTGAAAAAGAAACAATATTGGGTGCCACACTGTCGATTTGATATAAAACAATTTCTACCTTATAGCTACATAACGGTTTTGGGGTGTTGGAATAAAGACGGGGACATGTTAATAAGAAACGAAGGTCGTGGAAAGTGCAAGCTCGTCGTTTACAACCTCAAAAGCGGCGTTCTACACAAAACCAACATTGTTAGTCGTGAGAATCGTTGTCCATATATTTTTATGCATCCCAATAAGCTGTTTTCCATCCATGGCATTGGCACAAATTCCTTCCCTATGAAAAAAACAGATTTGAAAAGAAGTTGCCAGCATTTACTATCTTTTAATTAGGTAAGATTAGTTTTACTTTTATTGTTTTTGTTCCAGAATCGTATACATTTTTTAGTGATTGCTTTCATATGATATTCAAAGAATCTTAACATTCCTTGCCTGACCCATCCTTTTAATTGTTCGTCAACACGTCAAAAACATGGTTACTCATAAGTTTTAACCGGCCCTTTTAATTTAAAGCTGTTTTTCGAATTGTTTTAGCCAACTCATCAACTAAAAAACTCAAACAAAATCCATCCATTCAAGAGTAAACAAGAAACAAACATTTTTCTGTATACAGTATCTAATAAGTTCAATTTTTCGCTGGGGATGGTTTTTTTTCAAACACCGATAGAACCCAAATAGATGACATATGAATAAGCTAGATAAGAATATCTTTTAACCGAATCATGCCATGTTTGTTGTTCAGCCAGCCTATGTCGACCCGTCATAAGTAAATGTGTAGAAATTTTGAATTTCCTGTTAATTTAGGGGGACAATGATAAAAGCGATGAAGAAAACCATTGGCATAAAGTCTTACATATAAATTATTTTTGTATATGCTGGATGAGCTGTTTTCCGTTGCATTATTGTTAATGTTGTCGTAGTTTGAGGTTTTTGCAACGCCATACTAACTTCATAGTATATTCTTTCTTTAGACCGTCGATGCTGCAAGCATTGACGTTGACTTGTCTACCGGGTTGTTTGAGTTTGTCCGTCCATTTCCGTGCCTCAGTACACAATGCAGTGGGTGTTAATAGGAAGAAGAATAAGAAGGCAAGCTTGAGCAGAAGAAAGGACCCGCACCGTGTGGCTGGTAATTAAGAAGAAGGTTACATAGCTTTTGGGTATTGGACCCTTTCCGGATCTTTAGTTTCGTGATGTGAGACCTTTTGAAAATTTTCCAAACCTCTCGGGTATTAGATACTAGCTAGTTTCAAAGCTATACTATATGGTTTACGTTATGTAATCATATGAAATTGTTTGATGCGCATGTGTTACTCTATGTTCATCTAGCACGATAACTCATAGGACAAAATAAAGGATAAGTGAAGCTTTCATATTCATCATGTTTAGTTATCCGATCATAAATCAACTTAAATTCAACTAAAAAACTATTCATATTCAGATGCACTTGTTGTTAATATTTGATCACGTCTCAACTAATACTAAGAGTTAGTGCAGTTGCTTGTGCATCGATCGCCCTTATACAAACACAATAATGAATAGAGGGATTGATCTCGGACGGTATACCTGATTAAAATCTTTGACGCTATTGCATATAGGATAATCACATGGAAATGAAACTCTCGAAGGAAATTCCACATACCTATAATGTAACGTACAGTAACACAAAGAAATATCAGCATACGCAAATGGTATCTGTATGTGTGTACATTTATTAGGAGTAGATACTAAAACCTTCTTAACTCTCAAGAATGGTTCATAAATAATGTTGTAAATAAAATTTATAAAACATAGGCAAATTATTAAAGCTAGAAGGGGAGCTGAATTGGTTTAGCCGAGATGAAAATGAACAGAATCCTCCCTTGGAGAACCAGGTTTTTATGTGTTCCTTTTGCCATTTGTGCGCAGCTTTTGGCCATTTCGATCACCTAGCATTTGGAGCGATCGAGACACAAAATATGAAACATGAAAAACATTGTATTAATTAACTCATCTGCGCTTAAATATCTAGATTTTCATCAATCATGTTTTAAACTATATACGGAAGTTTTTTATGCAGAAAGGCTATGATCCTTACATATATTTAGGTGTAAACGAGTCGAGTCGATTCAAGTACTAATAAGCCCAAGCTCGACTCGATTATTAAAACTTGAGCTCGAGCTCCGTCGAGCTTAAATTTCAAATTCGAGCTAGTCTTGTGAACTAAAACTTGAGGTCGAAACTCAACTTGAGTTTGATTATTTCCGCATTTCTAGCTTGATCTTGATTAAGAGTCGGCTTATCAAGCTCGACTCGATTTGTTTTTATTAAAATTAGCTGATTGAATGTATTTAAAAAGGTAAAGGTGTAAATTGATCTAAGCTCGGTTATTACACAAGCCTAAAAACCAAGTATATTTGAGGTAGAACTCGACTCAAAGGTATACTTGAGCAGCTTGAGCTCGAGTCAATTTAAAATAGTTTATGAATCAATTTTGAATAGCTCGCCATCCCTCTTCACTTAGATTCAAGTTACTATACTGACACAAAAACGTGTTGTACGCCAAATATACGTAACACTTTTTTTTTGGGTAAAAGGTCAACGACCCGGTAAATATATTACTCCAAAAAACGTTTAAGTACAACGGATATGGGTGAATCCCATATCTCAGCCCGTTACATAGGCGAAAAGCTTACATAACAAGATACTTCCTATTTTCAAAACAAGAAAACAAACCATTACTCACATGATAGTAGTGACTCGGACAAAAGATAAACTACTTCCTACGACCTTGGAGATTAAAACCATAAATGGTATTAAGAGCATCCAATTCCCCTGGAAGATCATAAATTTGCTTCGAATAATCATCATAGTCATACTCATCTTCACGCTCATGACCACCACCAAAAAGATTTGCTGATTCATCGAACGTGTTAAGAACCTCCTCCTCTTCACTATCCGAAACCATAACCTCACCCACCTTTGAAAATGGGTTAGCCCTCTTAGTGACAGAGGTAGACGGAATAGGATGACCAGCATCATCCACAAGAGTAGCTTTCCCATCGATCAGCAGCTTTTCAATCTTACTAATTTTCTCAACAATAGGAGTAAAACCAACTTCCATTGTTCCCATAGAATCACTCACAAGCGGTTCTTGCGTATCACTCACAAGAGGGACTTGTGAAGTAATACCAGTCGTAACCGACTCATCCTTATTAACTTCCTTTGTACTGCCAACATCCATATCCTTGTTAGTAACAACCTTAGGAATACCAAAACCATCAGTATCATCCATATTAAGAGCATCAAACTGATTAGAAGCAGTGATCTTGGTTCCACTCGTACTAGCCACATCAGAAGCCTTCTTCTTACTGACATTAGCTTTCTTTGATTCAGGAAGAGTCTTTTTGGGCTGATATTCAAAATGCTTACCCACCACAGGTTTGATAAAACCTCCTCGACCTGAATTCGAAGCAACATGCTTTCCCTTCTTCTTATTGTTAACAGGCTGGAAACCATCACTTGCATTCATAGTAGGTTGAGCATTCGGTATAACAACCTTAGGGCACTCAACCAAAGTATGTCCAAATACCTTACATTTATCACAGCGAGGCGGTTTCCACTCATATTCTACCCGGATCTTTTCAATAGTCGAACCCGTACCATCAAGTAGAGGAATCTAAACAGTGAGACTGTCCTTTAGTACCTCATCCGACTTTACTTCAATCATACACCTAGCAAAGCTACTCCGGCCCCAAGATTCCTTGCACATTTGACTAGTAAAGGCATCTAACCTTTTGGGCGTCCCAATCACTGTAGCAAGAAGGCTAAGCCCGTCATCGGAGAACATAGCTACAGGAACATCATGGAATTTAACCCATACCGGAATGTTAGTCAAATCCTCTTTAAGCAAGTTGGTGTTCAATGTCCATGGTTTAAGTATAATAGGGACATTACGAATCAACCAAGGACCATTATCAAGGACATCATCGACACCTTTCTTCAAAGTAAACTTGAAGAAAAAGAAACCCTTAGCATTCATCATAACCTTTTGTAAACCATACTTAGCCCACGCATTGCGAACATAATAATCAACAACAGGAAAAGCAAGGCGTTGACCAAGGAAGTATCCGTAGAGAGTATTCTCGAACCTCATGTTAACCTCTTGCACTACATTCATTGGGACTGATAGATCAACATCAGCCTTCTTCTTGCTACATTCCATCCTACGAAAGTTTGAAACATGTTTCAGAGGTTCATTAGAAGTAGCACCCGCATAAGAAACCAACTTTACTCCCGTACCATTAGTAGTATCATCCTTGTGAGAATTAGGACCAGAAGTAACAGGAGGAGTACTAGTAATATTAACTTCATTAGCTCCAATCTCACTTTGGATTTTATTCATGGCATCATCAAAATTCTGATGCGCATTATCAATCAAGTGTTTCACATATTCAACACTAGTAACCCGCTCCAAGTCGTCACCAAGTGATGTACCTTTCATAAGTGGAATCGGCTCCACTTTCTGAGTACCATCCATAGAACAATCATTAGCATCATCCACATTCAAACTAGAACTCGTCACATCAGGAAGATTCTTCTTAACAACCGATTCCTTACTCACGCTCTTAGGACTCAAGAAACCCTTATGCATCTCTCACCACAAATTAAACAAATCAAAGCGTAACAGACTCAATGTAACCAGCAGCAAGCAAAACCAATTCAGAAAAAAAACCCTAATCGCTTAGGGTTTAACGTGACGCCCCAAAAAACTAACCAGCATCCATGATCCAATCAATAAAGGTTTGATTCAGTGGATAGAATATAGGATCAGAACCGACTAAGGATTGGAAGAACCTCAAATCTCTAGCTAGCTTTTACGTCTCGTCCAAACAAAATCTCCTGACAGTTGAAACATTCGAAACCAGAAAGTCCAAAAGTACCGCCACAATATCTCCCTACTGCTCACTTACCTCTAGGGTTTGTGTGTTCTTAAATATACGTAACACTTCATCTTTTATATAATAAAAGAATTACATCATTTCAGAGTGTTTTTGCAAATCCCTTCTTATTGAAAAAAAAATTAAACCAATAGGAGAGTTTGATTTTGCCACGTAAGCGAAATCGTGCAATATGATTGGTCAATAGAAAGTCAAAATTAAATTGATTTTAGTCAAACTTAATAAATTTGGTGGAGAAAATTGGTTAAGAAAAAAAATACTTAAAAATATAGGTGCAAATTTATGAAAACAAAAACTTAAAAAAAGATGAAGTAATTAATAAAACTTAGGTGGTTGAATTTTAAATAAATTATATAGAGCTAAGTGTAAAATTAAAAGTTTCCATGTTTTTTAATAACTTTTAAAAAAAAACAAATAACATCTTGCACTTTATACCCCCTATACTTTATAATATTAAATTTGTTTAAAATTACATGAGTATTAGTATTAGTTTTTATACTTTAATCTATTAAAATTATAAAATTTGATAAATATGTGAATTAGTTTTAATACACGTTAAATATTTTTTTAAAATAATGTTAGTTTTAGACTTCTCTAGAATATTTTTTTTAAACAAAGACTCATGTTATTCTATTTGAAAGTTTAATTATGCTTACACGGGTTTGAATATTAAATACAGCTAAATGCAATTTGTTGTGTGTGTTTTTTAGAGGAGGATTAAGTATCAACACATGATTGTCGTGGAAGGATTTTCTACGCCTGCTCAAAGTATGAATGTATAATTAAGTTGAGTTGCAGATTTAGATAATACATGAATATATTTTAATGTACCAAAGATGTGTTTTAATGCCTATATGAAAAAATTTTATGGTAGAAATTCTTAGCATGTGTCTTTGAATGAGTTAATGAAATTTAGCAGGTGTTTGATGTCATTGATAACACTATACGTGTCAACCAACGGTCTAAAACCTTGATGCTTTAGGCCAATTGTGAAAAAAGTTGCACTAAAGTGAAATGTCGTTAAGAATTCAATCAATGCTAAAAAACTTGCGAATGTACTCTTTGTCATTTTTTTCATGCATTTATAATTTTATTATACATGTAATAATAATTTCCTTATATAGTTCGGTCTCAAAGAAAAATTATTCGTATACATTATACATAAACATATTATACCATTACATTTTTTTTCTCTTTATGTAATAAAGAAACTATAGTGTAAGCATCTATGTTAATTTGGTAATTTTATGATCAAACATAAGAAGTAAATAGCACAAACTCTTTTTTTTTTTTAAAGAAATACCACAATTATAAAACACATCGTAAAATGATAGCATGGGTTTGCAAAACTAAAAGTATATATCACTAACATCTTATGCAAGTCAAGTATCATCATAAGATTTTGCTTGAATAATAAAATATTATTTTTAATTCAAAAGTATTTTCCTAAAATAATAGGTAGATTATAACATATATTGTATGTGGTTTTTTTATTTTTAGTCTACCAAGAAAAATCATTTGAAACATGTTAAGTGATTTATTTTTTAATCGATAATAATATATAATCAAATAGAAAATTTAAAAACCCTGTGAATGCACAGGTATTATAACTAGTTAATATATTTATATAAAAACATGCGAACAATGTATATAAAACTTAGAATCGATTAGGTGCACACAAAGAGATAAGGATGGTGTTATATGATAAGTGGTCAATGTTCTTATCTATATCATCGTTACCACGCACTAGCTAGCTAAGCTAAACACGATAGTCTTAGTTGTGAAACAATTCATCCCTCAATTATTAGAATTTTTTCAACGCATATAAAAGACTAAAAACCATAAGGATTGCGTTATCATCTAAAGTTGACTTTATTTTCTAACTATTATGTTTTGTGACTAGGCATTTTGGTGCGTGATGAATAGTTCAAAAATTCTAACGTTATACTGTAAATCGGAAGCCCCTTGCAAAATATTTTAAAAATGCTACAAAAATTCAAGTTAGACGTGTATTTAGACATGTATAATATTAATAAACATATATTAAATCGAAGGTCCCTCACAGACTGTGACCCTGTGCAAGGGCGTAGCCAGAAATTTATTTTTGGGAGGGCCAAATTTTTTCTGAAGGATGTTAGCAAATACTAAAAAAAACATCATAATATATAACTACACAGAAATGTAGCAACAAATTTGTTCAATTAGTATTTTAGTTGCACACGTCGTTTATCAGCATCATTAAAATCATCTAAAAATAAGTCTAAACTATTTATTGCATGATATTTATAGCATCAATTTTTAAAGTGGGCCAAAAATTAATACATGAATTAGTATAACATAACAGTGTAACAGTTTTTAAGGTGGGCTAGAGATCATAGTAGATATACTTTATCATATTTGGCTTTATTGCATGATAAGAAGAATGATGGGAAATGTTTTTCGTGATTGATACTGATAATGAGATTACATCCATATATAGCCCATGCAAAGACTCTATAATGGGCTAATTACTAATTTACAGCTAATACATTAATTGTACATAAATTCGACAACTAATACAAATCATAAGGATAACTACAAATCATATGTCTAACACACATTGCATCCAATTGGAATGCCAAGATATTTAAGAGGAAGTTTAGCCACCCCGCATCCAATGAAATTCGCCATGCAAGAAATCTCCTCATCAAAAACTCCAGTACCTATAAAATTACTTTTATGGACATTAATCTTAAGCCCGGATACTAAGAAAAAGCAACGAAGCATACAAATCAGATTATGAGCATTAATCGTAGACCATTCACCAAAGAAGATAACATCATCCGCATACATGAGATGCGAGATAGACATGTTATCCCGACCAATGAAAGCCCCTTTTAATAAACCAAGATCCTCAGCCTTGCGTGTAAAAGCATGAAGACCTTCCATTGCCAAAATAAACAGGAACGGGGATAGAGGATCCCCTTGCCTTAATCCCTTAAAGACCTCAAACTTGGTTGTAGGAGAGCCATTAACTAAAATAGAGGATCGGACATTTCGAAGACAACCTTGAATCCAAGTGCGCCACTTGAGACCAAAACCAAGCTTTTCCATAACGAAGTCTAGGAAATCCCAACGTAAAGAATCAAAAGCTTTCTTAAAGTCAAATTTAAAAACCATAAGCTCTTTGTTATGCTCTTTGTACCACACCAAAACTTCATTTAAAATAAGAGGACCGTCAATAATATTCCTACCTTTATTGAACGCCGATTGCACCGGGTTAATACAACTTCCAATCACCCACTAAGTCTATTAGCTAAATTTTTACCAATAATTTTGTATTGGCATCCTATTAGGCTAATAGGTCTAAAGTCAGTGACGAACTTGGCGTTATCAACTTTTGGGATCAAAGCAATGAGGGAAGAATTGCATCCTTTCGGGAAGGAATTAGTAAGAAAGAACTCTAGCACACAACGAACAACATCACCTTCTATCAGATCCCCGAAAGTTGTAAAAAACTTGAACGAGAAACCATCAGGACCTGGAGCATGATCACCACCACAATCCAAACCGCTTTCTTGATTTCCTCACAAGTGATATTCTGATCCAGGCGGTCTTGTTCACTAGAAGAAAGATGATTAAGCAACTTAGCATCTAAGAAAGGGGGAATCCCAGTAACCAAATTAAAACAAGAACGAAAATGATCCAAAAATTCAGCCTTGGCGAGGTTAGGATCCTCAATCCATTCGCCATTCTTGAGGATTCCATTAATAGCCAATTGACGCCTTTTTTTCTTCAACATGCCATGAAAAAATCCTGTATTTTCGTCACCCTCTCTAGAGCCCACTTTATCTTAGCTTTTTGGGCTAAGCCTTTAGTTTCCGAACGATCTAACTCGCCCAAGAATTTTAAAGAGTCCTTACGATTTATGAAGTCCTCTTCACTAGCACCGATTCCCGAATAATCAGCTTAAGATTTTGAAGTTTTTTCTTAAATGCAACCAAACCATTAGAATCAACAATACCATCGTTGCTCCATGTATTGATGACCAGATCTTTGAAGCCATCCATCTCCAACCACGAATGGAAAAACCAAAAAGGAGTAGGGCCATAATCAAACGCAAACTCTTTAAGAAGAATAGGACGGTGATCAGGAGTGCCTTTCTCCAAAATTACACTTGTTGTATGAGAAAATTTTTCATAGAAGCTGTCTGAAACCAAGAAACGATCTAGTTTTCTCATTTTTGATCCCCATTTATTAGTCCAAGTGTAATTATAACCGCCCAATGGAATGTTAATAAGAGAAGTATCAAAGATAAACTCATTAAATAAATCAGCTTGTCTTTCGTTAAAAACCGAACCATACCTTTCACCAGCATCACGAACTTCGTTAAAATCTCCCATGACAACCAAAATACCATCCGAATTAACCGTCAAGTTAGACAAGGAAGTCCATAAAGCAATCTTACTTGCTAAGTTTTGAGGCGCATATACAATAATCCACCTTATTTGAACATCACCCGGAATCCAAAGACCATCAACAGCCACATAATTATCATTGCAAAGGATTTTATGCTTAAGAAAAATCAAACTATTCCAAATAAAAAGAATACCACCAGACTGACCTCTAGCAGAGGTGGACGCAAAGTCGAAATGTGTGTTACCCCAAACCTGACGAATCATCCAAAGATCTACCTGAAGCATTTTAGTCTCCTGAATACCTAAGAAATTGACCTTGTGCAAGTTACATAATTCATTAACACATCTCCTTTTATTAAGGTCTCCAAAACCTTGAATGTTTATTGCAATCTCCTTTATCAGCAACTAGAGAAGCAAGGGTACTTTCGCAACCCTCCATATTAAGACCAAGAGCCAAACCAACCTTGATCGTTTCCTCAAGTCGTTCAAGCATAGAAAAACCTGTATGATTGGGAGAGACACCATCTACTGACTGAATAATGTTGAGTACCTGTTGTAGCCGGAGTAAAACCAGGAGGAAATGGAGGAGTGTCAGAGCTGATTGAATGTGAGACTTTAACATTCTTCTTATTAATAAGAGGGTCCAGCCCGAAAGGATCACTATCTTCGGGAGACTCATTAAAATCAACATTAACTTTAGAATCCTTCTCGTCGTGCTCTTTATCCTTAATAACCTGCTCATGGTCCTCAACAACATTGGTCTTATATAAATGCTCATATATCTCGACCCGTTAAAAACATATAAATATTGAATGTCACCAATGAACACGCAAGCCTTTAATTGTATTTATGAAAGAGATCTTTAGCTACGAAAGTTATCGATCGTTTGAATATATAGCTTAAAAATATACGATGTGTATGACACAATTATAAGTAGCAATAAGCACTAACCGTAAGTAATATCTATTAGCAGTAGTTGTTAGTTTATAAATTACAATATGTAAAATGTAATTTTGTATCATCACAACTCATAAATGATACTTGATAGAACATTGGAAAAAGAATATTTTAAAAGACAAGATAAAGCTAATCACTGCTTGTCAATCGAGCAAAATCACAACGCACACTGCTCACCGCTCCTAAAAGCTCTTAAACACTCTGTGACAAATACACCCATAAAAGCCGAGACATATAACTTATTTTACAAGCTGAAACTTACGCAAACTCTTAAAATGTAGCTTGTTCTACTTATATAATTATTGTTATTGATTCCCACAATTAAAGGGTTTTGAACATGAACAAAAATAGAAAGATTGAAGACTTATGCAAGGAAAAATTTCAAAAATTGTCCAAAACATAATCCTTAACATTTGCAAAGTAGTACCTTAAAGCAATATATTTGTTTTGCTAACAAAAGTTTAAAAGTAAGGATAAATGAGTAACAAAAAAGACTTATAAATAATCTACTCTATTCGTCTTTTGGCATATGGTCGATCATGCAAACTTTCTCATTAGTCCATTATTTCTATGCATCCGGTCATCAGGTTTGTGTTTAGTCATCATTTGCAAAGTTTAATTCCACTACTAGTGAAATTCCTTTAGTGACATGCATAAGATTGTAATTTTATCAGCAATTATAGTCACTTGATTACAATTGTAGTAGAAAAACATGCAGCTGACAAAAGTGTGTCACAAAAGGTTAAAAACAATTCCTATGCTCCTTTTGTGTTGTATTATATAGGTCTCTACCAACTCTTTTTATTTGTAGTTACAACACATGGACGACATACTCAGTGAAACATTAGCCTAGTGAAAAATTTTATGTGTCAATAGAGGTAATTAACTTTGTTAGTGGAGATATATAACATCATTGAATTGAACGTACGTATATTAGTCGGTCAAAAGTCGAAGACCGATTACTCAAAAGAACAAATTAAAAAAAAAAAAAAAAAAAAAAAAAAACTGCATAAATACGTGTATTATGAATAGAAAGTATATTCAAGAAATTAGATCAAAGGCGACAAGACACTTCTCGTTTAAGTGATGATTTCGTTGACCTATTTACAAGATATCAAGTGATGTAGTTATCAGAGGGAGAGGGAGATAATACGCGCTGCACTTTTTTTTCCTTAGTCATAGTTTTGTCTCACTGGTTTTCCTGACAAGGTTTTTAATGAGGCAGCATTCCCTAAGCGTATTAACAATATGGATATCCAAGAGGGAGTGTTATGGATAATTATTAGTGGATGTTCATATAACCCATAAAAGACCCACGACCCATTTAGCTATTAGGGTTTTTACCCTACTATTTATCTTATATATACCTCATGTATCTCAGACATTATAGATTAACTGAAGAATACTTTCATTCCCTCAATCTTGTTTATAACAGTATTTTTATTGTATTAGAGAGTCTGTATTTTTGCTAAAACTTACATTATAGTCCTAAAAAATAAATAAAGTTAAAAAAAAACAGGAACTTACATAACGCATCAACCGAATTGCAAAACACATCATATTGTATTTGTATTCATTGTAGCAAAACACAAAGTCAATATTAATGACTAACACCTCCTAAACATATCATTTGAATAGTTATATTAATACTTATCTTGTAACCATAACTTATAACTGAAGCATCATTAACTGTAAGAAGATTGTAAAAGTGATAGAAAGTAGCACCAAATCTAATTTACAAAAAAAGTGTTTGTGAGCCTGCCCGTGCTAAATAATGAGTTGTTTCAGTTTGGACCTATTTTGACCCCTACTTAATTCACCCCTAGTCACCCGTCTTGTCTATTTTGAATAAAACTCAAATGTTTCATTAGAGATGTTGCATCACATGTGTGTGTCACATTATTCACTAATCCGAAACTGCTAGTGTATAGTTTGTTAATCACCTTATTCCAAAAAGATATGATTTTTTTTTCACAATAACTGATGCAAAACCGCTTGATAACAAAGATACATCAAAACAATTACTTATGTCTTTTTTTTGCTTAAGACTATAGATAGTTAATTAGCTCACCAGTCACCAAGCAGTTCTTTAATGGTGCGTTTGTCCAAAACTTGGCTTCTTGATCGTCTTTTGGAATTATAGAGGATTCACCTAAAAAATACATTTGAGAAGCTCGATATAGATTGAACATGATTATCCTGTAACGTGGAAAAAAAATTTTCGGTTACTTCTATAATAATAACGATAATCAACGAAGCATTAAAATTATTAGTGAAATTTACCAGGAGAAAATTCATAACCATTCATTCATAAAATCTGAAAGCTCGTAGCAGTTCGTCAGAATCTAGTACATCAGTGTGTCTAGCATACTCAATTCTTTTTTTGTTCCAATACCTTCACACTGTAATCATAAAGGTGTATTAGTAATTTCTATTTTAGTTTTTCATAAAAATCTTTGATTAACTTTTCTTCGGTCTAGCATAATGTACCAGTAGATATATTTAGCAAAATTTGAGCTTGTTGCACTCAATTAAGGAACCCTGAACTGAAGGAACCCTGAACTGTTCGAACCCTTCTTCAAGGAGACCCATAATATATTTAAAAACTAACCGTAAGGAAATATAGAGCAGTTAACATGATAACCCCACCCTACTTTGACCCGTGTAACACGGGCTTGTTTCAATTTCAGCTTATATTTAGGCTGTTAATGTTTTCTGAAATCTTTTTACCATGATTTTGACAGAAACAATTGACATCCCCGAATAATGAAGGTATTTATAAACCGTAAACCCCTTGATTAAAAGCATTTAAGTGAGACTTCAAACCAATCATTATCTTGGAACCACTTATTACTCTTTGGTGTCTAATTGCATTTTTTTACAACAAATTCTAACACTAATTATTTAACTTCTTACACAATAAAAATAAGCAATCCCAAACATCCTCATGATCATTCAACAACTAATAAGCTATTTTCATAATTTGTGAAAAACTAAGACAACAACAACTTATTAAACTATCACATATTCACAACATAAGCAAAACAACCAATCAAAAAAAAAAAAAAAAAAAAAAAACACTTAACCAAAAGACAAAAATACACCGTTGGTCCCTAAACTTTCCATAAAACATTGCCAGGGACCTTAGCTTTCCAAAATCGCCGTGTGGCATCCAAAACATGGGATTTTGAGGCTAATTGCGTCCCTCGGCCTGTAATAGAAACAACAACGTCCGTTATAGTTCCCAAAACCCCGTTACATGTTTAGTTTGGAGGGTATCCATGCCTTTTTACCTAGTCGCATTTTTCTATCTCTTTCTGTACTTCCCAGCAGACGTCTAATCCTTTTTCCCGCCATTATGTCTAATATAAGTAGCCCAAGTACTCATTGCTCATCCTCAACTTGTTTTGGAAGCCTACCAAAAAAACCCTAATGCAATGTCACTAACCAAATCTAATAATTTAAGTAAAAAATCAAGAATCTCAAATCTTGGATTGACATTATGGCAAATCAGGGATGAACCGTACTTTGATAGCCATGAAGTCGAGAGAAATTGGGCAATGAGGCAATATGGTTAGTGTTTTTGATGATAATTGTTTACAAGCATATGTATCTTAAATTGTTTTATGGTATTTCCCTTTGTTGTTAGAGAATCGTAATAGTGTTTTGTTTTGTGTTTCAACAACAGATCGAGCTGGTGATTTTAGCATAAGAGTACACCACAATGGCTTATTTAAAAACTGCCCAGACATGATCTACGAAGGAGGTTAGGAATGTCATGTTGATTGTGTTGGAATTAATGAGATTTCGATTGACGAACTTGATGCTCTGATGACCCAAATCGGTTATTCAGAAGTCGAAACAATTACTACTGTTTTGCAAAACCTGGTATGACATTGTACGATGGCTTATATAGTTTTCACGAAGCAGTCAATTTAGACCTATTGAAAGAGATTGTGGAAGAACATAAGCTGATAGATGTTTATGTTGAAATAGGTAAGACTAGGTTAGACTTGTCTGAGATGTCCCCACAGTCTATTAAGACTGTATTTTTTGAGATGGATGAACTTAGTAGAAAAATAGCTCGTGTTGCTATTCAATCGTACTGCAGACGTTTGGTTCTAGATGACATAGATAACGACCCAGGCCTTAACCCATTTATGCAACTTACGCAACTACCTATAGATGTCTCATATGTTGGAGAATCTAGTGACTTGCCACACATTGAGCCCGGTTTTTCATGTCTTGACATGTATTCCTTTGCAAGCCAACCTGTTGATAATAGTGAAGGTCCATTATCCTAATCGACTACTTATCATAATTAACATTCCAAAACTAAAAGCTCTCCCCCATCGGTAGTTGGAAGCAAAACTCAGAACTCAGACTGGATGTGAATGAAAGAAAAGGGAGATAGGTGTGATAGGAGGGCACAATTAAACAAGTAAGCAAAGGCTCTCTCTCTCTCTCTCTCTCTCTCTCTCTCTCTCTCTCTCTCTCTCTCTCTCTCTCTCTCTCTCTCTCTCTCTCTCTCTCGCTCTGTGGTCTTGTGTGAACTCCTTTCCGCCCATTATTGATCTTCACTCTAAATGAGCAGGTCAATCGACCAATAGACAAATTCTTTTCCATTTCTAATAACAAGAATTAACATAATACATTTTTTTTAAATATAACGATTTTGGAGGTTGTATATAATTTTAGAGTAGACTTCGCGCAACTATCAATCCGTTTAAGATGGCTTGTTTGGCTATGTTTTCTTATTTAACCCGTTTGACCCATTGAACTCATTATTCACGAATACAAAATGGTATAAAAAATAATCCAATCCGGGCAAGATATGGTTATCCAAAAAAAAAATTTAAGTTCGTCAATCACTAATGTGATAATTAGCACTCCTAAACAGTGGCAAGAAACATATTTCACACAAGACTAAACGCCTTGGTTTCAACGAAAGGTTGGCCACTAGGTCTGCTTAAATGTTGTTAAGAGCACACGACTACCAGCTACAACAAAACTAAGTGGTAAACAAAGTAATATACAATGTTCATCTACTAACATAAGTAAACAAGTGCTAAACCACAAGGAATTGCTAATCATTATTTCATATAAAAACTGAACCTTTGATCAATCCAGTTTTATTTATGTTAGCTCACTCTCCACTGATATACGTTGTCAGGTCATTTCAAGACACGTGGACTGGAAATAGCGGTCTACAACTCCAACTCGGGAAGTTTGAGGCCTTATGGACTGTATATTGTAAGGTTATAGTTACATCTAATTATGTTGATGTTATATAGCCAACACATAAGTGCACACATAATGAGGAGGAGAAGTCGATGTCAATCAACTTTGGTGATTCCGCTGTTTACAAAAAATGATGTCCACTTCTTACATTTTTATAAATAATAAATTCCAATTTCCTTAAGTAGTACTTTTATAATAAATAATTAGTTTTCTATTATGTTCTTTTTATTAGATTTTTTTGTTTAGTAAGTAGTACTTTTATAATAAATTTAATCTTTCACACTATTCTTAGATCTGTTTCAACAACATAGTCGTGTGCAATCCAATATCGGACAATAGTAAAATGGTATCATTGTGTATATGTTAAAACATAATAACTCAATATTGAGCACGTTATATGTCAGACACATTGCTAAACCTTAAACAACTTATCACTATGAATGATAAACTTATTAGCCTTATAACAATCTCATAAGTATGGATTGATGCGTGAGGATTGCACCAGGCTTTACCTCTCGAGGGATCTCGAGAAATTTACAACCCCCACTAGGCAGTGTACCTGATCGATGTAGTATAGTATAATGACAAGTACCGGGGGATTGATCGTTCAGCTAGAAATAGTGTCGCTAGGATTAGAAAACCTAAAGACTAGGTCTAGAGATGAGGGATGATTCTTTTTGTATTTTTATATTTTTTAGAAAGCAAGTAAAAATCTCGGGTTTGAAGGAGTTGGGCGGAATTAGTTGCTAGTCAACTAACCCAATACTAAAGATGCAATCAAAATAAAATACTAGAAAATGAAAATAAACTAAATTATACTAGGGTTGTGAGCAATATGTGGGAGAATTGTGTTTACTTAGGTTTCAATACTCCCTAGATATCTTTTACACGTTATTTACTTGTTATAGTTGCGTGGATGACGGATTGTATTCCTTAATACCATTCATGGGGTGGTGTACTTACTTCCCCAATCCTATGAGCGCCTACTTCACTCCCATGTCGAGCCGGCTAAGAAGCTCCTAACATGGGATCATTAGAATTTACTCATGCATTAAATACAACCAATAAAATCTAGTACACATCGGTTCATGTTTCCTAAGACGTTCAAGCATGTTACACAATGGAGATCTGCCAGTTTTCTTAAGCCTAACATTGAAATCATTCATCCAATACAACCATAAACAAGTAATCAACACATAATTAACATCTAGGTTTCATTAGATCCAAGCAAACACAAGATAGATCTAGCCTAGCATGTTGAAATCAAGACAAGCACAAGATATAATCAACCAACACAAAGACATATTGATTGAATTAAGAGAAGACTTATCTCAATAGAACATGGAAGGATTCAAGGGGTGAAAACCCTTGAAAGTACTGTAAAATATGAGCTAGGGTTTACAAAGTTCGGCCCTAGTTTCTCCACACAAGTCCCTCCCTTTATGAATGAAAAATAGAAAACTATATATAGAGTTTGATAGGTGACGGCGTCAAGAAAAATGTCTGACACCGTCATCTCGCCGCCAAATAGTTCCTTGGACTGCCTAGATCTGGGTCTGATGCCGTCATGTATTCTCCTGATGCATGCCGTCACAAAATTAACTCTTGACGCCCTTGTTGTGACGCCGTCAGGTTTGCACTGGGTCGTCACCACTTTTACTCTTGACGTCGTCAGGGTCTTCCTCTTGACGCCGTCAGGTACTGTTCTCAGCATAGAAAATTAAGACTTTGCCGTTTTCTTCACTTTTATGCTCCAAAAACGTCCGAATTGCTTCCTTTTCCAGATTTCACTCCCAAAGTACCTAAAATCACAAAAGGAACGATTTAGGGTAATATTTGATCAAATAAATTCAATTCCGGGCTTAAATGACCCCCTAAAAGTGGTTCATTTTTCGCCTCATCATATACCCTTACACTTGAGATTTGCTTGTCCTCAAGCAAATGCACTTTTATTCTAATCAAAATACAAGTTTGGGGTCATTTAACACTAATATAAAAGGAATTACAACAAATAATCGTTCCACTAAAGACCAATGACAAGCACGGAGGTCATACACTAGCACCTCACAAATAGTGTTTAGATACTCACATCTCTCGGGTGTAATAAAGTACATATCACAATATGGAAATGGAAAACATCTCTCACTACCTGTCATAGCAAAATGGATTACCATAGGCTTGGGAAAAGATCAAACCTCCATCACATGGCGTAAGCACCTAGGATAAACTATCAAAGAGGTCTTTCAAAGGGTTGTAACGTTAGGTGTAGGGATATGGAATACACGGTTTTGTTGGATATAGGCAGTCTTTACTGGTGGCGAGTTAACAATCTTAGTTAATTACATGTACAATATGGCGTTGCTAAGCAAAGACTAGACTCGACTTAAGCTAATAAATGAAAAATAACAAAAACATAAAATAAACATAAAATGAAACGGGATGGTAGTCCGTATGTTTTTCTTTTTTTTTTCTTCTCTTTTTTTTATATATTTTTATTTCGATTTTTTTTTTTTTTTTTTTTTTTTTTTTTTTGCATACACTCTTACCCTACCATCCAAAATAATGCATCATAGGGAATGAATATTTCCCTTACACTTGAATCTTTACATACTTTACAATAAACTAATCTAATGACTCGAATTAAGAAAATCAAAACACTTGGAGTACTTTTAAGATTAACGCACATACACGGGGGTAATATATGATGTTCTTCTCTATTACTCCATAAAATAAGCACTTTACCATCAGTCCCAATCGTCCCAAAACAATATGTACAAGGATATGACTCGACTTAGCAACCATGTAATCAATTAGATAATTAACTTAGGGTTTAACAAATAACAATAATGCACTAAAGATGAGTGCATACACGGAAGGCTAAGGCGATTTGGGTGTGCATTTAAGTGGGGTGTAACAAATTCTTCCTTTAAGTAAAATGCTTAAAGTTAGAAACGAAAAGATAGGCTCGGAGGGGTGTACTAGGGGTTTCGTGTACTAAAAATGAGTACAACGCTAAGGGTGTGGGAAAAATCAATTGACTTAACTAGCCAAGTAATATGACTTAAATGATCAAGTAATTATGATACGGGTTTAACACAAGGGTGATCCTAAAGCCTCTTATCATGTAGTAAATCCTACTACACTGTAACACCCCCAAATTTAAGTTTGTCGCAGCGGAAAATAATTTGGGTGTTACGGGGAGGATCTAAGTTTTAATCATATAAAACGGCTTAAAAGAAGCGTTTTGAAAGTTATTTGTCATTCAAATAATATTTTTGATAAAAGATGAACCATTTGATTTAAAATCTTAGTAAAAGATATAAAAGCTTAAAAGAATAACATATTTGATTTTTTTTACACCATTTTAATTTATCAGAGTAATAAATGCCCACTCTGTGTCTTGTCCTGCTCCGTTAAATTACCTGAGATACACATGCTTAAAATTGTCAACACAAAGGTTGGTGAGTTCATAGAGTTTTATGAAAAACCCTTTATTTTGATAGATTTCAGGAATATTTGGTATTGATAAAATACAAAGAGTAATGAAACAAGTATTAAGTAATATTGTCTAAAATCACATATAAATCATATAAATAATCAATCAAATTCAAATAAGGAATCAATGATCCTAACTTGAGCTGGAAACTCATGATGCTAATTTAATCAGATATACAATTCAAGTATGGTCAAATTCCTATACAGCTGTATCTAAATATATGTTAAAAACATACATTTCTTTTATAGATATTGCCCCAAGCCTCATGACATACAAGCTTAACCAAAAGAGGTGTTTTATCAAATCAATGATAAATTTTGCCCTCTAATAATAGGTGATTTGCCAATTCCTATTTGTCTACGAATATAGTGTATAACGATTAATACGACTAACCATTTGCAAATGGCATTCCGTCAAGTATTAGTGGGACAGGAGGTCAGTCCTTAACAGGTTTCGAATCTGTTCATTATATTCGCGCCCACTTAACAGTGATTAATGGCTCATGATTGAGGGACTTTATGGCGATAAGGTAACTTAGGCAATATCAAGGTAATAATGGGATCATTCAGGATAACATCATATAATCAAGTATCATACCACAGTAATCAATTTGGAAATAGTATCATCTGAGTATCAGTAATTCAATTAAGTATTTCGCCAGTAACATATACATATCACATACCACAATAATCGAATTGGAAACATTATCATATGAGTATCAGTAATTCAGTCAAGTAATTCATCAGTAAAATACATATATCACATACCACAATAATCAAATTGGAAGAATTATCATATGAGTATCAGTATTTCAGTCTAGTAATTCATCAGTAAAATATATATATATATATATATATATATATATATATATATATATATATATATATATATATATATATATATATATATATATATATATATATCACATTTTAAATCACAAACCATATTAAATAAATATCAATTAGGAAATTGATTTAAATCATGTATTTTATTCATATACTTATCAATTTATCAAAGTATATGTAAGCATGTATCTCCCCCAATGAGTTAAAAACAAGTATTGGAAATGGGGCTATGACTCACCTGGATTGATACGGAAATGATGAAAAGTAAAGTAGGATGAGATTTATGGGAACAATTAAAGAAACGTCTTTGATATGGAACCTGATAAATAAATTTATCTGAGAATATAACCAAATACTATTTGGTAAATACGAACGAATAACGAATAATTATTATTCGTTATGACGAATAGATGATGTGTAGTGTAATTATTATGTTATGCATGATATGCTAAAATACTTTATTTAAATTATCCATCGAAGTTTTACCTTTTTAAACTTAAGTGAAAATATTAACTTCTGAAATATCGTTATATATATTATTAACATAAAAATAAAATGTAATAAAAATGCATATGACGTGATGGTTGACGTAAAATAGAAAATAAAATAAGACTGTCAAATAGATTATATTTGGTCCTTGTCCTTTTCTCATTTTTACACTTTTTATACTAACGGCGTTAGCGTTACACCGTTAGTCCTTTTCGTATCTAATTTACAATTATAGTCCACTACTTGTCCAAAATTACAATCTAAGCTTGTAACATCATATAATATCAGTTTTTATCCTAAACTTTCTGTTTTTACAGTTTTAGTCCAAGTTTTAATGTTTGGCAGTTTTAGTCCTTTTAGGTGTCGTCGCGTTACATTTTTAGTCCAAAATTATAAAAATGATTATAAAAATTTTATAAAAATTTCCGTAGCTTAATAAGTCCATAATAAGCTTATTTCAACTGCTTATTTAATAAAAGTGCTTATTTTCTAGCTTATGATATAAAAGCCCATTTAAAAATTTAGAGGCGAGGGCATGAAAAATGTTTTGGGCCTGAACTTGGGCTACTTTTGTGATTCCAAAATATTTCATATGGGCCCAGTGGGCTTATGGATCTTTATTTCTTGTTGGGCCTTGAATAAACCCACACGAAAATAATTAATTTTATTAACTAATTTTGAATTTGAAAACCTTATGAATGTCGATTCAATTTGGCTAAATTTATATGTCGAGACGTGAGTATTTTTACATGTTATCAAAATGAAAGTGATAGTTTTCTAGGTGGTCTATTAGGTCGAGTAATTATATGCTACTCTTGTTATGTGATTTTTCAAGTTATACGTGAGTTTTGTAGGGTAGTTGGGACGTTTCAATATATGTGAAAAAGTTAGAATATTTTCTAAGTATTTCTAAAATTTTCATACGATGGAGTATAGTTTAAAATGAGTTCGTAATATGCATGTGAAGTAAAAAATATCGTGAAATATGTGTGATACGTGACTCCTAGGCCTTCCAAGATAGAGGCTAGTCACGTTTGTGTTGCTACAAATATATACGTACGTAAAATATATATATGAAGCTATATACGATCGACACTAACTATAACAATGATGCATGTAAACTTTTAACGTGTAGAATGGATTCAAATGAGTTGTAAAAGACTTACAACGCTTCTAGGATGCTAGAGGGTCGAAAGAAATGGAAGGAAACACAAGAAACGATCACGTTCGATTATACCCAACTATATCACATATAGTTTTTAAACCCGATAACCTTTTCCTTGCCTCCTTACGATATTGTTTCACTCATGAACTCTTAGAAGTAGTTTTTAGGAAGAGAGAATGTTGTGAAAGTGTTTGAGAATGAGGAGAAGCAAGTGCATGCATGGAACGTATATATGGTGCCATTTGATACACGTATGTGGGAAAGATTTCTAAGAAACCTCATGCACTATTCCATGTCAGTAACTTAGACTCCTAGTATGAGATTTTAACATAGAATATTGAAATGTGAGAGCTTGAAATGAGGGAAATGTTTTGGTGACTCATGTATGCATGTCGACAACCAATTTAACCCATACACGATTTGTGAAATCGTGTCTAACTTGAATGTAACTGATCATCTTTGACATTTGGACATGAAATCATCTTAATATTATTATTTGGAACTCGTAGGAACAAACGGGAATCAAAACGGTTAAGATTTGAGTGATTTATGAACCGATTGATATGAATACATGTCGAAACACTTTGCCACTTAAAAACGTATCAAACGTTGCCCAATGAACTTGGGATTTAACACACTAATAGTTGGCTAGGTGATAAACGAGATGGTGCAAAAATATTGGCACGTCGTGTGTAAGAATTGAGAATAAACGAGGCGTTTTGAAGCATGGTTGGTCGAATATTTTGGAAAATAAAAAGAAAAATTGGGCTTTGGTTTTTGGGCCTGTGAATAGTAACCGTTTATTATTATTAGTGATTAATTAGGATTAGTGAAATTATTTGGTTTTCGTTAAACGTGTCGAGAACTTGTTTTGTCGTTTGGTGAATTTTGCAATATCGTAATCGTGACCATTTTAATATATTAAGAAAATTTTAAATTTCCCCGTAAAAATGGTGATTACAATAATGACAAAAATTTATATATAATTAAACATTTTTAATTATATGAATTTCTGCGAGGTTTTACATACACGAATGTAGTCTCACTAGCGGTCTTGGGATGCATCACTAACGCAAGTTCTAGAAACTAAATGCTACCGGTACACTCATAAGCACTAATAGTAAATGCTTTTCCTATCAAATCTAAAGGCGAACCTCACATATTTGGGTGGAAAATTTTTCTGAATGGTACGGTTATGTGCTAGTCATACAATCTCTTATCCATGAGACGCTTGCTATGGCTAAAGTTTCACTCCTAAATGTTGTAAAAAATTTTAAATTTGGTGCTAAAATTGCACTAACAAGTATTTCTCGTAGTTTTATTACACATCTACCATTAAACAAACAAACTCAAGCGAAAGTGTATCTGTAAGGTATCATCATTTTACCATCCCCTTACACTTAGGATGAACATTGTCCCCAATGTTCAAGTAAAGAATGTAAAAGTGAAATAAGTAAAAAGAATGAAATCAAATACTCCCCTGATTCGCTCGGTATGGATAATAAGGTGGCCAGGTTAGATCTTCCTCCAAGAAAATGAACAATCAAAGCTTCCCTTCCAGAATAATAATCATCTTCTTGTCATACATAACCTGTAAATCCTGAGAAAACAGACAAGACAACCTCGCATAAAATCGGCGGCAATCTACATATGCTAATAAATCCTATAAAACAAAATAAGATATAATGCTTGTCGAATGATGTTTGCAGATTTCCTGGAGATTATGAAACTAATAATTCAACAAAAACTTTAAGACTCCGTTAGAAAAACAAAACTGGTAAAATTTCCAGATTTTTACACGTGACGCTGTCAAGAGTAAACTCGTGACGCCGTCAGAAGTGACCTGCAGAAATTCTTATGTTAAGTTTCCGGAAAATTTCTGGAAAAACTTCATCCTACTTCCTGGAAAATCCTGCAAATCATCATTATGACTCGATACAAGCATTTGACTCTAACAAATACGAATATACATGTTCACTTAATATTGTGGAGAATCATGATCGGTTTGTTTCTTAAAAACATATTTGGGGTTTCCCCTTACACTTATCTTTTGTAAAAATATCTTTGGATGAAGTTAAGACTAGGCCAAACAACAAAGTAAAGTATTTTCACTATTTTAGTTTTGAAACATGATCTACCAACAATAAAAATAAAGCATGCATACGGAAGCAAATAACAAATAAACAAAATAAAAATCACACAAAGCATGGGTTGCCTCCCAAGAAGCGCTTTTCTTTATTTACGAGTCTTGTAGCTAGACTCAAGGTCATGGGTTAAATTTTCCTTTCCCACTTTTGTGCCGACTCAAAACATCTAACCCAATTCTCATCACGCTTGTATTCCGGGCCTAGATTCATGCAACCCGAATAGTATGTTCGCCTCCTCTCACAATAGGCGTCATTATTAATTCCTTCTTCCTTAAACTCATAGGGTCGAATCTCATCAATTTGTAGATTCTTGATGCCCTTTAATTCTTCCTTCATGTGAGGCATCATAAAAGTAATCTTCTCTATCCCATCAGTAAACTGAACTATCCCCTTCTCATGATCATATTACATCTTAGTCTTCTCAACAAAAGTTCGTCCTAGAACCATCTCTCCTAGGTGTGGATCTATAATGCCTCTAACATCTTCTAGGATTACAAAGTCGCATTGATAAGTAAAATTGCATATAAAGACGTGTACCCCTTTAACTCTCCTGACAAAATTACATAACCTATTAGAGTTGTAAGGGTCTTTTCTAGGGCTTAACCTTTCGTTCATTATCCAGTTGTAATAGAGCCTAGACATAATATTCATGGGTGCTTTTAAGTCAATGTATGTATGCTCTCTAGACATGTACCCAATCATGCAAGGGATTTTTATGTTCCTGAAGTTATGCCTCCTAATCATGGTGTCTTTCTATATTTTGAGCGGCAAGGGTGTTGTAAAAGGAACCTATGGTAACTCAATTCATCCGGGGTTGGAGCAAAGTCCGTAAACTCAATTTTCATTTGGAGAGGCTTAATGAATTCCATAAATGTATTAACTTCTCTCTTTCTTCTTTTATGCGCTATAAGCCTCTTGCTAACTTCTAAACGGTGACTCTCTAAATCCATAAAGACCAAACTAGTACAAACAAAAACACGAAGATATAAGATAGACTAAAGAGAACCTAGAAAATAAAAATAAAATCTTACTAGAAAGGAATCTAGCAAGTAGACCTAATAAAAAGAGATTCTAACCTAGACAATAACTATTCCCCGGGCTGCGGCGCCAAAAACTTGATGCGTGGGGATTGCACCAGGCTTTACCTCTCGAGGGATCTTGAGAAGCTTACAACCCCCACCAGGCAGTGTACCTGATCGATGTAGTACAGTATAATGACAAGTACCGGGGGATTGATCGTTCAGCTAGGAATAGTGTCGCTAGGATTAGAAAACCTAAACACTAGGTCTAGAGATGAGGGATGATTCTTTTTGTATTTTTATATTTTTTAGAAAGCAAGTAAAAATCTCGGGTTTGAAGGAGTTGGGCGGAATTAGTTGCTAGTCAACTAACCCAATACTCAAGATTCAATCAAAATAAAATACTAAAAAATGAAAATAAACTAAATTATACTAGAGTTGTGAGCAATATGTGGGAGAATTGTGTTTACTTAGGTTTCACTACTCCCTAGATATCTTTTACACGTTAACTACTTGTTATAGTTGCATGGATGACGGATTGTATTCCTTAATACCATTCATGGGGTGGCGTACTTACTTTCCCAATCCTATGAGCCTACTTCACTCCTATGTCGAGCCGGATAAGAAGCTCCTAACATGGGATCATTAGAATTTACTCATGCATGAAATACGACCAATAAAACCTAGTACACATCGGTTCATGTTTCCTAAGACGTTCAAGCATGTTACACAATGGAGATCTGCCAGTTTTCTTAAGCCTATCATTGAAATCATTCATCCAATACAACCATAAACAAGTAATCAACACATAATTAACATCTAGGTTTTATTAGATCCAAGCAAACACAAGATAGATCTAGCCTAGCATGTTGAAATCAAGACAAGCACAAGATATAATCAACCAACACATAGACATATTGATTGAATTAAGAGAAGACTTATCTCAATAGAACATGGAAGGATTCAAGGGGTGAAAACCCTTGAAAGTACTGTAAAATATGAGCTAGGGTTTACAAAGTTCGGCCCTAGTTTCTCCACACAAGTCCCTCCCTTTATGAATGAAAAATAGAAAACTATATATAGAATTTGATAGGTGACGGCGTCAAGAACAAATGTTTAACGCCGTCATCTCGCCGCCAAATAATTCCTCGGACTGCCTAGATTTGGGTCTGGCGCCGTCATGTATTCTCCTTATGCAGGCCATCACAAAATTAACTCTTGACGCCCTTGTTGTGACGCCGTCAGGTTTGCACTGGGTCGTCACCACTTTTACTCTTGACGCCGTCAGGGTCTTCCTCTTGACGCCGTCAGGTACTGTTCTCAGCATGGAAAATTAAGACTTTGCCGTTTTCTTCACTTTTATGCTCAAAAAACGTCTGAATTGCTTCCTTTTCCAGATTTCACTCCCAAAGTACCTAAAATCACAAAAAGAACGATTTAGGGTAATATTTGATCAAATAAATTCAATTCCGGGCTTTAATGACCCCCTAAAAGTGGTTCATTTTTCGCCTCGTCATGGATGCTCATAAGTATAGACCTAATAAGTTATAATATTATCCAATTTTTATGACGCTAGCCCATCCATCGGACGTGTCATGCGACTAGTTAGTTATATATTAGGGTTATAAATATGATTACCTAATCTCTTTTAAATTTTAGAAACTAATGAAGCCAACAGCAGCTAGTAGCTACCAAACAATATTTTTCGAATGACATATATTATCATTAAAATATATAGATGGAGGTTCGCTTTTATAGGATGCTTCAAAATCCTGTAGCAATCAAAATTTGTCCTTCATAATGCAAATATCACGTTCTTTCTCCTCATTATGCAAATCCAGACACACAATTAACTAACAGTAATATAATGTATGTAAAAGAACTTCAAAACTTTGGTGAAGCGTAACTTGGCTTCTAAAGATTTTCTATAATAGATTGTCGTCCCACTTTTGCAAATGCCCCTAAACAGTCTGTGTCCAAAGAATCTATATTCAACCATTTCTGCCCAAACATTTATGTACAAACAATCATGCATTTTTAAACTCAGCAGTGTAAAGATAAATAACTAATAGAAATCTGCACAAATGATAGTTAAAACATGTATAACCAACGAAGAATTCCCATGAAAGTGTTTTTGGGTCAAGAAAGCCTGTTTTGACCCGTTCTCTGTTTCACACGTACAGAGACGTCGTTTACTACATTGAATAGCGACATTATTATCCCTAGAATTGAGATCGAGGTCTGCAAGGCCATAAATAGTTTTTGGGACCTCTTTTCAAACACAAATTATGTACTTTTTAGACATATAAAGTTGTAAAAAACCAATAGATATTCACAGCCAACTTGTTACATGAGCAGAAAGTAGAAAAAGAAAGTATCAAAATTATAAACCTTATGTTGCATCTTTAAAAAAGGATAGGTTCCAAGTCAAATATGCAGTTTGGGCTGATTTTTTGAGCCGTGGACTAATTGATCTCAATATATCTGGACGTATGTTTGTCTGTCTCGGTAACTGATTTATATATTGGAACGATTTAGGTGGTTAATATGCCTTAAAATTTTTTACCAATTCGAGCCAGGTTTTACTTCTTTGACCCATTTGAGATACATTCAACCCAAATTGACCCATTGATAAGTAAATAGTTAACTATATGTTTGTGGGGGCAGCCAAGAAGTGAAGAAGGTAGATCTGACGGATGTGGGGATTGTTGGCGGTCTGTCAGCCGGAAGCGAAGAAAAGGACAAAGGACTACCAAATTCACTGTATATAGGTAGAGCGATGGGTACAGGATCTGGGCTCAGTAGATACATCTTTCTGCAAGAATCTAAGAAGATATAAAAGAAGGCCAAAAAATGAGGTAGCACGTGATCGGCACGGCGTCGTTGAAAGAGCTGACTTTGGTTGTCTTACATCAATGACGCCCGGGTTCGTACCTGAGACACAAAATGTAACCGACGACCAACATGGGGTGATCACCGGCGAAAGAGTGCACGTGAGTGACACGATGCCCCTGGGTGAGCAGCATTGAATACGTATTTTGTGCAAATTATTTTATTAATTTTTTTTCTGGAATTCCTTTTTTTCAAACGGTTTGGGCATCATCCTTTTTGTACGTAATGTTATGCAGTCACACCTGTATGTCGGAATCCGGGAAGAAATAAAAAAGCTCTGGAACCAAGGTAACACATGAGCGGTGTCGTGTTGTGAAACAGCATGAACATGGTGGTCATATGTCACTCAACTTTGATCTTATACCTGAGACAGAAAATGTAAACACTAAGCATTGTTTTAATGATAATGTGAAAATTATCTTTATAAGTTTTTAGTATTCTTAGTCCTTGTGACGGTATTTGTAAGTATTATATGAAACTGTATATTCAAATAAGAGTCTACTATGCTAAATTCACTATTTTTCTAACTTGCAAGTTGCAACTTATTAAACTAATCTAATACTTTATGCTTCATGTTCTTATGTATTTAGTTATATTTTTTTTGGGTAAAAGGTCAACGACCCGGTAAATGTATTACTCCAAAAAGCATTTAAGTACAACGGATATGGGTGAATCCCATATCTCAGCCCGTTACATAGGCAAAAAAACATACATAACAAGATACTTCCTATTTTCTAAACAAGAAAACAAAACCACTAACCACATGATAACAAAAGACTCTGACAAAAATATAAACTACTTCCTACGACCTTGGAGATTAAAGCCATACATTGCATTAAGAGCATCCAAATTCCCTGGAAGATCATGAATTTGCTTCGAATAATCATCATAGTCATCAAATTCATCTTCACGCTCATGACCACCACCAAAAAGATTTGCTGATTCGGCGAACGTGTTAAGAACCTCATCATTATCACTATCAAAAACCACAACCTCACCCACCTTTGAAAATGGGTTAGCCCTCTTAGTGGAAGAGGTAGATGGAATAGGATGGCCATCATCATCTACAAGAGTAGCTTTCCCATCAATAAGTAGCTTTTCAAGCTTACCAATTTTCTCAACTATAGGAGTAGAACCAACTTCCTTTGTTCCCATTGAATCACTCACAAGCGGTTCTTGTAATACATTCCCGTTTAACGACTCATCCTTATTAACTTCCATTGTACGACCAGAATCCACATCCTTGTTGGTGTAAATAGTAGGAATACCAAAAGCATCTGTATCATCCATATTAAGGGCATCAAACTAGTTAGATGTAGAAATCTTATTTCCACTAGAACTAGCCACATCATAAGTCTTCTTCTTAGTGCCATCACTTTCTTGGGTTCAGGAGGAGTCTTTTTGGATTGATACTGAAGTTGCTTACCCACAACAGCTTTAGTAAACCCTCCTTGACCCGAAATTGTAGGACCTCCTTGCTTTCCTTTCTTCTTGTTATTGACAGTCTTGAAACCATCATTAATAGGCGTAGCAGGCTGAACAGGAGGAATAACAACTTTAGGATAGTCAGTCAGAGCATGACCAAATATCTTACACTTATCACAACGAGGTGGTTTCCACTCGTATTCAACCCATATCTTCTCAATAGTCACACTCGAACCATCAAGAAAAGGTATCTCAACAGTGAGGTTATCCCTAAGCACCTCAACTGACTTCACTTCAATCATGCATCTGGTAAAACTACTACGACCCCATGATTCCTTGCACATTTGGCTGGTATAAGCATCTAACCGTTCGGGCGTACCAATCAATGTGGCAAAAAGACTAAGACCATCATCAGAAAACATAGCAAGAGGAACATCATAGAATTTAACCCACACCAAGATGTTAGTCAAATCCTCTTTAAGTAAGTTGGTGTTCAATGTCCATTGTTTAAGAATAATAGGTACATTTCTAATCAACCAAGGACCGTTTTCAAGAACATCATCAACACCTTTCTTTGAATTAAACTCAAAGAAAAAGAAACCCTTTGCATTCATCATTACCTTTTGGATACCATACTTAGCCCACACATTACGTACAAAGTAATCAACAACAGGAAAAGCAAGGCGTTAACCAAGGAAATACCCATACAAAGTATTCTCAAACCTAGTGTTCACCTCTTCAACCACTTTAATCGGGACAGAAAGATCCACACCATAAGCTTTCTTGCTACACTCCAGCCTACGAAAGTTTGACGTGTGTTTCTTAGGTTCGTTAGAAGTAACTATAGCACCCGCAAAAGAAATCATCTTCCCATTGGTAGTACTCGTAATAGTAGGCTGTTTTAGAGTACTTGGAGAGTTTTTCAAAGCAGCACCCTGAGGTAACGAAGCAGAAGCAGCCCCACTCTCCAAATTCGTAGCCACATGTTCACTAGCATCCACATGTGATGTAGGAGCAGACTGAGAAACATTAGAATTAGTCGTTCGTGAATCAAGAAACTCTTGGAACGATTGTGGTTGTGTAGAATTGCGTACACCATTCATATTATGAGAAGAAACATGAGGACTTGATTTACAAGTATCATTAGGATCCTTACCACCACGTTTTTCAATGTATTCCTTAGAACCTGTACCAAAATCTTGTGACTGGAAGGCAACATCAAAGCTCGTTTTAGGAGTAGCATCCACATGACCAGGCAACACACCATCGGATTGGTCCAAAGTAACACCTCCATCACCACCAGTAGCTTCACTAATAGTGTCACTACCATTAATATTTGTTGTGGTCATCTCATCAAGCGAATCAATAGTAGGAATTGAAGCACCAACTAAAGCACTAACACCAACCGAACTATTATTACCACTAGTTTATTTCTCTTTAACGCCTCTCCCATTCAAAAAACCCTTCTCCATTGAACCCCAACTAACCAAAATAAGTTTATACTCAATCACATGAAATCCCAGCAGACACGAGCAACCAAAACTGTAGATCAGTAACCCCACAAATTGTCCAACAATAGTAAAGTAATTAAACCTTAAAGCCTTAAAGATCACTAGCCCCAATAGTATAAAGCCTTAAAGATCACTAGCCCCAATAGTATAATAATAAATTAAATCCAATATATATACTAATACTAATATCATAATTGATATTGGATCTATGCGACTACGTTAAAATTAGAATGAAACAATTAAAAGCATGCAAAGAAAAGCCACTAACCCACAATAAACTTAATGACTAAACAATAAGTTTTAATCGTTATATGGATTTGAAATTCATTGAATTTGCAAGGGATGTAAGGGTTTTGCTTTTCTCCAATGTCGCCACTTGAGAGAGAACTTTTAGGGTTTTTTTATATATATATGGTTTGATTGCTTATTTAGTTATATTTTTATTTTTTACTAATAGCTAGCTTAGACTTTACATTAATCAAATAGTTTTATAATGCACTTCATTTCTAATATGACCCTATAATTAGATGTACATGTGTGTAACACCCCCACAATTTGATACAGCGGAAGACTCAACAAGCTTTCGGGGTGCTACGGGGATTGGTATCCAACACAAGACAATATAGAACGAGAGAAAGTAAACATAATAAAAACACAACCAAACAGGGTTTTAAGGTTTACATTTATCCCAACATCATTTAGAGTCATTCCCAAAATTAAATAATAGTAGGTCCAAATTTAGTTATCAGAGTTTAGAAAAATAGATCCATAAACCATGTGCCTTGGCCGAGCCTTCCATTCCAAGCATGCATCTCAACACTTAATTACCTGAGAAAACGTGCTAAAAGTCAGCTTTCGCTGGTGAGATCATAGGTTTAAATTCATCTAACAATATAGTGGACATATACGCAAAACGCTTGCTAGCTAGACTAAGGATTCGCTAAAAGCCTGCGGATACCCTCCGCTCCAACATAACACACGGATACCTTTCCGTACTAACATAGATATTCGGGTAGCCCCCGTAATACCAATAATTACTCGGATAACCTCCGAAGTATTAATAACCTATAGGTGCACACTACAGTATCTAAATAAGCCAACCTTGAATAGTACACACAACATATATGTGACTAAAGCTGACAATCCACCAATAACCAAATAAGCCAACCTTGAATAGTACACACAACATATATGTGACTAAAGCTGACAATCCACCAAATACCAAATAAGCCAACCTTGAATAGTACACACAAAAGGTGTGACTAAAGCTGACAATATATCCTAGTCCATACGCATAGCAAGTTTAGAAAGAATATAAAAGCGATAATAGTCCACATAAAATAATTTGCACGTTTCTCACCCCAAGTATTGAAAACATAGTTCAAGAGTAAAAAGTGGGGCTATGACTCACCTCAAGTCCAGAAAATAGCAAGAAGAAGTCGGTAGAAATAAGATGTATGATAACTCACAAAACAGCAACTACGGACTTGGCACGACCTAACAATATTAACTCGTTCAGAATCATTTCCTCAAATTTATAATATTCCCAAACCCGGACGAGAATCCGTTTTATTTCCGAAAATCCATTTCGTATTAGTTTGGTGTATTTGCGTTTGGTATCCATACGGGTGGTGGGTTGACTCAAAAGAAACCAAAAGATCACATATAGAATAATAAAATAAACTATGGATCTAATATTAGCCCAATATATCATTTAAATAAATCGCCGAAGTTTATCTAATCCGTCGATTTGATAATCCTCATATTTATTTACGTAACATACCGTTCCAAGATTACACCCAACCTAAAGCACATAGCACATAATTACTATATAGTATATATCATAGTTTAATAAATTCCTCATATATATCGTCAAATTGGCCAGATTTCCCGATACATACACTCGCAATTTATTACACTTTACATATACTATAACCTATGGGCGTCGTAGAATACGATGCCCATTAATATATTCATTTCATATAGCCAAATAACCCGGTTCAACCCTACGGTTAAGTAGTTATTTAGTTATATAAAACGCTTATATTAATCGTCATATATCCGTGACAACACGAAAGTCACAAATAATAACTTACCTGGACTCGAGTGACAACGACTCCGCATAACTCGATAAGTTTACCCGTTATATATACAAAATGACATTTTATTAACCGTTTAATATTTGTCGGGAGTTTCCCGTTTTATAACAAAATTATATAATAATAATACGTTCAATAATATTACGCCATTTTCGTAGCCTAATATATATATCTAATTGTATTATTTATAATACGACTCGTGATTATTATTATTATTAATATACGCGCCTATATAATTATATATACGTTATTCACGTCTATATATTCATATAAACGTTTATATTATCAATAACTATTATTACGAGTTTTATTATTTTCGTTTTAATTGTAATAGTTATCGATTCATACGAAATGGTCACATGTCCGAGTCATGACGCTCGGCTCATTGTCCAAGTCCAAAGTAAATAACAAAAGTCATAATAACCAAAAGTATCTCCGTCCAACACAATCTCAATCCACGGGCTACAACAATAGGGTCCGACTACGGCACCCGACTAACCTATCTCCGTCAATCTAAGTGACCGTCTCACAATCGGTCCCCAATATCTCTTTTCGTCAACAACTTCACAATACCAAAAATCAATATCCAATTCGACCCACATGTATTCGGCCGAAATATCAACCAAAACAATTCAAAACCAAGTTAACCAATTAAGTAATAAACCAAGTAAGCCATGGGTTGAGTTACCAAGTCAACCCGGGTCAACATATGCTCATACATGAAACGGAAGCTATACCCGAGACCCATAGGTCTCGGCTAGCTCCTTGAGCTCAAACCGAACCCAAAACAGCCCCTAGGGGGGGTGTCGGCTGGTAATCCATACGACCACAAGGTCGACTAGCAACATGATAGCACCAAGAGTCCAATAAACAACGAATGGGTCAATAATAACATCACTCAAGACCCAAGCCGAGAGCCAAGAGCTCTCGGTTAGCCTCAACCCAACGAGTAATACAAACCCGGATACCAAACCTCTTTTTAAACCATTTTTATTAAAAACCCACTTGATTCTTGTAACAAGAATCATAACAATCCAAAAAAAATAATGAAATTCGTGACTCTTAGTCACGGTTCGAACCCACAACTCGAGTCAAAACTCGACCTACCTTCCAAAACAAAGCCAAATCGAAGAGATACACAAGAAATAATAAGAAGATGATGATGAACTCGTGATAATTTGATTCGAATTTGGTGTTAAGGTAGGAATTAGGGCGCGTGTAGGGGTAGATCGAATGGAGGATGAGATGGGGAGTCTATTGGTGGTGGTCGTGTAGTGTGGTGGTCGGCGGTGGAGCAGTGGTGGTGGCCGGATTGATGTGTTGGCTAGGGTTAAGAAGTGGGGGAAGAGATGGAGGTGAGAGAGAGATGAGTGAGTGGGTGTTTGTGTGTGTGGGTGAACCGAACCAAACACAACCTTTTGTATTAACTCTTTTAAAAAAAAATTTATAATAGTAATAATAATAATAATAATAATAATAATAATAATAATAATAATAATAATAATAATAATAATAATAATAATAATAATAATAATAATAATAATAATAATAATAATAGTAATAATAATATTATTACGGTGTGGAGCGGTTAACGTGGGTAAATGTAAAAACATGTGGCCCGAACCCGAACTCATTTCAAACTTCAATATCTCTCGAAAAACATCTCGTAAATAATTAAAATACAGTCGGACTCGTAAGACGAATCATAAAACTTTCGTTAGGTAATCCTAGTGCCAGAGTCAACGTAGTGCCATGTGAGAATTCAAGTATACATCACCGAGCATTAAATCAAAAATGAATTATGAACATAATTCACGAATTCCATAACATCTTTAATTAAAATATCCATAGAATAGGTCTTACAAGTTCGTTGTGAAATAAGATTTCAAATAAAAATTATAAACGAACTTTAATCGTAATGCGGGTTTTTAAAATAGCTCCATAAACTGCCGGTTGTCACATCCTCCCAGTCTCAGAAGGAAACCCGTCCCGGGTTTCACTTGGAAAAATTCATCTACGAAGTGAACAGCTTCGTATATCTCTTCCTGAACTCGTCCTCACGTTCCCACGTAAATTCTGGTCCATGTCGGGAATTCCAACGAACCTTGACGAGCGGGATGCGACTTCGCTTGAGTCGTTTAACTTCACGATCTAAAATCTCAATCGGTTCTTCCACGAAATTCAGTTTCTCATCAACACGAATATCCCTCATTGGAATGACGGGCATTTCATCGGAAAGACATTTCTTCAAATTACTTACGTGAAACACGTCGTGAACCTTACTCAGTTCGGATGGTAATTCCAACCTATAAGCCGCGGGCCCAATTCTTTCTAAGATCAAGAATGGTCCAATGTAGCGTGGGTTGAGTTTACCACGTTTCCCGAAACGTATTACACCTTTCCAAGGCGAGACTTTCAGCATTACTTTGTCTCCAACCTGGAACTCTAAAGGTTTACGTCTCTGATCGGCGTAGCTCTTCTGCCTATCTCTGGCGGCTTGTAATCGATCACGAATCTGAGCCACTTTCTTTGTAGTTTCTAAAATAAGCTCAGGGCCTGTAAGTTGGCTATCTCCAACTTCTGCCCAACCAATAGGCGAACGACACTTTCTGCCATACAAAGCTTCGAATGGTGCAGCCTTAAGACTTGTGTGGTAGCTATTATTATAGGAGAATTCCGCAAGGGGTAAATACTTCTCCCAGCCTTTACCAAAGTCTATGATGCATGCACGAAGCATATCCTCTAACGTCTGAATGGTCCTCTCACTTTGACCATCGGTTTGGGGATGATATGCAGTACTCATATCAAGCCTCGTCCCCAAAGCCGTTTGAAGTGATCGCCACAAAGCTGACGTAAAACGACTATCACGATCCGAAATAATAGATATCGGGACTCCATGACGCGAAATAATTTCCTTCACATATAACCTCGCAAGCTTATCCACACTATCATCTTCACTAATAGCTAAGAAATGAGCAGACTTTGTCAAACGATCCACAATTACCCAGATAGCGTCACAACCGCTAGCTGTCCTCGGTAATTTGGTAATGAAGTCCATAGTAATCCGCTCCCATTTCCAGACTGGAAGTTCTGGTTGCGTTAGTAATCCTGACGGTCTTTGGTGTTCAGCTTTAACCTTAGCACATGTCAAGCACTTACTAACGTACGATGCTATATTAGCCTTCATATTTGGCCACCAATAGAACTTCTTAAGATCCTGGTACATTTTATCGGACCCAGGATGAATGGAGTACCTTGCCTTATGCGACTCATGCATAATCAATTCCCGAATTTCTCCATATAAAGGTACCCAAATCCGATCTCCAAAACATAATAATCCATCAGAACGCTTAACAAATCCTTTCTCATTATCAGCCATCCCAAATATATTCTCGGCAGATCTATTTTCTGCTTTCAACGCTTCCGTTTGAGCTTCAAGTATTTGAGACGGTAATGGCGATACGATAGTCATTCCCAATGACCTAACTCGTAACGGTGGTACTCTTTCCTTTCGACTAAGAGCATCAGCAACAACGTTTGCTTTACCAGGGTGGTAGCGAATTTCACAATCATAATCGCTTAGCAACTCAATCCAACGTCGCTGTCTCATGTTGAGCTCTTTTTGATTTAAGATGTGTTGTAAACTTTTATGGTCAGTAAATACAACACACTTTGTTCCGTACAAGTAATGTCTCCATATTCTTAAAGCAAAAACCACAGCACCTAGCTCCAAATCATGGGTAGTGTAGTTTTTCTCATGCTTTTTGAGCTGTCGGGAAGCATAAGCTATCACTTTCTCTCGTTGCATTAACACGGCTCCCAAACCTTTATGTGAGGCGTCACAATAGACGACGAAATCCTCGTTACCTTCTGGTAACGCTAAGATAGGAGCACTACACAACATCTTCTTAAGTAATTGAAACGCTTCCTCTTCTTTATCTCCCCATTCATACGTAACACTCTTTTGAGTCAATTTGGTCAATGGTTTAGCTATCTTCGAAAATCCCTCAATGAATCTTCGGTAATAACCAGCTAAACCCAAAAATTGACGAACTTCGGTTGGGGTTGTAGGTGCAGCCTAATCTTTTATCGCCTCAATCTTAGCAGGGTCCACATGGACTCCTTGTCTATCAATAACATGACCCAAAAATTGTACCGTCAGAATCCAAAATTCGCATTTCGAAAACTTGGCATAAAGTTTCTCCTTCCTGAGCAATTCAAAATGAGTCTTAAATGCTCCTCATGCTCTTTCTCACTCTTTGAATAAATCAGAATATCATCGATGAATACAATCACAAACTTATCCAAGTAAGGCTTACACACCCGATTCATGAGATCCATGAATATTGCCGGTGCGTTAGTCAACCCAAACGGCATCACCTGAAACTCGTAATGCCCGTAACGGGTTCTGAAAGCTGTTTTCGGAATATCTTCCTCGCGAACTCGAAGTTGATGATATCCCGATCTCAAATCGATCTTCGAATACACACTCGATCCTTGGAGTTGATCGAACAAGTCGTCGATCCTAGGTAACGGGTATCGATTCTTCACCGTTAACTTATTTAACTCCCTATAATCAATACACATACGAAACGATCCATCCTTATTCTTCACAAATAAGACTGGGGCTCCCCAAGGTGAAGAACTTGGTCTTATGAACCCTTTTTCGGCTAACTCCGCCAATTGTTTCGACAACTCTTCTAGTTCGGTAGGTGCAAGACGATAAGGCGCTCGTGCTACAGGTGCAGCACCAGGTATCAACTCAATTTGAAACTTTACTTGTCTAGTCGGCGGGATCCCCGGCAAATCATCGGGAAACACATCAGGAAAATCACGAACTATAGGCACATCGCCAATGCACCTTTCCTTTTTCTTCGTCTCTCCCTTCTCTGAAATCTGGGCTAAGAAAAGGTAACATCCCTTCTCCATTAGCTTCGGTAACTTTGTGCAAGATATAACTGCTAATCGGGATGGGCTCCTAGAATCCTCTCGGTCTCCCAATATGTTTAGGACTTCCTTTCCATATGGTACACGCACGATCTTCTCGTCGCAAAGTATGTGAGCACGATACTTCGACAACCAATCCATACCAATGATGACATCAAAACTTCCTAACGTGACGGGTAGAAGATCTATGTTGAAAGGGTGGTTCAAGAAATTTAACGTACAACCGCGAATGATGGTATTAATCCTTTCTAGGTTTCCATTTGCTAACTCAATATCATATCCAATTCCTAAGGCCATCGGGGGTTTCTCTAGTAAGGGTGCAAACGTAGTGGACACAAAACTCCTATCGGCACCAGTATCAAATAGTATGGAAGCATAACGATTATTGAGGAGGAACGTACCAGTAACGATGTTCGGATCTTCTCCTCTCTCGTTCCCGAGTGCATACACTCTTCCCTGGGCAGCTCCAGCTTCCACACGTTGGTCCCCATTATCTTGTCGTCCACGGTTTCCTCCAGTTCCACGGTTTCCATAATTGTACCCATTACCACCCGAGCCTTGATTTCCACGGTTCCGCGATTCTCTACACTCATTCCTATAGTGTCCCTTCTTTCCACACCCATAACAAGTAACATCTGCCTTATTTCTCATCTCAGGAGCAGCTTGAACCATAGCAAGAGGTCGAGCTCTACAGTCCCTAGCTGTGTGTCCTTTCTTTGAGCAATTCTGGCATTTCACACTACACCATCCAGTATGATGCTGATGGCAACGATCACACTTGGGTGCATCACCGTTCTGATTCTTCTTATCTCCATTCCCAATAGCATAAGCCTTAGCTTGTCTCTTGCTTCGGTGTTCATTACTCTTAGAGTGACGGTCTCTCTTTCTCTTTCCATTCTTCACCTTATCAGCTTCTTCTAATTCCAACGAATCCATAAGTTGTTGAGCAATTGTGATTGCCTCATGGATGTTTGCAGGCCTAGCAGAAATTACATCATTTCTCGTAGCTACAGGCAACCCATCAGTATACCTCTCGATCTTTTGAATCTCAGTTTTCACCATCTCTAGGCACAACAAGGCTAATTCCTGGTAACGACGATTGTAAGTCGCCATATCATTACCTTTCACCTTGTGGTTCCAAAACTCAATCTCTAGCTTCTTGACCTCATTCCTTGGGCAATAAGTCTGAATCAGCAAAGCCTTAAATTGCTCCCAAGTCATGGCATAAGCTACATCACTCCCAACTGCATTTCGGTAGTTGTTCCACCAAGTCAAAGCTTCATCCTTGAAAGTAAAAGAAGCAAACTTTACCTTCGCATTCTCCGCACAACCACTGACATTAAACACTGACCCAGTCTTCTCAATCCATCTGACTAAGTAAACCACTCCTTCAGTTCCACCAAACTCAATGGGTCCACAAATCTTGAACTCCTTGTATTGACATCCATTAGCACGAACAGGTGGAAAAGTTCCAGCAGAATTGTTGGAATGATTTGACTCAGCTAGTAGTTCAGCAACTCTTTGCTCCACAAGTTGATTGATCATTGCTTGATCCACAGTAGGTGCATTAAGAGGAACATGATCATTGTCTCCATGAACATCAACATTTTGATTCCTGTTGTTGCGGTTAGTGGTGTCCAGGTTGTCAGGAGTAGGGGTTTCAACATTTCGAGTAGGTCGACGACCTCGGCGACCAGGAGTAGTCACAGCAGGACCAGTTCTGGTAGACCTAACAGGGTTTCGTCGTGGTGCCATTGATCTGTAACATCATACAAGTTCATAAGTCTCCAATAGAACTTATTGATATGCTCAACAAAACATTTCAACGAAATCAAGTCATGGAAAGAATAGCAACAATACGCCACGTAACAACAATAAAGCGAATAAGGACTCAATTTCCATAACACCCAAAATCACATAATACCATATACTAATAACCATCAACCATACAATAGCGATCTAGCATCGTTCCAACTAATGGATAACACAAAACGTACTAATCGTTCCAAAAGAGACGAATACTGAGCAAAATACATCAAAATATGATAAATAGCTTTTCTAACCGAACACTCCTCGGTTAAGAAAGCAAAAAGACAACATAACCCAAGCAACTAGCCACGTGGCTGGCGGAGGCTCCTCAACTCATGCCTCAAGCTATCAAGATCTCTCCATAACGATCCTAGCTCCACGCTATGGGTGTCTCGGTCTCTCTTGAGGTCAGCCACCTCCTTCTCTAGCTCAGCATTCCTTTGCCAAAGCTTGCGGTCGGCCTCACGAGCAGTAACAAATCCTCGCTGCAAACTATCGATATGCTCATGGACATCCATCAAAACTCTCCTCAGCTCAGTAGCCCTGCCCACAGCGACAGTCAAATCAACTCTCAAATCTGCTAAAAACTCTCCAATAACTCTCTCAAGTCGATCAGATACACCTGCAACTCTCTCACTAAGCTCAGTAATCCGAGCCCACAACCTGCCAACCTCACCTAACTCTGCATGCTCAGCAGAAACCTCAGAAGATGCATCCGACTCAACGGGACTACCAGGTGGCAACTCAAACAAGAACGGATGATCAGGTGAATCAGGCTCAATCGGGTGTACAGGTGAATCAGGCTCCTCAGCCTGAGCTGGTGGTACTAACTCATTATCATCATCATCAGGCATCTCATCCTCCTGAGGGTCATCCTCCTCCTCAGGGTCATCATCATCACCCTGCTCAGCCTCCTGAGGGTCATCCTCCTCCTCAGGGTCATCAGCCTCATCCTCACCCTCGTACTCCTCCTCCTCCTCATCGGAAGAGTACCTCATCACTCGTCGTCTCCTACTAGGTGAACCATGTGGAGATGTAGTAGGTGATCTAGGACGACGACGCAATGATGTGGGTGGCGACTCAGACAGAAGAGAATGAGCATCAATCTGTAAAGGTGATGGAGTAGGGCGTACCGACATGCGCGCCGTAGCTCGGTGGGCAAAGCATGGTGCCACACGAGCCAAAGCCTGATGAAGAGTAAGCTGCCTCGATGTACCAGGGAGCCCTAAAGAAGATGCGGGTCCCTGCGTAGATGCAGCAGGTAGTGCTGAAGTAGAAGCTGCCTGTGATACAGTAGCTGAAGACATGGCCATCTGGTAAGGGTCATCAGATGCCATAGTGAACTGTGCAGGTAAAACCGGTGCAGTAAGAATATCCTCGACGACATCGGGCATATGGGAGGCCATGGTCTGTGACAATGGTGTAGGGTAGGTGTAAGTGTTTCAAAACAACTAAATCACAACACATAATACCATACCAAATATACTCATCAAATAGTTCCATCATATAATCTCAATAAGAAGAATTCAAACACCGCATTACTAAAATGTTTATAAAACATATAGACCATATAAATCCTCGAGAACGCCATCTTATTACTAAAATCCATAAACCTCAATCATCTCAATAAATTCCAAATCTAACAATCATCTCAAATATCTCATAATACCTCAAATAATAGAAGATGCTTCGGCTTGGCGGGCTGGCGGGCGGTGGTCAAGGATCATTTTCTATAAAAATACGGTTATAGTTTAGGCGTTTATTTACCTAGTTCTCTATAACCTTGGCTCTGATACCAGTCTGTAACACCCCCAAAATTTGATACAGCGGAAGACTCAACAAGCTTTCGAGGTGCTACGGGGATTGGTATCCAACACAAGACAATATAGAACGAGATAAAGTAAACATAATAAAAACACAACCAAACAGGGTTTTAAGGTTTACATTTATCCCAACATCATTCAGAGTCAGTAGGTCCAAATTTAGTTATCAGAGTTTAGAAAAATAGATCCATAAACCATGTGCCTTGGCCGAGCCTTCCATTCCAAGCATGCATCTCAACACTTAATTACCTGAGAAAACGTGCTAAAAGTCAGCTTTCGCTGGTGAGATCATAGGTTTAAATTCATCTAACAATATAGTGGACATATACGCAAAACGCTTGCTAGCTAGACTAAGGATTCGCTAAAACCCTGCGGATACCCTCCGCTCCAACATAACACACGGATACCCTTCCGTACTAACATAGATATTCGGGTAGCCCCCGCAATAACAATAATTACTCGGATAACCTCCGAAGTATTAATAACCTATAGGTGCACACTACAGTATCTAAATAAGCCAACCTTGAATAGTACACACAACATATATGTGACTAAAGCTGACAATCCACCAATAACCAAATAAGCCAACCTTGAATATTACACACAACATATATGTGACTAAAGCTAACAATCCACCAAATACCAAATAAGCCAACCTTGAATAGTACACACAAAAGGTGTGACTAAAGCTGACAATATATCCTAGTCCATACGCATAGCAAGTTTAGAAAGAATATAAAAGCGATAATAGTCCACATAAAATAATTTGCACGTTTCTCACCCCAAGTATTGAAAACATAGTTCAAGAGTAAAAAATGGGGCTATGACTCACCTCAAGTCCAGAAAATAGCAAGAAGAAGTCGGTAGAAATAAGATGTATGATAACTCACAAAACATCAACTACGGACTTGGCACGACCTAACAATATTAACTCGTTCAGAATCATTTCCTCAAATTTATAATATTCCCAAACCCGGACGAGAATCCGTTTTATTTCCGAAAATCCATTTCGTATTAGTTTGGTGTATTTGCGTTTGGTATCCATACGGGTGGTGGGTTGACTCAAAACAAACCAAAAGATCACATATAGAATAATAAACTAAACTATGGATCTAATATTAGCCCAATATATCATTTAAATAAATCGCCGAAGTTTATCTAATCCGTCGATTTGATAATCCTCATATTTATTTACGTAACATACCGTTCCAAGATTACACCCAACCTAAAGCACATAGCACATAATTACTATATAGTATATATCATAGTTTAATAAATTCCTCATATATATCGTCAAATTGGCCAGATTTCCCGATACATACACTCGCAATTTATTACACTTTACATATACTATAACCTATGGGCGTCGTAGGATACGATGCCCATTAATATATTCATTTCATATAGCCAAATAACCCAGTTCAACCCTACGGTTAAGTAGTTATTTAGTTATATAAAACGCTTATATTAATCGTCATATATCCGTGACAACACGAAAGTCACAAATAATAACTTACCTGGACTCGTGTGACAACGACTCCGCATAACTCGATAAGTTTACCCATTATATATACAAAATGACATTTTATTAACCGTTTAATAATTGTCGGGAGTTTCCCGTTTTATAACAAAATTTTATAATAATAATACGTTCAATAATATTACGCCACTTTCGTAGCCTAATATATATATTTAATTGTATTATTTATAATACGACTCGTGATTATTATTATTATTAATATACGCGCCTATATAATTATATATACGTTATTCACGTCTATATATTCATATAAACGTTTATATTATCAATAACTATTATTACGAGTTTTATTATTTTCGTTTTAATTGTAATAGTTATCGAGTCATACGAAATGGTCACATGTCCGAGTCATGACTCTCGGCTCATTGTCCAAGTCCAAAGTAAATAACAAAAGTCATAATAACCAAAAGTATCTCCGTCCAACACAATCTCAATCCACGGGCTACAACAATAGGGTCCGACTACGGCACCCGACTAACCTATCTCCGTCAATCTAAGTGACCGTCTAACAATCGGTCCCCAATATCTCTTTTCGTCAACAACTTCACAATACCAAAAATCAATATCCAATTCGACCCACATGTATTCGGCCGAAATATCAACCAAGTTAACCAATTAAGTAATAAACCAAGTAAGCCACGGGTTGAGTTACCAAGTCAACCCGGGTCAACATATGCTCATACATGAAACGGAAGCTATACCCGAGACCCATAGGTCTCGGCTAGCTCCTTGAGCTCAAACCGAACCCAAAACAGCCCCTAGGGGGGGTGTCGGCTGGTAATCCATACGACCACAAGGTCGACTAGCAACATGATAGCACCAAGAGTCCAATAAACAACGAATGGGTCAATAATAACATCACTCAAGACCCAAGCCGAGAGCCAAGAGCTCTCGGTTAGCCTCAACCCAACGAGTAATACAAACCCGGATACCAAACCTCTTTTTAAACCATTTTTATTAAAAACCCACTTGATTCTTGTAACAAGAATCATAACAATCCAAAAAAAAATAATGAAATCCGTGACTCTTAGTCACGGTTCGAACCCACAACTCGAGTCAAAACTCGACCTACTTTCCAAAACAAAGCCAAATCGAAGAGATACACAAGAAATAATAAGAAGATGATGATGAACTCGTGATAATTTGATTCGAATTTGGTGTTAAGGTAGGAATTAGGGCGCGTGTAGGGGTAGATCGAATGGAGGATGAGATGGGGAGTCTATTGGTGGTGGTCGTGTAGTGTGGTGGTCGGCGGTGGAGCAGTGGTGGTGGTCGGATTGATGTATCGGCTAGGGTTAAGAAGTGGGGGAAGAGATGGAGGTGAGAGAGAGATGAGTGAGTGGGTGTTTGTGTGTGTGGGTGAACCGAACCAAACACAACCTTTTATATTAACTCTTTTAAAAAAATAATAATAATAATAATAATAATAATAATAATAATAATAATAATAATAATAATAATAATAATAATAATAATAATAATAATAGTAATAATAATATTATTACGGTGTGGAGCGGTTAACGTGGGTAAATGTAAAAACATGTGGCCCGAACCCGAACTCATTTCAAACTTCAATATCTCTCGAAAAACATCTCGTAAATAATTAAAATACAGTCGGACTCGTAAGACGAATCATAAAACTTTCGTTAGGTAATCCTAGTGCCAGAGTCAACGTAGTGCCAAGTGAGAATTCAAGTATACATCACCGAGCATTAAATCAAAAATGAATTATGAACATAATTCACGAATTCCATAACATCTTTAATTAAAATATCCATAGAATAGGTCTTACAAGTTCGTTGTGAAATAAGATTTCAAATAAAAATTATAAACGAACTTTAATCGTAATGCGGGTTTAAACTGCCGGTTGTCACAATGTGCATCCTTAGTTCTAATAATAGAATTTTAATCTTGATTATAGGGAATGGACTAGGAGATGGATGTAGTATGCTTGCTCAAAGCTGGAAATGGGATGTTGGAAGCTCGTTGCCATAGTTGCGAAGAAGTATGCTCTTTAGATAATATAGTTATAAGAAGTCATGTTTGTCAAAAAAAATTCATCATTGGAACTTGGAGGTAATGTTGAAGCACTAATTGAGATTTATCGAAAGGTTACGAACTTGATGAGGCGAAAAATGAACCACTTTTAGGGGGTCATTTAAGCCCGGAATTGAATTTATTTGATCAAATATTGCCCTAAATCGTTCCTTTTGTGATTTTAGGTACTTTGGGAGAGAAATCTGGAAAAGGAAGCAATTCGGACGTTTTTGGAGCATAAAAGTGAAGAAAATGCCAAAGTCTTAATTTTCCTTGCTGGGAACAGTAGGTGACGGCGTCAAGAAGGAAATTTTGACGGCGTCAAGAGTAATTTTCATGACGACCCAGTACAGAATTGAAGGCGTCACGAAGTAGAGCGTCAAGAGTAAAATACGTGACGGCCTGGAAAATGATATAACGTGTAGGCATCAAAAGTAGATCAAGGCAGTCCGAGAATTCTTTTGGCGGCGAGATGACGGCGTCACCAATTTGGTCTTGACGCCGTCAGCCTCAATTTCCTATATATAGTTTTCTAATTTTCATTCATAAAAAAAGAGAAGTTTTGGAGAAACCCTAAGGCCGAACTTAGTACGAATTTTACAGGTTTTTCAAGGGTTCTCAGCCCTTGAACCCTTTCATGTGTAATTGAGATAAGTATTCTTTTAATTCAATCAATATGTCTATGTGTTGGTTGTCTATATCTTGTTCTTGCCTTAATTCCATCATGCTAGGCTAGATCTATCTTGTGTTTGCTTGGATCTAATGAAACCTAGATGTTAATTATGTGTTGATTACTTGTTTATGGTTGTATTGGATGAATGAATTCGATGTTAGGCTTAAGAAAACTGGCAGATCTCCAAATGGTAACATGCTTGAACGTCTTAGGAAACATGAACTGAGGTGCACTAGGTTTTATTGGTTGACATAGGAGTGAAGTAGGCACTCATAGGATTGGGGAATTAAGTGCGCCACCCCATGAATGGTATTAAGGAATACAATCCGTCATCCACGCGACTATAACAAGTAATTAACGTGTAAAAGATATCTAGGGAGTAGTGAAATCTAAGTAAACACAACTTCTCTACTTATTGCTCACAACCTTAGTTTAATTTAGTTTATTTTCATTTCTAGTATTTTATTTTGATTGCATCTTTAGTATTGGGTTAGTTGATTAGCAACTAATTCCGCCCAAATCCTTCAAACCCCGAGATTTTTACTTGCTTTCAAAAAAAATATAAAAATACAAAAATAAGCATCCCTCATCTTTAGAACTAGTATTTAGGTTTTCTAATCCTAGCGACACTATTCCTAGATGAACAATCAATCCCCCGGTACTTGTCACTATACTATACTACAACGATCAGCTACACTGCCTGGTGGGGGTTGTAAGCTTCTCAAGATCCCTTGAGAGGTAAAGCCTGGTGTGATTCCCATGTATCAGAACTCCTTATTAATATTAAAGTTGCTCATCTATTTAACTTTCGAAACATACAATGAACAATAGACTAAGTGCATTTTATTACGAACTGGAAGTTGTAAACATAAGTTGATTTTAGGCTCGCACGGACTAGAAGTTGTAAAACCTATGTACAAAGTGTCTCAACCACTTGATACTGATTATAAAAATTCTTGGCAGTGAAAAAGATTGATTATCAACATTCTTGGCGGCCAAAGAGAAGACGAGAATATATTGATAACTTAAAAGTACAAAGAGAAGATGAGAATATATTCATAACTTGAAAGTAAAATAGTTCTTAAGGTCAACCTTCTCATTTTCTAGAGTATACCATCAAGCTCATTGATTAGTAGACAATTTTTTTATATAAGAAAAAGTACCACCTTTCTCTGTTCAGTAAACTCAATTAGGTGCTCATCACATGAATTGGATGATATGTTTCAGTAAGATGAACGATTAGACGATATAATTGTATTTTGAATGTGGATTAAGATTTTCAATTTAAAAACAGTTTTAAATGGTTTTAGCATGTGATATTTAAACTTTGTATATAGACATGACCCATGTGTATTAAAGTATTATATATATAAACTGTTATAACGTACATCAAATGTAATTATAAATCAAAATTAAAACAAAAAACAAGAATTAAGCTAATTTGTTTTTAAATGAATAAAAATTCATTATTAAAAATTTTAGAAAAAATCATGCGCGTGCGCGGGTATTATAACTAGTATGTACTTCAATTCGTTCGTCTTAAATTAAATGTTTTGTTTCAAATAGCACACAATCCGTTATACAGTGAATAAATAGAATGTCATATGAACTTTTTAAAATCATTTAAATTGGTTAAAATATCCAAATGATCACTCATAATGTTTCAAAATCTATATATATATATATATATATATATATATATATATATATATATATATATATATATATATATATATATATATATATATATAAAGAATGAGTTCCCCTTATTGAATGTGAGCATTAATGACCTTAAGTCCATAAACTCTATTATGCAAGTTTGAGTTTCATGTTTAAATGTCTGGAACATGTAAAGGCTCATATTTGAGGTAAATAAATAGTGTTAACAGCTTTTAGAAACCACAATTAAAAGTTGAGAACCAAGTGAGAGTATTGAAGCGTTATGCATCTCATCTTCAAACCGATTAATTCATTGCTGGCTTCTTTCACTACCCTTTAATTTCCCTTTGTAAATATATTTGTTGTTAGAATTTTAAAAATTTTCCTCTTTGTGTATAAATAGCCATCTCATTGTGTGCATCGCAACCTATCAAACTCCAAAGGAAAAGCCTCTACTTAGACAACCTTTGGAGCTTATTTGTCATATGCGGCATTGCTTGCTTCATTTCTATCTGCATTTTCTGTTGTAAGAAGATGCATGTGTATCACCCGTATAGTCCCGACGAAGAGGCTCATGAAGTCGTGGTATCGGACTCAGCAACGTGCAGGATTTGATCGATTTCTATGATAAGAAAGATGAAGAGATCAATCAAGTTCTAAGTAGAGACATTAGTCAAGTTAGTGGGAACATTGACGCATACCGTAGTGAAGGCCATGAAATTTATAAATTTATAATTTTTCTAACTTAGAAATATATGTAGTGTACATTTATTATCAGTGGGTCATACATGTCACTATAACAAGTTGTCCACGATTTTAGGTTAGAAGTTCGATTTTGGTGAGCTTAGTTTCACGATCAATATCTAGACGCGCTTCTTCGGTTCATGTATATTTGACGCTAACGAAAAAATAATCTTAGGTTATGCATAGTGAAAGTAAAAGCTTTTCTTTAGTTAGATAGACCACATATCTAGCATTTTCACTTCCGCTATATGTATTCGGTATGTTTCGAGTTCATTCTATACAATCTCTCCCATTTCATACATGTTAAAAAAATGACTTAAACTTTAAGGGTTGTTTGGTAACTTTGTGACTTGTCGTACAAGTTTGGTTGTAATTTGGAAACTAATTTATGACGGTTAGTTTGCCTATAAATTGAGATTGATAACATTAGAATTTGCATTTGGAATTTTAAGATCGTTTTGGTTTTTGAAGACTTGGTTCAAGTCGTTTGAATTTTGTTCGATCGTTTGAAATTTGGTAGTTTGGAAAATTTAGGATCTTCGTTTGTCGGATTTTTTGAAGTTGGTTGCACGAATTTTATTGTCTTTGTTGAATATTGTTTGAGCCGAATTGTTTGTTTGGTTGACTGAGTTTGAATTTTCGGTTAACGTTTGATTGTTCGTTTTGAAAATTATCGGCATTTGTATTTGTTCGGTTTTGTTTTTGGGAATTGATCATTCGTTTTGAATTTGGCTAGCATCTCTGGCATTTGAAATTTGGAACTTTGAATTTGATTTGAAGCCGGTGGAGGAGTTTTAGTCACGGTGGAGATTGTTAAAAAAAATGACTTGAACTTTAAGGGTTGTTTGGTAACTTTGTGACTTGTCGTACAAGTTTGGTTATAGTTTGGAAACTAATTTATGACGGTTAGTTTTGCCTATAGATAGAGATTGATAACATTAGTTTTCTTTGTACCTTTTGAATTAGGGTTAGGTACCTTTGAATTAGAATTTGTCTTTGAATTTGGTTTTGTAATTTAGTTTGGTATTTGAATAAAGCTTCCGCGTTTATTTGTTTGTTTCGTTCGTTTGAATTATCAACAATACACTTTACATATATTGGGATATTGATAGACGCTTTTATTTTCTTTTGTACAAGAGTAAGTGTGAAAGTCTAAACACAATCTATGTTTTGTTTAAGCACTAGCTTCATGACTCGCTCACGGTTTGAGTTCAATTTATCTATATTACTATATAAAGCACTAGTCGCATGACCCGTCCGGTGGACGGGCTAGCGTCATGTAAATTTAATAATATTACATTTAAGTTTAAAGTTACATATATATTTTGTTAATGATAAACATATCGTTTCAAAATTGTCTAATTGCATATTAGCATTTTAAAATTTTAACCATATATACTTAAACTGATAAAAACAGTAAATAAAATTAAAACACGATTAAGACATTAAGTTTTTAATATTAGAAGCAGTAAAAACATGTAAAACTCAAACAAACCATTCTAAAGATACTAAAAATGAAATTTTGGAGATGACTCCGGAGACCATCCTAGATGTAGATTGTCATAGTCAAAGCTCTCAATGTCATTGGTCTCAACATCACTCTCTTGATTGTCGAAATGGTCACTAAAATAATCCATAGTTCGCATCGAAGCAATATGTTTTTCATGTTATTTAGCGAGTTCATCCTTAAAATGGAGCCCATTCAATTCATAATGATGCAAATTTTATTAACATAAAGTCGACCATCTCGTAAGAAACAACAACTATGTTCGACTCTTTTTGTACACACTCCTAAACTGCATCTAAAAATCTAAAACTTATGCTAAATGAGACGTCATTTTGTATTCTAAGGAAAATTTAGCTCAACAATGTCAATAGTATTTCAAAGCAAAGCCACCAAACTATCAAATTTCAAACTCTAATGTAAAGTTCCACTTTGTTTTGATCGATCTATTGACTGGTGGTGGTGTCCTTGTGTTTTTGTTCCCTACCAAAAAGAATCCATGTCATAAGTAGAGATCTAGCTTCATGACCCGCCAGATGGGCGGGCTAGTTTCATGATTTTCATTTTTGAATATCTACTGTCTATATAGAGAAGTTCAAACTTTAAATTTGTACTTGTATATCTTACGTAAATATGGAAAACAATTTCAGTAAGATAGAAAATCAAAATCAGTACAAGAGTTGGTTTAAAAATGACCAAACTAAGACAATGCACAAAATTATACAAAAAGAAGTTGCATTGACATGAGTTTTGATACATACAAACATTGGTAAATGCCATATCTCCTTATCGAAAACAATGACGGCTAAAATGCGGCGTGTCCCCCATTTGAAAAAAGTTGCAATAAGAATGTCCTTAGATGATAGTTCTTTTTAAGTAGATTCCTCTTTCAGCGAGATACTTGAGGCTCGTGATCTACTTCACCTACATAGAAAGTAGGTCTAATTAAAAAAGTTATGAAACTTTAAAACACATGTTAATGAGTAGATATACAGTGCACAAGGTTCTTTAATCTCATTCTATCTACCTTTGTTATCAATTGTCAAAAAAATGAACTGAATGGTTAAAGTGGGTAGAAATTTCTTTTCATCTTTAATCAATAACATGTTCTACAAATAATTTCAACCTTAGCTCATAGAGGCTTTGTTTAGAAAGATGGTACTCTGAATAAACTATCGACAGTACACATGATGGATCAAAGTTCTACTATGTCAATAGACTCCGATGATTTGTATGGTCTAAGACTCTAAGCAAATAAGCCACATATTTTTTGAACTTGTAATTATAAGCAAATCCTAAACACACCATCCCAATCAATATATGAAACCACATATAGTTATCACATTAGCTATCCTAATCAATCTCAAAGTAAATGTAACTTGAATAAGCTCTTTCATAAGTATTTAAACACCACTTACTGATATAAATACTACCTCTACACTAAAGTAGCAAATTTATAGGGTCTTTCAAGGAAGGTAGATATTTCACATTGAAACATGCAGAGATCATAAATTCATTTAATCATATGTGTTATAAAAGAAAAGCTTATATGACTATCTGAACTAGACTTACAGAAAGTTGTAGTCATATGCTTAGGATGTAATGATATGCTTAGTTGATGACATAACCAGAATTGCATACCACTGTGGCCCTACGATTCCTCATTATCATACAAATCCCCATTTCAACTCTATAGAAAAATAAGATGATTTTTAAAGACTTGAAATAATAAATAAAAATGCTTAAGAGTGAAAGAGTTTGCATACCAAATCTGAATATGTAAAGTAAGTTTTCAAGTTCGTCATCATATATTTCTAATGGATAAAAAAACAGTGAGTTAGTAGTTTGCATGTTCCAAAGTACAACTACCAATAGAAAGTTATGGCCAAATGTTCTCTCTTTTATAGATGCAATGCAGAAATAGTGTTAACATTTGCTTCTGCTTTTTTTTTAAATGTATAACGCACCTTCACTCCAGTAAATTTAGCCGCTTCCTTCGCTAGAAAACAACGTTCTGCATTGTGATTAAGATGACACTTGCTACCAGTTTGCTACTTTGTTTCTTAGAGTTTGAATACTTTTCGGTTTCAGCAACAACTTCTTGAGTCTCTCTACAAACAATTAATACATAAGTTCTATCAAAGCTCGCTAAAAATAGTAACATTTCCAAAATGATAAGTGCCCCAGTTGCCATGACCTGCCCCTTCACGCTCATAATCCTTTCTGAACAAATAATTAAAATGACACTAAATTTAGTTAACTGCAGGGCTAAAACTCGTTTATGCACAAATAAATAATATGAAAATAATTTAGTTAAGTACAAATATTTATTTACTGTTGATTGAGCTAACTTAATGATATGAAGAAGAGCTAACCCGTGGCTAGTTCCACTGCGTCGATCAAACACCCTCATTGGGCTTATATGAGTCTCCATTTTCCAAATGTTGTCTCCATCCTACACAAGAAAATCCATTGTGATTTTCATTGGTATTATTGTTATCAAAAGAATCACGATTGAAAGGACGACCAACATGGCCAACTCTCTCTAACAAAGCGCCCTCCTCCATGCTGACCATAAGTCTTAATCTCATGCACTGCAAGTGAAATAGTATACAACAATCCAAATCCATAACAAAAATCCAAAAGGAGTTGATATTTCAGTATAATTTGTACTTATTTTTTTTTAATGGCATAAGAATAGTTTTTACAAATTACTTGCAAGAATAGCAAAAAGTAAAAAATTAAAGAATTAATAAGATCACCTGCAGATATAGTGTTGACCCTAATTGTCTTTTTTCTTCCTGCTTCAAAAGCAAGCACCTAAAAAGAAACATAGATTGATGTCAGGCATTTAAATTAAATAGGTTTGATATTTTTAAGAGTTTAGAAGACTTGAAGTGATAAGAGATCTCACTCTTGTGTCAGTCTCAAGTGTGGTTGTGGCTTTTGTTGAACTCATGCCCCCACCATACTTGTGTCATATACAACACATGTACATGCTTCAATACAATCAACGCATGTGGAGGTGAAAAGATTGGCATACGGTGGTTGAGTAAAGGGTCAACATGGGTTTGATTTAAATACATTAACTTTTGTATGGGTCAAACTGTTCCTGGCCGGGTTTAAACCTTAACGGCATTTTGTCCAGTTTAAAGTATGTTTCTAGAACTTGAAAACGCAGAGCAAACAATATATTTAAGCAAGTTTTACGTAACATCAGAAAGTGAATGGTGTAACGGCCCTTATTCATGTTTTAAAGTGTGTCGCTTAGTACCAAACATTATATCATAGAGAATGCATACAAAGTATGTTACTCCAACAACTTAATTTGACTATCATAACAAATAAAGTTGCATTACCTTCATTAATGCATGCCGAGCTACTTCCGTCTCGATATATCTCTTCCACTTTGCTTACAACTCGTCTTCAAGCTTTTTCTATTGCCTCTGCTGCGTGCAACTAAGCATTTTATGGTTCTACTCAAAACATGTCATAATTAATCTGCAACGTTTACAAACAGAAGGAAAAAATATATAACTACAAATATTTAAGTATCAAATTCGGCACACGAATTATTTATAGAAGTTTATATATTTTTAACCTGCTATTAACTTGACCCCTAAAGTATATGTTTTACTAAAAAGTTGCATTTTCTTCAACAACATAATTATTAAAAGAATTCTAAGTTGTATAACCTGTTAACCGACCAACCCATCAAGTGAGAAGTACCCTTTCTGACCAGTAAATTCAAACCAGCCCATGCCACCCTTTTTTAGGTTACAAAGATACTTACCGGTGCATAGCGTCTCTTAAAATCTTCTCCGTGTGCACCCGAGAACATGTAGTCCTGTATACTAATTAAAATAATTACATTGATAAAAGTGAAAATAATTAAAAACATTCAAGAATAACAGTATATTATCATAAATCACATACCTACATAGTTGATTTGTTTAAAGCAACTATATTATCATTTGGACATAAATCATCTTAGCTTTTCAAAAATGGGATTATTCTAAAAGTTTTTGTATAGTTGATTTGGAGACAAATGGTTAACGGTTCAGTTTATATAAAATGAGTCCAAAATATATAATTTAGTACATGTTTAATCTTCTACTTACAACAAACAATCTACAACTCATAAGCTGTTATGATAAAGTCTTAAGTTAAGAGTATATACCTTCTTTTGGATTTCTAAACTTAGCCAACTGTTCAAGACATCACACAACCATTCTACCAGCACTTGACTCAAGCATCATGGACATATTTAGATTCATTATGTGCTTGTAGAGAACATTTATTTCTTCTAGTTCATAGTTACAGTATTAAACATTAACAATTTATACCACATACTGTATTCTAATTTATTTAACACCCTATTCAAATTTATCTGAAATTCTTACCTACTTGTTGTCCTTATCAAACCGATCATCATCTATGCATTTTTGTTTCTTATAAATAGTCCGGTACTTTCTAACGTTTATGTTGTACTACCTAATAAATTTTAATACGTGACATTTAATCGAACAACTTGCTCGCATAAAAAAAACTTGCACAATCAAAATAGAAAATTAACTCATAAACCAAATCATGTTTTACCTGATGAGTATGTGCATAAACAAAAGCTCGTTCTCTATTGATAGCAGCCACTTGTTTGCCTTGTGAACTGGCTTCGGTTTCTGATGGTCAAGAATTTCATCAAACACCTAGCATGCAACATTAAACTAACACAAAAAAAACATCCAATAAAGATGAAATTAAATTGTAGCATACCTTTTGATGTTTGTAACATTTCATTGTTGCATCTAGAACAATGAGTATAAAATCACAAAGAAGCCAATAATCATGAACCTAAAAAAAGTAATAATAATGTATTAAACATTAGCCTCATCCTTAATATAAGTTTATGTTGTAATAAGGTATTATCCATGTTAACAACGTTTATTATTGGATCTAAAAACACACAAATTGGAAATTAAAAAAAAAAAAAAAAAAAAACTTACGGATCCATGCCGTGTGCTGATTTTTTTATAATTCTGATCGGCGATCGATAATTTATGAGAGATTTTCGGATATGTTTTGATTCATATGAAGATCTGTGTGTGTTTTGAATCATGGGTTAAAACAATATCAAGATTCAAAATTAAATGATTTGGTGTAGGTTTAATTCTGAATTAACAAAATCAGAATTAATGGGATTGATTTGATGCTTGAAATTAGGGATATGATTTGGAGGTTATGGTAGAAGTGAGGAAGGCATGTGTTTTTGTATGCCAGGTAATTAAAAAGTGACATGCTGGCATTTATTTTGGTTTCCACATAATTCTTTGTTGCCATGTGGCATAAATGATGTGGCATGATCCTCTATTATATATGTTGGGAGATTTAAGTTGTGGCCTCCACCAAAAGTGATTTTTTGGGCAAGTATGGTATGTTTTAAAAGAATTTCCCCTTTATAATATAACTACATTTTTTTCACCGTTGCTATGCGCGGGTATCCAACTAGTGTGTACAAAATGATAAATGATAGTACTATTAAACCATACTAAATGCTTCATTCCTTTCAATCTTCTATATTCTAGACTTACAGTATTTTTTATCTAATCACTAACTTATATGGCATTCAAATATTTATGCTTTGATCTCTAACTGAATGTATCTTTCCATGCAACAGTTTTTAGACAATTGTAAATCTTATAATAAAATGAACTAAGAGTTTTAAATATATAGGAACTGAGTTAGTAAATATTAGTTTGTGTGATTCTATTACTAGATAAGAAAAGTGCAATATTCCATATTTCCTTTTAGCATTGGAATATTTAGTGGATACCACTAATCTTTCTTCCTTCAAGTTATGAACTGGACCCGTCATAAGTATTGGACCGTTACTAAAAATGCAAACATTAAATTAATAATGGGAAAATTTCATATCGTTAAACGTTACAGCTTTATTAAAAAGTTAGGCGGTTGACGTGCTTCATGCTTCTAATGAGGCGTTTGGATTTGTGTGCATGTCTATAAATTGTTGCTGAGTACACATACTCCTTCAACATACCAACCACACCTTATTGGTATCTACTTACTTAAAATTGCGAACACTATGTCAAATCAACCTAATGATCAATACATATTTCTTTGATGGTTGAAGGAAGGTGAATTTATGACCTACAAAAGCTTGAATGAAATATGCAAAGTGTAATGAACGTAAAAACCACAATTTTTTTTACGTCGAAAAACCATTTGAATCATTGAAGGCGTCAAGTAATGAGGTATTAAGTACTTGGTGTGTCATGAGACCTTGGCTGTGATTGATTGGTGTATCAATATTTGATAAGCGTGGTCGTTGTGTGTTTGAGTTGAAGAAAGTGGTTATACTTGATGATGATAGACTGATAGTGTGTGTTAATGGTGAAAGGCTAATTATCATGCTATGGTTTTGGCTTACGAAAACTTTTTAGATGCGGTTTTTGATTATTTTGAGTTACGATTGTTTGTTACCTAATGTTTTGATGTTTGATTTATCAAAATTTTGAGATGTGTTGTTTGTCATGATCTTATGACATTTTCATGTGAGTTAAAAACCAATCATGTTCTTTTATTAAAATATTTTGCAAAACTATATATTATAGGGTAAAAAAAGGGTGTTTTATTTCTTTATTAAATGAAAGTAAAATTTGTATCTTTTCTTATTAAATTTAGATTTTTTGTGACATGCAATGTGTAGTGTTTAAATAAAGGCAAGAATGAATATAAAAGAACTGTCTGTAACTTTAAACAACCATCTTTTGCACATAAAGAATTATATGTTTTTTATTACACAACCAAAATTCGATCTGAGCACTTATGACCTAAATGTTTTAAATTACTTACACAAACTTAATTTATTCATTTGAGTGCCTCCGATCTAAAGCAAGCATAATAACTAGCCACACAAACTCTTTCAAAACCAACGATTATTTCTTTATAAAGAAAGCCCGTGCATCGCACGAGCCATGAAGTCTCGTAAAATAAAAAAGACAGATGGAAAACGTTTTTGGATTTATGACATTTATCTATTTGCATTTGGATTGGGCAATCTTTTTAGGCCTTGGCCCGGGCTCAGATAGCTGACACTTCCTTTTTCTTAAATTGTAGCGTTTGACGGCCTTTATCACCTTCTCTCCTAAGCGATTCAATTCCACTTCCAGAATATCTTTCAAGACTTCACAAAGATGATCAAGATCGGTCAAACCATAGAACCCATAGTGCAATATCTTCTGAAACTGATCCAAGTATGCATTCTTAAAAATACCGAACTCGATTTCACCATGATGGCTATTGAGTAATGTTTGAACATCAGGCTTCAAATATAACCTTCGTCTGACTTCTACCACACTAGCAGACATCACATATTTCAGCTTGCTTTCTCGATATTCACGCCAGTGCACCCTGTCGCCCATCTTAACAAGGAGCTCCTCAATACTACTCACACCTAAGGACTCATAGTCCAGTGATCTGTCAAACTCTATCGAGTAACTTAGAGGTAACTGACAAACTGGAAGTCCGTCCCAATAACGTCCAAGTACCACTAGAAGCTCATGGTAGACAGAATTAGTATCATAAAAGCTGGAATTTACCGGCTTAGGATCATCTCTAAATTTGTCCTTTCCTGCAAAATGACCGATACACCTCTTGGCCTTAACTCGAAGCATACGGCTAGCTTTTTCATTCTTGCTAACTAATAATATTGCTTTCAAGTAGGGCATAACTTCATCATAGTAGTTTTGGAATTGCTCCAGCGTTGAATTATCAGCAACTGATGCTAGAGCAGTCAAAGCGGCTTCTTGTACCCATTTATTACCAGTCTGTAGCAGTAGACACAGTTTGCTCACTATTTCATCCAGGTAAGGCGTCAACATATCAGGTGTACAGTTCTTACTGAAATTTATGAGAGCAGAAGCAGCATGTGCCTGAAGTCGGGGATACTCAAAGTCACCCATGGCTGAAGCTAAAGCTGGCAGCACACGGGTGTAGTGCTGAGCCTGAAAGTGTGGTGAATATAATTCAATAGACAAGCGGGCAATGGCAGTAATAGCAGCCCATGTGACACGTGGGTGAGGGTGATGGAATGAGTTCAACACCATGGTCACCACTTGTTGGGAATCTCTATTGAAGGCCTTTGAGCATCCCGGGGAAATTTGTGCAAGTGCAATAAGAGCGGCATGATGTTTACGCCAGTCGGGCGCAGCCAAATACGCAGAAAAGTAGTGAGACGCAACCGGAAGAATAATATTGCCACCCAATGCATTAGCCAACCTAAGCAAACACTCCTTCCCAAAGCGAAAATTGAAATCCTCATCATCATCAAAATCATCATCATCATCTTGTTGTTGAATATCCAATAACATCCTCATCAAAACAGCAAAGATCCTATTAGTATAAAAGTGCGGCGGATCCTCATGTAAATAATAACCCGCCGCCCAATAAGCAGTCAAATTCTCAATCGCAGTATGACTCATCTCCGATTCCGCAACCAGCAACTCACTCTCAAAATCAAAATCTTGTTCTTCTTCTTGTTCCATTGATGTTGTGTACAAGACTAACCTCTCCCGGCCCCCTTTTATTTATAGACATGGAAACCGACTTGTGTATCTAGACCCAACCCGGCCCATGCATGTTTTGCCGCCTAATTAATAACGTATCAAATAAAAAGTGATTTTTTGATATCTAAAAAGTAATCAACTTCCCTTTTATCAAACTTCCCTTTTAATCAGTTTTCACATCCCCATCTATTCAAATTCAAACAACTCCAAACACTCGTTTCTTTAGACTATGTTTATTGGTGACCTTTGGTGTGGGTTGTGGGTTGGGGTCACGACCGATTCTCCCCTTTCAACCAATCACAAATTGACATGTGGCAATCGGTTGTGACTTTAGGTCACCAAGTGACCACAAATTGGCAATCTCTTGTGACCGGTTGTGACTTTAGGTCACCAATAAACATAGTCTTACAACCTCAAACACTCGGTTACAATAATCATTCCAGTTTTGTTTAGTTTTGGTGTAAAGGAAGGAGTTGGGATTTATTTTGGTGATGTTTTGCATGTTGAAGAATTAAGTGGATGATGAATTAGCTAGCAAAATTGGTTGGTAGATGATGTTAGTGGAAGTTTCAATATATGTACACAAATAAGCACCTTCTTTTGGGAAACTTTGACCCACTTAAACCATTTTGTTTTTTGCTAAAAGATCTTATTTGTCCGTTAACATGTCAGATAGGTAAAATCAAAAAAATTGCTAAAAAGTAAACGGGTCAAACTTGAAATTCACCCATTGCATACTCAATTGTTTATAACCCCTTGGCTTGTTTAATTCAGAAAGCAATCTGGATCATTAACAAATGATGAATAAAATGTTGTTAGATCAAGCTAAGCTAACCCGTTTTTTTACCCAAAACTTGTTTTGACATGTTACCCGGCTTCTCCAGCCCGCCATATTGTTTCACCTAAACCTTTTGAATAGCATAAGATTAATCTCATAATCTATCCTAATCTAAGATATCTTATAGTACAAATTTAATTTAAGAACAAAACTAATAATTATATGTTCACCACTTGTGTGTGATGTTTGAGTGATGATGAATCTGGTTAATGTGTGGGAAAAGTAAGATGAAATCGTTTGAATGATGTGCTATAGTTATGAGGAAGACGTTGGTATGATTGTTTTGTAACGTGATGTTACTATAAACTAGGAATGATGGGCTAATAATATGGGATACTTTTGAAAACTTCAGATTATGTGAAAAACTAATATTACTATAATACCCTCAAGTATATTAAATTAATTAATATTTTCTTTTAAATGAAAAAGACACTTGTCAATGCATTATTATTGGTGCCTATTGTTCACCATTTTAAAAGTGTTCACCACTTGAACATAAATATATATATATATATATATATATATATATATATATATATATATATATATATATATATATAGAGTAAGGATCAAATGAGAAATAAAAGTAAAATAAGAAGAATGAGAAGTGATTACAACCGCACATTTCAGATGCACCTACAAAATAAAATGCATCTCCCATGAAATTCTCCTTCCTCATTTGAAATGTGTGGCTAGAAACATTTCTCATTCTTCTTATTTTATTTTCTCTTCTTATTGGATCCATTCTCTATATATATATATATATATATATATATATATATATATATATATATATATATATATATATATATAAACCTCTCATAAATTGGAAAGTAATCATTGACTTATAAGCACAGCAATTTAAAAGATACATAATTAGCTGCAGTACCTTGCATAGGTATTGTGTGTTTTTTAAAAGATGATAAGCTTTGATAATGAGAGTTGGTAAGAACAAAGATGTACATTTACTTATTGACTTGTCCGATAGTACCATCAATTACTTAACTTAAACAAACACCTGATACATTTACACTGTGTTCTCAAGTTGAGTAAAAATGAGGAAAGAAAGTGAAAGTGATAAAGTTGTGTTCTTCAGTTTTTTTTAGGAAGTAAAGTAAGTGAAAGTGGTGATATTTTAGTTATAAAACTTTCACCCCACTTTTGGGGTGAAAGTCACTTTACTTCCTCTCTTCTACTTTACTTCCTTTTTCTTTCACTTTCTTTCTTTTTTATTCTTAAGAACACAACGTTACTGTCTCAAAGGGACAAACATGAAAAATGTGACATTTGGTGTGCTACCAACTGCTTACTTGTAAGGGTAAATTGGACTTCTTAACCTTGAAAAATGTGACATAACGATCAAAAGGTGTTAATCAAATTCTGAAAGGTTTTGTCCTTGTTACTACAAAAGGTTATATCTTTGGAAACTGGTTATGAAAAGCTTAAAAAATTACCCCCTCACTTAAAAAAAAAAAAAAAAAAAAAAAAAAAAAAAAGACTTTTGATGACACAATTTTTATTCAGATTAAAATAAGAATATCCAATTACAAGTGGCATACAGGTAAACGGGTCACAAGTTACGCCGCTACCCATTTTTATTGACACACAAAAAAAATGTAAGTGAAAATAAATGTTTACTTACACTTTTAAAGAAAAATGTAAGCAAAAATTTAGTTTTTGCCACATTTTTCAAAAAGTGTAAGCAAAAGTTTAACTTTTACCCACACTTTACATAAAATGTAAGCAAAAATCGAGTTATACATACACTTTTAGAAAAGTGTGAGCAAAAGTCTAATTTATACACACACTTTATGTAAAGTGTGAGAAAAAGTGTAGTTTTAGTCACACTTTTTGAAAGGTGTAAATAATAATTTTATTTTTACCCGCACTTTTGAAAAAGTGTAAGTAATAGTTTTATTTTTATCCCCACTTTTGAAAAAAAAAAAAGTGTAGGTAATAATCTTACTTTTACCTACACTTTTTAAAAAATGTAGGTAATAGTCTTGCTTTTACCCACACTTTTTTAAAAAATGTGAGCAAAAGTGTAGTTTGGATTAAAAAAAAGTGTTATAAAAAGTCTACCTTGTATTTGTACTTGTTGAAAAATGTAAATACGAGACTCGTTTTTGTTTACAAGATCGTTAAATTTTAAGTGTATTAAAGTGAATTTTGCTTTTATCATTGTTTTAAAACCCGGGTTGGCCCGGCCGGTTGAACCGCGAACCGGTTGAGTGACCGGAAGACAGTTTTGAAATGAACAACTCGGTTGAACCATGACTAACCCGATGGCTCAACCGGATCAATTAAAATATCGATTTCTAAAACATTGGTTTTTACTCTTCAAATTCAATAACAAAATATTTTATAAAAACTTTACTACTTCTAATATTTAACTAAACTATTTGATTTGATTTGACCTATTATTAACTCCTACTATTTTTTTTTTTTTTTAAATGCACCTTTTATAAAAAAAACACAAAGGACAAAAACAAAACAAGGCATCCCCTTTACTTAATCAAGCCAATTAAGCTAAAAGGGACCCAAAAACCAAACAAACAAAACAACCCCCTAACACACTATGCTGTCACAAACATGAAACAACCAAAGTGAGACAGACCACATGGAAAAAGAAACACCTCTAGAACATGTTAACAATGAGCATATAAAGCCAAATGCAAAGTGCAAAGGCACCATATTGAGATAAAAGTGGATCCTGTCCCAAACAGACACAATGCACACCATTTCTCAGCAATCTTAAAGCTTCCTTCTGCTATCCCAAACATGCAAAATGCAGCCCACTTGCCAGCAACCTTATAACTATAGGCTGCTATGCCAAACAGGCAAAATGAAGACCACTTTTCAGCAACCTTAGAACGACACTCTCGTGTCCCATACATGCAATATAACCACAAATCAAAGACCTTACAACAGAAACCTGCACACTGAGCCTTACAACCCAAACATCAGCCATGAAACCAAATGCCTACTGACAAGCGACGGGAAACTCAAAGGTTTTTACAGCACTTCCCCGGATCTTGTAACCACATTTGCCAATCGATTGCTTTCTTTTATGATCTTCTCGTAATCCATTCAAAACTTTTAAGTTGTATCTCTTGAACAATTCTATTAACACTTGAAACTTTGGCTTTAAACACACGATTATTTCTTTCTTTCCATATGAAGTACCCGGAGGACCAACGAACCGCTTGCCATAACAAATTCGAATGATTAGGAAGATTAACACCCCCGTTTAGTAAGAATATCTCCCTAATAGTAAAGACGTTAACCCCCGCAAATTTCCACCAACCATAAACCTTTTCCCAAACACCCATGGCCATACTACACAAGACCAAGCTATGCTCGCACGATTCCACCACATTATTACAACAAGGACAAAGAATGGTATCCAAATCAATACCCTTTTTATCAAGCTCCTCACGAACCGGAAGTCTCCTTTTCAAAGCTCTCCACACAAATATGTTAACCTTTTTTGGTACAAGTTTGAGCCAAATCGTCTCTTCTACCGCATTCTCAACATCTAAGAATCTCTCTTCCACCATCTTTGTTAAATCTTTAACCGCGAAGCCTTCTTCTTCATTAAGCTTCTACCGCCATGTGTCCCTGCGATCATTATACAAGAAAACATTTTGTAAAAGACCCATTAACCCTTCCATTTCCCCATTCCTCTAGGCTCTCTAATCCACTCCCATTCCCATGTCTAAACACCCTCAACCCACCTTCCCTTATCCGCCACCCTACCCTCCGGTCTCCTGTCAAGATGAAACAACCTAGGGAATCTATCACATAATCTCGAGTCGCCAATCCATCTATCTAACCAAAATGACACATCTCTACCATTTCCTACATTAAAGAAAAAAGATGAAGTAAAGTCAATACCTATATCATCAATATCTCTACCCACTTTAATAATCTCTCTCCAGGCCCCACCGCCACCACTCTCACACTCCTACTAATATTTAACTAAATTATCATTCTAAATAATAATTTTAGAATCAGATGATTTGACTTTTTCTAAAACATTGACTTTTTATTAACTCCTTTTCCCATCATTTACCACCACCCTCCAGCACACCACTGGTCTTGGTTTTCTAATCTATTGCACTAAATAAACTAATTACACACAGTTATTAACTTGTGTTCAATCGTAAACATATGGACCATGTTTATCACTAAGAGTCCAAACTGCAATTAAAATGAAGTATTACACATGAGCATATAAGGTTCAAAGTATAAGGTTCAAAGTTTAGATTGAAGTCTCTAATCTATACATTTCCCATTTATTTATCAACCGTTTTGAAGCGGATTGCATAATTAATTAATAAAGTAAAATAATAATAATAATAATAATAATAATAATAATAATAATAATAATAATAATAATAAATTAAAAAAAAGGTGGTCGGAATGTGGGTTTTTCACCAGAATCTGGGTTTGCTCACCGGAAAAAACGAAGATGAAGGGTGGTGGTGATGGTTGTGTGGTGGTAGATGGTGGTGGTGAATGGAAGTAAAAAAGATAATGAATAGTAAACTTGCAAAAAATCACTCAAAGTTAGTCGCTAGGTTGCTCAACATTGGGAAGGGGCAAAAAGATTAAAATAATATTATTCGAAGTTTGATTATTTTAGAACAAAAAGACAAAAAAAAGTTCGTTCAAACTTTTAAAAGTCGGTAGTGATAATTAGCTCAATGAAGGGTGGTGGTGATGGTTGTGTGGTGATGGTTGTGTGGTGGTAGATGGTGATGGTGAATGGAAGTGAAAAAGATAATGAATAGTAAACTTGCAAAAAATCACTCAAAGTTAGTCGCTAGATTGCTCAACATTGGGAAGGGGCAAAAAGATTAAAATAATATTATTCGAAGTTTGACTATTTTGGAACAAAAAGACAAAATAGAAGTTCGTTCAAACTTTTAAAAGTCGGTAGTGATAATTAGCTCAAAAGGTACCTGTACTTGTGCCTTACACATGTATGACACAAATGATTAGGCACGACTTTTGTTAGTGACACATGTCGTATTTCTATTAAATTCGCTAGTCGCTTGTTCCATTTGAAAAAACTAACAAAAGTGGGTCTAGAAAAACCCGCACACCTAAGCGATTGGGCAGTCTCAAAGTTAGCCCCTTATATCTTTGGGGTAAGGATGAGCACGGTACCGGTACCGTACCGAACCCGTACCGAATTAGTGGTACCGATTTTTTCCCGAGCATGAATAGTGGTACCGGTACCGTACCGAACGGGATTCGGATACCGGTACCGGTTTCGGTACCGGTACCGGGAAATCAGGTTTTTCCCGTTTTTATTCGGGAATTTCCCGATTTGGTACCGGTCCCGTACCGAATTAGTGGTCCCGATTTTTTTTTCACCTTATTTCGTAGTCCCGGTACCGTACCGTATATCGAGAACGGTACCGTTTCAGTACGGTACCGGTACAGTTCCGGTTCGGTTCCGGGATTCGGGTCGAAATGCTCATCCCTACTTTGGGGCAATGTCTGGATTAGATAGTGAGATCTAACCCGGACGACCTGTACCAATCATTTGTAGACCAAGCTATTTGCCAGGTCGTATAAAATCAGTTTAATCTCGCATTTCACCGGAACATGCCAATTTTCTTATTATTATTATTTTAACAATACACTGAATCTTCTATACAAGAACCATGAAGGATTGCATTGTCACTAATTAACTGTACTTGAGTTAATTATCATTTTCACTAACTTTTTTTTTTTTTTTTTTTTTTTTGTTTTTTTTTTAAGAATCATTTTCACTAACTTGATAAGAAAAGAAAATCGATGTGTACAAAAACTATAAATATTAATATTTTATTACGTCAACGAAAGGTGTTATGATATATGGAGCATGTCTTTGAAAAAACCTTTTTAACGAGGTTACTAAACTTGTTTGAAGTTATAGTCCCACATTGGGTAAGGAGAAGAAATTTTGCTACTATTGTTGATTTTGTTTGATGAAAAAAAAAAAAAAAAAAAAAAAAAAAAAAAAAATCGGTTCAACTCATAACGACTAGCAATTTGTATAAATTCCAAACTTTTTGTCGTTTCTTTTATATTCAATTAGTTGCAAGAAACCACATAATAAATTTTAGATGCATTAACAAAAGTAAATGCATCTCTTTGTTATTTCTCTCTTTCTATTTAAAATATATGGGTTTAATTTTTCCCACTCCTTTCATTTCAATAAGTTTTCTTACTAGATTTTTCCTCGTCACCTTAATTCCTTAGGGTGCATTTGGTATACGTTAATGGGAATCAAATAATGACTTTCATAGTGATTTCAATTATTTGGTTGAATATCTAGCAATCAAACAATGGTAGCACACTCATAAAATCATAGTAGTGGGGTTAGGTGACTTTTTAATGCTCATTTCAGTAGGCCCATTTCTTTATATCTCCATCACATTTTTTTCCTTACATGAGCACTTAAATGGACCAAATGTGATACAAATACCGATACATAAAATTTTATACCAAACAACAATAATGAAATTAATATCCCCAATCCTATACACTCCTCTAATGAAAACCATACCTTTAGTAATTCCGGATAACGAACAAAACGTACCCTTAATTTCCTATAAGTAATTAACACGTGAAGCAAACATCCCAAACGACTATAATAATAATACTTATGAATATTTGAACTAGGAAATTTTAATTTGGTTTCTTTTAATGTTGTGGTCGCTTCATAATACTTTAATGTGACAATAAATAACTTTGTTTGAGTTTGGATATAAATGTGTAATAGACTACTCCATATTACTTAAACTGAAAAATATGGGCTTATGAAATTAAGCCGAATAAAATAAGCTCATGATCCTGAAAATAAGCTAAAAGTAACAAATGGTTGTATTGGGCTGAGGTGCGTGATGGTTATTGGGCTGAGGTGCGTGATGGTTTATCGGGCTTGGAGGAATTGTGTTCATTGGGCCAGTAGGTAAAGGAGTAGGCGAGTTGGTGGTGGGCTGTTCGTGGGCTACAGTTGGGATTGGTGAAACAGGTAGTGGTATTGTAGACAAAAAGTCATAAGTTGGAGACGTGTACTCGTGTATTTTTGCAAAAGGAAAAGTGTCCTCATCAAACCTAACATGCCGCGATAGGATGATTTTGTTTGAGGATAAATCAAGACACCTACAGTAAAACCTCTATAAATTAACAGTGTTAGGACCGGAATATTTTATTAATTTAGCGAGATATTATTATATCAATAAATTAATAATTTATTAATTTAAAAAGATTTTACAAATGGCCTTTAAATTTTCAAGTGTTATATACTAGTTGCAATTATGTATTGAAAAACAAGTTCCAATTAAAATTTTATGAATTCATATTCACACTTTATGCAAATAAAAACACTTTTTGTTGCAGTAAGACAACACACTAACAGTAATAAGGAGATTTAAGATAAACTCAATATATATTTGAAGTTCAACAAAAAATAACAAGTGACAATGAATTCATTTTTTACTAAACAATCTTAGGATTTTGAAGCGTATCCCTCTCTCTCTCACACACACACATATATACATATATATGGAAATCTTAGTAATTATTAATTTATAGTTTCGTTGGGACTAATATATATACATTGGGGTTTCAAAAAAAATATTATCTTATTATTTTATCGATTGGGTTTCAAATTTGTACTGGTCCCAACTTAGGACTGAACAAATTATTAATTTTATCGAGGTTATTAATTTATCGAATATTAATTTATAGAGGTTTTACTGTATATCCTTGATGGTCAGCGGGGTAACCAAGAAACACACAAAGAGTGGATCGTGGTTGAAGTTTATGATCAACATGAATGTAGGGATAGCAAAGGCACCCGAATACACGTAGATTGTCATAGGAGGGTAATTTGTTATAAAGTTTAGTATAAGGTACTTCATTTTGAATGGCTGTGGAGGGAATAATGTTTGAAATATAAGCAGCCATATTAAGTGCTTCAACCCAATAGGAGGGGGCATATGAGCTTGAAAAAGCAAGGTACGTATGAGGTTATTAATAATACGCAACATACGTTCAGATTTGCCGTTTTGCTGTGAGGTTTTCGGGCAAGAAAAGCGAAATTGAATGTCGTTTTTGCGAAAAAGGTCATGGAAGCGGGCGTTGTCATATTCAACCCCATGATTACATTGTAAAGCCTTTATATCTACACCAAATTGTTGATTAACATAAGCGCGAAAAGCAACAAACTTATCATACAAGTCAGATTTTTTATGCAAAGGATAAACCCATACAAAATGCGAGAAATGATCCAAAAAAATAGCATAATATTTAATACCGCTTTCACTCGAAATAGGGGATGTCCACAAATCCGAGTGGATAATATCAAAAATAGAAGCAACATGCGACTTTGAACTAGAAAACGGAAGCTTTATTTGTTTACCTAATTGACACGCATGACACAAAGCGGACGACTTTGACTTATTACAAGAAATTAAATTACTAGACTCCAAACGACGAAGCACATCTTCCCCGGGATGCCCGAGACGTCTGTGCCACGTAGTATGACTAAACGAAGCAAAGCAAAAGGAGGATGTGTGGATGAGTGTTGTGTAAACGGGTAAAGATCACCCGTGCTATCACAACGGAGCAAAAGGCGCCCACCCTTTAAGGAAAGAATGTTACGAGCTTCCACCTACAACTCTTCTTCTGTGTTGGTCGTGTGGGATTGGCTTTGATGCTTCCACAAACACTTTGAAAATGGTGTGTGTTTTTAAAGAGTGTGCACCAATTAATAACTCTGATATAGTGATGCAAAAACTATGCACAATGGTGCATGTATTTGGCACAAACTCATGGCGAGAAATACCACAAGTCCCGTCGTATCCAATAATTGGAGAAGCCATATTTGCTTATAATGGTTGTTTGTATTGGTTATTTAGTCGTATTAGCAAAGATGGTGGAAGAGGGGTAATATGGTTTGATGTAAACAAAGAGGAATTTGGGCTGATTAATCCCCCCAAATCAATGTCTAATTTATTTTATGTTTTGGGTGGTGATCACTTTGTTGGACATGAATTAATCAAGAATCATAAGTCTTTAAAGTAGAAGGACCATATATGTAGATTAGATACTTATTAACTGTATTCTGTATTCTAGGATAGGATATGTCGTTTCATAGATAACTCTTAGGAAGAGTCACATCGGTTCAATGACACCAATTGACATAGTATATATACATATCATTGTAAACGTTTATGTAGTGTGGAATAAAGAATAAAGCGTGTTTGTTTAGTAATCCCACCCTCTCTCTGTTAAACGAGTCACTGCATCATCACAGATGTGCATACTCAGATTACTTTTATCAATATATTGTTCATACAAGTAGCATGATTCGCATAACAAAGAAATCTCAATATGGCATCAGAGCCCATGGTTCAAAGATCCTGGAAGAAGAAAAAAACTAAGAAACCTGTGGAAGAATGTTTTGCGAGATCAATAAGAAGCAGTCAAGAAAGATATCGCCTATGAAGAACAAGGAAAACCCAGAAAAACATCGCATGAATTGGCAGAAGCACAAGGAGAAAGAAGAACAAAGGAAAGGAAGTATTTGCAGATGGCAAGAAGAAGGCATGGTGAAAACCTATGAGGAAGCACTTAGAACAAAGCAAGAAAAGGCAGAAAGTGGCAAAGATGGCAAAGATGTTGCAGATACCTTACCACAGCCTGAGGCAGAAAGTGATGAAGATGGCAAAGATGTTGCAGATACCTTATCACAGCCCAATGCAGAAGATATGGAAGAAGACATAGTCGAATCACCAAATGAAAAAAGCAGAATTGGAATGGAAGAAGTTAAGGAACAACGAACTGAATATGGGACAAGACAAAGGCGATCAAATACAGAAAAATAAAAGAAGAAGCAAGGCTGCAATTGGGATGAACAAAAAAAAGGAACAGAGTGAAGATCATGAAGAAGATTATGATGTCTTGATTAGGGGAATGATGTTGGACATGAATTAATCAAGAATCATAAGTCTTTAAAGTAGAAGGACCATATATGTAGATTAGATACTTATTAACTGTATTCTGTATTCTAGGATAGGATATGTCGTTTCATAGATAACTCTTAGGAAGAGTCACATCGGTTCAATGACACCAATTGACATAGTATATATACATATCATTGTAAACGTTTATGTAGTGTGGAATAAAGAATAAAGCGTGTTTGTTTAGTAATCCCACCCTCTCTCTGTTAAACGAGTCACTGCATCATCACAGATGTGCATACTCAGATTACTTTTATCAATATATTGTTCATACAAGTAGCATGATTCGCATAACAAAGAAATCTCAATACACTTGGTTGATCTCAATGGTGAAGTTGGATATGTGTTACAACTTACAAGAGAAGTGGGAGGTTTGGGTATTGAAGAAGAAACAATATTGGGTGCCACATTGTCGATTTGACATAAAACAATTTCTACCTTATAGCTACATAACAGTTTTGGGGTGTTGGAATAAAGACGGGGACATGTTAATAAGAAACGAAGGTCGTGGAAAGTGCAAGCTCGTCGTTTACAACCTCAAAAGCGGCGTTCTACACAAAATCAACATTGTTGGTCGTGAGAATCGTTGTCCATATATTTTTATGCATCCCAATAAGCTATTTTCCATCCATGGCATTGGCACAAATTTCTTCCCTATGAAAAAAACAGATTTGAAAAAAAGTTGCCAGCATTTACTATCTTTTAATTAGGTAAGATTAGTTTTACTTTTATCGTTTTTGTTCCAGAATCGTATACAGTTTTTAGTGATTGGTGCTTGCATGTTGCTTCCTTTTAATTGCTTTCGTATGATATTCAAAGAATCTTAACATTCCTTGCCTGACCCATTTTCAAAAGATGGACTACAAAAAGAATGTTGTAGTTGTTCGTCATCATGTCAAAAACATGGTTACTCATAAGTTTTAACCGGCCCTTTTAATTTAAAGCTGTTTTTCGAATTGTTTTAGCCAACTCATCAACTAAAAAACTCAAACAAAATCCATCCATTCAAGAGTAAACGAGAAACAAACATTTTTCTGTATACAGTATATAATAAGTTCAATTTTTCGCTGGGGATGGTTTTTTTTCAAACACCGATAGAACCCAAATAGATGACATATGAATAAGCTAGATAAGAATATCTTTTAACCGAATCATGCCATGTTTGTTGTTCAGCCAGCCTATGTCGACCCGTCATAAGTAAATGTGTAGAAATTTTGAATTTCCTGTTAATTTAGGGGGACAATGATAAAAGCGATGAAGAAAACCATTGGCATAAAGTCTTACATATAAATTATTTTTGTATATGCTGGATGAGCTGTTTTCCGTTGCACTATTGTTAATGTTGTCGTAGTTTGAGGTTTTTGCCTTCATAGTATATTCTTTCTTTAGACCGTCGATGCTGCAAGCATTGACATTGACTTGTCTACCGGGTTGTTTGAGTTTGTCCGTCCTATGGGTGATTTCCGTGCCTCAGTACACAATGCAGTGGGTGTTAATAGGAAGAAGAATAAGAAGGCAAGCTTGAACAAAACTGATACTGAGAAGAAAGGACCCGCACCGTGTGGCTGGTAATTAAGAAGAAGGTTACATAGCTTTTGGGTATTGGACCCTTTCAGGATCTTTGGTTTTATGATGTGAGACCTTTTGAAAATTTTCAGACCTCTCGGGTATTAGATACTAGCTAGTTTCAAAGCTATACTATATGGTTTACGTTACGCAAATCTTATGAAATTGTTCGATGTGCATGTGTTACACGATAAGTGAAGCTTTCATATTCATCATGTTTAGTTATCCGATCATAAATCAACTTAAATTCAAGAACCGACTAAAAAACTATTCATATTCAGATGCACTTGTTGTCAATATTTGATCACGTCTCAACTAATACTAAGAGTTAGTGCAGTTGCTTGTGCATCGATCGCCCTTATACAAACACAATTATGAATAGAGGGATTGATGTCGGACGGTATACCTGATAAAAATCTTTGACTCTATTGCATAGAGGATAATCGTATGGAAATGAAACTCTCGAAGGAAATTCCTTATACTTATAATGTAGCAGTGACACAAAGAAATATCAGCATACACAAATGGTATCAGTATGTGTGTACATTTATTTGGAGTGGATACTAAAACTTCTTAATTCTCAAGAATGGTTCATAAATAACGTTCGTGATATTGTAAATAAAATTTATAAAACATAGGCAAATTATTAAAGCTAGAAAGGGAGCTGAGATTGGTTTAGCCGAGATAAAAATGAACAGAATCCTCCCTTGGAGAACCAGGTTTTTATGTGTTCCCTTTGCCATTTATGCGCAGCTTTTGGCCATTTCGATCACCTAGCGTTTGGAGCGATCGAGACACAAAATATGAAACATGAAAAAACATTCTATTAATTAACTCATGTTCGCGTAAATATCTAGATTTTCATCAATCATGTTTTAAACTATATACGGAAGTTTTTTATGCAGAAAGATAACGATCCTTACATATATTTAGGTGTAAACGAGTCGAGTCGATTCAAGTACTAATAAGCCCAAGCTCGATTATTAAAACTTGAGCTCGAGCTCCGTCGAGCTTAAATTTCAAATTCGAGCTAGTCTTGTGAACTAAAACTTGAGGTCAAAACTCAACTTGAGTTTGATTATTTCCGCATTTCTAGCTTGATCTTGATTAAGAGTCGGCTTATCAAGCTCGACTCGACTCGTTTTTTTTTCAAAATAAGAGACCATCATATATATGAAAATTTTGGGATTTACATCAAGGTGGTAGGTAAGCGGGCAACAAGCTGCGCCGCCACCCCTTTCTGAATAGCAAACCCTATTCTACTGAAAACATAATCGTGACCCCTCGGGGCCGATATATTGCTGCGAACAATCTTACGAACCCGATCCAAGAAGCGCACAGCTTCAGGGGCTAAGGAACCAAAAGTGTCAAATGCAAAAGGAACAAACACGTGTTGATTCTCGGAGCAGGCTTTATCCTGTTTGTCCACTTTCTTCGTCTCAGCCTTCATAACAGCTTGCCCCGCCGTAAACCCATTACCCCGAAGATCCACGAGGGGGGACACACCAGTGAGGTCCACACAAGCATGTTTCCCCCCTGCCCATCCAAAAACCAAAACATCAGCGGGCCGCAGGGAGGACCTCCCCTCAGTAGGGTCTGTAAGGAAATTTACGGGAGCTTCCTTTTTCGCCGAAATCCCCGCCCTCCGAAGGACATCAACCAACACATCCCGCACCAAGTCGTGACGGTACTTAAACCCCGGGAGCTCTTTGCAGTGCACCGCATGTTCCCCAAACTTGTCCAAGGCGACCTTATGACACACAGGACAAGGCTCGTCCACTGGGAACAACGGGATCATTAGACGATATTTAAGGATCGCCCTATATTCGATTGGAGACATGTGCTGCCCTAGCCCCTCAATGGGGATGACGGTAAGGAAATCCTGTGTGTGCGGTTGCTGCAGACATTCCATAATAGCCTTCTGTCGCGGGGACAAAACAAAGTCCATTCCCAAATTCTGGGAGATTTTACAGTAGAGGGCACTCGCCAAAGTTTCCTGAGGTTTTGGGGGGGCGGTGTCCTTACTAGTGAAACCGCCGAAATCAAAATCTGGGAGGGACGCATGCAAACGCCCCAACGCCTGCCCATAATCAGGGTCAAGGCTAGAAACTCCGCTGTTACGCAGGATATGATCCTGCAACTCCCATGATTGAACCCTGGAAGCAACAAAAGCATATGAGGAGACATCTTTCGCTGAAAGAAGCCCCAACCCACCATAGCGAAAAGGAAGGGAGGCAACCCGCCATTGAAGGTCACCAAAAAAGGGGCCCCCACAAGTAACGATATCTTCAACAGCACTCCTTAACCCATTGTCAAACACATCCACTGCCTCATCAGAACAAGAAGGTTGACAAGTGCGTAACCCAAACAACAACTTAGCAACTCCCATACAAGAGCGTAGAAGGAGAAGCTCACTTTGAGGGTCCCCAAGAAGGGGAAGGCGCTTCATAAGTTCCACTGCACGCCAGGCCCTTTTAACCGCCAGGGCGCTAATAAATCCCTCATCCCTGCTGACAGCCCCACCAAGAAGCTTCACCCCTCTATCCGGCCTCCCAATCTCCCCGGGAAAAAGACCTTGTTGCATCTTTAAGCCATTACAGGAAGGCCAGAAAACCTTGGTTTTCTGGATGTTAAGCTTAAGCCCCAAGACAGGGCCCTCCGTCTGAATAATATTTAAAGCTTTAGCAACCTCAGCTGCGTTACCAATTAAGGTGCCATCATCAAGGTACCAACCCTGAAAAGGGAGGGAACAACATTCCTGGACCCGCTGAACAAGGGGGTGTAAGGCTAGAGCAAAAAGAAGAGGACCCAGGGGATCCCCTTGCTGAACACCGGTAGTAGCCCCGAGGCAAACATCTCCGACATATAACCTGGCAGGTTGAGCGTAGAGGAATTGAACCCAAGGGGCAATCGAAGGGCACCGCAGACTAACCTCCCGTAAAAGAGCCGTTCTATCCACGAGGTTGAATGCGTTAGAAAAATCCACCGTAAGCATAGCCATAGCCCCGTCTGAGTGGAAAGAATTAAGGTACCTGTTTGCACTGTGGAGCACAGCCTCTGCCCCATTCGGGATCCCCACCCCATTCGTTTTAATTAAAATTAGCTGATTGAATGTATTCAAAAAGGTAAAGGTGTAAATTGATCTAAGCTCGGTTATTACACAAGCCTAAAAACCAAGTATATTTGAGGTAGAACTCGACTCAAAGGTATACTTGAGCAGCTCGAGCTTGAGTCGATTTAAAGTAGTTTATGAATCAATTTCGAATAGCTCGCCATCCCTCTCCACTTAGATTCAAGTTACTATATTGACACAAAAACGTGTTGTACGCCAAATATACGTAACACTTCATTAATATATTTATCCCAAAACATGCAATTATAAAACTTAGAATCGATTAGGTGCACACAAAGAGATAAGGATGGTGTTATATCATAAGTGGTCAATGTTATTATCATCGTTACCACGCACTAGCTAGCTAAGCTAAACACGATCGTCCAGTCTTAGTTGTGAAATAATTCATCCCTCAATTATTGGAATTTTTTCAACGCATATATATAAAACACTAAATCCCATAAGGGTGGGGGGAGTGCTCCACTCAATCCCCTTCCCTTCACTCACTCACAACCAATCCCATTCCGCCACATCATCTCTCACTTTTTCCTTCACTCACTCTTCATTCACTTCATTTTTGGGGGCGACACCTTCACTCACCATTCACTCACTTTTTCCTTCCCCAACGTCTCTTTTTCCTCACTTTTTCCTTCCCTGCATGCGTGAAAATCTCCCGCAAAAGCTCTCCCCGTGCGGGGTTCCCCGCGAGGCGACGGTGTTCCCGTGCGGGGGTTCACCCTCCCCGCAGTCTTCCCGCATGCACTCCCTCTCCTCTAAGGATTGCGTTATCATCTATAGTTGACTTTATTTTCTAACTATTATGTTTTGTGACTAGACATTTTGGTGCGTGATGAATAGTTCAAAAATTCTAACAGTCTATGTTTGACAGACAAGATTGTTGAGATATTATGCTTATTTTTTCAAAAGATAAGCTACTTAAAAAATAATTTTTGTTTGACAGTCATAACTTATAAGAGATTATAAAAAAAATAATCTTCAATAATCTCTTAAAACCAAAATGTAGTTTATAAAAGAAATCTCTTTTTATAATCTCCAGCATCAGCACCATTTCCAGTTCCAGCAACAGTTACTTTCGTCAAACATACCCTCACGATAAAGAAGATATTCACACGATTGCAATAACGGCAAATATATACTAGTAATAAATTAGTTTGTGATAATGAATCTTTTGACGAGCAATGTTTCTTGAATATAGAGTTTTTATAAGTTTTAACAAGTATTTCTATCTTTGTTGGCGTATGTGTCCGAAGGACTCACGCCGGAAGAACCATCAAATCTGGACGAAACGACTAATCCATTCGGACCAACGGTAACCTTCGGGCCCAAAGTCAAATACGATATATAAGGTATATAACAGAGGATCAGAGTGAGCGTATAAGAAGGAACAGAGACCATAAATGGAAAGCTACAAATGGTGCTCAGAGATACCGTCACACAACTTGGCGGTATCCGATAAAGACAAAAACACCTTGCCTATATAAAGAAGAGAAATCTTCACACTATGGTAACTAATTAATCTTTTACACACATTTACTTACTTACTTTACTCCTATTTGCCCTTCGGATTATATACTTATTATCAAGCCGGAGTTTGGTCCTGGGATAAAACCTGAAGGCGAGACTGACGCGCGTTTCTGTTTTATAGGAACCGGAGTAACACGGACAATCCGAAGGACCTGATAGCCGTCCGGAGGACCCACTTTGCTTGTTAAGGGTAAAACGCAAGATATTACCTCAACAATCTTCAAGTATAATAGAGTTACCCATTTCTTAAACTAATCAAATAGATTTTTATGCTAAAAATTTCTTTTTATAGTTAAACAGGTTAAATGTGATAAAGTATTTTACATAATAGTATTATTGTACAAGCGTAAAATTGCGGTAATTTTTTGCCATTTTTGTGGTGGTTTTTGATTAACTTCGTGGTTTTGAGAAAAATGGTGTGTGGTTAATATTATACGTGTAAAGAGAGAAGAATTTTTAGACAAATTTTATTCTTTTAAATAGTTGAAATGTTGGATGCGAAAGTTTTAAAAGTGGATTGTGAAATTATGTTTGGAGGACTTAATGTTAAAAGTGAGGGTTTAAATGATGTTTAGGGTTTGCTTGGGGGATATGTAATCTTTTATAAAGAATTACATTATTTCGGAGTGTTTTTTCAAATCTTTTTTTATTGAAAAAAAATTGGACCAATAGCAGAGCTCGATTTTGCCCCGTATGCGAAATCTAGCAACATGATTGGTCAATAAAAAGTCAAAATTAAATTGATTTTGGTCAAACTTAATAAATTTGGTGAAAAAATTTAGTTAATAAAAAATATGCATAAAAATATAGGTGTCAAATTTATGAAAACAAAAACTTAAAAAAATGAGAAGTAATTAGTAAAACTTTAGTGGCTGAATTTTAAATAAATTATGTAGAGCTAAGTGTAAAATTACAAGTTTCCATATTTTTTAATAATTTTAGAAAAAAACACAAATAACCCCTTACACTTTATACACTTATACTTTATAATATTAACTTTGTTTAAAATATGAGTATTTGTATTAGTTTTTAAATTTTCATCTATTAAAATTACAAAATCTGGTAAATATGTGAATTAGTTTTAATATTGTTAGTTTTATACTTCCATCAATTAGAATATCTTTTTAAATAAGGACTCATGTTATTCTATTTAAAAGTTTAATTTATGCGTACATAAGTTTGAATATTAAATATGGCTAAATTATTAGTAACGAGAATATAAATATCAAATAGTAAGCACGAGTTACGGTGATATAAAAATAAATATACACTATTCTATTTATAACAACCACTCATGAAATTGTTATTTAAAATTTATATATGAATATACATAAAAACATTTTAAAAACTTTACGGAGCATATTTTAACTTCATTAACGTTCATTATGTAAACTCGCACATTTTGTACAACATGATATCCATAGTTAAAATTAAACTATAACATCAACATCAACCTCAACATGCCTGTCAGTTAAAAATATTATACAAAGCTGATTATTAAAAATACAAACAAACAAATACATAGGTTAGATAGTCATTGCTTAATTTAGAATGTGTTTTCCTTAAATTAAAAAAAAATGCATACATCACAATCCTTATTTGATAACAAGCATCTCCTAAATCAAAAAAAGAAAAAACTACGTAGGTGATAACCTAACTTTATTCATTGACGTGATGTTTCAAAAAAAAAAAAAAAAAAAAAAAAAAAAAAAAAAAAAAAAAAAAAACGTAATAATTGGCCGTTGGAAAAGAATTAAAATATGTTCATGAAATTTATTAAGCAAGAATATGTAGTTTTTAATCAGGTTATTACGTTACTATACTGCGATAATGTTATTGAGTTGGTAATCACGGATGTGAGATACAACCATTCTTCTATACTTATGATTTATGTGTTAACCTCTTTTTGCTTCTGGATAGAAACCATAAGAGGCCTCAACAGAACTTTGGTTTATGCCTTATCTAGCTGATAGTTTTTAGTAACCTTTTTTATGATTTAACTTTTTGTCATACACACCAACTTTTAGTAACTTTTTATGTTTTATTGAAAAATTCTACATTTAATTTTTGTGTTTTTACTAAACATACTAAGCTATGATAAAATTAGTTGTAAGTTCAGAGGTTTTTACTACGCTTCTAAAAAAAACTTATAGCTTTATCATAAACTTATTGTGTTATGGTAATTGAATAAGCCAGTAAGCACCTTTAATAAGCATAACCAAACACCCCTTTAGTACTAATATAAAGTTTTTTTTTTATTTGATGTTATAACTAACTTTGTTGTTATCCTCACTATAATGTAACACGTAAGTGGTTTTTTGCAGTTTTATGATCTTATCACACACACTAAAATATAATGCAATTTGTTGTGTGTGTGTTTTAGAGGAGGATTAAGTATCAACACATGATTGTCATGGAAAAATTTCTACGACTGCTCAAGGTATGAATGTATAATTAAGTTTAGTTGCTGATTCAGATAACACATGAATGTAGTTTAATGTACCAAAGATGTATTTTAATGGCTATTTGGGGAATTTTATGGTAAGAATTCTTCGCATGTGTCTTTGAATGAGTTAATGAAACTTAGCAGGTGTTTGATTTCATTGATAACACTATGGGTATCAACTAATGGTCTAAAATATGAGTGTCTTTTACCTTGATAATTTAGGCCAATTGTAAAGAAAGTTGGACTAAAGTGAAAGGTCGGTATTCGAACAATCCTAAAAGACTTGCGAATGTATTTTTTGTCATTTTTTTTCATGCATTTATAATTTACTCATACAAGTAATTATAATTTCCTTATATAGTTCGGTCTCAGAGAAAAATTATTTTTAAACATTATACATAAACGTAAGATTAAATTTGAGTTCTACCCATTACATCTTTTTTTGTTTCTCTTTATGTAATAACGAAACTATAGTGTAAGCAACTATGCTAATTTGGTAATTTTATGATCAAACATAAGAAGTAAATAGCACAAACTTATGAAAATACAATTTTCCAAACAAAAAGTTACATTAGTAAACATGGTATGATGGTTATTCATAATTAAGAAAATGAATCAATCTTCAAAGATATCTAAATACGCTACATATTTTAAAGAAAATATAAGTAAAAGAAATAGAACAATTACAAAACACATCGTAAATTGATCGCATGGGTTTGCAAAACTAAAAGCATATATCACTAACATCTCATGCAAGTCAAGTATCATCATGTGATTTTGCTATAATAATAAAATATAATTTTTAATACAAAAGCATTCTCCTAAAATAATAGGTAGATTATAACATATAAACATATGATTTTTTATTTTTAGTCCATCAAGTAAAATCAATTGAAACATGTTAAGTGATTCATTTTTTAATTGATAATAATATATAATCAAAACGAAAATTTAAAAACTCTGTGCATGCACAAGTATTATAACTAGTATTTACATATTAGTTTTACATAATAGCATTCAAGTAATTTTGGAATCTAAAAGAGATGTAGAATAGAAAAATTAAAAACTAATTGGATAAGACCAGAGTAGAAAAATTAAAAACTAATTGGATAAGACCAGCCGTAATATGGATAAATTGGACACGTTTTCATCCCACTTGGCAACCAAGAACATATGTGCCTTGCTACACAACTCATGCAAGACGCGTCTAACATGCGTAGTTTGCAAGGGCTCGATTAAAAATAAGACCGAGTTGTGTGAGGAGGTTTGTGTATGTGGTATTTTTATTAAATGATTTTTGTGATGTATGTTTTGATGATGATTGCGGTCTTCTTGTTATACTAAATTAGTCATAAAAAAGTAGGCATTGATGTGGGAGGGCCTTGGGTAGCCCGGTGCGAATCTACGAATGAGCTCACGTAAATCACGAAAAGCTTAACTATTACTACCTCCGTCCCAAAATTATTGTCCACAGACAAAAAACACACAGTTTAAGAAAAGCATAATCATTACAACTTTCTCTTTCTTACTTTTTGCACAAAGACAGTTTCACCCTTAACCAATTAATTTCCAACTTCTTTAAAATTTGTAATAACAACCACAAATTAGGGTAATATGGTAAACTTGATATATATTCCCTATCTATTTATGGAAATGGACAATTAATTTGGGACAACCGAAAAGGGAAAGATGGACTATAAATATGGGACGGATGTAGTATAAAAAATTCAAAACATAATATACTTAGACATATATAAATACTAGTGAGCATATACTAAATTCGAAGCCCCGTTACATAATATTTTAAAAGGGCTACAAAAATTCAAGCTAGACGTGTATTTAGACATGTATAATACTAATTGACATATACTAAATCAGAGGCCCTCACAGACAGTGGCCATGTGCGATTGACTCATTTGCACATGCTAACACCGCTACTGGGCAGTGGTGACCGCCGTTACACTTGGCATTAACAATTTAAGAAGAAAATGAAATTGAATGAGAGCAAGAGGGTGTAATGTAACTTTAGTCAGAGGGAGAGCTTAACTATATTTTGGTGGCCCCCGACCCTCATTGCAGAATTGATTCGAAAATATTCATTTTTTCAAGAATTTTCTGAGGCTCATAACTAAGACAACCATCCATCAGGCTTAAACCTAAACCTAGTACATATAGTTTCAAACTTAACACTTATGTTGTATATATTCGACTCTTTACATTGAAAAGAATTAATTATCTTTGTCATATGGTATAAGAAAAAAATAAATAAAAAAGTTTTAGTAATTCTTATCAACGCTGCCTGCATCTTCAATGTTATACTGCCGACTTTTCATCCAAAGCTAGGTTTACACAATTTTTTAATACTTTTTATAAAATAATCTTGATGACTCTTAGTTCCGAGTCCACTGCTGCGCGTCTAAAAAACAACGATGCATTCACTATTTACAAATATAATTTGATTAATATATTGATAGATAAAAACTTTCTCTCTCTTCTCTCGTTCGTGATTGTGGCGAAATCTCCAAAACCCTAAAATATTCATTCAACAATTGTTTTGCTGAGTGAATTCCCCACCTTCTAAATATGTAATTCCTTTTGTAATCCATCTTAAATAAAACTTCTGATATGCCTATTGAAAACAATAAACCCCCAGATCCAATTGTTGAAGAGTTCTGTGAGCTTACCGGGATGTCACCAGATAAGGTCCGTCTTTCGAAATCGGGTGTTCCTTTATCCAAGATGAAGGAGGGTAAAACTCGGTGTTAAAGATCGTTTAAGCCCTATCTAGGATTAGTAACATTGATTGATAAGCACAGCGGAATAACAAGAACATAATCAATACTACTAATAAGGTTTTCTTTATTAAATAAAATAAACTACTACTATGATTAAACTACTACACGCCCAATGCGTTTGCTAGACTCTCATTGAAGAGACTATAAATTAATCGATTAAGTTACTCATAACCTAGACGCCACCCTCTTTATATAATAGAGGGAAGTTACACGAAACCCTAATAAGGTTAGCTTACTAATAAAGCTAACTAACTATTGCAATTAGGTCCTCATTATTTCTTCTTTCTTCATTCTTGCTTGTGGGTTTTGTAATCTTCAAATCTGTAATTCCCAACAATTTTCCCCTATTTGATATTACAAAACAATCTGCATGAAGAAACAATGTTAAAACATGTCATCACCAATAATAAGCTGCACATCATAACTCTTCTTCCCCTTTTGGTAATCATCCAATAGGGGTCTTGTGAATCTTCGTAAACACTTCCCCTCAACTGATGCATATAGATGGATAAGTAACAAAATAAATTTTTTATTATTATTACTAATAAGCAGTAACGAGCAGTAGGAACGAGTATCAACAGTAACGAGCAGCAGAATCAAACAGCAAGAATATGGTCAAGTATATTAAAAATAAGCTTCCCCTTAAAAATATATACTTGCCATCTCTTTAATCCAGTAGGCTCCATGGAGTGATCACTGATGAAGAAAATCAAATATAATTGATTTGATGAAGAAGTTAAATCTCCCAAACTTGCATCTTATGTCTTGCACTATCCACGTGACTCCAAACTCATACTCTCATAAAAAGTATATGTAGATCGCGACCTCTTGACAAATTCTCAACTAAATGAGACACTGAGCACAATAACGTGACTCCTTAAAGTGATAGCAAATGTACGCATTAAGCACAATAAGATGGATCGTACCCCTTCGATAGATTCATCAAGTCTTCGTCACCATACAAACCAAGCAAGTTATCTTAGAAAGGTCCTGCTCCCTTTAAGATATGATAAGAACACAAAACCTGTGAAAATCAACTACAACATCAAACAAGCGATAATCAAATGTCTTCAACAAGGAATCTTCTCAACGAAATGATGATTGTTGATAACTCCGTCCTCCCTAACCATTAGTAATCTCACATGACGAGTAGGAAACATAATCGACCAAAAGAAGAAAAATATACAACAAGCCAGCAGGAACCATAAAGAAGTCAGTAAGAACCATCGTATGTATCAGCAGAAATCCATCAGTAGGAACCCATCAGTAGGAACCAATTAGGAGGAACCAAACAACCATCAGGAGCAACAATTAAGTGTATCAGTAAGAACCAAATATCATCACCAGCAGAAACAATGTACCATTAAGCACAGCAGCAGAAACAACTCTAAACGTAGCAGTAGAATTGACTTTAACCAAACAGTATCGCCACAACTGTTTAACAGACCAAAAGCATTCAAAAAGAACTCATAGCAGCAGTACCAATATATCCAAGGACAGTAACCACTGATCTATTAAGCCTACGTGAACTATAATATAAGATCCAAGTAGTAGATGACAAAAGTACAATGTATGGACCACTGACTCATGTGATAGTAAAACAAACGGGCAGCAGCAACGTACAACCACCAGTATAACCAACCAATCGTAGCAACAATAACTCCATATGTATCAGCAGAATTGATCAAATAATCGTCCAGTAGTATTAGCGCAATAAACCAATACATATATCATCATAAATATTGAGAAAACCCAAGCTGATGCAACTTGTAAATAATTTTATATCTCAACCGACCCATGTGATTGATCCACTGACCCTTAAATAATCGAATCCCACTTTCCTCGTAAAATAATATCAATCCAAAATAATACTCCAATCCAAAATTAATTCAGTTGACCCATGTGTAAATTGCAATACGAGAGGCCATCACCACTCACAATTAATCAATATAGCAACGCATCCCCACACGCCATTAAATTAGTACGAGGTTTTAGAACAATTACGCAGCCAATCAATATATCAATTCGAAAGACCCATATGCTTGTACCCACGAAGACACATATAATCGACCTTTTATCCCATGTGCTCCGTCATAGGAAATAAACAAATGCAAATCTTATTCCATTCTAATAGCAAACCGATCCATAAATTCACAAATAAAAAAAAACGAATCTTCATGACAGGTTCACTTATTGTTTAATCACACACACCGACCCATTTAATAGTATCCAATCAATAAACGACAAACTTTATTAAAATTCAATATTCCTTTGATCGATCTTTAATCGGGCACGTCAACACTCATGATCCCATACAGTACGAGATTGTAATAAAACAATATTCAATTTATATGGGTATTAATTGATACGAGGTATCAAATCAAAAATAATGTACGAATATAAATCGAAAGACCATGTATCTTTGTCGCCGCATAAACCAGTATGATCCGATACCCTTAAAACTTTAAAAACGGATCACTTCAAAAAAATAAAAACCGAGTACACCTTTATCGAATCTGCTCTTTATGACAACTTTTACCATATCTGCTCCTTCTTCAAAACTGCTCTTTATTGACAATGAAAACCTTGTAGATCCCTAGATATCAAGCCCCTGTGCTCTGATGCCAATTGTTAAAGATCGTTTAAGCCCAATCTAGGATAATAACAATGATTGAATATGCAGTCGAATAACAATAATAAGAACAATCAAAGTTATGAACAAAGTTTTCTAATAAACTGTGATCCTCAGTGGATCTAATAAAAATGTTTTTCTTGAAGTGTTTTTGCAGAGATCATCTTTTACACTAGTCGTATGTTCCTTTTATAGACAAGGAACCCTAATACAGCAATAAATAAAATATCAATTCATATCACTGCCTAAAATAATTCATGGATATCCTAACAAACTAATAATAAAACTAACAGCAGGAACTATATCCTACCGACAGCAGGAACCAAAAAACTATTACATTTCAATAATTCCCAACACTCGGAGTCACCGCCATGGTATCAAAGTAAGGATTTCTTCTCCTGGATCTGCATCAGCTAGTGCTGGATCTATATTAAGGAATCTTCGTTCATCTAAGACTTCTGGTAAGTCTCGTAAGCGTATTGAATCATCTCCTATGGATAATAGAGGTGGTAAACGAGTTATTAAGAGCCCTAATATTGATTTTGAAGGTAGTAATGTGTTCTCCACCATGAAAGCTGGTTCTATTGATTCTAATCTTAAATTTGAAATGGGTAGTACTTTTGATAATAAGTCTGCTTCTAAGCTGGTTGATTCTAGTGCTAAGGCTTGTGGCAATATTGTTATTGATCTTAGTAATTCTGTCAATGGTAATGATGGGTCATTTGTAAATCTCCCCCTTGATGTTAGCCCCATCCATAGTAGGCAGAGTAGTCCTGTGGCTAGGAACTGTGGTCTTGAAACCATTTTTGACAACCCTAGTGCTGGTGATGTAGTTAGTATTAGTGGTTGTGAGACTGGTAGTAAAGATGGCATAGTTGGTGCTAAGACAGGTTTAGTGTGTGGTGAGGAAATAGCATGTCCAAGTGTTAGGAATGAACACGCTAGTATGGAAGGAGTTGTAAATGCTGGTGGTGTTTCTTCCAACAATTTGGATGGTATTGCTTGTAATAAGGAAGGTATGGATTTTGAATTGGGTAAGAGTGATTGTGGCAAAGGTATTCTTAAGAAGCCAGTGTTCCTTTGTTGAAAGTGCAATTTGGAAACAATGTTATTGGTAACCCTTTCATTAAGACTGGTGTTTCAACTAGTAATATGGGCAATTGGAGAGTTGGATTGGGTTGTAATGTTACTGGTAATCCATTTTTGTCAAACTCTGCTAGTTCTAGTAAAGTTGGTAATTGGAGTGCTGGTATTGGGAACGCTTTTGGATGTACTATTCTCTAAAATCAGTACTCAGCTGTTGCAGATAGGTTTGCTGAAAAGCTCAAGAAGGGAAGTGAGGAATTGGCTTTAAAAATGGAGTATACACCTGGTTTTGTGTCTGTTCAGGAAAATGGTACTAGGAGGATAGAATTTTTAGCTAAAGAAGTCTATAAGGGTGGTCAGGCTTGTGCTATGCAGTTGTATGGGTGTTTTGTAGGCACATCCATGAACTATAGAGTGGTTAGGTCCAATTTAATGAGGATGTGGAGGATTTATGACATTGAGGAAATTACTAAAACCAACAATGGCATTTTTTACTTCAAATTTAAAAGTGAAGATGGGATGAAAACTATGCTTGATAGTGGCCCTTGGATGGTGCAAAATGTCCCTTTGGTCCTTAATGTATGGGAGCCTGGTATTTGGCTTGAAAAAGCCGAACCTACTACCATTCCTCTTTGGGTATGTGTGCATAACATCCCAATGGAACTCTGTAATGGAAACGGTATAGGTAAGATAATGAGTGGTGTGGGCAGACCTATGATTATCGATAAGATGACCAAGGTGAGATGTCTTAAAAAGGCGGGAAATCTGGATTTTGCAAGAGTGTTGGTTGAGGTATCTGCTGAAGAGGATCTCCCAAGTGTGCTGGAAATCTCTTATCCTCCTTTGGGGAATAGACCTGCTAGGGTGGGAAAGCTGGAAGTGAAGTACCAGTGGAAACCACCACTTTGCATGCATTGTAAAACATTTGGACATAGCACTGTGGTATGTAAAAGTAGACCAAGGACTCAAGAAGAGATAGCTGCAAAAGCCATTAAAGAAGCAATTAATGTTAAGGAGGATGAGGTAGCTAAGCGTAAATCTATGGCAGTTGATGAAGATGGTTTTACCACTGTTGGTAAGAATAACAAACCTGTGGAGAGCTCTCATTATGGTGTGCCTACCAAATCTTTGAATGCTAGTAGTACTAGAGGGCCTAGTAGAAATGGTGATATGAAGGGGGGTCATACTAAGTATCCTCAAGCAGTTGGGAAAATGAATGTTCCGTCTTCTAAGTTTAATAACAACAAGCAGAGTAATGGTCATTCTATGAATGGTAAGAGTATTGGAATGCAAAACAAAGTTAATGGTAAGCTGGGTATTTATCAGGCAAAGAACAAGGTTAATGCAAAGGATAAGACATCTGATGTTAATCAATCCTATAATAACAAAATTACTGTTAAGACATCTCTGCAGCAACTTAGCAAAGACCCCAATTTTAATCCTAAAGTCCTGATGAGGGGTTCTAGTTCTAAAAATAATTCTGGTGGTGCAATATAAGAGGGTATTCCTCTTAGCAACACTTTTGCAGCTTCAACGATGAGGAAATGCTAGAGGGCTGTCTTGGTGGAAATGAGAAGAATCAAGAAAATGCGGGTAACAAAGAGTGGTTTGAATTAAGAAGTGAAGTTAACGTCCTTTTAAACGCAGGTATTTACCCTTCTAAAACTATCAGGCTTGATTGGACCCTCCATCAACTTGATTATTTTTATAAGAAGTGTCATAAGTTCAAACTTGATCCTATTCCAGATTGTGATGAAGATGATGTTGTATCTGAGTGTGATGGTATAGCTAGTGAAATGAAACCCGAGTATAATGTTAATGCTGCAAGTAGTATAGTTAATGATGCAGCCCCCTATTCCGGTGTTTCCAATGATATTTAAAGCCTTTGCCTAGGATGTTAGGGGTTTAAACAACACCCGTAACCAAGATCAAGTTATTGAGCTTCTTAGGGAGGATAATTTTAGTTTGTGTGGCCTCTTGGAGACTCATGTTAAGAAGAATAAGTTAGCTAAAATCTGTATGCATGTTTTGGGATAGTGGGAGTGGGTTTCTAACAACTCATCTTGTTCTGGTGGCACTAGAATCATTGTGGGATGGGACCCCAACTGTTTTAATGTCATGGTTTTGGAGCAAACTGCACATGTCATTCACTGCCTTGTAGAAACGGTCAATGGTGATAAAAAATTACATGTTTCTTTTGTTTATGCTTTTGTCCACACTGTTGATAGAAGAAGCTTGTAGAAATCACTTCACAAACACAAAAGAGTTGTGGGAGATGTTCCTTGGACTCTTCTTGGTGACTTTAACACCTGTTTTGATCCTTCTAAAAAGTCCACTGGGGGATCCAAAATCACTACTGCTATGTATGATTTTTTTTTTGGGTAAAAGGTCAACGACCCGGTAAATATATTACTCCAAAAAACATTTAAGTACAACGGATATGAGTGATTCTCACATCTCAGCCCGTTACATAGGCGAAAAGCTTACATAACAAGATACTTCCAATTTTCTAGACAAGAAAACAAACCATTTAAAAACTCGAAAAAAAATATAACCTACTTCCTACGACCTTGGAGATTAAAGCCATAAATGGCGTTAAGAGCATCCAATTCCCCTGGAAGATCAGAAATTTGCTTCGTGTAATCATCATAGTCATCCAACTCATCTTCTCGCTCATGACCTCCACCAAAAAGATTAGCTGATTCGTCGAACGTGTTAAGAACCTCCTCATCCTCACTATCAGTAACCACAATATCACCCACCTTAGAGAATGGGTTAGCCCTCTTATTGACAGATACAGACGGAATAGGAACACCTTTATCATCCAAGAGGGTAGCTTTCCCATCGATAAGTAGCTTTTCAAGCTTACTAATTTTCTCAACTATAGGAGTAGAACCACCTTCCTTAGTTCCCATTAAATCACTCACAAGGGGTTCTTGTGATGTAGTACCAGTCTTAACCAACGCATCCTCATTAACTTCCATTGTACAGCAAGCATCCACATCCATGTTGGTATCATCAGTAGGAATACCAAAAGTATCCGTATCATCCATATTAAGAGCATCAAACTGGTTAGATGTAGAGATCGTTGTACCACTAGAACTAGCCACATCAGGAGTCTTCTTCTTATTGCCGCCAACATTCTTGGGTTCAGTAGGAGTCTGTTTGGGTTGATACTGAAACTTCTTACCCACAACAGGTTTAGTAAACCCTCCTTTACCCGGAATTGTAGACCCACCTTGTTTTCCTTTCTTCCTGTTATTGACAGTCTTGAAACTATCATCAACAGGCTTAGTAGGCTGAACAGGAGGTATAAAAACCTTAGGGCAGTCAGTCAGAGTATGACCAAATATCTTACACTTGTCACAACGGGGTGGTTTCCACTCATATTCAACCCGTATCTTCTCAATAGTCGAACCCGTACCATCAAGTAATGGTATCTCAACAGTGAGGCTTTCCCTAAGCACCTCATCCGATCTCACTTCTATCATACATCTTGCAAAACTACTGCGGCCCCACGATTCCTTACACATATGGCTAGTAAAAGCATCAAACCTTTTAGGCGTGCCAATCAATGTGGCAAGAAGACTGAGGCCATCATCAGAAAACATTGCAAGGGGAACCTCATGGAATTTAACCCACACCGGGATGTTAGTCAAATCCTCTTTCAGTAGATTAGTGTTCAAAGTCCAAGGTTTAAGAATAATAGGAACATTTCTAATCAACCAAGGACCGTTCTCCAGCACATCATCAACACCTTTCTTCGAATTGAACTTAAAGAAGAAGAATCCCTTTGCATTCATCATAACCTTTTGCACACCAAACTTAGCCCATGCATTGCGTACACAACAGGAAAAGCAAGGCGTTGGCCAAGGAAATAACCGTAAAGAGTATTCTCAAACCTCGTGTTTACCTCTTCCACTATTTTCAAAGGAACAGAAAGGTCAACACCATCCTTCTTATTGCTACATTCCAACCTCCGAAAATTAGACACATGTTTCAGATGTTCATTAGAAGTGACAGCCACGTAAGAACCCGGCTTCCCTCCACTAGTAGTATCAACCTTAGAAGCATAAGGACCAGAATTATGCCCAGTATCGCATGAAGAAGAAGCCTTATTAGCAACAATCTCACTTTGAATATTAGCCATGGCTTCATCAAAGTTCGTATGTGCCTTAGATAGCAAATTCGTCACAGTATCAGCACTAGTACTCGGCACCAAGTCATCACCATGTGGTGTATCTTTTGTAAGTGGAACCGGCTCCACTTCAGACAACAAATCAACACCCTCAACATTAACATTACCATTCCCACTAGGCTTGGCCACAATAGTATCAACTTTGGAATTCAAAAAACCCTTGTTCATCATCTCTCAACACCAACAACCTCAAAACCCAGACACAACAGCACGCATGCAAACAAGAGTAAAATTGAAACCCTAATCGCTTAGGGTTTAGATAATAAATGCCCAAATCACTAACCTCCCATCATAATAATCGAATAGTTAAAGGTAAGGATGAATGAGTATGATCGATTACTATAACTTACAAGATCGATTCAAGAACCCTTAGAAGGGATTCGTAAATTCGAATGAGACCAGAAACACACGATCCAAGAAAAACCCTATGAACAATCAATCAGAGATCATGAAACAGATGGTGAGATCAAGAATCAGGCACTAGATTGATTGAGAAAGTCATGAGTCGTTTTTCTTTTTAGTCGCCAGAGAGAAGTAAGGGTTTTGGTACTCTGCTATGTATGATTTTAGAGAGTGTGTTGCTGATATAGAGGTTGGTGATATTGTTAGTCATGGTTTGGATTTTACATGGAACAAAAAACCTGCAAAGTGGGTGGGTTACTCAAGAAGTTGGACAGAATTATGTGCAATACTCATTTTCTTTCAGCCTTTCCCACCTCTTATGCTCAATTTCTCCCTTTTATGACCTCTGACCACACTCCAGCTGTCATTATTATCCCAGAAGTTGTAAAAGCCAAATCCAAACCTTTCGAATTTTACAATTATCTGACTAGTAAGGATAATTTCATTCCTGTTGTTAAGAAGAATTGGGAAATTAATGTGGAGGGTTACAATATGTTCTCACTTGTCTCTAAACTCAAGATGTTGAAGAAACCTCTCAGAAAACTTAATTTTGAGCGGGGTAACATTTTTGAGAATGTTAAATCTTTAAGAGCTGATCTTGCTAATATTCAAAGTGCCATGGTGGTTGGTCCTCACTCTTGTTCGTTAAGAGAGGCTGAACTTACATGCCTGAAGGCTTAGAAATCTGCTTTAAAAGATGAAGAGTCCTTTTTGAAACAGAAAGCTAAAGTGGATTGGTTAATGGAGGGGGATAGGAACATAAAATACTTTCACTATGTGGTTAAAGGTAAAATCAATAGAAGCAGGGTATCTATGGTTGAAGACAATATGGGCATTCCTCACTTTGGACTGGATGTAGGGGATCAATTTGTTAAACATTTTACTAATGTGCTTGGTAAATCTTCTATGGTCTCCCCCATTCCAGACCCGAATTCTTTATTCACTAACAAGCTCTCTGGTGCTGATGCTGAGTTTATGGTCAGAGAGGTTACAGATGAAGAAGTGAAGGTGGCTTTATTTGACATAGATGGGAACAAAGCACCTAGACCTGATGGGTACTCTTCTCAGTTTTTTAAAGCTTCTTGGGATGTTATTGGTGAGGATTTTTCCAACGCCGTTAAAGAGTTCTTTAAAAGTGGAAAGCTGCTTAAAGAGGTCAATGCTACAATTATTTCTCTTGTTCCAAAGCTTCCTAATCCTACCAAAGTCATTGATTATAGACCCATTGCTTGTTGCAATGTGATCTATAAATGTATTAGTAAAATTCTGGTGAATAGGATAAAAGGCACTTTGGGTTCACTGGTTGACATCAACCAAAGTGCTTTTATTCCATCTAGGCAAATAAGCGATAATATCCTCCTCTCTCAGGAACTTATGAGAGGATATCATAAACACAGGGGACATGCTAAATGTGCTTTCAAGGTGGATATCCGAAAGGCTTACGATACGGTGGAATGGGTTTTCTTGAAGAACAGTCTAGTCAGTTTTGGTTATCATAAGAAAATGGTTAGGTGGATCATGGAGTGTATCACTTATACATCTTTCTCCATTAACATTAATGGGGTTCCTCAAGGATTTTTCAAAGGCAAGAGAGGTTTGAGGCAAGGTGACCCCTTCTCGCCATATCTCTTTACACTTGTTATGGATGTTTTCAACCTTATGGTGAAGAGACAGATTGCCCAAAGTCCAGCTTTTAAATTTCATTGGTAGTGTAAGGAGTTGGGCATCACACATCTTTGTTTCGCTGATGACTTAATGTTGTTTTGTAATGGAGATTGGAAGTCTGTCACGGTGTTGAAGAAAGCATTGGGTGATTTTGGTATGGTTTCTGGTTTACTTCCTAACCCTTCTAAGAGTACTATTTTTTTTTAGTTATTTTAAACCATTTAATAAGGCTAGAATTCTTAGTGTTATGCCGTTTGTAGAGGGTATATTACCAGTTAGATATTTGGGTGTCCCACTAATCTCGAAAAGACTGTATATCAATGACTGCCAACCATTGATTGATAAAGCTAGAAAAAGGGTTGGGGATTGGAAGAATAAAGCTCTTTCCTTTGCGGGAAGGCTTCAACTCTTACTATCTGTTGTAGGTTCTATGCAAGTTTATTGGGCCACTATGTTTGTTCTTCCAGTTTCTATTGCAAATGACATTGAGAGTATAATGAGGGACTTTTTGTGGAACTATGGGGAATTTAAGATGGGCAAAGCTAAAATCAAATGGAGTGATGTTTGCAAGCCTAAGGTGGAGGGGGGCTTGAGCATTAAATCATTTAAAACCTGGAATATTGCTTTAATGTCTAAACATGTTTGGAATCTCATTACTCACAAACAGTCTCTATGGGTCAAGTGGGTTCATAGTTATAAACTTAAGGGAAGAAATTTTTGGGATGTTTCTTGAAAAAATGGTGATTCTTGGGCCTGGAAGAACATGCTTAGGTTCAGAAGTGTTTTAAGGGAGCATATTGTCCATAGAATAGGTGATGGGATGAGCACATCCTTGTGGTTTGACAATTGGCACCCCATTTGTCCTCTTAATGATTTTATTAGCAAAAGAAGAATTTTTAGAGCTGGGCTTTCTCTTGAAACTAGAGTGGCTGATGTTATTCAGAATGGAGAATGGAATTGGCCAAACTATTTAATGGAGTTGTTTTATGGCCATTATGTTATTCCTCTGCCTTTGTTGTATGAGGGGAAAAAAGATAAAGTCCTTTGGAGAACTTGCAATGACAGACATGGTGATTTTTCTGTTTCTAGAGTGTGGAATGATCTTAGGGAAAAGAGTAATATTGTGACTTGGGCTAATCTTGTGTGGTTTAGTCAATGCATACCCAGGCACTCTTTTATGGTCTAGTTAGCAATTCATGGTCAGCTGAAAAACTCAGGATATTATGGGTGTTTGGGAGAAAAGAGATGATATGGTTTGTGTATTCTGTAAATCCAGGCCTGATAGTCACAACCATCTCTTTTTCGAATGTGACTTTCCATGCAAAATCTGGAATGAGGTGAAATGTTTAGTGAGGTTGGACCTTGCTCCCAACTTATGGACTGATATACAACAATTTATGCTTAACAGACCTATTAATAAATCAATATGGAGTATTATGCAGAGATTGGTGGTAGGTGCTTCTATTTATTTTATTTGGCAAGAGAGAAATCTAATAATGTTTCAAGGAAGAGCTAGAAATTTTGATGAGGCCTGCAACCTGATTAAAGATGCGGTTAGACTCAGAGTGATGAGTCTAAGTCTTAAGGCCTCTCCACAAATTTTTGAAGCTGCTAGTATATGGAAATTTCATGTAATTCCGAGTATGGGTAGGAAAAGAGTCCATTTTAAACCATGATTGATGTTTTGGTTATATGGTGGGATCTGGATTTTTGTTATATTGAGTTGTTCAATAATGGATTCTCGGTTTGGTCCTGGTTTAAATGGAGATATAAGGAGGTTAATCTTGGTGACAGTCTTGATGGTTGCTTTGCTCTTTCCAGAATAGTTAGAATGATTTATTGCATCTTCAGGGTGGTTAATGTGCTTCCTTTCAGGTGTGGTGATCTCCAGGTTCTATATTTCACCTTGTCTTTGGTATGTCTATTACATATTTTCCCTAAGTGGTGTAAGCCTAGCTTAGATGAGTGTGGGAAATGTATGTATAGTATACTAATGATGTTATTTTTGGAGGCCTCTTATATAAATGATTGCCCATCATGGTGTGAACCTAGTTCAGATGATGTATGGGCAGTTGTTTTTTGGCTTTGGCTTCAAATTCTTAGTTATGTCTGGTTTTCTCATGTTGCTGGGAACTTTATTCCTGATTATTATGAGTCTTTTGAAGATATGGTTTATGAGACATTCTGGTTTAGATGCTATTTAGGTTATTCTTGGTATAAATGGAGAAATAAGGGAGGTTTGTCTTTGGTGAGGTTTGTGGTTTCGGAGTTTATTAAAAGTGGTAAGATGATGAATTCTTGGACTGGTGGTGGATATGTATTCAGTTGTAGTTGTGTTATGTATAAGGGTCGATGGTATAAGGCTTATGGGTTGACTTTAGTGTATGGGACTTCTACCATTACTCTTCATATTGGGCATGATGTCCAATTGGTCTTTATGGGAAATATGGTTGTCATTCTTTCAGAAAAGTATAGTGGGCTTTTGGTGGTTCTATCTTATGGTTGTAGTTCTCAGCTGAAGTATGGTGTTGGGCTTATGGTGAGTTTGGGTTTTAGTCTCCATAAGTTGCTTCAATGGGTCATGTGTTACGCTGAGAAGGCTTATTCTGTTTGATGAATTACATGGTTTACTCTTTTGAAGATTTGAAGGCCAATATTTTTATATTGGTAGGAATCCTAGACGAGAGTTGTACTCTTTTTCCTTACCCGGGTTTTGTCCCAATGGGTTTTTCTCGGGAAGGTTTTCTAAGGAGACAATCCTGTTTAGTGAAATGCTCCATGGTTTACCCTATTGATTTGGACCCGGCAATGAAGAGGAAGAATAGTGTCATGTTTTGGTTTTCTTTCATTATTAGTTGTATTTCGATTTGTAATAAGACTACTAGTAGTAGAGTATTATCTTTACTTTTGATGTTCCGGAAGCATGTTTTGGGAATGTCATGGCATCTTAAACTTCTATGGGTGTGTCCATAGCTAGTTTTCTTTGTATAGTTATGTTGTTTAATATATTTGCCGGGGTATTGTCCCTTTTACAAATATATATATATATATATATATATATATATATATATATATAGGGAGACTTTCTTGTGAGAACCATCTTATCTGCAAGAATTGAGAGAACCACCAAAAACATACATGCACGCCTTTTAAAATATAATAAAAATACATGCAAATCATCAATAATCGTAAGTATCCATCTATGTTCTTCAATATCATCATGAACTCATCCTCTTTTTTGACAAAAACCTTACACACGGCCGCAATATTTTCTTTGCACGCCTTATAAGAACATACATGCACACCTTCAAAGAAAAATTTTGTATTACCAATTTCTTATCAAATTCTTTAAAACAATTATGTTTTTTTTACAACATATATGTTGTTTTTAGAACATATGTGCAAAAATACAATTACTGAAAGCGTGCACGTATGTTTTTTGGTAGTTCTCTCAGTTCTCGCAGATAAGATGGTTCTGGCAAGAAAGTCTCACTATATATATATATAATTTGATTAAATAATCAGTTATACAAAAGTCAAAATAATGAAATTCAAATGTAGTGTTATGACATAACCAGCTGGTCCATTTGAATAATATATAAAGTTTGAGACGTTAAAATATTATTCTAGATCTTGTGCATGATCAACTTTCATACAACATATGCGTCAATATAAGTTTTCTAACAATAACAACACTCTATAAGGCATCAACATATACATAACACGATCCTTCTAATTAAACTCGTTCATTTTCACATTATGAGGTTGAAGGAACCTTTTCGAAAACACGTCAGATCGATCAATGTACGCGGATCGGCTCCTTGTATTCCAGCTGATCAGTTAACATTGTTCTTCATTTCGTGCTCGTCGCACAAAGTCATTTGAGCGACAAATGACGTAGTAATAGAAGCTGTCCTTAAACCATAATAACAACATTTAAAATAAGTTGAATGACGTAATATTAATTTCTAGCCATGAAAGTACATTGAAAGATGCATGAAATATATTTTGATGACACATTAATTTGGCCTTTCACGTAAAGCTAAAGTTCTTGTACCTCTGCAAGGAGTTTACCTTAATTAATTTTTATATTTTTCAATATGACCTATCTATAATATAATTTATATGCTTATGTAAAAGTAGTCACAAGAACAATGATCTTAAGAAGCATTATTTCTATCTGCCGCAGTTGAAATCATTAGCACAGGTTTTAGCTAACATGAAAATGAGCATCATAAGCACATAATCATGCATACAAACAGTTAGATCGACTTGTGGAGGAAGTAGTACACATTATTGATGTTTTCTGTTTAATCGCCAACAAAGTAGCGAAAAATCAGAATATACATTTGCTACAGATAATATGCATACCCAAAGCCAAAAGGCTAAAACATTCTACTTTTCTAAGTCAATGGCAAAGAAGAAACTTTAGTCAAAATAAGTTGCTTTCTCCAAAATTAACGCTATATGTTTCCAGCTGTCATGTTGCATCAAATAAGTTGTTTCGTATAAATATCTTAAAAGCAATTATTGGCTCCAAGTATGAGAAAAAAGGAAAATATATAAAAGGTTTTTTCTTGACAATTTTTTTTGTCCAACTAATTTAATTAGAACCTGCTTATTAACAACCTGCTTAATTTAACGAGATGTCATAAAGTCATTAATCAGATCATTCATATAGTTAAGACCAATATTTTATTGAATTTGAAATGAGATAAATATCGTAAGAATATATAACAATACTCCTGACAAATTATTGTAACAATATGCAACCAGGAAAAGTACATATTGCGGTTGCTCGGGATATGATGAAGCTCTGAGATACACTGAATAATACCCTCAACGCGATAGTTCCTGTGAAACTTCTCTCATGGTTGGTCTGGCCTTTGGATCTGTGAGGATACATGCCAATGCCACATGACAAACACGCAGAATTTCTTTTTCAATCAGCCTGTCTGTTGGGTAAGCAAGCCGTTGGTCTAATATATTTTCCAACATTGTCCCAGGACTAGTAGAGCAGTTGAGAGATGATAGAAGCTCTCCGGGATGCTTCCCACCTATTGTTTCGAGTGCCACCACTCCAAAGCTATACACGTCACATTTTTCGTTCACAATCATGCTATATGCAAGTTCTAAATTATCATATACAAAAAAGAATGTTAGCAAAGTTTAGCTGCTACTAGCTAGACGTAATTAAACCTAAGAAGCGTAAGAATGTGTAGAAGTACCTACCTGGAGCAATGTATCCCAAAGTTCCTGCGATAACTGTTTGGTTGGATGAATCGGGGTCAAGCAATCTGGCTGCTCCAAAGTCAGACACAAATCCTTCCATTTCTGAGTTTAGAAGAATGTTGTTGCTTGATATATCTCTATGAACGATCGGCGGATTGCAATCGTGATGCATGTAAGCTAAAGCATGGGCTACATCTTTGATTATGTTCACCCTCTTCATCCAATCTACTTCAACAGCCAATTCATCGTCACTTAATGCACAAAATAGGCTCCCTTTTTCCATGTATTCATATACCAGGAAGTTGCATTTGTTATGCAAACAGAACCCATAGAGTTTCACAATGCTTTTGTGTCTTAGGCTGGTTAACACTTGGACCTCGTTCTTGAAGCTCTGGTCGAATGCTGGTTGCTTAGCTTCATACCGGTGAAGTTTTTTCAGAGCAAATGTTTGACCGCTAGGCAGTTTTGCTTCGTAAACACTACCATAGCCACCAGTTCCAATGCAGTATTTGAGGTCAAAATCCTCTGTAGCTGTGATGAAGTCCTCATATGCAATTGTTCCATCATAATTCATTATCGTGCACACATCTCCATGTTTTGTGATTTCAGGCTGTAGTTTCTTTGTGGTAGCCTTTTTACGACTGTAAAAAAAATACACAACCACTAAGAAGCTAACTCCAACGATAATGGGAAGAAAAACAGTCAAACGGGGTAGGTGCTGTTTTCTTCGCTTATGTTCATTGCAAGCTGATTTTGCACTCCTCAAATTATTGGATGACCAGATCATTTCTCCAGTAAGATGATTCTGAGACTGATTTAAGAGCAATAAATCTGGGAAGTCGCAGTGATTAAGTGCTTCTCCAACAAAATAATTACCACCAATGTCCAAGGATTCTAAGTGTCTGCAACCACGCACACTTGTGATAGCGCCCGTCATCAGATTCCGAGAAAGGTTTAGATATAAAAGAGAACATGGATTACCAAACGACATGTTTCCTGACAACTGATTTGATGATAAATCAAGGTAAGAAAGACTTGAGAGCTTCCCAAATTCTGGATGAATAGCACCCACGAGATGATTATGATGAAGGTCTAAATGTCCCAACTTCATCAAAAATGCTATGTCTAGGGGAATAGGCCCACTGATAGAATTCATGGAAAGGTTTAAAAATTGTAGTTGGCCTAGATTACCAAAACTTGACGGAATTGGACCATCAAGATTGTTGTCGCTCAAGTCCAGAACACTGAGATTGACCATGGATCCAAAAGATGGCGGGATGAGATCCGTAAAGTTGTTTCGACTAAGATCAAGGTTAACTAATTGTGTGAGATTGGTTAGCCAAACTGGTAACTTACCTATGAGTAGATTCCCACGAAAGGAAAGATAGGTCAGGTTGGTGAGATTGGCCATGGAATCAAGATATGATGGGATCGAACCCATTAACTGGTTTTGACTAAAATCCACAATAGCCAAATTTCTCAACCTCACTAGCTGAGATGGAATAAAAACATTGAAACTATTATGAGAAAGATTGAGGTATCTTAAACTTGTGGAGGAAACATGTAAATTAGCTCTTGAGGGAATTGGACCATCAAAATTGTTATTACTCAGGTCCAACGTTTCGAGGTAAGGTAAGTTAGTTATAAGTGCAGGTGGGATTGATCCATTCAGTTGATTTGCGCTGAGGTCCAGGTTGGTGAGATTAACCATGGAACCAAATGATAAAGGAATTTGACCAACAAAGTAATTTCCACTAAGATCTATATTATATAAATTCTTCAAACCCGCAATCTGAGCTGGGAGAATGCCAGTTAAAGTGTTATTAGAAAGAAAAAGGTGTTCCAAACGGATGAGATTGGCAAACGAAACACCTGTGAGATTGTTATTAGAAAGATCAAGGTATTCCAAACGGGTGAGATTGGCAAACAAGGAACGTATTTTACCTGTGAGATTGTTATCATTAAGATCAATGTGTTCCAAACGGGTGAGATTGGTAAACGAGGCAGGTAATGTACCTGTGAGATGATTACTATAAAGCGAAATATGTGTTAAATCTGATAGCAAACCAATCTGCTCTGGGATGCTCCCTTCAAGCTTGCAGTTACGAATACAAAGCTTCTCAAGGTTTGGAAATGAAGCAAAGTCGAGGCTTCTCAGATCACCTAGACCTTCATTATCATCACAGTAAAAGTGTATCCAAAAGACACTTCCTTCTTCATTGCAATAAACATAAGGCCATGTACAATGATCTGAAGAAGCATTTCTGTCTCCCCACCAATTCGTTGCACGCAAAGCTTTTCCTTCTAATGATTTGTTGAAATCATTAGCACTGGTTTTTGCTAACACGAAAATGAGCATCATAAGCACATAAGTGAAATTGTGCATATGAACAGTAAGATTTTTGGAGGAAGTAGGACACATTGTTATTGCTTGTTTGATCGTCAAAATTTAAAAGTGAGTAATCAAGGTTGATCATATGATATATAACTGGTAATGATCATGTATATATATGCATACACAAAACCTTCTCATATTTCAAGTCAATGGCAAAGAGTAAACGATAGTTAATACCAAGTCTTTGTCAAAAAAATTCTAACCCATTCTATGGGTTGAGCACAGTTAATTTCCACATTATTAATCTGTAATGATAAAGTTAATGACTAAACGTTAGTCAATACCAAGTTTCTCTGTCGAAAAATTTTAACCCATCCTATGGGTTGGGCACATTTTCCATGCAATGGTTCCAACAAGTTCCCATTTACAGTAAAGCAGGTCGATTTGAGTTAAGCATTAACTTGGAGTGGAAATCCTTACACCGTGCACCCCAAGTTCTAGGTCGGTATGTTTATTTTAGCCTCAACCTGAATTGACCCGAACCCAACCAACCTGACCGATACCCCTAACTACAACTAACTTCAAACAATAAAAAAACTTCAAAATCATCAACTCACCATACTCTTCTTTCAGCCACAAATAAACCCCAATATTTCACCAGTCACTCAAAATTTAATCACTAGATCTACACCAAGATATTTACCAACAAAAAATATATATCCAAATGTAAAAATATGAAACTACCAGTGCAGTAGATGTAATTTTGGACAAACCACAGGAAACGATCCACATAACAACCCTCCGTAAGCACGGATAATACAACCTTGTCAAAATTAAAATCGACAAAACAACCTAGAGGGTGGGAGGGGTATGAATAACCTCCCTCTTATCTAAATTGATCCTAATTTCAGTCTTTAAACCATACAGAAACCTTGTGTACGCAGCTGAGTAAAAAAACTACTTCATAATAGCAAAAGTTACTTGTTCGAATAAGCATACATGCGCAAAAGCAATCAACCAAAGCACATTGCAAACGTTATTCAATTAAATAATCCGATTAAAAAAAGTTGTTAATCCGTGCTTCAGTATCCTCAAAACAAAGCTACCAATTGATGGTGGTGAAAACATAACAACATCAAGCAGATGCTTCGTAAGCCTGCACCCATTATGTGGCTTTCGTGTTGTGTCTTCAATGTAAATAATTGGGCTTTTGTCAGATCTCGAGTTTGTGTACCCGTCTCTAAAACTTAAAATCGCCAGCTTCTTTCTTTTGAAATGAGTAAACCCATTAACCTTCATTACAACTGACTTCATGTACGTCCCATACTTTTAGCAACCCGTCCCACATGTTCAGCAGTTGCTTCAGCGGAATACTTTAGAAACTTTTGGTCCTCCACTCGTTTCAGCTTAACTTCCAGCAGATGCTCCCATTTTCTTGTTACCTTTAGAATCTGTTACTGTGACAAATGTGTTGTTACGTGTAATTTTAACATGGACGATATCTGCAATTTGTTCCAACCCAGATCGATAATTTTTTTTTTGATTATCTCTCGTGATTCCCCTTAATAAATTCGTATTCCTACCTTCGGATGGGCCAAAACCCCTCCCGAAAGGTCTACTATCACCAGCAGTTTCATTGGGGGTTAGGGTCCTATCTATGTCAGTCAATCTCCTGCTCAAACCTTCAAAGAAGCCAAGTTTTTTCTCTGGCTCAGTATGCCCATTGTTAAATCCTCTCTCAAACTCATTTGGATCATAGAATGTGCTTGAGCAGAATCAAATTGCATGCCCAAACTTCCCAAGAACTTAGGCATAGCATTATAACGTACATATAATCTTTAAGCTATAACAACTGGTCAGTATATGTTGTACAAAATCTAATATTCATATACCAGGAGGTTATGAAATAAAAAGGGCTAGTGGCTGTGAACCAAGTAATCTCACTCCATTGCTTCTTAAAAACTTGAAGGACCAAAAAATGTTAGTTAGAAAGTTTGTAACCGAAAGTTAGTTATGGCGGTTACAAAAGGTAGTTACAGAAGTTAGTTATGTTAGTTATACCTTTTTGAAAAGACACAATGGTTGGATCATGTCGATTCACAACCTATATATATGTAGATACATGTAACGATACAATGATTAGAAAGATTAGACAACAATACAAATTTACTTATTCATTATTTTACTTGCAACTCATATATCGATCTAGAAGTTGGGACAACAATTGGCATCAAGAGCAAGGGTTCATACATCGAAACATTTTCTGTTTCTATAACAAAAAGCCATCAACGAGAAGCCAAGAAAGATGCAGAGAAAAAGAGAAAAGAAGAAACACCGCTGTTTTTCTTTCTGCGAGAACGATTTGTTTTCTTTATCTTCCAAGGAAAACAAACAAGAGTGAATAAGGAGAAACGTAGAAGAGATAGTGCACGATCTATTTTCCGTTAGAAGTAATTGCAAGCGTACAACATCAGACGTTATTGGTGTTGAGGAAGAAGTGGAGACTTTGTGCAAAAACCGGTTTGAAGACAAGAACACAAACCATTATAAGACGCAGTTTCTAGAAGCGCATGAAACGTTGTTGTGGAAGAAAATCGTATACGTAGAAAGAAGAAGGAGTACTCAAAGGAATTGTGTGGAGTAAGTGGCATATCGACACAAGAACAACAACAACGAAGGAGAAACAAACGAAGGACTGATTTGTTTCATTGGAATTCAGAAACGAAGGACTGTTTTTGGATCGATTTGGTTACCAAGGTGTGGTACCAACTACCAAGTATTGTGTGTAGAAGGTTTCTTAGGAATTTCGAAGGACTGAAATCAAGAACAACACACAAAAGGAAGAGAACGTGTAGTGTGGTACAAGATTTTGTTTTGTTTCTGTCGAATTATTGAAAACATTCGACAACAACAAGAACAAAGGAGGCCGAGACTTGTTTTGATTCAAGAAAGATTTTGAACAAGGCTAGGAGGCGTTGAAATTTTGTTTAGGCTCGTTGGGTAAAAAAAACAACAACAACAATTCGACAAGAAAAAAAAGCACTTTGGTGTTTTGGTTAGTTTGCTTGGAAATTTGAAGTCGATTTGGAAAGGGAAAACAACGAGGCAGGAGAAAACAAAAGAGTGAAGGGAATAAAAAACGTTGGTGGAAGATTCTTACTAACGAAACAAGGGAATACAACTTGTATTCAATACTATAACGAGGTCACAAGTTTCTAAATTTTCTGGATTTCAATTCATATTAGAATAGTATAGATCTTGTTAGTTTATACTATTAGGAAATCCCGAAAACTATTATTGATCCCGTATTATTAGGATTCCCGAAAACTATATATATTCCAATAGTAGAAGAGATACCATACTATGAAGAATAATTCCCATACATAATAGAAAGTGAAGATAATTAATACTTTAATTAAGATGGCCGACGATGCAAGCACATCAACTACATTAAAACCCTTAACACCTATTGCACAATACCAATGCCCTAAGTTGAAAAACACAAATTACACGGTATGGGCTATACAAATTAAAGTAATACTAGAAGCACATGGATTGTGGGAAATAATAGAACCTAAGGAAAACACGCAATTAGATGATAAGAAAGATAAGGCAACAACGGCCTTGTTATATCAAGCGTTGACGGAAGATGTGATTTTACAAGTAGCGGGTTGTAAAACGGCTAAGGAATTTTGGGAATCGTTAAAGAAACGACATGTTGGAGAAGAAAGAGTGCAGCAAGCATGGTTACAATCATTGATGATTGGATTTCACTCACTTCAAATGAAGGAAGATGAGACGGTGGATGCATTTGCAGACAAGTTAAACGGATATGTCACAAAAGCAAAGGAACTAGGGAAAACAATAGATGAATCACTTTTAGTTAGAAAACTATTAGACTCTTCACCCGATAGATTCATTCAGATAGTAGCATCCATAGAACAGACAAGTGATCTAGACGACATTACCCTAGATGAGATCACTGGAAAACTCAAGGCGTTTGAGGAAAGAATAAAACTCCGGAAGGGAGGACAAGTTGAAAGCCAGGATAACTTACTATTCGCACATGGCGAACACTCGGGAAAAGGAAAGCGATTTAATAAGCGCGGAGGTAGATCAAATTATTCACGAGGAAACTGGCGAAATAATAAAAACAGAAATAACTCACAAGTAGGAAACTCAAATTATAAGGGAAACCCAAATAGGAATACAAATAACAGGGATTTGAATAACGTTAAATGTTTTAAATGTAACAAACTTGGACATTATATGAGTACTTGTAGAGTAAAATCAACAGCTCAGGAGCAATCAAACCTTATCTTAGAAGACGAAGAACCATCACTAATAATGACTATGCACGAAACCAAACACGAGGAAGTGTTGTTGAATGAAGGCCAAATTCAACCACGAAAATATGCTTCAAAGGATGCAAGCATATGGTATTTAGATAACGGTGCAAGTAACCACATGACGGGTACTAGGGGTCATTTTAAGGATATTGATGAGAGCGTAACAGTACGAGTACGTTTTGGAGATGGATCGTATGTACAGATAAAGGGAAAAGGCTCTATATTGTCAGGTTGTAGAAACCAAGAACAGAAGGTAGTATCGGATGTATACTATATACCAAAACTTAAGAGCAACATACTAAGTCTAAGACAACTTACAGAGATAGGTTGTAAGGTCATAATGAACGGAGATAAATTGACTTTGTATGATAAGAGCAGGAAATTGCTGATGAAGGTGGAAAGATCTAAGAATAGACTTTATAGTATTAGATTACAGATAGACACACATATATGTCTCTTAGCAAACGTAGATAACCAAGCATGGTTATGGGATGCTAGATTAGGTCATTTGAACTTTGATGATATCAATAAAATGACTAGGAAGGGTCTAGTGGAAGGAATGCCAAGAATAATCATGCCGGACACACCCATTGAACTTAATATATGGAGACCTCTGTGGTCCTATTAGTCCAGCAACACACTCAGGCAAGAAACTTATATTCTTGTTAGTAGACGATTGTACACATTTTATGTGGGCTTACTTTCTTACATCGAAAGATCAAGCACTTAGTACTTTCAAGGAATTTAGACAGAGAATAGAAATGGAAATGAAAATGAAAGTCAGGATGCTAAGACCAGATAGAGTACATCAAATGAATTCACAAATTACTGTAAAGAGAATGGAATAGCACGATAGTTGATAGCACCTTACTCACCACAGCAGAATGGAGTAGTGGAGAGAAGAAATAGGACAGTGTTATCAACAACTAGGAGTATGATGAAAACCATGAAGTTACCCTTAACTTTTTGGGCGGAAGCAGTGAAACATGCCATTTACATACTCAATAGGGTACCTACAAGAGCCCTGATAGATAAAACTCCATATGAGGCACTCTATAATAGAAAACCAAACTTGGAAAACCTAAGAATATTCGGATGCACAGCTTATGCAAAGATAACGATACCTCACATAAAGAAGTTGGATGATAGAAGCATGCCAATGATTTACTTAGGAGTAGAGGAAGGATCAAAAGCATGTAGGTTATATGATCCAATAGCAAAGAAGAAACATGTTAGTAGGGATGTTAAGTTTATGAAAACGAAACCGTGGAATTGGGATAAGGATGGAGAAGATACGAACACACAAGACACATTTTGGGCTAGTTTTGTGGTAGAAGGAGTTGACAATGAGAATGTTACACCAGTCAACATAGAAATCAATGATAACATTGATAATACGTATCATGAACCAGATGCAATACCAGATCCAGTTACACCAATTACACCACCAACATACACTCACCACCCTAACTCAGACGAAGAAGAGGCTACTATTAGTTCATTAGAGAGCTCAGATGAAAGATATGGTCATAGACCAGTACGAGGATTGAAAGGTTTAGCAGAAATCTACGAAACTGCAAGTATAGTGGAAACACCAAGTTTATTCTTCACAGAAGAAGAACCTCGTAACTATAAGGAAGCATCAGTAGATAAGAAATGGATTGAGGCCATGGAAATTGAATTAGATTCAATAAATAAGAATAACACATGGATTCTTACTACATTGCCAGAAAATCAGAAGGCAATTGGACTCAAATGGGTTTTTAAAACCAATAGGGATGCATAAGGAAAGATCATTAGATATAAGGCACGTTTAGTAGCAAAAGGATATGTACAAGAACAAGGAATAGACTTCGATGAAGTATTTGCACCAGTTGCTAGGATAGAAACGGTACGGTTGATATTAGCATTAGCAGCATATCATGGTTGGCAAGTTCATCACTTGGATGTAAAATCAGCATTTTTACATGGAGAATTGAAGGAAGAAGTCTACGTTACACAACCTGAAGGATTTGTACAACAAGGAAATTCAGGAAAAGTATGTGAGCTTATTAAAGCTCTATATGGTTTAAGACAAGCACCGAGAGCATGGAATGTGAAGCTTGATAAAACATTAAAGTCATTAGATTTTAAGAAGTGTAATCTCGAACAAGCAGTTTATACAAAGAGAAACAAGAATTCTACGATTATAGTTGGAGTTTATGTAGATGATTTGATAATAACAGGCACTCCAAAGAAGGAATTAGAAGCATTTAAATCCCAGATGGAAGAAAAGTTTGAAATGAGCGACTTAGGATTGTTAGCTTATTACCTAGGGATAGAAGTTACACAGACAGGAGGAGAGATTACAATCAAGCAAACAGGTTATATTAACAAGATCTTGAAGGAAACAAGTATGATGGATAGTAATGATACGAAGATACCAATGGATCCCGGTACTAAGTTGGTCAAGGCGGAAGATGGTAACTCAGTTGACGCAACTTACTACAGAAGCTTAATTGGAAGTCTCAGGTACTTACTACATACAAGACCAGATCTTAGTTATTCAGTCGGACTACTCAGCAGATGGATGCGAGACCCAAAGGAACATCATCTGAAGGCGGTAAAGCAAGTAATCCGATATATCAAAGGAATAAAGGAGCATGGCATAGTTTACAAGAAAGAAGGCAGCTGCAAGATTACAGGTTACATCGACAGTAGTTATGGAATTAACAGTGATCAAGGAAAAGGAACTACTGGGATGGTATTTTATTTTGGAGAGTCACCCATTACCTGGTGTACTCAGAAGCAACCGACAGTGGCGCTATCATCATGTGAATCAGAATTCATGGCGGCTACTGCAGCAGCATGTCAAGCCTTATGGTTAAAAAGATTACTTAGTGAATTAACTGGAAGTGAAGAAAAGAAGATAACGTTAAAGGTAGATAACGCTTCAGCAATAGCACTAGTCAAGAACCCAGTTTTTTATGGAAGAAGTAAACACATCGACATTCGCTAACATTTTATTCGAGAATGCGTAGAGAATGGACACATCAATGTGGAACACGTTAGCGGAGAACTACAAAGAGCAGATATACTAACAAAGGCTCTACCAAGATTAAAGTTCACGACAATGCGACAAATGCTCGGAGTTCAAGATTTAGGAAGAAGCAACGATCAAGATTAAGGAGGAGAATGTGAACCAAGTAATCTCGCTCCATTGCTTCTTAAAAACTCGAAGGACCAAAAAATGTTAGTTAGAAAGTTTGTAACCGAAAGTTAGTTATGGCGGTTACAAAAGGTAGTTACAGAAGTTAGTTATGTTAGCTATACCTTTTCGAAAAGACACAATGGTTGGATCATGTCAATTCACAACCTATATATATGTAGATACATGTAGGGCTGTAAACGAACCGGACGAACACAAACGGAGCCCTGTTCATGTTTGTTTATTTAATTTTAACCGGACAAATAAACGGACACGGACGCGCAAACAGACGAATTTTCTTGTTCATGTTCGTTTATTAAGAAAATGAATTGTTCATGTTCGTTTATGTTCGTTCATTAACACACTAAACGAACGCTAAACGAACATAAACGATTGAACGTAAATGAAAATAGACAAACAAACATAAACTTTATTGAATCTTCACAATATATTGTTTTATAAGTGTTATTTTGTTTAAACAAACCAATTTTTAAAATTATAAAATTAAAAGATATGATATATGAACATAAATAGGTAAATAAACATAAATGAACTTTAACGAACGCCTAATCGGATGTTCACGAACATAAATGAACGAACGAGACTTTTGTTAATGTTCGTTCATTTAATTAAACGAACGTAAAATATTGTTCATGTTCGTTCATTTAATAAACGAACGAACATAAACGAACTTTTTACCGAACGGTTCATGAAATGTTCACTGAACGTTCAGTTCGTTTACAGCCCTACATACATGTAACGATACAATGATTAGAAAGATTAGACAATAATACAAATTTACTTATTCATTATTTTACTTGCAACTCATATATCGATCTAGAAGTTGGGACAACAGCGGTGCAGCTTGTTGCCCGTTTGCCTTCAACCACTATGTAAATTCTATTTTGATGAAATAAAAAGAATTACAGTGAACATATTAAGTAAAAAAAATTATAACCTAAAGCATAAATCTGTCTTAACATTTTATGATCACTACGCTTATAATACCGAAAACTAACATTGTACTAATTGCTAAACACGCATAACATATTCATATTCGGAAAAAAAAAAACAACTACTGAAGAAACAAGATCAACACGTAACAAGATCAACACGTACACACACAATATTCATCAATCTTAAAATATGAAATAGTAAACTGGATTATGAATGAATTTAATACGTACTTGATGATTGGTCGATCAGTGAACACCCAAACCTGTTTGATAGCCCAATTTTTAAAGTTTTTCATTTGTTAAGTCTTGGTCCAATAAGCTAATGTAGCATGTTTTTATTAAAGTAATCAACTTTTTTAGAATTAGGTGCACGAGAACTTAGCTATAACGTGGCTAGACTCATTTTCACTTCGCTTCACAAAAGTCCATTTGCATAAGATAAATTTAGAGATGAGATCAACGTACAATGTCGTGTAATAAACTCGCAATTTGTATAAGAGGTCTCTGTGTACACAACGATTGATGCAAAACCTAACTTCTATTTCAATTCTTAAAAGATGCATGTCCCAAGCAATTTCACTAACATCTTCAAAATTTAATGCTTTTGAGTGACCCATCAACGAAAAGGTTGTGTGTACAAGTTTCCTTAGAGACATTTGTGAGGTATTTGAATTAAAGGATTAAGATTGAATAACATAAACATGAAATTTATAACATTTATTACAGACAATTAGTGACTTTCTTTGTAAGTGTTATTAATGTGACCAACTCATATGTGATTCCTTAAAATCATTCCAACTAAGAGAATTAACAGAACAATCACCATTTTTGCATAATCTCATTTATACAGAACACATCTAATTCCACAGAAAAACACTGCAGGCTGAACATGAAAATGAAACTTTATTTTTTCTTTATCTTATACATTCAGTTGGGACCTACACTTATGCTGAAAACGAGATACGAATAAGCAACGTTTTGAAACCCGGGTCGACCCGGCCGGTCGAACCGGTCGGACCGGAACCCGGTCAAAAAACGGGTTGTTTTGACCCGGGTTTCTAAAACCGGGTCAACCGGTGTGACCCGCCGGGTTTTGAGTGACCCGGGTTGACCCGGGTTTTGAAACCCGGCCGGGTTTGGATTTTCTCTATTTTTTTTTTTTTTTTTTTTTTTTAAATTTAAATTTTGACTCTTTTTTATTTATTTGTCATTATTAAGGTGCTATTTTTGTTTGATATGACTTTCTTATGGTGTTTATTCACGCATATTTGTGCGTAAAATCGATTTTTGGAAATGTGCGTAAAACCGGGTCTAACCGGGTTGACCCGGGTTGACCCGGTGACCCGGTGACCCGGTAACTCGGCCGGGTCGATCCCAAACCCGGGTTTCAAAACATTGCGAATAAGTATAGAGGTTGTTCTCCATATAATAAAGCTGTGAGATAGACTGAACTGAATCATGATATCCTCAACGCAATAATTCCTGTGAAACGTTTCTCATGGTCGGCCTAGCCTTTGGATCTGTGAGAATGCATGCCAATGCTACATGACAAACACGCAGAATTTCCTTTTCGATTAGCCTGTCTGATGGGTAAGAGAGACGCAGAATTTAAAGCTAAAGCTCAATTATTACGCGAGCCTAGAAACCGAGTATATTGGAGCTAGAACTCGACTCAAAGGTATTCTTGAGCAGCTCGAGCTCGAGTTGACTTCAAGCAGTTTATGAATCAATTTCAAATAGCTCGTCAGCTCTCTCCACTAGATTCAAGTTACTATATTGACACAAAAACGTGTTGTACGCCAAATATACGTAACACTTCATTAATTAATATATTTATCCCAAAACATTCAAACAGTGTATATAAAACTTAGAATCGATTAGGTGCACACAAAGAGATAAGGATGGTGTTTATATCATAAGTGGTCAATGCTCTTATCTATATATATCATCGTTACCACGCACTAGCTAGCTAGCTCAACATGATAGTCTTCGCTAGTTGTGAAATAAGTCATCCCTCAATTATTGGAATTTTTTCAACGCATATAAAAGAGACTAAAAACAATAAGGATAGCGTTATCATCTATAGTTGACTTTATTTCTAACTATTATGTTTTGTGACTAGGCATTTTGGTGCGTGATGAATAGTTCAAAAATTCTAACGTTATAAATCGGAAGCCCTCGCATAATATTTTAAAAAGGCTACAAAAATTCAAGTTAGACGTGTATTTAGACATGTATAATATTAATAAACATATATTAAATCGAAGGTCCCTCACAGACGGTGACCCTGTGCGACTGTCTCACTTGCACATGCTAATCACTGCTACTGGGTAGTGGTGACTGCATTACACTTTGGCATTAACAATTTAAGAACAAAATGAAATTGAATTAGAGCAAGAGGGTGTAATGTAACTTTAGTGGAGAGGGAGAGTTTGACTATATTTTGGTGGCCCCTTTTGATTCGAAAAGATTCACCTTTGAGCTATAATTTGTGAAACAATCTTTCTTTAAGAATTTTCTCAAGCTAATATGGCGGCGATTAGCATGTGCAAGTGGTGCAATCGCACCGGACCTCCTTTTATAAGGGGCCTCTAATTTTGTATACTTTCATTAATATATATATATATATATATATATATATATATATATATATATATATATATATATATATATATATATATATATATACGTTTTGAATTTTTAGTGTTTTTGTTAAATATTTTCAAAGTTGAACCGGGACACATACAAAAAATATTATGTCACATACAAAAAGAGTGAAAGACTTTGGATTATATGAGCCTCATTTGTGATTTCGCACCGGGCCCCCCAAATGAGCAGGACGGCCCTGCTCATAACTAAGACAACCATTCATTACGCTTAAACATTTATGTTTGTGGTTCTTATCAACAGTGCTGGCATCTTCAATGTTATACTGCCGACCTTTCATCCGAAGCTAGGTTTACACAATTTTTCGGTACTTTTTATAAAATAAACTTGATGACTTTTAGTTCTGAGGCCGCCGTTGCGCGTCTAAAAAACAACGATATATATATTCACTATTTTACAAATATAAGTTGATTAAATGATCAGTTATACAAAAGTCAAAATAATGAAATTCAAATGTACTGTTATGACAAAACCAGCTGGCCCATTTGTGTATTATATTAACTTTGAAAAATGAAATACTTATTATTCTAGATCTTGTGCATGATTATCTTTCATACAACAGACATGGGCGGAGATAAAAGGGCACAAGGGGCAGGTGCCTCCCTAGAGAAAAATTTTGTAGTGTAAATTTTTGAAAACATTAATTTGGCGTTTTTTTAATTTGCCTCCCGTAAATATCAATTTATAGTGTAGTTTCTAAAATTTATCAAAATGAGCCCTCTCGGCCAAAAATTTTTTGCTCTGCCCCTGACAACAGATGTGTCAATATAAGTTTTCTAACAATACTAACACTCTATAAGGCATTGACATATACATAACACGATCATTCTAATTAAACTCGTTCATTTTCTCATTATAAGGTTGAAGGAACCTTTTCCAAAACACGTCAAATCGATCAATGTACGCGGATCGGCACCTTGTATTCGAGCTGATAAAGTAACCTTGTTCTTCATTTCGTGTTCGTCGCACAAAGTCAATTCATCGAGCGACAAATGACGTGATAATAGAAGCTGTCCTTAAACCATAATAACAACCACAATTAAAATAAGTTGAATGACGTAATATTAATTTCTAACCATGAAAGTACATTGAAAGATGCATGAAATATATTTTGATGACACATTAATTTGGCCTTTCACGTAAAGCTAAAGTTCTTGTACCTCTACAAGGAGTTTACCTTAATTAATTTTTATATTTTGCAATATGACCTATCTCTAATATAATTTTTATATTTTTCAATATGTTTAGGTTTATGCAACATATTTTCTTTTCACATTTAAGCAACGCGCTTATAAAAAAAAATAATAAAAAGTAGATTTTCTGTTTCACTTAATATCTGCTCCATACTTTTCAGCAGACTAATTCACGATGTTTGAACTTACTACTACATGAACTTAAACCAGACAAAGCCCTAAAGGTTTACATGACCACTTTAAAGTTGCAGCTAACAGATATTGAACTTAATGTCTTGTTTTCTTATTTAAATACGTCACTTTTTGCATGTCTAAAGAACTTTATGTACATAAAAGACTAAAGTGGATTATTATCATACAATAATTCACATGCAAGGATCAATCAATTTTGATTGAACAGATCATCGTCTTTGGAATGTCGTTGCTCTGTAAAGTGGATGAGGGGCCATGGTTGAACCTAATATTTTAGCATTTTCATCTTGTACTCTAGCTTTAACTATTAGGTTCCATCTACCTAGTTCATATGTTTAACTTGTTTTTGTTTGTCTTAAAATAAGTGTATCTTTCATAATGAAGGTATTATTTGAGACAGAAAGTATGAAAGGTTTGTTGCGATTTTATATAAGGTGACATAGTGATGATCACACATGAAATAGACGTAGCAAGTATATTTGCCTCTACACTTCCCCGTGGGTTTACCATATATAGACCTATGCGGCATTTTGATGATTTCTTCTTCTTATTTCGCAAGTTAAATTATGCCATTATGGTAAGGACAATTTACTGTTCAAGGCATTAAATTAACCAAAGAATAAATTAAAGAACGCGACTAATACAAATATAAACATTAAATTACACTCTAGTCACTTTTTACAGTAATATGTTAAACGTAATCCGGTTATGTATGTATAAGGTGTTGGAACATGTATAGATGGTTGTTTGTACGTTTATAATAATAAATCATCCTTCCTTTTCATCTTTGTTTTATACAGCTACTTCCGAACAACTTAATATATCACCATTTTTGCATGCTTTCTATTTTTAATACATACTGGTTTTAAATAACCAAACTGTCGAAATTGAAATTTAGTGTAATTCAGGGTTCATTTCATATTTGGAAATGAGTTTGACAATACAAAGAGTACAATCATTAAGATCACCGAACCTCCCTGACTTAAACAGTGGTGTTGTAGAAATCATGTAGCTTAGGAGTTCAGTGAGTTATACTCTTTAGTGAGTAGACTCTAAACGAGCTCAATGAGTTATACTCTTTAGTGAGTAGACATTGAACGGCGCCCTCATCAGGGAGTAGTCCCATCTAATGGTTCAACCCGTCAGTGAGAAAGCTCATGAGTGAGTATACACAGGGAGCAAGCTAGTTCAGTGAGCAAGTTCATCAACGATTGTTGGAATAGATTTCCTACTAACTTGTAACGGTCATGACTTATTCGATGGCAACTTTAACCGCGGCTTAATGATCATATTTAATTGGCCGTGTAACCACTAGTGCTATAATATAATAACATTGTGAGGAGATTAATCGGTCGATTAAGTCTCATAATTCCACTGAATAAGTTTCTTTTCTAAATAAGAGAAACAAATCTGCATAGGAAAGTACATGAAAACCTAAACACTCATAAGCGAAAAAGTTCTTAAATTTTTGTCTAAATTAAGAACATAAACACTTTGAATTATCTCAAAGATATATTTGCATAAGCGATACAAATAGGGTTGACTAGTTATTGTTATAAAATAATTACACGATTCATTGTAATATCCGGTATGATTATCTTTACCCACTTGTTCTTGTAACCTCAACACAAACCAAGGCAAAGGATGATCTTCCTATTGTCTTGGCCGACTAGCCGGATTGTACGGTTTATAATATATTCTAACTAAATAAATAATTTAAAGGTGGTGATTAATTGGTGGCAATTAACGAGTAATGTTTCAACTAGAAGATAGCTATCTTACGTAGATGATACAACTAAGATGCCCTTTCAATTGAATCTTGGGTTGTCAACTTTCTCTTTTTATATATTCAAATCTTAATAATATTCTTTTCTTCTCAAAGAATTTATTTTCAATTATTGTGTCTAAACTAAACATGCTTTGATTCCTTCTTATCAATTTAATTCTTATATTTTCCTTAAAAAGAAGCTTTTATAGTATTAATATAGCTAGCTAGCTCAAAAACTGAATACGGAATTTGAAGCATGTTAAATCATATTATCTATTTTGCTAATCATCTTGCTCAAAAAAAAGGTATTTTGCTAATCATCTCTTTTTTGGGTAAAAGGAGTTTAATACACCCGGTAAATTTTGTTACACCAAAAAACATTTAAGTAAATAGGATGTGAGTGAATCACATATCATAGCTTGTTACAAACACGGAAAAAACAGACGCATCATTCCTTCTTCAAACCAAAACTATCAAAAGTATGACAAACCAAGACTTATAAAAAATTTCTCTATAAAACTACGAACGTCTGGAATGACCACGGGCATTTATATCAAAACCTTAACAAATAGATAATTGCTCTTCAGTCAAATCTTCGTAGTCATTATCATCACACGCATTATAATCATAATCATCTTTTCAACGCTCGTATAGCTAGGCTATTACTTCCGATTTCACCTCCACTCTTCGATGCCATGAAACCTGTTGTTTCATTAAAAACCTCTTCTACTTCGTTGTCACTATCCTCGTCCTGAATAGGCTCCACATCAGCTATGATACATGTAATCTTATACTAGTATTCTTTAAATAACACAAGGCTCTTTCAACTTTAGCGAAAGAGTTACTATGATATTTCTATAAGTTATACAAAACTATTCAACCAAATTTCAGGTATTTAAATATATAACTTAATATAACAAAACCTAAATTTGGTTTGATAAAATACAACATAATGCATAGCTAATGACTCATTGAATCTGACTTTTTGCAAAGATGTGGTCAATAAGTGTATTCTAATGGTTATTTAAATACTTAAACTTGCATAATTGATGTTTGACATCTCTTTGCGGTGTTTTAAAATAAAGTTGCGTCTTGTATATTCATATAAACCTATTAACAAATACAATTAAGTAACACTATTTTTATAAAATATTCAAACCACACGAAATCATCTAGCTAAAAGTCTCAAATTGAATCACTTAACCAATAAAATATTTAGACAAGTTGATTATCTCTTGGATGTAAATGAAAGACATATTATTAAAACATACATATGTGATGTATGCATACATATAACTTATCATATATAAACTCTAGTGCCCATTTGGTTTTCTATAAAAACAGAATATTGAGATTCATTAAAGCATTATAACACTTGCAAAATGGGCATCTGCATATCCAAGGCATCTTATTCTCATGAGATTCATGATGTAGACTATGGTCATGAAAATGTTATTTATTATCAAGATACCATTAGCGATCACAAAATTGGATCACTTCATACTCATCAAGGCTCTAAAGGTTTCAATCAAGATGCTGCCATTATTTATCAGGTTTCTCATCTCTTAATTTACTTTTTGTTTACCAACTTTTATTACTTGTTTCGTGTTAGCAAGGCCGGAGGTCCTTTTCTACATTTGGTAGAACCGGAAGCAGTCTCTCTACCTTAGGTAGGGGTAAGGCTGTCTACGTCTCAACCTCCCCCATACACCGTGGAAGACGGTATTGGGACCCATAACCCGTGGAAGACGGTATTGGGAGTTACTTTACTTTACTTTATTACTTGTTTCGTGTTGTTATCTAAGGCGGAGCCAGAAAGTTTTTGCCAAGGGGGCAAACTTTGATATTTTTATGATTATAGACCTTTTTGTATATAGTTTTGTAACCTTAGTTTTTGATATTTGATGAAGGACTATGGAATGAAAAATGGAGTATTTGGTGGTGTTTTTGATGGGCATGGAAGGAATGGTCAAATAGTGAGCAAATGTGTGAGAAACAAGTTACCATCATTAATCATCAACCAAAGAAATGCAACCATGACAAAGGGTAGTAAAACAGTAAATGATCAAGATGAGTTTGAATCGAAAGATTTCCATATTTGGAAAGAAGCATGTTATAGTGCATTTAAGGTCATGGACAAAGAGATTAAGCTTATGGAACATATAGATTGTTCTTGTAGTGGTACAACTGCTGTTATCGTCATTAGACAGGTACCGTAACACAATCTTGTCTTGATTTCAATCTTAAAAAGTATGTTCAAAATCATATAAGTAACTTATTGGTTTTTGTTCGACAGGGTGAGGATCTTGTTATCGCTAATCTTGGTGATTCAAGAGCAGTCCTAGGAACAATTGCTGAAAATGGAATTACGCCGGTGCAATTAACTGTTGATCTCAAACCAAGTGTACCTTGTAAGTATATTAATAAAAAGGCGCGTCTTTAAACTTTGGAAGCATATTTATGATTTTATATGAACTAATGGATTATATAAATTTGAACAGCGGAAGCTGATCGAATAAGGAAGTCAAATGGTAGGGTGATGGCACTAAGAGAAGAGCCACATATAGACCGAGTGTGGTTGCCACATCATGACTCGCCTGGCCTAGCCATGTCTCGTGCTTTTGGTGATTTTGTACTCAAAAGCCATGGGATCATAGCCGTTCCGGATGTCTCCTATCACCGATTGACTCCCAATGATCAGTTTCTTGTCCTTGCAAGTGACGGGGTAAGTCCGATAAATCCTATCTTATTTGTAAAAGAAATTATCAATTTGGGTTGTATTTGTAGAACTTAAATAAAGCATAACTTGGGTACATGTTAAGTTGACCTTGGTGAAATCTTTTCAGGTATGGGATGTGCTTAGCAACAACACAGTTGCATCGATCGTGTGGGGAGCAGAGAGTGAAGAATCAGCAGCAAAAGCAATAATCGTTGCAGCCATCGCAGCATGGAAACAAAAGTTCCCTTCATCAAAGAGGGACGATTGTTCTGCCGTGTGCTTATTTTTACAAAATAAGCCACAACAAGACTTGTATAATACACCTACAGATTCGGATTGTAACACCTGAAATTTCTTATCAAACATAAAGGAATGAACTCAATTTTAAACATATTTCGATTTTTGTCATATACTAACTGAATACATGATACAGTTACGATTTTTTCTCACGATATATGAAAGCCATATTGATGGAAGAAGAAGTATATCCTCCATCAATGACAAGATTATGCCCCGTTATAAATCCAGATTGTTCGCTAGCCAAAAACAAAACAGCTTCCGCAACATCTTCAACCATACCACATCTCCCTCTTAATAAACTCGCGTTCTCACATACTGTTTGTTGTATCTCTTCGGTTGTAACATCTTTTTTGAAACTACGATACGCGTCTACTAACATATCTGATAACACAGCATGTGGTAGCACACAATTCACACGGATCCCGTATGTGCCTAGTTCACATGATGAGCTTCTTGTCACTCCTAGAATCGCCTCTTTGGTTAATGTATATGCGTGTGATCCAAGGCCTCCCATGATTGCGGCTGTGCTTGATGAGCTAATAATTGAACCACCATTACCGCCTAAAATCATTGCACGTGCAGCGTGCTTGATCCCGTGTACAACTCCATTTATGTTAACTTCAACTAGCTTGGAAACTCTTTTCATATCAAGAGTTGTTATGCTTCCTCCGATATCTACAAGAAAATATGAGAGTTCGTTTCGGGCCAGGTTTATTAAGTCTTAAAAGTATTATACAAACTACTGAACTCATTCTTTCATAGTGAATAAGTCTTAGACGGGTCAACTGAAACACCAGAAACAATTTAAAAGCCGTTCTAAGTGTAATTTTCATATTTATACAAGTATCGTAATAGTACTAATTTTGTACGCATTAAGGGCACTAGTTATTTTCTAAGATTCTAAAAATTGACAAGGACATGTTTTTAAGTTCAACCCAACTTTTCCAAAATTTATAAAAAATTGACCCGTTTTGATATGATGTCGTCTTTTGACCCGTTGCCCAACCCGTCTTCATGTTCATCTTGTCTAGCTCTATCTATGATGTAAAGCTAAAAAAAATGTACCCCCAATTCCCGCATTATTGAACAATATATCAAGTTTTCCTTTCCAAGTTATAGCGAGTTGAATAGCAGCCTCAACATCCGACTCTACTGAGACATCACAATGTACAAAAAGACCATTGATCGAGTTAGCAAGACTTGTTCCTAGTTCATCCAAAACATCAGCAATAATCACATGTGCCCCATGTTCCGCTAATAACTTCGCCGTGGCACCTCCTATTCCTCTTGATCCTCCCGTCACCACCGCAACTTTATTGATTAACCTTGTCACACACAAACATATATATGGTCATCACATTGGATAATAAAAATTACAACATGGTCAAATAGCTTAGTGGACAAAAGTACAACCTTTTTGTTGCAAGCTTGTGGGCATCACCATCTTTGTGATCAAGTTCCATGCTTTTGAGGCTATTATGGGCTAGAAGATCCATAATATTGTCTTTATAGATAAGTAGGGATTACTTTGTATACCTTCTAACTTGCATGCATTTCCCATTCTTTTCAACCACATTTCACCTATCTTATTGCTACTCTTAATTTTCAGGTTTACCAAAATGATCATAGACAATAATGTCATTGGTCTCTTATGATTTTTGTATTTGCATGTTGTTTCATTTTGGCTATTAGGTGTAAGTGAAATAAATCCAACACACTTTTGTCACCATATCACTTTTGTCTCAACTAGGGGTGTTGACGGATCGGGTAATATTCACAGTAACCGAAAACTAAAACCGAATCGAACTGAAAAAAACTAAACCGAATTCATAACCTAACAGAATTGGTCATAACCGAACCGAACTAAATATTCAGTTATCGGTTTGGATATGGTTTTGACAATGAAAACCGAAAACCGTATTCATATAAATATATATTTTTTCTATGTATTTATATGAAAAAAAAAAAAAAAAAAAAAAAAAAAAAAAAGATTCACTAAAACTTTTTCTTATTATAAAATACTATAAATAGAACATTATTTAAGCTTGAAAAAAATTGTGCTAAAAAATATATAATTAAATGAAAAAAAATTAAAATTATGTACGGGTTATTAGGTTCGGTTTTCGGTTATAGGGGTTCTATTTTCGGTTCGGTTCGGTCTTCGATTTGACCCAAAAAAAAATTTTATCCCAAACTAACCGAACCAAATAAACCGAATAACCCGATAACCGAGCATATCAACACCCCTAGTCACAACCCCTTTAAAAATATGGGGCTTTTACATATATATCCTTGCAAATTTCAAAAATTACATATATATCCTTTTGATGCATTAAAAGCATTGTACTTTATGCATCAAAAACTTGTAAAAAGGATATATATGTAATTATTCATTTAGAGAAGGATATACATGTAATTTTCCCAAATATTAGTTTATCATGTATTCATGTTGGTAAAAGGTTGTTGCTGGACCATTATTCCAAAATCTTGAGGACAAAAGGCCCAATATGTTATGTTGATGATATCATGTGAATTCAACTAACCCAACTCTCTTTATACAAAGTGTGGGACAAAAAAAGGCCCAATATGTGATAAATATTTGTGGCCAAAATTACTACGAGTACATAAGCTTTGACTTGTCTAAATTTTTTGCGAATACAGCACACAGATTGTTTGGTGGTAGAAGTCCATAGAAAAGACGAATGATGGGGTCACTTTTTAAACTTTTAGTTAAAGTTTCATCAATCAAAAGACTTTTTGTTTAAATTTTATTAGAAATGTTGTAGAACTAATGGAACAGAAGTTAAAATATATATATATATATATATATATATATATATATATATATATATATATATATATATATATATATATATATATATTAGAAATGTTGTAGAACTAATGGTACAGAAGTTTAAAAAAAAAAAAAAAAAAAAAAAAAAAAAAAAAAAAAAATTATGAAGTAAGGAAAATATTATTCTGATGCATCGTAAAATACATTGGAAAAAAAATCAAAAAAGTAGAACGAAACTAAGAATTTACCATCAAATTTTTTTCCTCAAAATATTATCTTTTTTTTTTTTATGCTATAAACATAGGGAATGGATCCAATAAGAAGAATAATTAAAATGAGAAGGATAAAAAGTAATTTTAGCCACACATTTTAATTTGGGAGAGAAAATTTGAGTGAAGATGCATCCAGTTTTGTAGGTGTATCTATAAGGTATGGTTGTGATTACTTATTATCATTCTTATTTTAATTATTCTTCTTATTTGATCTTAACTCATAAACATATAGTCCCACTGCCATAAACTATTAGTAGTTGAGTTTCATATGAAAACTCTTTTGATTGGTTTAAATTTAAATATGAAAATATACACTTATTATGAGACAAATCAAACCATAAAAATAAACTTATAATTTAAGTCGAAAAAAAATATTTTATTTATCATAATATTATTGTTTATTACGTATATTTTTCTTAGATATAGTTATTCAAAGCTAAAATTATGTAAAACTATTACTCAGTTGTTAAATGATAAAATTATTTTCTTCTAACTTTTGCAAAAATCATATCAATACTAAATGCAAATTTTCAAGTGTACAAGAGAGTAAATGTGTCATTTTCATGCTTTCCTATTGTGTTTGTTTTTGGAAGCTTGAACCTTTGTTTCGTTAATTTGATTAATCACAAAAAGCTTATTCTTATCAAATTCCTTAACTAGTAAGTATTCATCCAAACAAGAAATCACTTTTTTCTGGTACAGAATTGTTGGATAAATTGGTTCTTCACTATCAGAGCATCCCCAACTCTTGCCAGATACACTCTAAACATATCTTTAAAGTTCTTGTTCTGCAAGATAAAACAACAATTGTTTTTCTACACACTACAAGAAAAAGTAGCTTTAGTGACGAGAATTTAGTGACGAGAATTTTTTTTGGTCACTATTTAGATGAAAATAGTGACGATATAATTTTTGGTCATTATTTTTGGTCATCGGTAGAAAGTCAGTGACGAACCTTATAAATGGTCACTATTTAGTCACTAAATTACATGAATAGTGACGAGAAATTTCGTCATTAAACATTAGTGACGAAATTTTGGTCACTATTTCACACGTTGTGAGTCTATAAAATGATTAAAGATAAGGGCAATTACATACATACTTACTAAAACTTCTATACTCATATATTCATAAAAAAAAAATCGTAAAGACTATTACACGGATGAAAAACTTGTAAAGCAAAATTGTAGATATTTAACTTTCTTTGATGCAATTCTCTTTTAAAAAAAAATTTGAAACATAAACTTACAAACACTATATTATATTTTACTGATACGTGAAAAAAAAAAAAAAAAAAAAAAAAAAAAAAAACTTGAATAAATATCAAACATGTATATTCAATAAATAGTGTGACACATATATTATCAAATTTCCCTTTGATAACTAAACTAGAGTAGAGGTGAGCATCGGTCCAGGACCAGACCGGACCAACAAGACCGAGGACCGAAATAACCAAAAAACCAAGACCGAGGACCGGACCGAATGTGGTCGGTCCGGTCTCGATCAGTCCGGTCCAACAAGGCCTAATAATCGGTTTGTGGTCCGATCCGGACCGGACTGGACCGGACCGAGAACCGAATTAGCCAAAAATCTAAGACCGAAGACCCAACCGAATGTGGTCGGTCCAGTCCGGTTTCGATTGGTCCAGTCCGTTAGGATCGTTTGCTCAGCCCTAAACTAGAGCAATGAAAAGAAAATCCATGTAAAAAAGGGTACAAATAAATACGGAGTGATAATTGATTTTCACAAACTTCCCATTTCATAAATCTCAAATAACAAAATTAATTGATTTTCACGGCAGACAATCGCCGGCATCTCCATCACCATATTCGTTCCGTTACCATCACCACCATTGCACCGCCATCATTACCGTCGTAGCACCGTCACCATCGGAAAGAATTTATCAGTAGATCTTCCACCGGAGACGGCGTTTTGTTAGCGGCGGCGACGGCGATCTCATCAATCAGGTTGAATGCGATTCCATTTTGCTTCATACTGTTATTGTAGCATTAATTTGAGACTAATTAATGATAGAATTGTGTTTATTTCATCTAGACTTATTTAGGGTTTGTTACTTGAATTGTAAAGAGGAAAGTTAGTTTAGTTGTGGTGAGAGTTGGTGGTGTAAAGATGGATAGCAGTTTGACAAATCAGATATGTATTTTGTGTATAGAGTTGCTAGTTGTGCATATTTAACTTTGCACGCCATGTGTTCGATAAAATGTCTTGTTAAAAAAGTATGTTCTAAGCTGCTCATATGTAGCAAAAATGTAACACAATTTATATATGGAACTTGAGGTTTTTCTACGTGTTAGATGAAATGCTTAAGATAAAAAGTTGGCGTTGATGTATGTTGTGTTTTATTGACGTCTAGTGTATTGAACATTCATGTGAATTGTGTTTTATTGATGATTTTATTAATAGTAGACATAGAATTAAGTTGACTAATAATGTTATATTGAGTCTATAATTTGAGACTTCATGTAATCACCATGTTCATGGTGAATTTCGCTTAGTTTTAAGCACTTATAAGCTGCTTAAAACTTTGCGCTTAGGTAATAGTGTTAGGATTTGCTTATTTTGTAAATAGTGAGATAATATTCTAGGAATGAGTAAAAATAATTGATCATTATTGATTGACTGGAATCATGAATGGAAGTGTGTAATCTAGGAATGAGTAATGATTTCTTTAGCCATAAACAAGCATCTAGTAGGAAATGTGCACCCATACTTATGGAGTTATGGATACCGTAGAATCAAGGATTATGTTTTGAAATCAATCGCGGTGCCTATACAAGTTGTTTAGACTGCCCACAACCCGACTTTAGTTTCAACTGCTAGATAGTAGATAAGCAAAATACTGGTTTATTACAGTCTAAAAGTGCCGGACTGGGTCATATTATGGTTAATTCCGGTACGAAACGCTGTAACCAAAAATGCATGGCAATTACTATCAATTTTTTTTAGCTCCAATTGTAGGTATAATTGCGCAACCGTTGCCATTAGGCGCAGTTGCATTGATGGTCCTTGTCGTGTGTGTTTTGACAAAAACTTTGATCTTATATAATATTATGCTTTTTTCGCTTACTGTGGTCTTATACCCTGCTGATTGCTTTAGCCTTTTTTTCGCGAGAGGTTTTATTTGGACTGGATTAGCGAATAGGATTGCGTATCAGTTTGTCAAACTGATTGCGTATCGTATTGTAATACTAATTGAACAATTATCTCCTTATGTTTCCTTGTTCTAGTTGTAGACATGCATACTACTTACTACAGCAGTACAGTGTAGTATTGTTGCCAAAATGCGTGTCACACTCCCCTGTTTTGGATCACTTGCAGGTTCATTTAATACTCATTTGGACTGGGTAATGATTCCAAATGTGTGTGGGTCAAAACGGGTCAATATATGATTAATTAACCGTCATGGGGTTTTACCAAGTTAATGTGTATTGATGGTTTCTTGGGATTTTTAGTTGAATTAGGCAATATATTAAATGTTTCTTTTGAATGTTGCAGGCGTTTTTCCAGAGATGGTGGAGGGACCAGAGTGAGGCAACACAAACTATAGTCAAGGGTTTCGTTAGCTCGGGTCAACTTGAGTTGATGTAAGCAAATAAAGTTGACTTTTTGTAAACGCTGATGTATACATAAGCTAGATAGATTTTTTAATACTGTGCGTTTATGTTTTACACCTTTTGCTATGGGTTTATATGGTGGATGCAATTAGGCAATGAGTGATCTGTTTTTGTTGAGCAGAAATGGAGGTTGGTGTATGCATGACGAGGCGGCACCACATTATATTGATATGATTGATCAGACAACGTATGGGCATAAATTTATCAAGCAACAGTTCAATGTAACGCCAAGAATTGGTTGGCAAATAGATCCCTTTGGTCATTCGGCAGTGCAGGCTTACCTATTGGGGGCTGAGGTCAGTTATTCTTTTCTCGTGACTCGTGGGTCTTTTATAATCTGTTGGATTCCAAGATTGCGAGGAATTCACTTTTGTAAATTGATACAATAGATAAAATAATATTGTGATTCCTTAGGTTGGATTTGATTCTCTTTTCTTTGGCCGAATTAATTACCAAGACAGAGCTAAACGAAAAGGTGATAAACGTCTCGAAGTTATCTGGCGGGCCTCCAAGAGTCTTGGTTCATCTTCCCAGGTGAGTTTGACACTCGTTGTGCTTTTTTCATCTGTTATGGCAGAAAAAAGTCCAATATATGTCTTATTATCATTAGTTCTCTATTTCATAGTAGTGACTTGACCGATCAATCTTTACAGATTTTTGCAAGTGCTTTTCCTGAAAATTATGAACCTCCTAGTGGTTTTTACTTTGAAGTCAACGATGATTCCAATATCGTACAGGTAACCTTCTAAATAAGATTTGAACTTATTGAATGTTTACTGAGGCATGTAACATTATGGCATTTCTTATATTGAAGGATGACGTCAACTTGTTTGACTACAATGTCCAAGAGCGGTTAATTCATTATGTCAATAAAGTTAGTTACTGTATCAACCTCAATCTTTTCTGAATGTCATATATGTTTGCCTTATTCTTTCTTTAGCATTATTCATCAGCATCGTTTTGCATAATGGCTAAATCAGAGTAGAAGTTAAATAAAACTCAAATCATTATTATACGTATATCATCGTGATTGATGCGGTCATTTATCATATAATGGCTAGTTTACAGTTTAGTTGTTGCAAAATCGCATGCGAGTGTTTTTACGGATAATTAATAGAATAATAGCTGGTTAATTTGATTGTATGAAATAAATTTTAAGTAATTAGGTTATTATGAGGATGAAGTGTGCACCGACAAATTCAGACCTTTTTTAGGAACTCTTGGAGTTGTAAGCCTTTAGGAATATATTAAGGCATAGTTAGGATAGGAGTTAGACTTGTTGTAAGCTTTTAATGTTAATGACTTGATTCCGTTTTTAGGAACAGTCATGGCATATGGACAGACTGGTACCGGCAACACTTATACACTTGGACGACTCGGGGATAAGGATACTTCTGCTGTGGAATAATGGTTCGTGCAATGGAGGACATATTTGCTGAAATCCATCTAGAAACTGATTCTATTTCTGTCATATCTACAGGTAATTATCAGCTCCTAAAACGGATTTTCTTATGCACTAATTAGTACTACTTGTTGTTAAAGAAATTGTCCTGTTAGAAAAGGTCACACGTGTTTGTATAACCATGAAACTATGAAAGTTGATATTTTGAATTTGAATTTGGAAGTGAGCTGTAAAACGTTAATGTTAGTATAGTTACAAGGCATGACTCAATGACGTATATTATGGGTATAAGTAGCAAAACTGGTGGCTTTAAAATAGGTATTATGGGAATGGGTCAAGTTGCCACCGAATAATTTCGTTCAAATATTTTTAACTTTTTACAAAGTATTAGTGTGTCCGAAGTAATTACAAATATCAAATTATTCTAATATTAATTTAATTTTTAATAATACAATCAGGAGGCCTTTGCAAGAAAATATACTTTGGGTGACTTTGGATACATTTCGCATTTAAAAGATAAAATATCTCCCAAATTAACCCATTCAGAAGTAAGTGGGTCATACTGTGCGGTCTAACGTCTAGGTAATTGCACTTGTGTCGTTATGTATATTGCTTCCCTGGCTGGAGATATGGATGGTGAATCAGAAGGAACAGAGTATCGCCAGGCTTCTCCAGACCCACCTATTTGCGCAGAGGTTCCTTGTTTGTGTTCAGTTTTGACCTTTTTAGTCTGATTTTCGATTATATTTGGAAGTGTAAACTCATAGCATTCTTAACACTCTTGTCATGCAGAAAATGCGCTTCTTTACCAACCTGTGCAAGCCGATGATACTTGCACTTGCCAGGCCAGACCCTAAAAAGAACAGAGTGAATAAGGTATTACCACCCTCTGTTTCTTTCTCTCATACACAAACATGCACACGAATAATTGGTTTGATGCAGGATGTATGCGGTCATGGATGTATTTCATTAAACTTGCTTATCTATTTCGCATATTGTTGGAATTAGAACTTAACAGTTCATTACTAAAAATGGGGTTAACTTATGAATGAGTAGACAGACAAAGTTGTACTGAAATTAACTAAGCATTGGTGGAAAGAAACATAAAATCTGACTTCACAACAGGTCGTTTTTGTGTTGTTGCTTTAGAAATTTATTACGTTACTTGCGGGTGCAATCCGATACTCTGATTTAAGTCTGCAAAATTACACGCTGTTATCAACTTATTGTCTTGTTTGAAAGTTAAACTAGAGTAAAACTTTAGGGAACCTGCATAAGTGACACTGTAGTAAGCCCAAGCAAATACACTGTTTCGGTTCACTCTCGTATTTGTTCAGTATGGCTCATAACTTGTTGCTATTAACTTCTTGACTTAGAGCATTTATCCACTGTTTCGATTCACTTGATGATCAATTAATTTTCGTCTAATGATGTCTTTGCTTAAATCAATGGTGTCATAGTCGAGGGATCTTCTACTTTTCCAGAAGAGGCTATCGCAACTCCTCTTGTTGCTGACAAAGGCATGCTATATGAACTTGCTTTTATACTTTTTTATATATAAATATACCCCTGGTTGAGTGCTGAATTGTCTTATTTTATTTATCTTTTGAAAAATTAAGTTGTTCATTTGTTGTGTTTAACTAAATATTTGTTATGAAACATATCAAATTTAGGCTGCAATGGATGAGGATGATGACAGCAATGTGGATCTCTTTGGTGAGGAGACTGAGGAGGAAAAGAAAGCTGCTGAAGAATGTGCAGCTGCAGTGAAGGCATCTGGAAAGAAGAAAGAATGTAAGCTCGTTTTCATCTTATATGAATCTTTTGCCACTAAATCGATATCAATCATCTTTTTAGTTCAAATCCATCTTCGATCTTCGAATAGACTATATATGTTTCTAATATTGAATAGATAGTAGCAGGATCACTGTCCTTAGTTTCTCCCTATAAGGATTGATCACCAAAAATCCACAACTAGTAAGAAAAATATAATTCTCACCCATACCTTTTATATTTATTATTTACAAAATGCAAGATTCCAGTTTAATGACTTATACAACCCATTTATAAACGATTGCACTTTACCATTTTATCTTGTGGTAAATATCAAATTCTGGTGTACTCCATCTGTTTACATTTACTTTTTGTAAATATGCCTTTATTTTGTGTCTAATGTCAACAATGTGATCCTCTTTTGTTGTAGATCCGTGATGCTCTGGAAGCTAGTGGATGACAAAAACCTGGATGCATTATGCATGCTTGATGACTTCGAGCTTAAAAATGATGACAGGGTCAAAGCAAAAGATTTAACGTAAGTGTTAGAAGGCATGTTAGTGATGATAGGTTATTGGTTGGTTTTGTGTTGAGTTTCAACCATATTATTTGCGTTTTGTGAAAAAATTAGTATTTATGAATGAAGTTATTATGTTAGATTCGTATTGCTACAGATTTCTCGATTTTAGTTTGTTTGCAAAAGCAATTATGCAGCAAAACCAACATTAGTTCCATTTTATTTTTTTTGCTATATGTTCATGATTAGTGACGACCTTTTTGGTCTCTAATATCTGTAGTCCGTGACGACTTTCTCGTCACTAATGGTACATACCAGTGACGATTTTTTCGTCACTATCAAAACTGTGACGAAAAATTTCGTCACTACCTAATTAAAAGGTGACGACTAATCTGGTCACAAATTAGTGACGACGTATATATTCGTCTCTAATTGATTTAGTGACGACTGGTGACGACTGGAGTTTGGTCACTAACAGTTTTGTGACCAATTTTTTACACTGTTAGTGACGAAACTGCTTTCGTCACTATAGGCCAATTTTCTTGTAGTGACATGTCTTACAAACAAATGGAACAGAAACGCTAGGCTCCAAAACAGTGAACTTTTGGAAAATATGCCTACAAATATCCTCATCTCCCCATACTCCCTTCCGAAAATCTTATGCAACTTCTGCCTCCTGATGATCAACCTATAAAAAAGAAAAATTCTTTTAAACTTCTGTAGTTAAAGGAGGTAGTGGAAAACACATCTTTTTTGAGACCTTCAATTTTATTTCCTTTTCAATTTTTCTAACCAACTAATTTTTATTTTTTTTCATTAAATAAGAATATAAATTGCAATACCTGGGGCCCATCATTTTATTATGTAAAAAGGTAAAATTCATCAACTCATTAACGCATAAATGCATGTATATGATTGCAGATAAACAATATGAAAAAATGCAATATCAACATGATCAGATCAGCTAAATAACAAAATGTATCAACAAATAAGATGAAAATAAATAGATCTAATCAGTTAAACAAAATAAGCTAAAAAAGAAGATCAAAAAACATACAGAGATGAGTAGAGCGCGAAATGAAGAGGACGAAATGAGAGAATCTGATGCTTTTATGTCAGAGAATAACTAATAGACTCCGTTATTTTTCATAAGATCTAGCATCATGGAATGATTGTGTTAATTTCATAACCCTTTTCGTAAATTTTGTATTGTACGCAAGTCGAGTGCTCAAACATCTTTTTTATATAAACAAGGCAGTGTTTGTTTTTCAAAAAGAGCCTCTTAATAACCTCTTAATTTGACTCATTCAAACGTGCTCAGACATTTTGATTAATAAAAGCGTTTACTAGATGTGGATGGGGTGTTTTAATGTCTCACAACTTTTTTTTTTTTTTTTTTTTTTTTTTAATTTTTTTTAATTTTTTTTAATTCTATGGTTCTTCTTTTCTTTTTGATTTTTCCTTTAATATTGATACTACATTTATGAGAATTACTCCAATTTTTTTTAAACAAATAATGTTCACGATAATAATTATGATGCCACTCAAACACTTAAAAATTTCCAAATAGTAATATACAACTAATGATGATGCGCATCAAATACGTATGTGACTAAAAATATTTAGGGAAATTTACCAAAATAGACCGGTCGCCTCGGAGCTTGTCAGTTTTTAGACCAGAAATAATTTTAACTCGAAAATAGACCGGGGTCGACTCTTGTTTTGGGCAACTCTTGTCTAATGACTAAAATACCCCTATGTACCAAACCTTATTACAAATTCATCACACTCACTCTAATAATATCATCACCCAAATTTAGGCTAATCACTTTCATCACCCAGATTCATATCATCATAGTCATTAAAAAAAAAAAAAAAAAAAAAAAAAAACTCAATCTGAAAAAGTACTCGATCTGAAAAAAAACCAAATAAGTCAACCGTTTTAAGGAACTTGTAACAATCCAACCCGAAGATAAATTCGATTCCATCAAAGAATTATAATGAAAATTCGGGTATGACCCATATAAAGCTTGAATCCTTTCCACGTCATCGATCTTAAGATCCACTTTCTTAGTTCTTGGACTCAAACTCGGGTACATACTTGCATCTTTAACCGAAGAATGAGCCAACCCAAGTATATGCCCAATTTCATGTGTTGCAACTAATTCTAAGTTAACGGCTATTTTCGATTTCGTTGGTTTAAAGTCAACGACCCATGTTTCATTTTCGTCTAAATGAAGCCTCCCATTTTCGGTGAAAAAGCATGTGCCAGAACTCCTAAAACACCATCGAAAGGTTCTGCATCCTTGTGATTAGGATTGTGGAGCGTAGATTGGGAGAGATCCAGATGAAATGAGGAGATTTGTACAGTAAGATGAGATGCAGATGATTTTGTTGGGAGGTTGGTGACAAGTTGGAGGTAATCACATGCTATGTGGGGGGGGGGAGTCGATTTTGTTGATGATATAATATTTCGATTTTGGTCACACTTGATTTGCAGTACTACCACTGATCTTGATAAGAGATGAGTAGGTTGGGGAGTTTTTTATAGTACAAATGGCTATTTTGTAATAACATTTAATACAGAGGGGTAATTTAATCATTTCGGGGCATTGAAATTTAACTAATTGGACACTTGTCGGCTTATGAATTCGACAAGTGTCCCATTGACAAGTTGCCTAGTTGCCTGGTCGCCTGGGCTATTTCGAGTTAAAATTATTTCTGGTCCAAAAAGTGACAAGTTTCGGGACGACTGGTCTATTTTAGTAAATTTCGCAAATATTTATCAAATTTTGATACTTAAAATAAATTTTTGGCAATAATTAATACCATAATACTTATACGTAGTTATAACTATGTTAAGACATATCCTAATTTTTAGTAAGAACTAGCATCTTATCTTTTATAAATAAATTTCATTTTATTTTATTTTTACAAATTGGCATGCCATATTTATTAGCCCACCAAGAAAATACCATTATTCCAAAAAGTTTCGAAAATTAAAATATATATATATATATATATATATATATATATATATATATATATATATATATATATATATATATATATATATATATTTCAGGCAATTCTTAATTATCATCATTGACACTAAAACTTAGATAAAAATCAAAGCTTTAATATCATGGGTAAATCAAAATCAAGTCTTGAAGACTACAACCCCAACTCAAGTTCACATTTTTAAAAAGACAAGCAAATTTAGTCGTTAATGCATATTTACAAAGTTTTAGGTGTTAAGATTTAGTATAAGTATGGTTTTATATGATCATAGTGTGCGTATGTCACATGTTGTATGTTTCTTAAAGGAAATTAAGGTATGAATTGTTGTATTATGTTTTTAAGGTAACTGGGAAATGCTTAATGTTATTTGATTGTTGGTAGTGATAGGATTTATAGTGATTAAGGGGTTAAGTTGTCGAGACGGATTGTTGCCACTTGCCATTGCGGATTAATGTTTATGCTTTGTAGATCAACTACCGCTGTAGAACTTTTTGGAAAAACTTAGAATTACTAGGTGCCTACATTGTAACATAATGAGTAATAGTATTGTGAGGATAAAATTGTTCACACACACATATTTGGTGTGTTGAAAGTAATAGAAATTGTGTACAAATCTTCTCCATGGCAAGCTTGTTGAAAGTTATGGTATTTTTGTTAACATATGTTGCGGGTCAAATTCACCATAAGAGAGTAATAATCCATAACAACTACAAAGAATATCTTGTTGGAATATTGCATGAAAATGGCTCGAAAGAGGTTGTCATCGTGTGTCACGGATATAGATCCTGCAAGGTTGATCATTTGTGATTTGTTATATCTATTCTCTTTTGATTTTTATGTTTTCATGTTGTTTCATTTTTTGGCTATATTTCCATTCTATTAGGTGTAAGTGCAATAAATCTCTCACTATATCACTTCTGTCACAACTTTAAAATTAGTTTATAAAGTTGGTAAAAGGTTGTTGCTAGCTAGACCATTATTCCGAAATCTTGATGACAAAAAGGCCCAATATGTTATGGATGATATCATGTGGACTCAACTAACCCAACTCTCTTTATACCAAGTGGGACAAAAAAAGGCCCAATATGTGATAGAGGGTTATGGTAACTCTTTAGAAGCATATATACAAAAAATAGAAGAGGAACTTGCTTAGGACTGAATCATGAACAAATATAATCGGGTGCAACAAACTCTTTGTAAGTATAACTAAATAAGACTATAAACACATGTATATGTATTGGGCGCATTTAAGATTTATTTAAGAAAAATCGATTTTTTTTATTAACACTATATTAATAAAAATAATAATAATAATGAGTATAATGTATATACTATTTAGGGTTTGTGATTTCATCACATAAAATCATAAGTTTGAAAATGAGTACACTGAGGTTTATATATAAGAAAATATATTTTGGAGGTTTGTGCATAAAGGCCTGTATAATGTGCTTTGAAAATGAGTACATTGAGGTTTATAATGAGTTTATGTTTATAGTATGTTTTTATGCATTATTGACTTGTACCTTGACTTGAAAAACTTGTACTCTTGTATTTCATTAAAATAATGTATATACTATTTAGGGTTTGGGATTTCATCACATAAAATCATAAGTTTGTGATACTAAGGTTCATATCAGGAGTTAAAGTGGAATTAGGGTTTTTATGCTTTAGAAACTTGTACATTGTGTTAGAGGGTATTGTACTTTAGGGTTTCATGGTTTAGATACTTTATATTAATATTATAGTAGTTTTAGGGTTTGGTGAAAACCCTAACAGTTAGAAAACGCTTAGTGTGATTATTTAATAAACGTACGTTAATGAATTACCTTAAAGTGACAAATGAGATATCGTGATGTGGTATACTTGACATGTAAAGATGTTTTTGTGAAATAAGCATAAAGTAAGTCAGTGTTGGTCTGCGTTGGAGTACATTTATCTAAGATGTGAGTTACGTCACAATAAATAGTAGTCATGTTCAGATAAAACAAATTATACATAGAAAAAGGATAAGTGATTTCTTTATTAGAACATGAGATAATTTATTACAATGTGAAATTTTCCTAGTGGTTACAGTTTTTCCTTTATGCAATTTACAAACATCATATCGTCCTCAAACTTTATATATAGTCTAAGTATGATACTAGAGTACGGGGCTAGTATAAGGCTTAGGGTCAAGTATCCTAATATGAAAAGGCCATATAAGATCCCACTCGGTGTGAAGTCCCTCGTGGTCATGTGCATGGTACCTTCGGCGTTTTTGGTTTTGGTTATGATCACAGCTAAGAAGATAGCTTTGTTGATTAGCGGTTTGATGACAATAGGCGCTGTCGCGTGGTACTTCTTGATGAAATTTTGCAAACAAAAAAAGTGGTTCGCTTACAGAAACGGTTATGAAATTGAAGTCGGCGAATAGGAAGTTCAGATTTCAGACACTACCTCATGACTTTCTAAGCAGGTTTCCAGCTGCTTAGAAGATTTAGAACTACCTTTTGATTGTATTCAACAAAAGCTTTTGATTTCTTAGTACTATATCTGGATTATCATGCATGTACATGATCTAAAGAAAAATATTACTCCATCTCTAAATAGCATGTTAATTTCTTGTTTTCCTACTTTTTTGTTTCTTCTCTATTTGTATATGTTTATATATGATCATATTTGACAATATATTATCACACAAAACAGATTAAGAAGAAAGTAGTCATAATAAGTTCTAATATCATGATTATATGACACAGTTATATGATCAGTTAGCGAGGGTGACTAAATAACTTTTAGCCGCAACACATTCTTTTCATCCGTTGCTCGATCAATTTTTCCTGTGGCAAGTTGAAAAACAAGTAATGGAAATTGTCTACTTATGATGATATCTTATGTGCTTAACACAATAATGCTTGCATAAGTTGCATTACAAAATCACAAAATCTAATGTTGGTCACTTTTGAGTTTTGACATGTATGTGTGTTTATAATTATCAACTTGGGTCGTGGTTTGTGGACTAAGATGAAAAGCCCACACAATTTGCATATCCGTTGAAATATTATAATACGAGATTTTATTTTTTACATATATTTTTGTTAGAAAATAATCTTCTACAAATTTTGATATAATATTTCGATGTTGGTCACACTTGATTTGCAGTAATACCATTGATCTTGATAAGATATGAGTAGGTGGGGGAGTTTATGATAGTACAAATGGCTATTTTGTAATAACATTAGTACATAGAGGTAATTTAGTCATTTCGGGGCATTGAAATTTAACTAATTGGACACTTGTCGGCTTATGAATTCGACAAGTGTCCCATTGACAAGTTGCCTGATCGCCTGGGCTATTTTCAAGTTAAAATTATTTCTAGTCCAAAAAGTGACAAGTTTCGAGATGACTGGTCTATTTTGGTAAATTTCCCAAATATTTATCAAATTTTGATACTTAAAATAAATTTTTGGCAATAATTAATACCATAATACTTATACGTAGTTATAACTATGTTAAGACATATCCTACTTTTTAGTAAGAAATAGCATCTTATCTTTTATAAATAAATTTCATTTTATTTTATTCTTACAAATTGGCATGCCATATTTATTAGACCACCAAGAAAATACCATAATTCCAAAAGGGTTCGAAAATCAAAAAATTATTCCAGACAATTCTTAATTCTCATCATTGACACTAAAACTTATATAAAAATCAAAGCTTTAATATGAGGGGTAAATCAAAATCAAATCTTGAAGACTACAACCCCAACTTAAGTTCACATTTTTAAAAAGATAAGCAAATTTAGTAGTTAATGCATATTTACAAAGTTTTAGGTGTTAAGATTTAGTATAAGTATGGTTTTATATGATCATAGCATGTGTATGTCACATGTTGTATGTTTCTTAAAGAAAATTAAGGTGTGAATTGTTGTATTATGTTTTTAAGGTAACTAGGAAATGCTTAATGTTACTTGATTGTTAGTAGTGATAGAATTTATAGTGATTAAGGGGTTAAGTTGTCGAGACGGATTGTTGCCACTTGCCATTGCGGATTAATGTATATGCTTTGTAGATCAACTACCGTTGTAGAACTTTTTGGAAAAAACTTAGAATTACTAGGTGCCTACGTTGTAACATAATGAGTAATAGTATTGTGAGGATAAAATTGTTCACGCACACATATTTGGTGTGTTGAAAGTAATAGAAATTGTGTACAAATCTTCTCCATGGCAAGCTTGTTGAAAGTTATGGTATAATTTTGTTAACATATGCAGCGGGTCAGATTCACCACAAGAGAGTAATAATCCAGAACAACTACAAAGAAAATCTTGTTGGGATATTGCATGAAAATAGCTCGAAAGAGGTTGTCATCGTGTGTCACGGATATAGATCCTGCAAGGTTGGTCATTTGTGATTTGTTATATCCATTCTCTTTTGATTTTTGTGTTTGCATGTTGTTTCATTTTTGGCTATATTTCATTCTATTAGGTGCAAGTGCAATAAATCTGTCACTATATCACTTCTGTCACAACTTTAAAAGTGGTTTATCAAGTTGGTAAAAGGTTGTTGCTAGCTAGACCATTATTCCAAATCTTGATGACGAAAAGGCCCAATATGTTATGGATGATATCATGTGGACTCAACTAACCCAACTCTCTTTATACCAAGTGGGACAAAAAAAGGCCCAATATGTGATACAGGGTTATGGTCACTTTTTAAAAGCATATATACGAAAAATAGAAGAGGAACTTGCTTAAATGCTTAGGACGAAATCATGAACAAATATAACCAGGTGCAACAAACTCTTTGTAAGTATATTAACTAAATAAGACTATAAATACATTTAGATGTACTTGATGCATTTAAGATTTATTTAAGAAAATTTGATGGTTTTCTCTTTTTTCTTTCAAAAATTAACACTATATCAAAAATATCTATAGGTTTCTCGAGACTCCGCGGTAACTCTCTGATTCCGTCTCTGATCCCATGTGATGAATTTTAAAGATTGTGAAAGTGACGTATATGCTTAATCGAAAGAAAGAGAAATCCACTATATGCTTAACTCATGCCCCAGGAATCCCTAGACACAGGGGGTACGAACTCATTTTTTACTGGAGGGAAGGCTGGGGAAAAGCATAGAGCGTGCGGGCTCAGCTCTCGCACTCCTCCCATCCGCGAAGCTGAGGCGGGAGAAAAAGCATAACTCCCCGGTCTCATAGGTTACTTTTCGATCTTCCTCCCCCGTGACGCTCCCAAATCGATCGCTATCCTTTTCTTGCTTTCTTGTTGTCTTGAATTGTTATAGAGCGGCTTTATATTAGGTATAGTTGGTAGGATGAAGTGGGATGAAGCCTTAGTGGATATAGCAAGTGTGACGGGGAGGCGGCTCGGGCGTAGTGGGTCTGGACGCCTAACACGAAAGAGCCTTCTCTGGTAGCGGCACTATACCTTAGTCTCTCTCTAGCTTCCAGTCTATATAACACATAGTTAGCAGAGGTCAGTCTGTCTGGCGTTCCCTCGCGTCAAGGGCTACTTTTGCATCGGCTCTCTCTCGTTCTCGTTAGGGAATTACCGAGGCGAAAGCAGCTCTCTCGGAAGTAAGTTCCCCTGCTGGGACTAGTCTAAGAAACTTTCACTTGAATTGCCAAGCCTCTTGTGGTAACGCCCTTGACGAATTGCGTTCAATGTCCCTTTATGACTTTCCCGATCAGCGCCTCGGGTCGGTAGCTGGGCTCCGGGACATTACTACCACGGCGACTATTGACCTGAGCCCAAAGAAGGAAAAAAATGAACGGACTAAAGCGAGGAGTTCATTGGCCATACATAGTTAAGGAGGATGGGGGCCAACCTCTTTCATGACCTATGGCCCCAGTGTGTCACTTGGTTAGCATTTCTAGAAAAAATGGAGACGGAGAGTCAGGCTAGTTTTTCGATAGGGAAAGAGACAGGGGAGTTGGCTGTAATGGAGACAATTCGGATGGACGATATGGATTTCTTCGAGATGGTTAACCACTTTTTTAACCGTGAGAGGGAGGTCATTCAGAACCCGCTGGCTCCAGAACGGGGGGCGGCTCCAGAGGCGCTGCCGCAGGCACCAGCACCAACGGAAGTTGCCCACCCCGCTCCCGATCAAAAAGAGCGTGCGGGACTTCGAAGGGCCATTCAAACTTGAATTCGTGAGCAACTACACGAACATTGTGAAAAGGGGAAAGGGCGGCTGTCCGTGCACTTTCCAGAAATGACGGAAATCTAGTCCAGTGCCGCGAAGGCGATAATGTCTTACGATCAGGAGATCTCCGCGGAGACGGATACGGAAACCCCCCGCAGATGGATAGAGAATATAAGGGGACCCTAATCTCCTAAAACCAGTCATTAGGGAATACCGACCAAATGAGTCGGTCTGCCGCTTGATTTCATAATAGAGCCGTTATTCCCGGCTGGCATAGAAGTCTCTCGCGCGGGCGAAGGAGATGCATTTCAGGTACTGGTGGTATTGGACAAGAAAAAAGGGAATAATTTCTTTCTTATTTCTGCCTTTCTTTCCCATGACAACTAGGAACGGGCAAATCAAAAATTTCACTTCGAATTTTGGACCTCAACATCCTGCTGCTCATGGTGTTTCACGATCAGTATTGGAAATGAACGGAGAAGTGGTGGAACGTGCGGAACCACATATTGGATCACTCCAGTGCGGCACGAAGCCGCTGATGCCGAGTCGGCTCCTATGCCGCTAGCTATGCCCTGCTTGGTCCCCCGGTGGAGGTTCCGTAGTGCGTCATGAGCACCGGGCTAAGGGGCGGTTGAGCAACTCAAGCGAACCGCCCTACCTTACTACAACATAAGGACAGAAGGGAGAAGGTTGTGAAGGTGGCCTCGTTATCTACACCTCCGGTCGGATGAATGGAGGACCGACCGACCTGGGTTTTCACGAGCGTTGGCAGGTTCTGGAGTGCTTGTTGAGGGCGCTAGCGCATACCCCGGGGTGATGATCACCACCTGCATCTCAAATCTCGGCACAGTGGAACGTGTAACCCGCCTGCTGTTCCATTCAACTACATTTGTTCCTGTAATCCATAGCCTAACAGAACACAGCAGCGAGGGACAACTCGCCCATACAGCCAGCGGGGAGAATAGCACTACTGGCAAAGACCGTCTGGCGAAAACGCCGCAGGCGCGAAGCGTGGTAGGCCTGCGCCGGGGGAGCATAGGTAGGAAAGGGAGCCCGGATGGTGGAAGAGCCAGGGGAGGCCGGGTCATTTGACGGAAATGGAAGGCTTTGGACTATGAACCTATTAAAGAAGGCCCTATGGAGTAAAGGGAAGTGCATGAATTCTTGGAAAAAGAAGGAGCGAGCCTATATAAAAAATGGAATCAAGCAAATTCAATGAATAGATAGAGTCAACGGTACGACAGACAGCGCTGCCTACACGCGAATTTGCTTCCGAAGTCGAGCAGTCTCAATTTCATTTCACTACAGGATTTTAGAATGAATGCTGGGATGGGCCACCTCGAATGGCGTGAGCCGCATGCGGGGAGACCCGCACGTACGGTTTTTAGGGGGATCTGGTCGAAAGACCGGCCGGCGCCCACCCGACTAGAGGGACTGAGAAATTAATAGAGTACAAAACTTATCTTCAAGCTTTACCTTATTCTAATCGTTCAGAGGGCGATCGCGGGGTCACTGAATGAAGTCCTCCGTTTCTTTCGGAGGTGCTGACCCGCAGCGAGGCAGAGATGACTAAGTGACATATGGAATATGGCGACGACAACAGCATGTCGTAGAAGGAGATAACAAGTGGAGCCAACGACCCACTAAGACTAACGTATCTACAACTACATCCCCGAGCGGCAGTCAAACGGGGGCGTGAATGCGAGATGCCAGCGGAATGATCGGCCGGACAGAGGCTAGGGCTCCTTCCTTCCCACCGCGTCCTTCCTTGTGTGTCGGAGATATAAAGCGAGTACACCGGAAAAGAACGGGAACTGGGTCGATCTATTCTATGTCAAAGCATCCGAAGCATAACTGCACACTCACACGATAGGAGCATTCGGTGGAACCGGTGAACTACACTTGCTTCTAGATAGATGTATGGGACAGAGGGCTCGTGGTACCTGCTGCCCACCCTTCCTCCTCTGCTTTGAGAACCGTGTGAACGGAGAGTGGGCAGAAGGGAAGGAGGTCTTCATACGGAGTCGCACACTTACTTGAGCAGTGCGGGAGACTGGGAAATGGGTCGAGTAAAGCCCCCTGGGGTCGGAAAAATCACAGAGACGTACTGATACGATAGGGCTTTGATTGGTATTTCTTTTTTCTTAGTGATTGCAAAGGAGGGCGCTTGGCTATGTTATAGAAAGGGAAGGCAGAGGCATCGAATGACGAAGAGAGGCGGCTCGGCAGGGAAGAAATGGGAAATCGTCAAAGATGACTTCTTTGTTGTCGAAACGAAGGGCTAAATAGCACCAGTGATTCTCTGAGCCGGTCTGGATTTCCAACACCTCGGGAAACTGGTCGAGATAGATGACAGCGCCTTTTTCCCCTCTTCCTTACCGGGAGGGCAATCTTCTCTTATGGCCTTCACCTCCCGCCCGACCATTTTTTAAACGAATTTAATGTCAAAAGTCAGCCGGTAGAAATGAAATAAGTAAAGGAGTTTGATAAATATTTGTGGCCAAAATTATTATATATATTAAAAGGGGGAGTCGTTACTGTAGCAAGTACTGTAGCAGTTACAGTGGACGAAACAGTGAATATGTGAGTCTGTAGCAGCGCTACTGTAGCAACATTTTTTTTTTTTTTTTTTTTTTTTTTTTTTTTTTTTTTTTTTTTGACCCTGAGGTTAAATATTTAACAAAAACAGCACCTCAGGTTAAATTATAATTTCAAATATAGTTCCAAAGGACTAACTTTGCAATATATCGATCCTGTTAAAAATTACTGTTCATTCGTTAAAAACACTGTCCACCAGTTTTTTTTTTTTTTTTTTTTTTTTAACACCACCTCAGGTTAATTTTTAATTTCAAGAGTACTTGCGGTTATCGATCTTTTGCAAATTTAGTCATTAATAACAAAAATAATTTTTTTCAATCGTTTTATTTCGAGTTTAGATTAACCACAACATTTCCGCAGCAACGCGCGGGTACCCCGCTCGTTACTACTATAAGCTTGACTTTAAATTTTTGAGCACACAGATTGTTTGGTGGTAAAAGTTTTGCTAATACAATGGGTAGACGTATCAAGCATATTATTGTTGGAAAGTTCATAGAAAAGACCAATTATGGGGTCACTTTTTAAAATTTTAATTATGGGGTCACTTTTGATTTTGTTTAAATTTTATTAGAAATTTTTTAGAACTAATGGTACAGATATACTGTATGTATAAATTAAAAAAAAAAAAAAAAAAAAAAATTCTTTCTTTAAAAAGAAGTAAGAAAAATAATATTTTGATAGGATGCAGAGTAAAATACATAGGAAAAGAGAGGAAAAAAAGAATAGAACGAAAATATTACTAGTAACTGTTAGTTTAGTTTTATATTGCACACAATTTAAGGAATGTAGGAACAATTACACTTTACATCAGTAACATGTTACTTTATATGACTTTGAAAACGTTTTTGATTGGTTTAAATATGAAAATCTACACTTGTTAGAGCATTAATAATACTAGTACAAAACTTTTTCAAAATCTTTTTATTATTTTGAAAAGCTTTTTAGGATGACTTTTTACTCATTGCAAGGCATAGATTTTTAAGAGCACTGGGTGTGGTGGTGTCATGGCTTCAAGCCGTAGCACAAAAAGTGCTGCCACGTCAGCAAAAATCTCTACGGCATCAGAAATCTCACGACATCACATTTTGCCCGTAACCGTTGACACCAGAAATTCTTGTGCCGTTGGCCAATTTATTTATTTATTTATTTTTTATTTATTTTTTTTACATAAAATAAAATATACACAATATTAACTAAAATAAACTTCATTAATTAAAAAAACACATATTACATAAAAAAAAATTACATGATTTTTTATTTTTACATGATTTGTGGACTTGTGGTACCATGATTTTTGTGGACTTATGCTGCTTATGAGATAAACAAAAATAGTACAAAAATTCACTTATAATTCAAAACGAAGAAAATATATTATTTATCATAATATTATTGATTATTATACTTTTTTTTTTTAATTACAAATAAGATGAAACTAATATTTTACAATTATGTGCAGGAGAGAATAATACGACTTGTTTTTGTTTTTGTTTTTTTTGTTTTTTTTCTTGATCTCTTATAAGACTCACTTACGCTTATAACATTTATAGCTGTAAATAATATTTTAGTTATAGTAATTTTATTGGACGTGTGCTTAGATGTCAACCTAATAACTCTCTCTTTTGCAGAAATCATATGAATAGTAAATGCATTTTTTTCAACTGAATGTTAGTCTATGCACAATGGATCGAAAAAATTGGTTGTTGATTGCCTTCGACCTACATCAATATAGGTTGTCCCTATTGTGGGGTGTTGTTCAAATGTCGGTTGAGGAGGAGTAAATGTGACTATCGGTTGGCACTAAAACCGAATTTAAAACTGCCAAAAGCTTTACCACTTTTCATATTGAAAACACACATGTTACCGTTTGTAGCCAACTACAATCCCACAATTTCAAAAAAAAAAAAAAAAAAGTTACCGTTTGTATATTAAAAAAAACAATAACTTTTTTAAAAAAATAAAACTTTACAACTTTTCATCATATAAATACCAATATCAAACACACTTTTAAACACATAATTTCAAACACAATTCAACCAACATTTCAAACACAAAAATATGACTTGTAAACTCTCTCATACCGTCGAACAACTTAAAAATTATGTTAAAAACAAACCGAAAAAAATGACAAGGAACGACAAGAGGCTATTGTCGAAGTGATTAAAAAGTATGAGCTCTCAAAGGCACTCAAAAGACGTTTGAGAGAACGATACGTTGAGTGTAAAGACATATCGGAAGAACGCAAAGCTGTGATCGATCAGTTTCTGTACGATGAATATCGTAAAGACGTTGCCGTTACTGAGATGTTGTGGTCTTGTGTGAATCAGATACATGCCTAAATCTCCAACAAGATACGTTGAAGTTTTGAGAAAAATGTGGAAGCTGGTGATTCACCAAGAGTGCAAGGTGCATCAACTTCATCTGATGCACCAAGAGTTATTGAGCAACAACTACAACAACCTTATCTGGATCACTTTCGGCTAGGTTATGAAGAAGATGGGGGCTGGAGCGATGATAAGGAGCGGGAGCTAAGTAGGTTGGAAGCGCAGTTAGAAGTAGAGATGTTTGCGAACTACTCTGCATACGACGACGGTTACGACTCAAACAACTCTCAAACCTAGGATCACCCGAATTACAATTGAATGTTTATATAATGTTTATGTTATTTTTCTGTAATGTTTTAAATTCCAAGAAATATATGCAATGTTTAAATTTGAACGTTTTTATTTTTATAAATTAGTTGTTAAAAAAAAAAAAAAAAAAAGTTGATCAACACTCTAACACTTGGGTCATGTCTAGTCGTCGGGAAGAGAAAGCTAACGTGATAAGCGAAAAGTTGATCACCACTGTGCCCAGCCTTGTACAAGAGGGAAGTAACTTCAATTATTTTTTGAAGACAAAATTGCAAGAAAAGAATAATAAAGAATAAAAAGCAAGCATGTGTAAAGAGTGGGGAGAAGAATAGCCATAGTCGTGGAACATGTTTCACAATTCCCCATCTTAATCCTAATCCAAAATTATAAAATAACAACAAAAAAAAAATTAATATATAATACTCCCTAGAAACTTAAATATCACTCAACAACAACAAAGATAAAATTAGGTGGCAACTAATAATAATAGTCCTTGTCAAAAAATGAATCCTTACGCTTTCTTGTTCTTGATCATCATCCCATTGATCGTTGACGGGACACGTGTCACCGTTGACGACTTCCTCCGCCTACCGTCAGAGAAACCATCGTCATCAGATGGTGGTGGTGGTGGTACTAGATGGGCTGTTTTGCTCGCTGGATCTAACGGGTACTGGAATTATAGGCATCAGGTACTTTTTTTTGTACTACCCATGTTTGTTAGTACATACTAGACGAGTGCTCGTGTATAACAACGAGATTTTATATAGCTGTAGTGTTAAAAAAAAGTTTATGGGTTATAAACGAAAAATAATAAAAGTTTAAGGATCTGGGGATTAAACAACATAAATAATACTATTGGTTACGGGTTATAAACGGAAATAATAATAAAAGTTTATTATATACCGGACGAGTACTCGTGCATAGCAACTGTTTATAGTGGCAGATTAGGTGTAGTGTTAAAAAAAAAGTTTATGGGTTATAAATGAAAAGTTACGAAACCGTATGAAAATAATTTGGTTAGAGGTTATAAATGAAAATAATAATAAAAGTTTAAGGTTTCTATATATAGTTATCTTAATTTTTCACTTAGTTTCTGTATATAGTTTTCTTAATTTTTCACTTTCGAGAATACGGGTTTTTCCTTTTATATATACTAGACGAGTACTCGTGCATAGCAACGAGATTTTATAGCGGCAGATAGTTTCATTGATAAAAAAAGTTTGCGGGTTATAAACTCAAAATAATAAAAGTTTGAGGATTTTGTTATTAAATATAATGTTTTAAAACTCGTTTCGACTCGGACGGTTCAACCAATTGAAACCGTTCCGGTCAAAAAAACGGGTAAAATTAAACCGGTCAACCCGCCGGGTTAGGTAAAAAAAGGGTCAAGTTAAACCGGTCAACCCACCCGGTTTGAAGTGACCCGGGTCATTCCGGTTTTCGATGTGTATTAATAGTGTGTTGATAGTTTTCATCTTTGCATATGCTTTCCGAAAATAATGTAAGTTTCTTTAGATAGATGGACTGAATTTTTAAGTTTTTGCAAAAATAATACAAGTTTCCTTAGATAGATGATTGAATTTTTAAGTTTGACCAAAATTAAGTTTTTCACTTTCTCACTTTGACCGTTTTCTCTTTATAAATAGTATAGATATAGATAAGTGTCAACTTTACTATTTTAGTTTGTTTATTTGTTTTAGAGGGTGTTTGTTTAAGCTTATATGTGGACTTACGACTTTATTTGGTTTCGTCTTATATTTCATAAGCCACAATTTTTTCCGCCTTATTTTTGAACTTTTTTTTTTATAAGTTTGTTATGGTATAACAAACTTATATAAGCCTGTAAGTCTCAAAATAAGCCAGAAAAAATTGTGGCTTATGAAATATAAGGCGAAACCAAATAAGTTCGTAAGTTCACATATAAGCTTAAACAAACACCCTCTAAAAGAGACAAACAAACTAAAATAGATGTTATGTTTTGTATGTTTGGTGTCTATATATTTTCCTACACAAAAAGTTGTTGTGAGCTTTAAGCGTATTAAGTTTGTTATGTTTGGTACATTATACTTTTGTCAAGAAATGTTGAACATGTTAGGTAGCATTTGTTTTGTAAGTTGGAATCACAATGTGTATGAGTATTGGTATCACTTTAGGTATGTTTGGCGCGCAACGTTCTGAGCAAGTAGCTTATAGAGCTTGTTTGGCAAGGAGCGTGTAGCGTTTTGGGTTTTTTGAAATATAAACGATACTGCTCACTCACTGCTACTGCTAGTTTCACCAAACACAGCCTTTTAGTATCGTTGTTTTGGTTTGATGGTTGGGTTTGGACACTGTTTTTTATTTTTCGCGCCAAAAGGGTTATAGGGCATATGTATTCACTAACCATGTATCCAATGTTGATCATAGATGGTAAAAGAACCAAAACCTGCATTGATGAATCGGTTATCAGTTGTTTAATTTGAATTTTTAAACGCTGGGTCATTCTCATAGCAAGAACTTAGAATGAGGTCCAATAGTTGAATACAGGAATAAGTAGCAACGGTTGAACCGAGCAGTATTGGTGAGGAAAACGACATTTACTTAGAATAAGATCCTATAGTTGCATATCAGAAAATAGTTACCGTTCTTCAGGAACTGGAATCAAGTAGGAAAGGTGGTACTGAGCAGCATTCACAGTATGGAATAAGGATTATAAAGAAGTTTACTTAGATCGAGGTCCTATTGTTGCGTATTGGAAAATAGTTACTGTTCTTTAGGCCAGAGGTTTTATATGAAACTATGCTGTATGAGAAAATTTGGTGCCATTGTGGTATGGTTCACGGCTGATAACTTTATATGCAAACGTGTGAATAAATATGAAACTAGTTTCGGGATATGGAACTGAAGTAGGATTAAATTCGCTGCAACATGGTTATATAATTGAAGTTGTTACTTTTCTGTCTGTAATTGATGAGTTCCCGTTAGTTGATAATCTTTAAGTTTAACGGAACATTCTTGGCCCAGAACCTCTATTGTTCTTGGTTAGTTCTGTTGGATTGATTGGTAGGATACTAATACTTTATACATTTCTGATCCAGGCGGACGTTTGTCACGCATATCAAATCTTGAAAAACGGTGGCCTCAAGGATGAGAACATTGTGGTTTTCATGTATGATGACATCGCACATAATGAAGAGAATCCTCGGAAAGGAGTCATCATTAACAGCCCAGATGGTGATGATGTCTATCACGGCGTGCCAAAGGTCACATCACGTTTTTAATCACTCACTTAACTCCACAAACGTTGAATATCTTTGATACTCATTTGGTTAAGTTCTCTATTCACAGGATTACACCGGAGAAGATGTCACTGTCGACAACTTCTTTGCTGTTCTTCTTGGAAATAAAACCGCAGTTAAAGGAGGCAGTGGAAAAGTTGTGAATAGCGGACCAAATGATCACATCTTTGTTTACTATACTGATCACGGCGGGCCAGGTGTTCTCGGTAAGCTACATCCTCTCTATTAATATTCGTTTAAGTAGTGCTTTTACTAAAACTTACGTTTCTCAGGTATGCCCACAAATCCTTACATGTATGCAAACGATCTGATCGAGGTTTTGAAGAAAAAACACGCTGCTGGAACTTACAAAAGCTTGGTAACTTGTTCTTCTGATTTCTCGTGCTATCGAATTTGATATCCTATATCAGCTTTACGAGGAACACTATTTATCGTTTGTAGGTATTTTACCTTGAAGCATGTGAATCTGGAAGTATTTTCGAGGGTCTTCTCCCTTTGGGTTTAAATATATATGCGACCACAGCATCTGGTCCAGATGAGAACAGCTGGGGTACTTATTGTCCTGGAGAGTATCCTAGCCCGCCCCCAGAATATGATACTTGTTTGGGTGACTTGTACAGCGTTGCGTGGATGGAAGACTGGTACGTTTAAGTTTAGAGCTGATTATATCACTGTCAATGTATCTGATTCTGTTTTCTTTCTTGCAGTGACGTACACAACCTGCAAACAGAAACAATCAAGCAGCAGTATCATCTGGTTAAAGAAAGAACCTCAAATGGAAATTCTGAGTACGGATCTCATGTAATGCAATACGGGGACTTACAACTTAGCATGGACGAACTGTCTTTATATATGGGTACAAATCCTGCAAACGAAAACTTCACATTTATTGGGAGCAACTCCCTACGACCATCTTCATCTTCAAAAGCTGTCAACCAGCGTGATGCAGATCTGTTACATTTTTGGCACAAGGTTTGTCTAACCTTCTAAATTTCAGACCCTTTTGTTCAAAAAACTGTATGCTTATTGAACATCTTTTGTTGACAGTATCAAAAGGCACCAGAAGGATCTGATAGAAAGACTGAATCTCGGAAACAGTTTGCCGAAGCAATGGCTCACAGAATGCATATTGATGCCAGTATTAAACTCCTCGGGAAGGTTTTGTTTGGATTAGAGAAGGGTCCTGAGGTGCTGAATGCAGTCCGACCTACAGGGGAACCGCTAGTTGATGACTGGGACTGCCTTAAAACATTGGTAAGTCTTAAAAAAGTGTTTTCGGGTTGGACTAGAAAACATGTTTCTACAAAATGGGACTGCCTTAAAATATTGTGCGTGTTGTTTTCAGGTGAGGACGTTTGAGACACATTGTGGGTCCCTATCACAATATGGTATGAAACACATGCGCTCCATAGCTAACTTTTGCAATGCTGGGATTACCGAGGAACAGATGATGGAGGCATCATCACAAGCATGTCCTACCTTCCCTTTGAATTCTTGGAGCTCAATTTACAACGGCTTTAGTGCTTAATAGTCTGCTCCATTAAAACTCCGTCTTATAGTATATTATGTTCAAAGTTTAAACTATATGTTGGGGGGTTCTTTCTCCCATCTGGTGTACTTAAGGTTAAAAATCGGCCTCAAATGGTAGCTTCTTTGTAAATAGAACAATGAAGCATATCGCTGTAGTTTATATATGTCGTATGTGTGTAACTCTTCGTGTTTGTTTGGATTATGTTTTGATTTTGTACATGAAAGCCAGTTTAAGTGGAAATGTTATGGGGCGGGTTCAAGAAAAAGACTTGCCCGGTTACGATTTCGCTGGACATATTTGGTGATATCCTGAAAATGCAACGGTTATAGGTTTTTGACTCGGCTCAAAAGTAAAATTAAGCTATGTAAGCTTCGAAGTTCGAATGGAATATGGTTTTACCACCCGAAAACATTTATGTGGTTCTTAAGCTACAATCTATCCACAAATAAAGTTCCAAGGCAACAGTTACATCATTAAAAAAAGTCATAGTTTTTATTTTTAATATAACATAAAAAAAAAAAAAAAAAAAAAAAAAAAGTAGCAATAGTACTGTAGTTTAAGAAACGACAAGTGAAGATTCCGTGAAGTTAGGTAACGCCGTAAAAAAAATTATTTACAGTACTACGTAACTTTAACTTTTAACATTTTACTAAATGATGTGGGGTAAAATTATTTGAAGAGCAAAGTACGTAAGTAAGTGGTGAACGTTTACAAAACATCTCATCCGTTGGATTATAATAAATCAACGGCCACAGATCTATTAGTTACATCCTCCTCTATTTATATTTATATAAATAAATGAAAAACAATTCCAGTCTTGCTATTTAAACGCCTTCCTTCCTTACCAAATCACACACAACACAAATTAATGTGAATTACATTCATAAATATTTGGATTTACGGCTGAAGGCAAACGAGCAACAAGCTGTGCCGCTAACATAATATTATAATAAAGGTTTTATATAATTGATTATATTATATTCCTGTGGATGCATTTGATCTTCTGTTTTGCTTAATCATTTGTTGTTTTGTTTTTTTGCAGATTGGTTGATTATATATAGCAACAAAGGGATGTTGTAAAAACTGGATGAAGCTTTCTATATTTATATATATTAAAAATTGAAATCATCCCTCCCTTCCGAATACCACTTTTACCGCCCAACTTATTTACCATATCACATTTACTTTTGAGCATGAAAATGACTTTACCATTAACCTTGTAAGTTAACTCTTAATGGTTCATGCATTGTTTATTTACACAAAAGCAAACAAAATTCTTTCCCACATGGCCGGCATGCCCAACGGCATAGCTTGAACGGTATATATTGCCGGGGAGGTATGGTGATTTCAAGGCAAAAAGTTACCGTTTCTAATTAATGTTTGTACTGTTGGATGATGTTTTATTCATGTAAATGATGTTTTATGATGAAATAAAAACGTTTTATAGGGTTATAATATAGTTATTTGGGTCATAATGGAGAAACAAAGCTTAGAATTCCTTTTTAATGGAGAAAATGTGGACCGGTTGTTACAGTGAGGAAGATGACACAAAAGTTAAAAATTTTACTTTTTTATTGATAAATTTCAGTTTTAGCCCATGTACTTTAAAGTTTATCAGTTATGCCATTATTCTAAAATGTTTTGTTTAACCAGTTTATGACGATAATGTATTACCGGAGTTTATGACGAACAAATGCATTACCGACTCCTATATGATCTTACGGACCACGTAGATGCTCAAAACTTAACATATCTCGATGATTAGTTATTTCATTTTTTTTAAGAATAATGTAATTTTCTTTTAATTATGTTTTTTTTTTAAGTATTATGTAATTTTCTTTTAGTTATTAATGAAATATTTATGTTTTAATTAAATTGTTTAATTTAATTAAAAAAAAAAAAAAAAAAGTTGGGAGGTATGAAAAAGTCATGGTTGCCACTAAAATGGGGTTGGGAGGTATGAAAAAAGTATGAACGAGGTGAAATGAGGTGGAATGATATTATTGGTGGATTTCGGAGGTATGAATGTTTTCGGAATCATGACTGCCAGTGTCCTAATCGATGGGTAACACACACATTTATTTTTCATTTCAACTTTACAAATACAAAGTCACATGCATGTCTTGAACTTTATTATTGAAAGTGACTTCACATATTTTGCATTATAACTAAAATAGTCATACATCCCTTCACTTTTAAATTCAATGGTCAAATGTTTCCTCAACTCCTTTCTTTTATGCTGTTCGAAGCACCGGGACACAACTCACACTTTCATTTTTATAAACTTCACAAAATTTGTTACTTGGTATTCTTGAATCAAGTTGGGTTGCTCTTGGGTTATTGGTAATAGTTTAGTGTTCTTTGGCAATTTGGTGCTCTTGAGTCCATTCTATTCGACACACACACCAACAAGCTTTGTAAGGTTATTGCTAATCTCAAACACTTGTATTTCTTAGTCATTTATGTATCAAAATTTTGTTTATGCTTGTTACTTATATATAAATATGTTATAGTAGTAGGTTAACAAGTAAGTTAATAATTAAAAGGTTCAATATTGTTTCTTGGATTATACAACTCGACAGTTTCATGAAACAAATGTAGAATTGTGTTTTTGGAACTTGTGTGGTATATATAACTTTCATTATACATAAACTAACTCAACAAAAATATCTATTGCTTATATTATAAACAAATCGAATTAAAATAATCATAAGGAAAAAAAAAGTTAATAAAGACATTAAGTATGGCTCTAGTATTGGAAAGTGCTTATTACCTAGCTTATTACTTTATTTTATTATACATACAAGTTATTTGAAACTCTTGAATTAAATCTTTGGACTTAGAGGTTCAATTGGTTTGTGTTGGGCTGTGATGACACGAGCCCACAGAGGGTGCGTTTTGTTTGTTCATTTACTCTCAAAATTTCCTATTTCAAAACCTCAAGTGTTTAGTAGTGATTTGATAATAAACTCATTGAGTTAAACAAGTAAATAAGGTTGTGTTGTTGTGATGCGTAGCGTAAGCCCAACAAGAGTTTTGAGTGCTTATTTGATTTTTGGCTTATTCGGACTTATTACGAGCTTATTTGGTCGACTTTTTTTTGTAGCTTATTTTTTAACTATTTAAAATGGTTTAAGTGAGAAAATTTGCAACATTTTAGATTTATTAGAAACGAATATATATAAATGAGTCATGCCCGATTTTCATTAAAACTCTATACTTAGTTAATTTTTACAAAACCCGACTAATAGATGAGAACGAAACATTATTCATATAAACTAACTAAAATAAACTATTTTCCACTAACACTTATAGGTATATACATATTTTTAACAAACAACATACTTGTACATTTCGACGACGTCTAATATTTACCTTGTGATTATTTTCCGTACAATGTCTTGTGGTTACTTTCGAACCAGAGACCCATTTGTCATATATATTTTTACCTATCTACTTGTATACTTACATCTTTCCAAGAGCCAATACTTACATCACTTAAACACTATTTCAAACGTAAACACTGCCACACAAGCAACAATGACGCAAACACTTTAAAACTTTTAAACTTGTCTAGACTTCACACATCGAGTCTCAAACTAAAATAGTGAACTAAAGCATGTCTTACTAATCTAGGTCGCGTGTTGGTGCCGCACACTGTCACACCCCGCCACGGCGGAAACACGCGGGTGTAACTTCATGGATATCATCACAACACCTGGTGTCCACATAGAGAACAGCTACATGCACATAAATAGAGCAATGTACAAACACAAAGTGTTGTAACAATACCCCAAAATAAAATAACCAAAACAAAACATAAATCCAAACACAGATGATAAACCACTTCCAATGCAACTAAGGTCTCGTCTATCCACATCCTTCTATCTTATCCTTAGAAAGCTCACCTGAAAATGATGCTTAAAATGTCAACATAACGTTGGTGAGATTCATAGGTTTAAGACTCAACACAAAAGGCAACCGAATTTACTGTGATTACAAAATATAGCTGGACAAATAAATTATAGTTATCATATTGCTACATGCATTTGCAAGTTTATATCCACACATAAAGGCAACCACATTCATAAGGCAACCATTGGGCGGAACGTGCCCACCGATCCAAAGTAGTACCCATCAATATATCATCAATTAGGTCGCATGCGCGAGCAACAGGGTAAGCACCCTCCCAATTGAATCCCAAAAATATATCATCAATTAGGTCGCTATCCTAATTGAATCCCAAAACATCCACGCAAGCAAATAATCACACATAGCATACATATAATAACATTATAAGTCCAAGCTCTTTAATATCACACACATAATCACAGTAAACCAAAACATTTAAGACAAACATCATTCCCATCCCAAGTTTAAAACAAAGTAAAAATATGGGAATATGAACTCACCTTAAACTCCGCAACTTCACAAAACAATACACAATCTATAATACATAAAAATAATCCACATTACATAAGGTCAAGCTAAAAGCTACAACCCATGTAATACACATATGATGGATGTCTAAGACTCATATGACCCACCATGGATCTCCTAGACACCACACTAACCACTACCATAACTTAATACTCACTAAATCCCTTGCACTCTAAAACTCAGAAAACGCAGAATTTTTGAGTACATTCGCTCACATGAAATTATGACAAATAAAGCTTAACAACTCACACCAAAAATTTACCATGATCTCTCATAATCATAGAAGCTAATCCCAGAAGGCCATGTACCAATAACACACACAAGTATTCATATAAAATTCAAACTTGTCAACTACTCAAATTCGGATCTGAACGCACACCAAAAAGTTTTGATTTTTAATAATTACTTTCATAAGTTTTTATCGCGAATCCTCTTCGTGGTAGTCTAATATAACCTAAAACTTAACTATTCCAGAAGACCAAGTCAAAATACCACTTTTACAACCACATGCCAACCTCAAACTTTTACCCAAAATCTGTCCCGGTTTGACAGCTTTGACACCTTAACAAAGAAAAATCAAAAGACCGACTTCCCGACCTCAAAATTGATCGTGGCTGGACTTTTTGGAAAGCTCTTTCATTATACTTCAATTTAGACTTAAAATTCGTGACTTAACTCATCACCATCTGTTATATACACTCACATCTTTACAGCCTTACAAATCTGTCCAAACCCTAACACATAATCTAACTCGTTTAACACTCAATTCCCTTAACCATTACCCATAATATTAACATCTAATCATCCTAACATGTTTTACTTCAATAATTTACAGAAGTTTACAAACCCTAGATTCCATCATATTAATTATTACATGAATCATAACAATAATTGATTAATTACACATAACGGTTAAAGATTTTACCTTGATTCTTGATTATTGCTAGACAATTATGAAACCCTAATTTTCCCCCTCTTGATTCTCCATGTCTTGACCCATAAATGCAGAAAAAACGTTTTAGGGGTGTTTGGTTTGGTATATATATTAATTAGGGATAATCCTTGGGCCTAAGAGTCATATTTGGACTCAAATTGGGTTTTCTTTTTCCCCCTTATCCCTTAAATCCGAATTTTACATATATAAAATATATATTTTTATTTTTTTTATTAAATTTATTTATTACACTCAAAACCTCATACTTTTCATATTTTATAAACTCCAAAAACAAAACCTAACGTCTTACGCGATAAACCTTAATTTTACGATAAACCGGAAAAATATCATTTTCACAACAAAGTTTCCAAAAATAGAATTTCACACTCTTTTTGAAATATAACTCATAAAAACAAATCCCACGTAACTTACTAACGCTCAATTACTTGAACGAAGCCTCGTTACGCAAAAACACAAAAACACCAAAACTACACAAGTTATTTCTACACCTCTAAGGTGATCAAAATGAACTTTTCCAAATTCCAAACCTTCCAAATCACAATAAAACCATTTACGCAAAGGGATTTAGTGCTAAAACTCACCTATATCACACTTATATAAATTCAAACACCTAATACACACCAAACAAACGTCAACCGAGTCAAAACTATTAGTCAAACTAACCTGCCAAAACCACGGTTGTTACATCATCCCCCACTTAGGGAAATCGCGTCCCGAGATTTCAACTACTATAGTGACCACTCACCACAGCAAAAGAAAATTTATGGATTTTTAAGCGGAAAATACCACCCCATAAACTCACAGAGAAAGAATCGCAAAAATGTGAACCGACTAAATACTCGAATTCACACAATAGAAAACATTCTGTCACTCCAACAATACACGCAATTAGATACACTCTCCGATCAATAATACCAACAATCCAAACGACTTCTCACAAGTAGGTACGATACCCCCGAACCAAATGGAAATCCAAATGGTAACCGCAAGACGCACTTACAAATAACAAATACCCATAAAACAAAACCTTAATTACATCTGATCCTCACGTTCCCAAGTAAACTCAGGACCATGCTTAGAATCCCACCATACCTTTACCAACGCTATCTCACCACACTTCAAACTCTTAACATCTCGATTCCATAATCTCAACAGGTTTCTCGACAAAACGAAGAGTCTTGTCAACCTTACATTCATCTAATGGCACATGCAGACTAGCATCCACCAACCACTTCTTTCCATTAGATACGTGAAACGTATCATGCACTCTACTTCACTCCTCAGGCAAAATTCAACCGATATGTCTCAAATCCAATCCTTTCCGTAAATCTCAAATGGTTCTACGTATCTCGGTGCTAGCTTGCCTTTCTTACCGAAACGCACAACACCCTTCCAAGGAGATACTTTTAACCTCACAATATCACCAACACCAAACTCTAACGCTTACAGCAATAACCCGCATAACTCTTTTGGCGACCTTTTGCTGCCTTAAGTCTTTTCCTTAGCCAGAAAACCTTATTCGTAGCCTCTCGTTCTAGTTCAGGACCAATTAGTTGGCTTGTTCCAACCTTTGCCCACAGAACAGATGAGCTACATTACCTTCCATACAACTTTTCACACGACACATACTCAATACTAGAATGACAATTGTTGATATAGGAGAACTCAGCTAAGGATAAATGTATACCCCAGCTTCCTCCAAAATCAAACATACCCATACTCTTAGCTCACCATCCAACGCCTGATTTGTACGCTCACTTAGTTCACTCCTTAGAGAATGATAAGTCGTACTCCTCTACATACGCGTTCTCAAGACTCTATAACACGTTTTCCACTATCGCGAAGTAAGTATTCCATCTTGATATAAGCTGATTGACGCGACACTCCACGTCTCTCTACCAACTCATCAAATGAAATATCTCACCAATTCCTTCTCAACAAAATCTCCAAGTATCTCTGACCGTTGCATCACCATAATAATCGTTGACATCAACACTCACCTTCAAGCGTATCAACCACTTGCTATGGTAATAATACGTTTTATCCATTCTCGGATGTATCAAATACCTTTCATGATTGATGTCCTTACGCTTCCTCTCAATGGAACCAATAGTTGGAATGCAAGGTACATTCCTCCATCTTTGTTCCTTTCCATTTACTGGTCTAAACCAAGTAATCATTCTTTTTTTCATGTTCTCAACCTTGAGCCTCTCTCTCTAGGCTGTCAATATCATCCTCTTAACTCTGAACTGAATTATCATAATCATTGCTCACAAACATCCAAGTTTCACTCGTTCACTCCCGCTCAGCGCTCTTACCACGATGTCCTCCCTTCCTTGACGATAGCGAATCAGACAATCGTAGTCACTGAGAAACTCCACACCCAACTTCTCTTCAACGTATATTAACCTCTTGTCAAATATATGCTAAAGATTCTCATGATCTGGGTAGACCACACTTTCTGATCCATACAAATATCATCTCCAAGTTCTACTCCCCAACTTTAAATCACGTATCACACAGTTCCTCTTATGGATCTTCCACCTCCGCGATGCCTACGCAATCTATAGAAAAATAGAAATGAATCGTCAATAGTGCCTGCCAACCCTAAGGACAATCGTCCCTCAGATGGTGTCTTAGGTACTCTTTACCACTTTTATCTTACTAATGTCCACGAACACTCGCTATCGTTGACCACCTTCCTGAAGAACGTACATCTTAAAGCTACACCTCTCACTTGAACAACTTGGCAAACATCCTCTTCTTCTTCAACGAACAAATTGATAATCAAAACGACAATCTATACTACGACGCGAACCATGAAACAGGTCGAACTAAAACGTATGTTAACGAACTCAAAAGGGGTATGAATTACCGACCAACGAAGTAACGAACATCAAAATCAAAGCTAGAAAACACAATGAGAAATTTTCCCCCAATAAAAGTAGACACGGATAAAATGTTCATGAAAATCCATACAAAGAAAATACACATACCCATAAAACATGCACAAGCGTACCTCACCAAAAGAAACACTCGATAAACCAAATACATAACAAGTTTGGTAAATGAGAACCATAGACAGTTCTTATTCCCGTACTCGACCTTCCCAAAAACAAATGAACACCGTTTTTTTTTTTTTTTTTTTATAAAATATACATAAACCATTTTATGTAAGACATCAACATAACCATTTTATAAAATATACCTCCACCACATGGCGTAAGCACCTAGGATAAACTATCAAAGAGGTCTTTTAAAGGGTTGTAACGTTAGGTGTAGGGATATGAAATACACGGTTTTGTTGGATAAAGGAAGTTTTACTGGTGGCGAGTTAACAATCTTAGTTAATTACATGTACAATATGGCGTTGCTAAGCCAAGACTAGACTCGACTTAAGCTAATAAATGAAAAATAACAAAAACATAAAATGAACATAGAATAAAAAGGGATGGTAGTCCGTATGTTTTTTTCTTTTTTTTTATTATTTTTTTTTATTTATTTTTTTTTCTTTTCTTTTCTTGATTTTTCGATTTTTTTTTTTTTTTTTTTTTTTTTTTTTTTTTTTTTTGCATACACTCTTACCCTACCATCCAAAATAATACATCATAGGGAATGAACGTTCCCCTTACACTTGAATCTTTACATACTTTACACTTAACTAATCTAATGACTCGAATCAAGAAAATCAAAACACTTGGAGCACTTTCAAGATTAACGTACATATGGGGGTAATAAATGGTGTTCTTCCCCATTACTCCATAAAATAAATACTTACCCATGAGTTCAATCGTCCCAAAACAATATGTACAAGGATATGACTCGACTTAGCAACCATGTAATCAATTAGAAAGTTAACTTAGGGTTTAACAAATAACAATAATGCACTAAAAATGAGCGCATACACGGAAGGCTAAGACGATTTGGTTGTACATTTAAGTGGGGTGTAACAAATTCTTCCTTTAAGTAAAATGCTTAAAGTTAGAAATGAAAAGATAGGCTCGGAGGGGTGTACTAGGGGTTTCGTGTACTAAAAATGAGTACAACGCTAAGGGTGTGGGAAAAATTATTTGACTTAACTAGCCAAGTAATATGACTTAAATGGTCAAGTAATCATAATACGGGTTTAACACAAGGGTGATCCTAATGCCTCTTATCATGTAGTAAATCCTACCACACGAATGTAGTCTCACTAGCGGTCTCGGGATGCATCACTAACGCAAGTTCTAGAATCTAAATGCTACCGGTACACTCATAAGCACTAATAGTAAGTGTTTTTCCTATCAAATCTAAAGGCGAACCTCACATATTTGGGTGGAAAATTTTTCTGAATATACGGTTATGTGCTAGTCATACAATCTCCTATCCATGAGACGCTTGCTATGGCTAAAGTTTCACTCCTAAATGTTGTAAAAAAATTTAAATTTGGCGTTAAAATTACACAAACAAGTATTTCTCATAGTTTTATTACACATCTACCATTAAACAAAACAAACTCAAGCGAAAGTGTACATGTAAGGTATCATCTTTTTACCCTCCCCTTACACTTAAGATGAACATTGTCCCCAATGTTCAAGTAAAGAATGTAAAAGTGAAAAAGTAAAGAGAATGAAATCAAATACTCCCCTGATTCGCTCGGTATGGATAATTAGGTGGCCAGGTTAAATCTTCCTCCAAGAAAATGAACAATCAAAGCTTCCCTTCCAGAATATAAATCATCTTCTTGTCATACATAACCTGTAAATCCTGATAAAATAGACAAGACAACCTCGCATAAAATCGGCGGCATCCTATATAAGTTACTAAATCCTAGAAAACAAGATAAGATATAATGCTTGTGGAATGAAGTTTGCAGATCTCCTGGAGATTATAAAACTTAATAATTCAACAAAACCATAAGACTCCGTTAGAAAAACAAAACTGGTAAAATTTCCAGATTTTTACACCTGACGCCGTCAAGAGTAAACTCTTGACGCCGTCAGGATTGACCTGCAAAAATTCTTATGTTGAGTTTCCGGAAAATTTCTGGAAAAACTTGGTCCTACTTCCTGGAAAATCCTGCAAAACTTCATTATGACTCAATACAAGCATTTGACTCTAACAAATACGAATTTACATGTTCATTTAATATTGTGGAGAATCATGATCGGTTTGTTTCTTGAAAACATATTTGGGGTTTCCCCTTACACTTATCTTTTGCAAAAATACTTTTAGGTGGAGTTAAGACTAGGCCAAAACAACAAAGTAAAGTATTTCGACTTTTTAGTTTAGAAACATGATCTACCAACAATAAAAATAAAGCATGCATACGGAAACAAATAACAAACAAGCAAAATAAAATCACACAAAATCATGGGTTGCCTCCCAAGAAGCGCTTGTTTTTGTTCGAGTCACGAGCCTGACTCTACCCTTATTTAACGGAAATAGGGGAGGTTTTTCCTACACTTAGGATTAAGTGCGGGTGGAAGTAGCGATACACACCCTTAGGGTGTAAATATGCCTCGTGAGGAAAGAGTGGTGGATGAATTATATGCTCAAAGGGGTGTGCTCCTATCATCATAACCTTACCTAATTCAATCGAGTTAATGGGTGGATTAAGATTTTCTCCTAGAAAGGGATCATTTTCAATCAACTTCAAGAGATTACTAGTTGGGGATCCATCTTGACCTAATAAACCTGGTTTAAACCCATAATGTGTTTTGTGATCAATCATAAATGGGTGATGTAAGCATGTAAGGTCATTGTTCACTCCTATGTCAGCTTCCTCTCTACAAGGCTTAGAGTCCACTCCCTTTATCCTAAGACTACCCGGACTATATGGGTTGATGGGTGGATCGGGACCTATTTCAATTCCTAAATTTTCATCAAAGGATGGAAGAGTAGGTAACAGTTTTGGTTGAGGCTCCGGTTCATCAAAACTAGGAACTTCCCTAGAACTAAGAGTAAGGTTATCATTATAAGTATTCAAACCTATATCCTCTAGTTGTGTTTGGTTCAAAGGTTCCACCTCTATTAGGGTTCCTATAGTCTTTTCTACTTTTTCCGGGTAAGTCAAGGGAGGTGTGTACGCATCAAATGATGGTAGGACTTGGGGGGTACTTTGTGGGCCTATGTTATTTACTTCACTATTCCTTGTGTTAAGATCACCTATATCCTCAACATGTGTTTCATTATAATCTAACCCTAACATTTTCCCAAGTATCTCACGTACTTCTCTAGGCATCTCAACTTCTACGTCCGAATCATAAGGATCATCCTCAATATTATGACTACTATATACAAATTGCCTAACAGATTCATCATCTGTTTCTTGAGATTCATCATCATCGATCATAAAACCTAGGTCTTTTTGATCAATGTGATCATGTTCGGCTACATCCTCCATCACATCAAGGTCACCTATGTGTTCATCTTGTATTCTGGTAGGGCCTAACCATGACATGCAGCTAGGTGGTTCATACGAAACTATCCTAGGTGAAGGCTCATATGGTGCGTAGGTTTCACTAAGTGAGGCATTTTGAGGGGTTGATGGAGCTCCTAAGGTGAATTCTTTAAAAGCATTATGAATTTGGCCTCTTTTCTCAAGGTACTCAATAAAATCAATATAAAATCCTGTCCTCCTCATTTCATTCCTCCATCTTGTTATATCCAAACTAGTGTAATTATATTTTTTCTGGTAAAACTCTAGTGCCGGACTCGGTGGATTCGCGTTCTCCATAATGGCTAACGGAATAGTCAATGGATTTATTTTACTAACAAAGGCACAAAGAAAAGATAGACTAAAGAAAACCTAAAAATAAAAATAAAATCTTACTAGAAAGGAATCTAGCAAGTAGACCTAATAAAAAGATATTCTAACCTAGACAATAACTATTCCTCGGGCTGCGGCGCCAAAAACTTGATGCGTGGGAATTGCACCAGGCTTTACCTCTCAAGGGATCTTGAGAAGCTTACAACCCCCACCAGGCAGTGTACCTGATCGTTGTAGTATAGTATAGTAACAAGTACCGGGGGATTGATCGTTCAGCTTAGGAATAGTGTCGCTAGGATTAGAAAACCTAAATACTAGTTCTAAAGGTGAGGGAAGATTATTTTTGTATTTTTATATTTTTTAGAAAGCAAGTTAAAATCTCGGGTTTGAAGGATTTAGGCGGAATTAGTTGCTAATCAACTAACCCAATACTAAGATGCAATCAAAATAAAATACTAGAAATGAAATTAAACTAAATTATACTAAGGTTGTGAGCAATAAGTGGAGAAAATGTGTTTACTTAGATTTCACTACTCCCTAGACATCTTTTACACGTTAATTACTTGTTATAGTTGCATGGATGACGGATTGTATTCCTTAATACCATTCATGGGGTATCGCACATAACTCCCAATTCTATGAGCTCTTATCTCCTCCTACACCATGCCCAATACAACTATAGGGATTGTAAACAGTGGCTCATGCATTAAATACAACCAATAAAGACCTTAGTGCAATAGGTTCATGTTTCCTAAGACGTTCAAGCATGTTACCATTTGGAGATCTGCCAGTTTTCTTAAGCCTAACATATAAATTCATTCATCCACAACAAACTATAAACAAGTAATCAACATATAATCAACATCTAGGTTTCATTAGATCCAAGCAAACACAAGATAGATCTAGCCTAGCATGATGGAATTAAGATAAGAACAAGATATAGACAACCAACACATAGACATATTGATTGAATTAAAAGAACACTTATCTTAATTACACATGAAAGGTATCAAGGGGTTGGAACCCTTGAAAAACCTGTAAAATTCGCACCAAAATCGTACTTAGGGTTTCTCCAAAACTTCCCTCTTTTATGTGTAAAAATTAGAAAACTATATATAGGAAAAGGGGTCTGACGGCGTCAAGACAAACATTGTGACGCCGTCACCTCGCCGCCAAAACTATTCTCGGACTGCCTTGATCTACATTTGACGCCGTCAAGTGATAATCGTTTCCAGGCCGTCATGACTTTTAGTCTTGACGCCCTATTTCGCGACGCCTTCAAATCTGTACTGGATCATCATGGAATTTTGCTCTTGACGCCGTCAGGGTGTTACTCTTGACGCCGTCACCTACTGTTCCCAGCATGGAAAATTAAGACTTTGGCGTTTTCTTCACTTTTATGCTTCAAAAACGTCCGAATTGCTTTCTTTTCCATATTTCACTCCCAAAGTACCTAAAATCACAAAAGGAACGATTTAGGGCAATATTTGATCAAATAAATTCGAATTCCGGCTTAAATGACCCCCTAAAAGTGGTTCATTTTTCGCCTCATCATATACCCTTACACTTGAGATTTGCTTGTCCTCAAGCAAATGCGTTTTTATTCTACTCAAAATACAAGTTAGGGGTCATTTAACACTAATATAAAAGTAATTACAACAAATAATCGTTCCACTAAAGACCAATAAAGACCAATAGACAAGCACGGAGGTCATACACAAGCACCTCACAAATTGTGTTTAGACTTGTTATGTAACTTTCCAAAAAGTATTACAAGGACCATTCTTGCCATAGTGTGATAATTTAAGGACCATAATTGCAATTTTCTAAAAATAAAACTCCCGGGGACCATAACTGCCAAATCTTCAAACTCTAGGGACCAAACACGTAATTTCACCAAACTTTCCACCCAAGGACCATTCCTGCCATAGAAGATTAGTATAAAGACCAAAATTGATTTTCTCAAAGTTTTTACATCCCAGGGACCATTTATGTCAATTTTGCAAAGTACAGGGACTAAACTTGTAATTTTGTGAAACTTTGCACCAAAGGACTAAATATGTAATTTGTGATTAAAAAGGACCTTTGGTGACTTTTTCATGTTTTTAGAATAACCAGGGACTAGTTTTGACAACTTTTGAAACTTGAGGGACTCAAACTGCCAATTATGCAAACTTTGTACGTTTTTTTATCTGTTTTTGATTATTTTGCATTTGAAACATATAAAACACACTTCTAAGATATTTTAAGTATTTTGATGCATATTTGAGTGTTTTTGGATGTTTTGGCAGCTCAGATTAGTATAAAATGATGAGTATTTAGATACTCATCATACAAGTTGTAAACTATCATTGTAATAATTATAAGGTATGAATCTATGATGTTACGCAATGTGCCTTTCTCAGTTACATCTCGTGTTTCCGCCTTAGACGGGGTGTGACAATGAGCAGCAAGAATTTGAAATGAATTATAATAATGTAAATGTTGATCCTCACAACACTAATGAATATGAACTTGAAGTTCAAAATATAATTCATTTTTCTGATCTAGAAAATGCCAGACATATTTGGTGACCTAAACAGAGTAACTAGATCTTTTACACATTGCTAATGCTCAACTTATATTTGTGTCCGAAATGGACAACCAATGATTGGTAATGTTTCTATGGCACGCCTACAGCGTGATAGAAAAATCGATTCCAAATAAAAAGTTCTGGATATATAAAAATGGAGCAAGAAGTTAAGATTAGTCATATCAAGGCAATAAAGACCCCATAATAGTCTCGTACTGAGACACTAGACAAAGAGGATTCTAAAAGAACCTCATATAAATTTAAAACTATGAGATCTCAATAAATATAATGTCTAGCAAAATGTGGAATCTGAAAAGAATTGAATTGACGTCGATAGTACTATCATATCTAATGATGCGCAAGATAACGAATTTATCACAAAATAGCGTTATAATAACAGTGAGGATCTTGCAAATAATCGTGCGAGAATCGCAGTTGTAAGATGATTTACCATGATGTAAAGGCGCAAGTAACTAATGAAAGATTGAAGTCTCTTGTGATGAGACATGTGAGACTTGAAATCCATACACATGAATGTGTAAACTTATTGGAATAATATTTGTCTTTATAAAAAAAGCGAAATTAATGTACTGAATTTACATTTTCGCAAAGACTTGAAAATAACAATGAGACATGATCTCATGTGGTGGAACCAATAAATATTTTGATATTATATAAGTCTGGCAATATGATAAATATTGATATGCGTCTAAAAGAATATGAGTAAGTGCCCATTTGATGTTGAGATTTCTAAAAGGATATAAAATGCATGAAGTATGTCTCGTTATTTAAAATGCTTGAAGCATATAAGAAAAATTCTTGAGTATACAACTTGATCAAACCGAATAAATAATTGTATGAGATCAAGGAATATGAGCATAATTGTTACAATCGTCCTTAGTCAATATTTGTTAAAATGGGACGTGAAATGATTATGTTTGCCCATGAAATTTTATAAAGATATCTGGATTTGACTATGGTATGCCAATGAAACTCCTTGAGAGTTTATGAAGGCGATTGATTGCTTAAAAACTAAACTTGAAATAAAAGACAGAGTTGTCTTAGTTTACGAATTGAAAATTTAATGATGATATCCTTATTCATCATGAAAACTAAAAAAATATGATAAATATCTTTATATGGATATATGATGCTCATGTTTATGAGGTGTTATGATGTTGAAAATACGTGTTGCATTTTTTTCCCTTGACCATGGTTTTGTCCCCATTGGGTTTTCCTGGTAAGGTTTTTGACGAGGCAATATTCCTAACCGTATATAGGAATTATGTACTCTTTTCCCTTCACTAGATTTTTGTCTCATTGGGTTTTATCTAGTAAGGTTTTAGCGAGGCATAATCTTCAAATGTACATCAAAGGGGAAGTGTTATAAATAATTATGGAATTGATGTCCATATCTTTTTAATTGCTACATCATCAAACCATCCAAGAAGAATGCGTTTGATTAACATCGATGATTCAATACATCCAAAAAGAATGAGGTCTCAAGTCTATCAAAGGAAATCCAACCTTCTTATATGAAGACAATGCAGCATGTATAGCTCAAATCAAGGAATGGTATATCAAAGGAGACAAAACAAAGCACATTTCTCTGAAGTTTTTCTTTACATATGATCGAGGCGAGGGCGAGGTGAGGATGTGAGGGGCGAGGTGAGAATGTAAGGGCGAGGGTGAGGGCGAGGTTAAATTATCTGAGGCGAGGTGGTGGGAGTGAGGGCGAGGTGGTGTGTGCGAGGTGGTGGGAGTGAGGGCAAACCTCAGGCGAGATGGGTGAATTTCCGGCGAGTTGAAATTCCAGGTGAACTTTCGGGCGAGTTCTGAGTGAGTTGAAATTCCAGGCGAACACCATCATGCAAACACATCATGCAAGATAGATATTTGTACGAGTCATTTCTAATATCATTGAGTCGAATGATGTTGCATCTTCCAGTTTCCAGATGGTCAGCAATAAAGATGTTACTATCGGTGCATGGACGCATGGATGCTTGCAATGAATGTAAACCAGTTTTCGGATGTTGAGAAATGGTTTGAGATAACAAGTTATAGTTATAGTTAGAGTAAATTACTTAAATGAACACTTTCTACTACTAGTTTACGAAAATGAACCTTTTGATACTAAATTAGTTTGTAGCCGTTAGATGTAATAGACATGCATAAAGGTGAGGTGTACGCGAGGTGCAGGTGACATTTAGAAACTGGGCGAGGTGTAAGCGATGTTTAGGCGAGATGAGGGTTTAGGCGATGTGTAAGCGAGGTTGTGAGCGAGGTCAACATGCCTGAAGTTGACCCTAGGCGAGGCATTATGCGAGGTGGAGTTAGTCGTGGCGTGGCTCAAGGCGAGGTCACGGGCGAGGTCCCAAGCGATGTCCCAGGCGAGGTCCCAAGCGAGGAAACTTCTAAAAACACGATAATTGAAGAGTTTTAATTGAATGCGAGGTCCTAGGCGAGATCGAATGCGAGGAAGCCTCACAAGGCGAGGCCCTACGCGAGGTTACAGGCGAGGTGGAGGGCCCTAGGCGAGATCGAAGGCGAGGTTTAGGAGGTGACAGGCGAGGTGGGTTTGAACATGGTTTTAAGAGCTTATTAGGTGAGGTTTAGGAGGTTACAGGCGAGGTGTAATGGCCACATACGGTTCCGGCCGACGAAGTGTAGTTTTTTGTAAATTTTTTTGGTTTTTTGAGAGTGCCACACCCCATGGCCAGCCACAATTGAGTAGTTGTAGAAAGCCTTGGTGAAGAAGATGTAATATGAGAAAAGAGAGTGCATTAAATGGCTGTTTTATCGGGACAAGTAACAAAAAATATTACAATACATTTCCAATACACGCTTTAGTTTATTTACTTCTTATAATATGGTTTTTTTTTTCTTAGTTTTTGTTATTATTATTTGTTTCTAATTACTACGTAGTAAAATTAATGGTATGAGGCTTTAAGCTTACCTTTCTCCAAAGGTATATTTGTCTTTCATTTATATTATACAAATATCATAAAGTTTCTTATTTCTTTATGATTGAAAAGATTTATATTATTTTTCTACTATGTTTAAATTACATGGATTGAAAGATGAAACCAAAAACAAAACTAGCTAGTTTTGCTTTTGACAAATGATAAACCAAAATTGTAAACTTTTCTCGAAGTGAAAGAGCCGAGAATCGTGCCACACATGGTCTAAAATCCTGTATCCGTCACTGATGAAACCTATGCGGTTATTCTTGATAATTTGGAAACTTGGATAGGTTCTAACTGCACGGGCAAATTACAATCGTAGATTTATTACCAAATACTAACTATGTTTCAATTAATACTTAAATAATTAAATGTGAGACCTTTTAATTTTTTTTTTGAAAGGTGAATTTCAACTTAGAAACGACCACCTTCGCGGACAGCGAAGGCCCCATCGCCACCCCGCCAGACTATGTTGTCTTAACATCACATAAAAACTAAGTACCATTAAATGTGATACTGGTAAGACATTTTATGTTTTTAAAAGAGGTTTAAGTTTCACACCTAACTAGTTACATGTATTTAGAGGTGGCTATGGTAAGAGTTAGAAAACAATTACGAAAATACTTGGTTAGAGCAGTCCTATGTCCATCTCCTTTTCCCAACTAATGAAGCTTGCTGTCAAATTAAAATGATATCATAAGGTTGACAGTGACATATACCTCACAAGGTTGACAGTGACATATATTGGTCATTTTTGTAAAACATGTAAAAAGTGTTCATTCTCGTAAAACCACTCCATATAAAGTTTATTCTGGTAATTGGTTTTTATAGTTAACCTGGTATCTATAGATATAGATGGTCATGCTATGATGGTTGGCTGTGAATGGGTCAATGGGATTAATAAGAGGAAAGGATATTGAAACGCATGAAAGAAAAAATGATCCCATATATTTTGATTGCTTTATGAAAGAAAAATGGTCCCCTATATGTTGATGTGACACTTTTTGATCATTTTTTAAACTATTGAAAAAAAATTTGTATTTGTAAAATAGGTATGGAAAAGAATTATTTTGGTAATTTGGTTTTGATACAAACTTAAATTAACTTATGGTCCTACGGTCCCACCTCTAATAAAGGACAAACATAACTAGTGCAATAAATTTATTAGTTTACTGTTCATCATCTTCTACATTTATCATTTCCACCTTATCATCTCCTACATTCGCATCTCCTTTCTTCTCTTCAAAATAATAATTAAAAAAAAACACACATTTTCACTCTTTTACTCCATACTATGTGTAACACTTTTAAAGAATCCAAGATTTTCAAAGAAAGTTACAGCTCGTGGGCTTCAATCGTATGTGACATGGTGCCACAGGTGGCTCACACATAGGGCTAGTTGGGCCAGTTGGGGGTGGCCGAGCACCCTCCAGCCCCCCTACTGGCTCCGTCACTGTTTAGGGTACTCTTGAGAAGATGTTGAATATGATATTTGAAGGTATTCATCCATGATGGATCTGTTTGATTAAAAAACTATGATTACAGTGATATAAACCGACGAAGCGGGTCTCGGCGGTTTGGTGGAGCGAGTTTTACTGGCGTGTTCAGTTTGAGATTTAATTAAACAAAAAAAAAAAAAAAATGGCCTAAGCAAACCGTGTACAGTCAACCATCAACTTTTTAATCACAAACAAAAGCTCCTCAACCTGACTTTAAACTCAGGTGCTACATATGTTCTTCTATGCAATCTACGTTAGGTTTTAATACCTCTCTGCGACTCATTCAATATTGTTCTTCTATGCAATCTATGTTGGATAAGCATATGAACTTATCCATTCTTTCTTAAAAAAGGACGCAATTAGGACGGTTATAGTTTGAAATGACAACAGCAACAGTTGTTAGTAGGTCTGAAGATACATGTCTGCATCTTTTATCTAAAACTTTAAATGGCATAGATATACTTGTGCAATATATCCTAATTTACCATACAATCAAAGTACAACTTAACTACAGTTTGAGTTGTCCACCCGCTACTGAATGCAAACTCGAGTAACTCATAGAACAGTCAAACTCAATTCGAGGACTCAATTGGCCGGGTCTAACCGGATATGGCCGGGTCTATCCGGATATGGGCGGGTCTTGGCCAGGTTTAGCTGGATATGGCCGGGTCTAGGACGGGTTTAACCGGATATAAGCAGAGCCAAAAATCATATAACAGTGCATCAAAACAACAGCTAATAAGTAATAACTATATAAAATGTAGTAAGATACCTGTTGTTGTTAATAATGACCGGGAAATTAAAACCTAACTTTGCTACCTAACAAACAGAAAGTATACGTCGGCAGCTTCTTTTCAGAATAGCTTTTTTCATGGTGTTGGTATTGATGCAGTGGATTGAAGACAGGGTGTTCGGATACATAAAAATTTTTGGAATCAATCCTTCATCAGTACCAGCAATGTTGGTTTCATGTAAAAAACCACTTTTCAGGTTGTAAACATAAAACTTATACATTTGATGGTCGCCACTGCTTTTTATTATTTTCATTAATAAATCTCCGTCTTTGTTCCAACAACCCATAACTTCTATGCAGCAACCATAACGAATGTCTTCTTTATCAATCCGACAGTATGGAACCCATTCTTTTTGCTTCAACACCCAAACCTCCACGGTTCTCCCAGTACACACATATCCAACTTCACCATTTAGATCAACCAATTGTACGGACGTACAGATATCATTTGTCCATAAATCACCCCTTCTTTTGGGAGGATCAATCAACCCGAATTCTTCTTTTCCTAAATCAAAACATACTACGTGCCTTCCACCACCTTCGGTTTTGATGCTAGGACTAACCAACCAATGCAAACAACCATTAGCAAATACGGCTGCCCCCGTTATCGGATAAGGCGGGACTTGGGGTTTTTCCACCCATGAGTTTGTGCCAAATACATGCACCATTGTGCATAGATTTTCCGCCATATCATGGTTATCTGGTGGCGCATAAGCTTTAAGCAAAACAAGAACCATCTTCAAAGTGGTGGAAGCATCAAAACCAAGCCCACATGCCTTAGTGCACATCGAATGCATAGGAAGAGGTGGAAGCTCGTAACATTCTTTCCTTAGAGGATGGACCACAACCAACATGGTGACTACATTATCTTCATCTTGTGACAAACAAATTAGCCCGTTGCAAGAACCTCGGACTTCAATATTGACTGTAGAAGATTCAGAGAGAGGTTCCTTGTGAAAATACTCCAAAAACGGTCCCTCTTTCGGCTCAAAGGCACAATGAGTAATTCCACGTTGTTTAGATTCAAGGACATGGAAACATAGGCTAATGGATATCGTCCCAAGAGAAAGGTGTGGATGGTATAGGATGGGCGTTGGTTCTTCTAGAACTCGTTTGTCATGAATGGTCATAAGGTAAGGGTCATCGATGTGCTTGCACCATACTTTCGATACACACCGGGAACGGGCCAAACATTTAGTTGGTACTCTTGAAAAGATGTTGAACATGATGAGTGAAGGTAAGCTATCCATGAAGGAACTGTTTAATACAAACAACTGTGAATAGGTGGTGATATATATATACCGAAAAGCAGCAATCAGTAAAAACAATTTGAATCCTAATTTAATAGGCAAGCAGATTATATTAGATGAACATATATAGAGAAATTTGGAAAGCCTAATCTTGCTTTTGAAACATAAATTCCGATTTTCCGTAAGTTAAATACGCAAGAAACCTATTCATCATATGAAGTTTGCAGCCTTTCCTATTTTAATTTTTGCTACCTGTGATTCGAAATCTGAATTTTCTACCTGTGATTGTTAGATACTTGGACCATGTTTGACATAGTAAAACAACAAAAAAATTCCCAATTTATTAAGACTCACTTGTAATAAAATTCCGTTATTATGTAGCCAAAAACATAGTAAAACAACAAAAAATCTACCATTCAGATGTCTGAACCAATTAAGTGCATGCTTACAACTATATATTACACCACCCTCTTAATAGGCTGCATTTTCTTAGAAGCACGCAAACATGTCCAAAACTTAGCAGTTAGAACAGACATGGAAGAAACACAAAGCTAAAACCTGAATATCTCTATAACAAAAGCTGAAAACCGACTGAACCGGCTCTCGGCGGTTTATTGGAGCGACTTGTACTGGCCTGTTCGGCTTAAGCCTTTACTTAAACTCAAGTTGCTACATACGTTACCTACCACGTACATTTAGATTTTATACCTCAGTTTCACCCTTATATGCCTTACAGCCAGGGACGGATGTACATGCAAGCCAGGGGTAGCGGTCGCTACCCCAGAACTTTTACCCGGTAGTGGAATTTTTGGCGATTTTTGGCAATTTTTTTGCGATTTCGCGACCCCTGAAACAAATTTTCGCTACCCCTAAACAAATTTTCGTATTTCGCTACCCCTAAACTTGGCTCCTAGTTCCGCGTTCCGCCCCTGCTTACAGCCTAAGTGTTTTATAAAAACCATTTAGTCAATAATTCACAACTACCCTCTCTACTAAAATATCACACATATAGGCTGGTTTTGGTCGGATCTAACCGGGTCTTGGCCGGAATAACGAGTCTCAGCCGGGTATATCCATACTAAACAACAAGATAATAAGCGCAGCCATAAAATGAATGTAGCAAGATACCTGTGTTAATAACGACGAGGAAATTAAAACCTTGAGCTGATAATTGGGAACAAGAGATCTATATGTTTTTTTTTTTTTTTATATGACTCTCTTGTATTCCCAGCTATTTATACCATAACAACTTGAGACAAGAGAGGTCGAGCCAACTGATGACCCAACTGACGGTTAATTCCAAATATACCCCTTTTAAACCCCTAAATATCATATTTACCGTGGTTGTCATATACTCATTTGTCACGTGCACCCATTATACCGGTTTAGTTTGTTTCACATTCAAATTAACGAATGTGCAATGTGCTCAACTGCTCAAGTGATGCAGTGTCCCCATCTCACATTCAACTTAAGTTATTCGTTGTATTTATTTGGTCATTTGATCTATTTAAATAACTATACATTTGTTTATTAACGTTAATTAGCATTTTGATTTAAATGATGCCTTTTTTTATTATTAACGTCGGTTGGACTTGGTCAAAGACATTTTACGGTACATGGATACTTGAATATTCATATTCATCTTTACTTTATCTTAGTCATGTTGAACTTTTACTATAGGCTTACGTATCAATGAAATATCTTATCGATTATCGCAGTTCTAAGAAAATGCTAAAAATAGTAGATGTCAACCAAAATTGTTGTTACAAATAAGATGAAACTATTACTACTAAAAAGATATTTTCTTAAAGTGCCTGGTGCATTGGTCAACATTCAACAACACGTCATATAGATTTTTTTTTTTTTTTTTTTTTTTTTTTTTTTTTTTTTTTAATGGCGCTGCCCTTTTGCACTGCTGTGCATGTCATTATCTCGTCATTTGTCCTTGCGCCGGCTCATTAACGGGCATTGTTAGCTTTTTTATTCACTTACTGGATTATTTTTGATAGTGTGTTATGAGATTTATTTGAGATTATTTTTTATAATGTTATTGGGTGTGTGCTGAGATGCCAGCCCAGTAATTACACCTAGGTATCAGATTTTTTAAAGTGACCGCTTTGTTCAAAGAAGAGAAAAGAAAAAACAATGGTAAAAGGAATACAATGCAATATAATGAACATTTTTCTCAATTTGTTGAGGAATAGGGTACGACGACGAAATTAAAACCTTGAGCTGATAATTGGGAACAAGAGATCTATATGATTTTTTTTTTTTTTGTTTATAACTTCACACAACGAGAGTACCTATTTACACCCCGGGAACACAAAAAAAAACTTCTTTGGAGGGTTAATTCCAAATATACCCCTTTTAAACCCCTAAATATCATATTTTACCCTTGTCTAATATACTCATGTTGGCACAAAACAGGGGGCACGAATGTAATTACAGGAGTGTTAGCTGGAATTGTTGTTGTACAAGTTTTGGTAAAATTATGGTCCACGGGGCGACATGGTATTGGGCAAAAAAACAAACGGTGTACTGTTTTCCGTTCCGTTACTGTAGCACCGTTATCCTACTGTTGAGGCCCCGTAATCATTCCGTGCAAAATGTACCAGCCCCGTTCCGTTTCCTTTTTGTGGCCAAAATTGCATACTACTCACCTAAAACACCACAACCTTTCTAATAATTCCAGAATTCATCCATAATTTTCCAGAACCTCCCATCCCCATATCAAAACACACAGTAACCGTAATTAAAAAAAACGGATTCAAACTAAAACAAAATCATTAGTTTGAGGAAGAAGAAGCAGAAAAAAGTGAATCTTGAAACTGTATGTCGCCATTACTCGATTGGGTAAGTTTTATCAACCCTAATTGTATGTGTTTAAAGTAGTTAAATTTGTGTGTTTTTATTTGTTTCATGTGGCAAAATTGGGTTTATGCTGCAGATTTGTTTTCAGAAATAATAAAGTTGAACCATACACAAATGTCTTCTTCTCCATCAATTTCTAGAGGTATGTTGTTATTATCATCTATATTTCTGTTTACACTATCTCTTATAGTGATGAGCTTTTACCTCATTTTGGTTTTGTGGATTATATTTTCTCAATGGCAGTGGAATGTGTGCGTTGAAACTTTCGTTAATCATGGTAAAATATAATCATTTTTGGTTTTTGTTATATTTTTTCCTCGGGCACATTGTAAAAGGTAAGATTTTAGTTATCCAGTATTTCATTAACGAAATTGGAATCTAAATTCCCCTACTGATTAGCTGATATTTCTTTCTTCCGCTGCTATTCTTTCTGTAAAAATAGAATGTTTGGCTGTTGTCAAACCAAGATCCATTTGATTGTGTTCTTTTTGTGCTAAAAGATAGATTGTTTACTTAAAAGTTTTGTTTTCAATAAGGGATGTTTGGATACTTATTTTCGGTGGCCATTTGGCGTTCTTAGGGGCTTTTTGGATAGCTTAATTTAAACACCCACTCGAGAAGTTTCTGATGGATTTTCAGAGGGAATTGGAGCTGCAGAAGAACGTGATTCTGGAATAGGCGCAGGCTGAGCTTGCCAAAATTCTTGAAGTAGATGACGAGGATGGTAATTTGATTGACAATCTAAGTGGATACGCAGGTAAATTTCTATACAAGTTTATTGGTTGTTCTGTTTTGATTACTATTTTAGCGGTAAAAAGAGTTAATGCTTTTCGTTTGATCGTTATAGGGGTGCTTTAATTATTTGAGAGTTGTGCCTTCTACTAGGGGAGTCGAGACAACCTTGACAGTAAATGGTTCGCGACAGATAAAAATTGGCATTCTTTCTGACACGGCCTTTTTACCATCTCACATGCCCTTTTTGCAGGTGGCCACTGACAAAAGGTGTTGTGAAAACGTGAATCACTACTAAGCCCAGGAAATTTATACACGTACGGAATACTGTTCGCTTGAGGGTATGTTCTTACTTTTTGGCCTTTGCCTGAAGTTTATACATTGTATGATTTGGCGTAAATGGATATTTGGATGGCTTTCTTTTATGCCATTTCATGAACCACTTATAGTAAACAGTTTGATGTGGCACGGTTTTGTACATTAGTGCACGGTTAAAGACATTTGTGTTGTTCAAATAAGCTATATACCAAAGAGGCATGAGCTTATATTTGATATTCAGTTTTCTCGCAAGCTAATATCAGAATACAACATATATTGAGGCATTGTTATTAAATGGATTAAAATTGGCAAAGCATATAAAATCTTAACTTATGAACAAAAACCATGACACAAAGCGCTTTTTTGCTTTCTCTTTTATTTGATCACCCAACTCTATATGGCTAGCCCAAAGCTGCAATGCTTTGGGTTGTAGGTCACTGAAGCTAATTTTGATTTAATGCCTTTAAATAAAGCAAAATGTGGCAAATGATTGTCAGAATATTCTGAATCGATAATTATAGCTTTAACCGCAGAAAATAAGTAGCAAAAACAATTTGTTGGCTGCTCAGGACACATTTTGATATTGGAAGGCCACTTAATAGGCCAGTTACAAGGTTTGTCTTTGACCTTTTTTTATGTAACATAGTATGTTTTTCTGTAGTATACGACATATTTCAAGTTTTGTAGAATAGTTTGTGAAAAACTGAAAAGGTTTTTGAAGGTATCATTGTTATTCTCATGTGCAGCGAGATGGAAGAAGCTACTGCATTTATCAAGGGATCAATATGCGATGATCAATATTTAGGACGACGGCTTTACATTTACCTATTATATTTGTAAAATAGGTAAAGTTTATAATACCAAGTATGAGTTTCAGTTGCAGTATGGCTCCATCAGGTGGTCTGTTAGTGCACTTATTGGCTATGGTCAGTCTATCCCTAAAAAAGTGTCATTGCTTGCCTCGGTGATGGCACTTTCCATGTATGTTATCATACCCGTTGACATGAATGGTATAAATTTTGATCTGTTTTTTCACGTGCAGGTAACACACAGAGGATGTGACAACAACGATAAGAAACTTTTAAGGGTTGACAAAACTTTTAAGTAAACATGTTAGATGGTACCCCCTGCGGGCCCACCATCTGACATTGCTTGCCTCGGTGATGGCACTTTCCATGTAGTAAAATGCAACGTGCAGGTAACATGTTTTACTTAAAAGTTTTGTTTTCAATAAGGGTTGTTTGGATAACAACCATTTTTCCATATTGACATGGGTTGACATGGGTTGACATACAAATCAGATTCCAAGGAAGTATTTTCGAGGGTCTTCTTCCTTTGGGTTTAAATATATATGCGACCACAGCATCTGGTCCAGATGAGAACAGCTGGGGTACTTATTGTCCTGGAGAATATCCTAGCCCGCCCCCAGAATACGATACTTGTTTAGGTGACTTGTACAGCGTTGCGTGGATGGAAGACTGGTACGTTTAAGTTTAGAGCTGATTATATCACTGTCAATGTATCTGATTCTATTTTCTTTCTTGCAGTGACGTACACAACCTGCAAACAGAAACAATCAAGCAGCAGTATCATCTGGTATGATTCTACGACTCACTTACGAATACCACTTAAATGTAAAAAAGTTGTACTAATTGATACATACTGATTCGAACAGGTTAAAGAAAGAACCTCAAATGGAAATTCTGAGTACGGATCTCATGTAATGCAATACGGGGACTTACAACTTAGCATGGACGAACTGTCTTTATATATGGGCACAAATCCTGCAAACGAAAACTTCACATTTATTGAGAGCAACTCCCTACGACCATCTTCATCTTCGAAAGCTGTCAACCAGCGTGATGCAGATCTGTTACATTTCTGGCACAAGGTTTGTCTAACCTTCTAAATTTCAGACCCTTTTGTTCAAAAAACTGTATGCTTATTGAACATCTTTTGTTAACAGTATCAAAAGGCGCCAGAAGGATCTGATAGAAAGACAGAATCTCGGAAACAGTTTGCTGAAGCAATGGCTCACAGAATGCATATTGATGCCAGTATTAAACTCCTCGGGAAGGTTTTGTTTGGATTAGAGAAGGGTCCTGAGGTGCTCAATGCGGTCCGACCTACAGGGGAACCGCTAGTTGATGACTGGGACTGCCTTAAAACATTGGTAAGTCTTGCTACAAAATGGATCGTATAAAGTGCTTGTGGGTAAACCCAACCCGTTACTTAATCCAACCATATGCAACCTAATGCTTATTTGCTGAATTGAATATTGTGCGTCTTGTTTTCAGGTGAGGACGTTTGAGACACATTGTGGGTCCCTATCACAATACGGTATGAAACACATGCGCTCCATAGCTAACTTTTGTAATGCTGGGATTACCGAGAAACAGATGATGGAGGCATCATCACAAGCATGTCCTACCTTCCCTTCCAATTCTTGGAGCTCTATTTACAACGGCTTTAGTGCATAATAGTCTGGGATCCGTTAAAACTCCGTCTTATAGTATATTATGTTCAAAATTATAACTATATGTCTTGGGGTTCTTTCTCCCATATGGTGTGCTTGGGTTAAAAATCGGCCTCAAATGGTAACTTCTTCGTAAATAGAACAATGAAGCATATCGCTCTAGTTTATATATGTCGTATGTGTGTAACTCTTCGTGTCTCTGTATGGATTATGTTCTTGATTTTGTACATGAAAGCCAGTTTAATTCAGGTTTCGTAACAAGTTAAAATGGATCTTTTTTTAGCATAAGTGGAAATGTTATTGGGCGGGTTCATGAAGAAGACTTGCCCAGTTACGATTTCGTTGGACACATAGGTTTTTGACTCGGCTTAAAAGTTAAGGGGGGTGTTTGTTTCGGCTTATATAGCCGGCTTATGGCTTATTTGGTTTTGGGCTTATGTTTCATAACATCACTTTTTGTAGCTTATTTTGACACTTTCCGGCTTATATAAGTTCATTTTGATATAATGAACTTATATAAGTCGGAAGAAGCCAGAAAGTGTCAAAATAAGCCACAAAAAATAAGGTTATGAAACATAAGCCCAAAACCAAATAAGCCATAAGCCGGCTATATAAGCCGAAACAAACACCCCCTAAATTAAGCTATGTAAGCTTCGAAGCTCAAATGGAATATGGTTTAAGCATGTATCCAAACAAGTGATGTACCACCCTAAAACATTTATGCGGTTCTTAAGCCACAATCTATCCACAAAACAAATAAAGTTTCAAGGCAACAGTTACATCATTAAAAGGCATAGATTCAATGCATACTGAGTCGTCAACATGAATACTTTTTCTTCTATCTATTTCGGGAATAAGAAAACGAACCAACTCGGCGACGTTGCTTTAGACTTCAAGGTACAGTTTTTCAAAATCATCTAATAGAGATCACAAGGTATAGTTAAAGTGTCAATTTTTTTATTATCTTATACCCCTTTTCATTAAGAAGCGATCAACTTTTGGTTAAGTTTATACTTGAAGTTACTCCCATTTAAGATTAGATAGTCCTTTGTGTCGTAATCTACAGCAATACAGTGCTTTATAACTTCTAGTTTTATCTAAAAGAATTTAAACTCATTTCTCATTTTTAAGTTTTATAAGCTAATAAGATCACAAATCAACCAAAAAGTAGAGTTATAAAAGAAACCAAATCCGATAAGCCAATAAACCAAAAAGTAAATTGAAACGGGCATCTAAACAAAACTATTGTCAATTGACAATAAGTTGATGCACATTCATCAGATAAAAAGATGTACAATATTCATATCGCAAGTGGTACAAATACACAAATATGGCTTAAATTACATTTTGTGACACCTTCGTCAAATCTTCCATCGACCTTGTACTAGATTGATGTAGGGCTTATCTTTGTAGCGACACAGTCGATTTTGTAGACAACTCCAGACAATTAACTTGTCGAAAATTTTGTCAATAGCGCGTAGCTCAATTGACAATGGGTGGAGGCATTTTGCACCTAACAAGTACAAGATCAAATGTTCAATCTTTTGCACCCTATAGCCACAATCGCTGAGTGAGTCATGTATGCTTCACGTTTGGGTTATTGGTTATTAATCTTTTGCATCTAACATGTCAAAATTTTTTATTATAAATAAAGCGGGCTGCGTATGTGACAAGTGTATAATAATTGTTGGCGTTTCGAAAATGACTAACATAATGTATTTTGATCAAAGAAAAAACTAGTTTTTAATAAAATATAACATTAATTAAAAAAAAAAAAAAAAAAAAAAAAAAAAAAAAAAAAAAAAAAACAATAATACAGTAAGTTTATGAAACGACAAGCGAAGATTCCGTGAAGTTAGGTAACGGCGTGAAAAATAAAATTATTACTGTCCTACGTAACTTTAACTTTTAACATTTACTACTACATGATGTGGGGTAAATTATTTGAAGAAGAGCAAAGTACGTAAGTAAGTGGTGAACGTGTACAAAACATCTCAACCATTAGATTATAAACCAACGGCCACAAATCTATTTCACATCCTCCTCTATTTATATAAATAAATAAATAAATAAAACTGAATGAAAAACAATAGAAGAGTTGCTATTTAAACGCCTTCCTTCCATACCAAATCACACACAACACACAATAATATATAAATTTTCTTCTTGTTGTTGTTCTATAGTGATAAAAAGGAAATTAATGTGAAAATGTTAAAGAAGAAGGTGTTGTTACGTTTTATATAATTCAAAACATCGGATGTAAAACCAAGGTTAACTACAATAGAAACTGCTTCATTTCATTTCATATTATATCTTTTACTTACGTGGTTGAAGGCAAACGAGCAACAAGCTGCGCCGCTAGCCCTTTTTTATCTGGCTTTGATCTTCTGTTTTGCTTAATGATTTGTATTTGATATTGTTTTGTTTTGCAGATTGATTGATTATATATAGGAACAAAGGGATGTTGTAAAACTGGATGAAGCTAAATCAAACCAGATATATATTGCTACTTTCAAGGTTTGTTTGTTTGTGTAACATACATTAATTTTGCATCTTTTTGTATGTGTTTATTTATGGTGATCTGTTAACTAGTATTCACCAAAAATATTGAAGAATTTGTGTATGTTGAGAAAATGGTTATATGCAATTAGTCTCTCAAGATGTGTAAAATTTTTTACTATAGTAACTTTCTTCTTCTTCTTCTTTTGTTGTTGTTGAATTATCTCATTTCACAATTCTGTTAATCTAATGTTTTGTTTTTTTATTGCAGTTTCATCATCATCCTTAAACATTTCCAACACAAAGTTTCAAAAGGTAATTATCATCTTCATTTTACTACACTAGTTTCTATCTCATTTTGTTTTGAATGTGTCACTTCTTATGTTATTTCACAAGAAAATTATTCATCCATTAAATGTTTATAAATTTAAGGTTTGATTCCTTTATTTTTATTTTTTATTTTTATTTTTGGTGTTTGAATAATAATGATAAATTGATAATAATGTTAACTATAGTTAAACAAAAAAGCAATAAAGTGTGCAACCCAACTAACCATGGTTAGTTAACAAACATAACAGGTGTATGATACAATATTAAAACATGGACATCAACAACATCAACAACAACAAGAATAACCCAAACAACAATAGATCTCAGGCAACCACAACAACCACCTCTTCATCCACAGATTTCGTACTTCAGTGGGGCAACCGCAAAAGGCTACGTTGTATGAAACAACAACAATTAACCAAAGACGAAAAGTTACCGCTTGGTCAACGGTCAATCACCGCGAGAGGTGATCGCCGTAACAAGGATTCCCTTAGTAACGGCTATTTTAATCTCCGCCAACGCTCGTCTTCGCCCGCCCATCGAGTCTTAAGGTAACTTTTTGAATTAACTCTTGCATTTATCTTTAGGTAAAATTTAGTTACGGCTATATAAAGTTGGTTGAAAGAAGTTAAATTACGAAAAGAATATACAAGTAATTAATGCAGGTAAATTATTAATAAATAATGCATGTAGACTTTGGTCGTTATTTTTCATTTTATTTATTTTATTTGGTGTACTATTGGTGAGAAATTAATACAAAAGTGATAAGCATAATTATGTCACACGTTATAAAGTTAAAGTGACCAATAGATACTTTTTCATGTTTTGCTTAAATAGTAATGTTTTTAGAAAATTGTTTGACTTTTTGGATGTGTGTGGAACATATTTACTAGTGATATTTATTCCTTTAGGACTATAAAAATCAACAATATTACAGTAGGAATAAAGTATTCATTTTCTGTGAAATTTCATTTGTATTATTGTGTTAAACAAGAATTTTTGTCTTTTCTCCATAGAAAATGTTGTTATTTGACCAAGACTTTTTGTTTTTGTAACCAAGTTACATTTTTTTTTTGTAGGATTTACAAAAACTTTTACCTAAAACTAAGTTGTATCATTTTATTTTTGTTGAGAAGAGAAGAAATACTTGGTACTATTGTCCCATGTGTAAATTGTCAAAGTTGTCCTTGACTAGTAATAGTATGTGGAAGTGGGTGGGTGTTTCATGTTTGATCAAAACAAATCCAAAACCACTATAGGGCAGAAATATTGTGATTTAAGGAAATATTTTTTTTACATAAAATTGGATAAAAAAAGATTTAATACACTTTTGATTGTGTGATACAAACCACCTTCTCCTTTTCTCCTTGCTCGATGAGTGATCATCCATGGTCAAATCCCAAACAACCCGACTCGAAAAGACCGACAAAAAAAAAAAAAAAAAAAAAAATCAAATTTCATTAATAGCTAAATGTGCATACCCTACTTTAAAATCCTAAATCCGCCGCGGGTAGTAGCCACCGTTACATCTACTAATCTTACTTTAATTCATTAAAGAATAAATTGCGAATATTGTTCATGTGGTACGACCAAATTGTAGCCACATTTTTTTTTTCAAAAGTCAAATCTTTCCGAAAGTGCAAATACCGTTCATGTGGGGAACATTTAGCGTGGACAACGTCTTGCCTTAAAATAAAATGACTAAAATGCCTCCGTTTTTAAATGTCATAATGTCGTTTCATTTTGAGGTATTTTAGTCATTTGAGCGAGACAATATTCATACCAATAGTTTTCTACATAGACAAAAACTAAGTGTGAGATTTGATGTAACTAATTTTATGTTTCAAATGCTACTTTTAATGCTCCTTTAACATAGTATTTCAAAAAGAAATTTAATAATCACTCCTTAAATTATATCGCCCACTTCTTTCGGACATGTTCTTTCCATCAAAAAGAAATATACTTTTTTTATTTATCATTTTGTTTTACCATGTCTCTTGAAATAATAAAATTTTATTAGATCTTTTTCAAATTTCAAGTAAAACTGTTTTATACGTAAATCTTATTTTAGAAGTGTTTATTTGAAAACTATTATTAGTTCTTTGAACTTTTGTACGCGAAGAAAGAGATGTAAGAGGTCTTCTAGATGAGTTTTAACTTACATTTTGTTTTATAAATCTTCATAATCGCTACTACATATAATCTAAAAATAAATAAATAAAATCTTTTATCTTTCAAAAACTTAGAAAATATCTAATCTCAAAATACATGTATAGAACTTAAATTTCAATTTTTTCTTTATTTTCTCACATCAAAACGTTTTTAAAAAGTTTTTTTAAATAGTCGTCTTAAAAATAGTTTTTTTTTTTCTCTCTCTAAAATTAATATTGTTTCTAAAAAATTATCAAATTTTAAATTTTTACCATTTTTTTTACAAATTCATCCAAATCCCTCTATCCTACTTCAACTCTAATTTGTTAAATTGAAATTGATATGATGTTGTTGTCATCTCGGATGATGATGAAGATTTGTCAACGCTAATTGACAAACATTACACGGAATTTTTAATCACAATATCTCAAATATAAATATTCGCAGTTATAAAATCTCATTAGTATGCATGAATATGACTATACACCTACTGTTATAAATAAACTAGTGTAATTATGAATTTATGACCATAAAAGTTCCATTCATTTCATTTCAATTTATAGAAGATTTTGTTATGCTAGAGTTATTGTCTTACCTAACAGAAATAAGATTTTTTTAAAACACATGTTAAAGATAGTCTCACAGTTTGAGTGTCATCTTTTGAATGGTCGGTAAATGATTGATGAATCATTTAGAAGGTGACACCCAAACTGTAAGGTCTTAACATGTTTTCCTAATTTACAGTTTTTTTTTTTTTTTTTTTTTTTTTTTTTTTTTGAACATTGATTTAGAAAAACCTATACAAACATATACTTCCCAAATTCGATATGATTTATTTGCTTTTGGTCTGTTGGCATGGTTTCATTTTACTACTATTTTAGACATGGTCCCAATCTATGTGCAAGTGTGGAATTAATCCAACTTATCCAAAACCCCATTTCCCAATCATCTCCCACCGTTCATTCCCACTCACCTCTTCTCAGATCTTGACACGTGTCCCTCATCTTAAAGACAAAACCTTCATTTAATCCTACGGCCAGATTTTGCCATGAAACCTACAACCTTTTATACTTGTCGCCGCTGCGCATTTTAGCATCATTTCCTTCCTAGATCTTGCCCAAACTTTTTTTATAAAAAGTAATCACTAAAATATTTTTTAAAAAAAAAAAAGAAAGAAAAAAAAATTTATAAACAACCACCTCTTTTTATGCCTTGACACATAAATCAAACCACTCCACAACAACCCTTTCATTTCCCCCCTCTCATCCACATAGTTCATGTTAAAACCGCGTCTGCACTTTCAAAGTTTCATTCGTACTCGTATCACTCGTGTCAGATAACGATAATCGCACACCAAAGTTTTCACAAAAGCCGCGAAGTTGTAAAAGCTAAACGCGCAATTTAGCGAAACTAGAAGGGTGGTTTTTGGAGTTTACTCAAATAAAAAAAAACAACTTCCTCTTTTTAAGGCTTGACCCATAAATCAACCAATTCATAATTTTCTTCTTGATTCACATCTTTCTTTCAAAAGGGTATTTTGGTAATTTCACAACCTACTTTCACTTTTTTTTTTCTTTTAACACCCATAACCTGTCTTTTGTTTTTACTTTATTTTTTTAATACAACTTTATTCTATCAAAAGTCGTAACATAACAATAAGTCCATAACCATTAACCATAAACTGTTTTTTATTTTTTAAACTTTTATAAACTTTTTTTTGTTGTTGTAGGAATTGTGAGAGTACTACAATTGGTATGAAGGGTGGTCATCAAACCAACGGTGATAACAAGAGAAATAATAACAAGAACAACAATGGTAACGGGTCAGGAGGGTCGTCCGAAACTGGCGCGAAATCGTCAGGAAATGACATGATGGTCTGGCCACCGAAATTCGCCATCGGGTTAACGAATAAAGAAAAAGAAGAAGATTTCTTAGCCATAAAAGGGTCTAAACTTCCTCAAAGGCCGAAAAAACGAGCCAAGTTCATCCAAAGAACCATCAATGTATGTTTTCCATTACTACTATCTTTTTTGTTAGATGTGAAATTATAAAGTGTTAGTGAGAAAACTGACGTGGCAGGGAAAATAGAGGGATTTGGTTGACTTACTGTGACCAGCCTTATTATTTTCGCGTTCTGTTGTCCTAGTATGTAACATGTTTATATGCCTGATTAACTTACAATGTCTTTCGCTAACATAATAAGTGTTCACATTACTATTTTTATAACTGTGTGTCATATTGTGACATATAAGGCGGAGTACAAATAATGTATACTTTTTAAGTCAAATTGGCAACCTTTTTCTTTTGTGTTTGATGTGAATCAATTTGGTAAACTAGAGTTATGACTATTGTTGTTTTATATTTGCCAATAGTTGGTATGCCCCGGTGGATGGCTTTGCGATCTAACACTGGAACGATACGAAGTTAGAGAGAAAAAGATCACAAAGAAGGTATTTGTTAGTCTTTGATTGTTGCGTTTACTCAAAATGTAATCCAAAACATGGTTGAGCGATGATTGTAACAAACGGTAAAACGATGGTTTGCTAATATTCTATACTTTGCTTACAGAGACCGAGAGGATTAAAAGCGATGGGAAGCATTGAGTCGGAATCAGAATAAAGTGTATGTGAGTGGCCTTTGTTTTACTATGTATACACAATGGAAACAGATGTCTTGTAGCTTATATAAATTTCATTTGATTTGGTATGCTATCTACATAACTTATTAGACATTTGTTTTTTAGGTAAGTAGTAGGAGGAGAGTTTAATTGAGCTTTGTATTTAGTATTTTCATCAATTTTCTCCTCTTTCAAAGGGTTATCTTTAAATGTAGACAAGCTGAGGTTATGTTATACACCAAAAGATCAAAAAAGTACCTTCATTTTGCTATGTTTCAATAATGCTTTTCTTTCACACACAATCAAAGCTGTGGCATTTAACAAACGTCTGGTGATTCGAAGTGTAACTAAAGTAATTAACCAAAGTGAGAATAGTCTATAAACAAGGGAGAAGGATTACAACTTTAGAGAAGTTAGAAGGATGTGAGCCACTGGATTAACTTCACTAAAGTTGTAAAAACAAACTTTAGAGAATCCTTCTCGATAAACAAGTACTAACATCAAAACCAAACCTATATACATTTTGCCTATGGTTTTAGAGTAATGATGTAAAAACTAATCAACTTTTTAAAAAGATTTGTGTGTACATTTATTGGTCTCCTTAAATCATACTTCTCTCATATATGATATATAATGAAAAGTTGTAACACTAAAATGTTTAAATCCAACTTCTACATAACCAATCTCATAGTGGTGTTATCAATAGCGGAACCAGGAGCTTAAGTGACCAGGTTTGCAATTTTTTTTTACGATAATACAACATGAACTTTTCTAAACAAGATATGTAACACAAAATTTTGTGACCAAATTCATTTAGGAGAAATCAAGAATTTTATATAGATTCATATTCACGAAATCACGGGGATCCCTTTAGGTCTGCCCCAGGGTCTTAAATGCAGAACTCTTAAATCAATGGCTAAACAATTACGTAGTAACACCTTTTTTTTTTTTTTTTTTTGCTGCACAATTAGTTGATGGGTAACAAAATACAAAATAACCAACTCGGATACACAATAACTTGATCTTGAAAGAATTCATCCAATTTGGGACCAATCATATTGAACATAATACCATTTCTACCATATCTGCCACTAAAGGAGTCGAGTTACAGACAAACTAACAATGACAACCAGTTCAGTCCAAATATTGTATTTTGAACGAAATACTAGTTAATAGAACCAGAATAAACTGTAAAGATTTTTGGTCTCCACCGCTCCCAGTGGCATCTTTTATATAATAAAGTAAAACCCCTATTGGGAATTTTCCATTTCAAAAAAATGCATTCATACCTTATTTGGTAATATTTTTTTTAATTTGATTTTTTTTTTAGGATTTTGAAAAATAATTAAACCTAATTATTTCCTAATTTGACTAAAAATTAAAGAAAAACGTTTTTGTACTCTGATGTATAACAAAAGTTGAAATTACACATGGGTCTCACTGCTATTCTTCCATAGTTATAGACGAAAAATGTAAATTTAAATAAAAACCCGGAGTCCCTTCTTAGATCTAATTATTAGTTTGATAGTATAAATATGTTGATTTAGAGGATTATTATGGATTCAATAAAAATTCTCAAGGATTCATGTCAATCTTCTGGTAATTTCTATTCATTTAAATAATTCCTTTCTTTCCATGTTTGATTAATTGGTATTTAAGGTTTTAGATATTCAATTACGTTTGCTATGCCAGGGTGATGATTCGATCAAACTTTCAAAATTAAATATACTTTATCGTGGTTTCATTGAATGTATAAAAAAAAAGCCTTAAGTTGAATTTACATCGTATAAACAATTTCGATGATTTTGGTTAACTACACACCATAGAGTATTGTGTTTAACACAATTACACAACAGAATTCTTGGGTTTTTAAGGAATTGAAATTGTTCAGTTTCATCTAATAGTGGATTCGTTTTCTTAGCCTAATAAAGTAGATTTTATTTTATTTTATTTTATTTTATCAAAGATGCTTGAGTGTGTGATACTTTGGGAGATCTGGCTATTATGATTTCATTTTTAGTTATCGATTTTACCTTTTTAGCTCAATATAATAAAAGTACTATAATATCGGCCCGTATTTACTACCCGGTTATCCACAACCACTGTTGGTGCGTTTGGTATCCCGGAATGGGAATGATGGAATGAATTTTCATTCCAATCACATGTTTGTTTAAGATGCAAATCTTTCAAATATGGGAATGAATGATATATATGTTTCATACTCCATATACCTCACAAGGGAAAGGTAGGGATCTTTCATACCCAGGGGCCCACCACTATTATCAAACTCATACCCATTGTAATTTATGGTGGCATACAAACGCACCCGTGATGAGTCTCATTAATTGTGTTTCGCCTATATTCCCATAACCATGTATATAAAGTGTTTTTTTTTTTTTTTTTTTTTTTTTTTTTTTTTTTTTTTTTTTTATCTTAGTTGTAGATGGTTCATGTCTATTTAATTTTGTTGGTGATATATGCAAATGCATTCGTTTATCGGATGCAGTTGTACCTTTCCTCACATATAATCCTTGCTTCAATGTTGTGATGAGGTTATCCACTTGCAAACGTAAAATTTGTAATTCTTGCGCTTCAATTTTGTGATGAGGTTGATACGCTTGCAAAGGTGAGATTTAATGTAAAAGAATGCTTAACTATAGACACACATAGAGATAATGATAAAAGTATGGTTTTTTTCTATGTATTCTATTATTGATTGTATATGACACTCAATAGGAGCAGTGCATTTTCAATTAGTAGATAAACTGATGAGGTGTTATATGGTTTTAATATAAACTACTTGGGCACCATTTTTTCTGTGGAGGATAGCCTATGAGGTTTCTTGCAACTAAAAGTGGCAATAAGGGCGGTTGGAGTCAAAACGGTAGCAAGTTAATTAGTAAAATAAAGTCAACAAAGTAGTAACATACTTTGCAAATTGGTTCAACAAAGTAGTAATGTCTATACTACCATGTTATATGGACTAAGACAGTTACTACTAATGTTTGCACACATACAAAATCAGCCGCCAGATATGTGTATCCATCATACACGACTGTAAGCTTATGTAAAACTACATTGTGATTATAATAGTTATTAAATGTTGATTTGCTTGATTTTCTTATTGAAATAACATTAAGATATTTTATTATGGAGTAATATTTATAAATAACATGAAGATGTTGCATTTGGTTGTAGATTTAGTGGAAGGGTGCTCAAAGGCTTATACAATGAAACTCAAATACAATCATGGGTATTGACTATAAACAATTTATACAAAGCATGGTTTCAATGTTAATATAATAATTCAATCATAAATGTATAAGTGGTTTATTTAATCCAATTGGTAGTTTTGTGACTATGGTGTAAGGGGTGTTTGGGATTACTTATTTTTAAACGGTTATTGCTGTGTAAATTAGAAAATAAAATAATGAGTTTTATCCAATCACCCTCATCTGCTGTAAGTTTCTAAGTTTCTATAATAACTGTTGAATATATATTGTATTTATCTTTAAGATATGCATTCAAAATATTATTTAATGTTCTTATGCATATCTTTTTGTATAATTATATACATAAACTTAGGACGACCCTAAAATCTATAAATACTAAAACAATCATTAGTTTCTTCAAACATGGCTAATGCAGATAGTAAGTGTACTAAAGTGGTTCTTTCTAAAGACAAAAAATATGTTGTCGAGATACATGTTGTGTATGATCCGTTTAAGAAGACTAAACCAAAGGTGAGTCAAACCGACACAATTTCACTTTCTATTTAATAGTATCTACATTTAGCACCATTTTAAATTCAGTTTGTTAATAATCACGACGTTATGTAGGGGGTTCTTCATTCGGTGGCAAAGCCTTCTCTTGGGGTTGATCCGTTAAAGGTGGAAGTTTGACTATTTGACAAACTGTTTAAATATGAGGTTTGTGAATTTTATTAAGTGACCATTTGTTTCTAATGACGCCATCGAATCAAATTATTTGAATTTTATGATATGATCAAAATCTTGGAGAGGTTGAAGACTGGCTAAATGATTTAAACCTAGAGTCTAAAGTGGTTATACCATGTGCATATGTTGTACAGACCCTCAAATATACTGAGGTTGATAAAAAAAATCAGTTTCTCGGTAAGCTCTAGAACTTTATCATTCTTGCATATTTACTTTTTAAATGGCTGTTTTATAAATTTTATATTTTCTTTCATTTTTTGGCAGTTTTTTTTTTTTTTTTTTTTTTTTTTTTTTTTTTTTTTTTTTTTTTTTTTGCTTATAAGGATTCAACACACCTGAAAAGCTCATATTCAACCGGATAATTACATTACGAGACAGTTTTAGCAAATCTTGGAAGTAGGCGAGTTCGTGCAAATTAGAGGAACGCCAACATACCTGCTCAGGTATTTTTCTTCATCTCTCTGAGTATGCACTTTGACTCATCTGCCTTTTTAGATTAGGGGGATTACATAGGAAAAAAAAGTCTGACATCTTTGTTTCGCGAAGAACATTTTATTGCTTAACTGGTGGAAGTTGTAGACTAGACTGTATCCTTTCGGTACAAAAATGTTTGTGTCATATGAGTAAAAAATGTTTGTTTCCTACTAGGTTGAGTCTCCACATGTGGAGGCAACCCATATAACGTAAGGATAATCATGCAATTGACTGTACAATGCTCAATTCCCACCGCCATGTAGTTGTGTCTTTGTATCTAGATCGTCTTGGATGGGTGTAGAAATATAATATAACACATTTGACAAAACATGCGACTGTTATTAAACACGTTACCTGTTCTAAGTATTAGGTAAAATAAAAACATACCTCCTAAACTTCCTCCTCAATGCAGAGCTGCAATGGTTGGCATTTATATAGAAATTATTGAATGATGGATTGAGTCTTAGAAGAACTAATTGTGTGCCAAGTAAAGCTTGAAGTTGCATAGAATTTACCAACTTGACTCTTTATGGGTAGTAAATGAAAAGATCAACTCAGTTTTTAGATAATGAGTTCAGGTAGGTGACTCTTAACTATTCATTATTTAGGTTGAACAAGTTTAAAATATTTATTTGTAAGTAAGCCTTTATGCGCGTCCACCTATTTAAGAGAACGTGAATGCGAGTTCTGGTGAAAGTGAGGTATAGCCAATCTTTAAATACTATTATTAATGCAGAGTTTTGGGTGAGCTCATCCTTTCAACTTTTAATTTATTTTAAGCAATTGCCACAATTTATTGCCAATATTTGTCTACCGACTTCAAGCTTTATTACATCTCAACTGATACACATTTTGATCATTTTTCGCAGCTTTTTAGTAACTAGAGCACTACTTGAAGATCCACATTTGATTCAATGGACCCTGTTTTTCAAGGCGTTTCCAGCCTCATTGCTTTGATATGTGGGATGGTTATATAGTTTGCATCAATTAGATTTATTATATCGGAATTGATAAGTAAGCTTAGTGTATATATGCATATGCTCTCTTTTTCTTTTAGTAATGACAAGATACGACGCAACTTTATTGATTATTTCTGGGTTTGACGTTGGTTTTATTTTCAGGGTGAACAAACCTTACTTGCCTATTGGTTCGGCCCGTGGTAGACCTTTTTGTACAACAATCATGGTTTTTGGTTCCTCTATGTATTGCAAAGTTTTCGAGATATTAATGTAATTGTTGTTATAGTATATAGGTTTAGAAGATATTAGTTGCAGACGACATAATAAGGATTAATTATTAGGCTAACATGAGAATATTAGGTACTAGAGGAGCTGGTCATTAGGTCTCACTTATTGGATATATTGGTGCAAAATGAAAGAACACACACACACACAAAAAAAAAAAAAAAAAAAAAAAAAAAGAAAAAGAAAAAAGTGTATCAAATGTAGTGATGGATTAGTTTTAGATTTATTATGTGCATAACCTATTAACGGAGTGATTTCATATGCGTATTTTATTCTTAGCAACGTTATCATATAGGTACATTTACAAGCCACATGGGCTGAGCCCTACATACAAGGCTAACTATTATCACTTAATATAAACATGTCAAGTTATGGTTTTGATATGTAAAGCCCCCATTTTCCCCCATCTAGGAATCCAATTAAACAAATATTTTTTTTTAATCATTTAGGTACATTTACAAGCCACATGGGTCAAGCCCTACATAAACTGCAAACTATTATGAGTTTTTCTTGATTACCTTATGAATTTAAATATATATAAATGAACTCATATTGATGCCTTTTACTCTGAATGCATATGCCATTCAGTCATCATCATACCAGGTTATATATATAAGCACATAAGCTTTATATATAAAACAACCCTTTATTTAGAAAGTAAAATTGGAATGCAATCATTAGCTAATTGTGTTTTGGTTTACTTTCAATCTCTCTAACATGTTGAAGTGCTTTGCCAGGTGCAAAAATGTGAGTAAATTTGACAAGGGTAACATAAAAAGATCTCGTGCTTGATCGCGACGAAATATTGAACATAGCATTGGTCAAAATAAGTCAAGAGGAAAGACCCTAAAAGACCTTCAATATTTTTTTAATGGAGATTGGCATAAGATTGGGTTTGAATAATGGTGGCAAATAGAGTTGAAAGTGATTTATCAAGTTTTGAGGTTAAAGAAAGGGTGTACTGATGTTTAGTTCAAGAATGTTTATAAAAAACTTGCACCTGTATAAATTTCTTAGTCCTTTTAAATGACTTGATTTCTTAATCTTTTTAAACCGTTTTTCTATAATTTCCTCCTTGATTTCTGTCATACTCATTCCCAATTCACCTTCTTCGCCTTCTTTGATAAAATACTCACCAAGCTTAATCTCCATCCACCCATCTTCCCTTTGTTTTGGCCCATTCCCATTAGTACTCGGGGTGATGGGCAAAATGGGGTTCAGGTTGGCAACATGGCCTCTATTAAACATTCCCATTCGCCTTCTTGGCACAATTGGACAGACCCTTCGTGTCTCACCTTTGGAAGTTAAACTTTATACCTAAAGATGACCATGTCTATGAAAATACATATACGAACTATTACAATGTACATCAAACATAATTATAAAACACAATCAAGAAATATAATAAAAACAAAAAACAAACTATTTGTTTTTTAATAGATAAAATACATTATTAAAAAAAATTTTAAAAAATCCCGCGCGTGCGCGGGCATTATAACTAGTGTTATACAAAAGTAAAACAGAAGTAACAAGATACAAAAACCATTCACTGGAAACTCTACACTAATCCTAACTATGCTACCTAACAAAAAGATAGCACATGTCGGCAACTTTTTTTCAGATTAGTTTTTTCCATGGAGAAGGAATTTTTGTTGATGCCGCTGATTGAAGACAGCGTGTTGGGATACATGATAAAATTTGGACTCAATCCATCAGTCATACCCAGGGACGGAACCAGAAGACAAAGTCACCGGGTGCATTTATGAGAAATCAAACAAGACTACATGCATAACTTTTTGGGACCGGGTGCATCGATAGAAAAATAGAGGTTTTATAACAAAATTAACACTACGAGACAAAAATTCATGGGTATCCCGGGACACCACTGGTTCCGTCCCTGGTCATACCCGCAATGTTGGTTTTATGTAAAACACCGCTTTTCAGGTTGTAAACGAAAAAGACATACCTATTATGCTAGATCGTTTTTTTTTTTTTTTTTTTTTTTTTTTTGGTTGGGGGTGGGGGGGGGGGGGGGGGGGGGGTTGGGTTTCTAATTTATTTTGGAAGGGCCAGTTCGTAGATTTGTTTATATTATCAACTAAATTACCCCTAAAACTTATAAAATTTATACTAGTCGTTACAACTTTTGGGAGGGTCGGGACTCTCCCCTGCCCCTTAAATGGTCCGCCCTTGCAATTGATCGTAAGTACAGCTATAGTTTCTCCCTAAATCAAACATTCTTTTGGGCAGATCAATGGGGTGAGCGGGGTTTCGTAACTGCTCGGAACCGAACCGGAACCGCGAGAACCGAAAACCAAAAAATGGACGGCTAAGGAACCGAGAACCGGACCGAGTAGCATCTCTCGGTTCCAGTTCCGGTTCGGTTCTTTGCGGGTTTAACCGATTGGAACCGAAATTTGTAGATTTTATGAATTTAAAGTATAAGGTGGTGGTTTTGTGCATTTAGAATTTGAATATCTAAGGTTATAAATTCGTTAATCAACCGGTCCTTTTAAAAGAAACACGATTATCTTGTTGGAAAGTTAATCCACAAATCTTTGTTCGTTAATTGTCAAGTTAGAAAGTATAGGTATGTATTATGTATTTTAGTTTAGAAGTCTGTAAACCGGTATTGGGCTGGGTCCAAAAGAAACGGTTAAAAGCTTAATGACGTTTAGTTTTAGGGAAACGGTATACACCTCTTGATTGGTGCCGTTTCAGTGTGTATTTAAAGGTAGGATTCTGTAAACAACATGTAACCCACGTTTCATTATATATCAGTATTATTAAAGGGTTCAAACGTAGTTCTTGTTCTTATTTTGTTCTTGATGATGATGCATTCATGATGGTTGTTTTATTTAAAGACGATCCTGGAAGTATGAAGTATGGAACCTGTGAAATATCAACATTGGTATCAGAGACAAGGAATAAAACAACACAACAATTCATGTTTTGATCATCACTCAAGAATCCAGAAGAGAAGAAGAGACAATTGATTCAGGGAATCAATTAAGAAGAACAACGATTCAGGGAATCGTTTCAGAGAAAGAGAGAAAGAAGAACAGATCATCAAAGTGAAGACGGTGTGAAGCAACTATCCAAGAGGACAATCTGTGATAGATTGTATGATCAAGAAAACTAAGAAAAACCATTATGATGATGAAGGAGAGGCTGTGATGGTCTCAAAGATTAAAGAAAGCAGGGCTGTGATGGTCTCGAAGTTGAAGGAACAAGGCTGTGAAGGTCTCGAAGTCGAAAGCAAGAACAACAACCGCGAAGGTTCAAGAAGAAGAGATCAGGAACAAGAAGATTGAAGTAAACAAAGATTTATAGATTAAGGGGGAATCTGTTGGAAAGTTAATCCACAAATCTTTGTTCGTTAATTGTCAAGTTAGAAAGTATAGGTATGTATTATGTATTTTAGTTTAGAAGTCTGTAAACCGGTATTGGGCTGGGTCCAAAAGAAACGGTTAAAAGCTTAATGACGTTTAGTTTTAGGGAAACGGTATACACCTCTTGATTGGTGCCGTTTCAGTGTGTATTTAAAGGTAGGATTCTGTAAACAACATGTAACCCACGTTTCATTATATATCAGTATTATTAAAGGGTTCAAACGTAGTTCTTGTTCTTATTTTGTTCTTGATGATGATGCATTCATGATGGTTGTTTTATTTAAAGACGATCCTGGAAGTATGAAGTATGGAACCTGTGAAATATCAACATATCTGACTAAAGATTTTTAATGATTTTTACTTTTGTTGATATAGACCAACATAAATAAATTCGTGTCATATACACCTTTCTTCATTTTATCACGTCGATCTATACGAGGTTAAATAACATATTCAAGCTCTTCAATCTAAAAAAAAAAAAAAAAAAAAAAAAAAAAAACTCAACGTTGATATTTTCTAAGAGAACAACGGGCTGCTCGATCTGTATAGAGCTCAGATAGACATGCACTTGTGCCCCCAAAATCGCTAGGGTGTAAATATGACTGATTACTAAAGAAATATGATGGAACAAAAGCTATAATTTTATTCGGTTCTCGGTTCCAATTCGGTTATCGGTCCATTTGCTCACCCTAGTGTAAACCGTAAAGTGATAAAATGTTGATTTGGCAATGATGTGACGTTGTATTAAATATTTAAACTTAAATGAGTGTAATGTATTGGTGATTCCCTAAATGTTATAGCCACTTCCAAAGTGGCACAACCAGTTGTATGTCATGAGAGCTTTTAGTTCAGCCATTTCATAAATAACAACTTAAATGGCATAGAAAAAGAAAATATAGTAGGGCCCAAATGACATGTGAAATGGCATGTAGTGTTTTGGCACATGAGTGTTAAAACCTGATTAAGCCGCCGGGTCAATTAAAAAACCGGTTTTAAAAGTGCAGATGTTGAGTTGGACACCACACTACACAACCCGATACTCTTAAAATATTGGTTATTGTCTTTGTTGAGACAACCCTAAAGCATTAACAGATCCAATTATTAACAACAGGTAGCTTTTTAATAACTTGTTATATTGATTTTATGGCTGTGTTTATTATGTTTAGGTGAAATTACATTTTATATATTTATAAGGTCTTGTTTTGATGCACTATATCTGGTTTAGACCTGGCTATTCTGGCCAAGACCCGACTATATCTGGCCATGACCCGGCTTAATATGTGTGATATTTTAGTTAGAGAGGGAAGTTGACAATCCTAAATCTAACAATCACAGGTAGAAAAATTGGATATTTCGAATGACAGGTAGCAAAAATAGGAGTGTATCTGCTAATAAAAAAAAGGAAGGGCTGCAAACTTCATATGATCAACAGGTATCTTGCATATTTAATGTACCCAAGAATTTTTGTTTTTGTTCCATTTGTTGTAAATGAGAAAGGCCGAAGAATTCTTGTTTAAATACGAATTGAATTGTTTTTATATCACTGTAATCATAGTTTTTTTAATCAAACAGATCCGTCATGGATGGAATACCTTCAAATATCATGTTCAACATCTTCTCAAGAGTACCCGTTAAATGTTTGGCTCGGTCCCGGTGCGTATCAAAAGTATGGTGCAACTACATTGATGATCGTTACCTTGTCATCATTCATGACAAACGACTTGTAGAAGAACCAACACCCATCTTCTACCATCACCACCTTTGTCATGAGAAAATAACCCGCAGCCTATGTTTCCATGTCATTGAATCGAGACAAACTGGAAGTACTCGTGACTATGTCTTTGAGCCGAAAGAGGAACCGTTTTTGGAGTATTTTCGCAAGAAACCGCTCTCGAACTCTTCTATATTCATTGTAGTCCAAGGTTCTTGCAACGGGCTGATCTATTCATCACAACAAGAAGATAGTGCACTAACCTCGTTGGTCGTGGTCCATCCTCTAAGGAAACAATGTTATGAGCTTCCACCTTTTCCGCCGCGTTTTAAGAAGCACATGCGCAGAGTGTCATGTGGCCTTGTTTTTGATGCTTTCACCAACACTTGGAAGATGGTCTGTATTTTGTTAAAAGAATCTACGCCGCCAGATAAGCCTGATATGGTGAAGAAAAATCTATGCACAATGGTGCATCTATTTGGCACAAACTCGTGGAGAGAAATACCCAAAGTCCCATCTTATCCGGTAACAGGTAAAGCCGTATTTGCTAATGGTTGTCTGTATTGGTTGGTCAGTCATTCCGACATCAAAACAGATGGTCGAAGAGAAGTAGTATGGTTTGATGTAAAAAAGGAGGAATTTGGGTTGATTGATCCTCCCAAAAGAATGGGTGATTTATGGAAAACCGATATCTTTACGTCCGAACAATTGGTTGATCTAAATGGTGAAGTTGGTTATGTGTGTACTAGGACCATGGAGGTTTGGGTATTGAAGCAAAAAGAATGGGTGCCACACTGTCGGTTAGCAAGAAACATATATCCTAATTTTTACATATTCGTTTTGGGGTGTTGGAATAAAGACGGGGATATATTAATAAAAAGCTTAGGCAATGCAACTTATGCTTTTTTCGTTTACAACCTGAAAAGTGGCGCTTTACATAAAACGAACATTTTTGATCGGTTGAATGGTTGCAGCCCACACATTATTATGTATCCAAATGACCTCTTATCAATCCACGGCATCAACACAAAATCTTGTTGGATGAAAAAAACTGATATGAAAGAGAGCTGCCGAAAAATTCTATCTTTTGATTAGATAGTAATTTGTTTTCGATGTTTTTTTGGTTCCAAATTAGTATTCGTATTGGTTTCAGTGACTGGTTTGTTTTATCTTGTTGCTACCGTTTGATTGCTTTCATTATATGTTTATTTTCCCTTAATTAGTATGTATTGCATGCAAAATAATGATGATGCTTTTGTTTGATTGATTTTATCTTACGATCTTAACTTTGCAAAGAGACGATGGAAGGTATTTGTTCTTCGTTTACGACCTGGAAATTGGCGTTTGTGAAACTAAGAATAGAGTAGCCAACATCCCAATAAGCTGTTTAGTGACTGGTTTTTGTATCTTGTTACTTATGTTACTTTGATCGCTTTCATTTAATATGCAACAGAGAGCCATTTAGACGAAGAATCTTTACATTCCATACCTAAATAGAGCTCCAGCATCCCAACATACTTCTATACTAGCTATGTGAAAAATTGTGAGGCCATCTGAAGACTGTAATAGCATCAGTTATCCGAAAAATTGTACTTCAATGGAGTTTATCTTGGGTACACATATTTTAATCCCTCTGTCTCTTTGCTCATTCATGAGGTTAATTAGTAAGGGGTGTGAATGATCCCAGCCCGAGCTCGTGAATACTTGAGTTCTTCTTGTTTCAAACCTTATGTTTTTAAACATGGTATAGCGATAGTAGGTTTGATTACTTTTACTTATTTTGAGCTCGTTAATGAGATATTTATGTATTCATTTTCCTCTTTATATATATAAACATGTAACACAAGTTCGTGACCAGATTCATTTAGGAGAAATCAAGAATTTTGTACAGATCCATGTGGTCCGCCCCAAGGTGTTGTATGCAGAACTCTTACATCAATTGCTTTGCTAGTCTCTACATTTGGTTTGCTTTTTTTTCTAATGGCTAAAAAAATATTTAATCCAACTCTACATTTTGTGAAAATGGAAGAGGTATTAATCGGCTACTCAGACAACTTTGCTGTGTATTTTGTTTAGGACATACAGACGATGACACGCAAAGATGTGGTTTCACATTTTGTTGACAATTGGTTGACGGGTCAACACCTTAGGCGTTTTGTAGCTAACAAAATACAAAAAAACCAACTCGGATACACAATAACTTGATTTTGAAAGAATATAACTTGATTTTGAAATAATTCATCCAATTTGGGAACGATCATACTATATGTTGAAGATAATACCATTTCAACCATATCTGCCACTAAAGCAGGTGAGTTATAGACAAAATAAAAATGACAACCAGTTCGGGTCAAAAATATTGTGATTTTGAACGAAATACTACTTATAGAAGCAGAATAAACTATAAAGATTCTTGGTCTCAACCGCTACCAGTCGCATGTTAAACAAAAGCAAAACGGTGGAAACCACTAATTTGCAACAAACTCTTTGAAAGCATCACTAATCCAAACCTAAGAAAAAGATATCATATGTCGGAGAAGGAATTTTTGTTGATGCCAGGGCTTGAAGACAGGGTATTCGGATAATTCACACCCCCTTCGAATAACCCTCATTTAGACAGAAGGATCATGTTGGATCATAAGTGTAGATTGGCAGGGCTTGGGCCTAAGTCTACAGACCGGGCTTGGGCCGATTATCCTCTAATAACCTCAACCATGTGGGTTGTGTCCCATAACGGTACCCATCAACCCTACCCTGCAAATGTTTGATGCCTGTGAAATACCTCCACCCAATACCCAACCATGCTGCGGAACGGATCATGTTGAAAGCAACATCATTATTTTGCATGCAATACATAGCTAAATGGAAAACCAGTCAATGGGAACAATACTTAACATGGAAGTAGAAAAACTTAATGAAAATTAGATAGAACACGTTGGCAGCTTTTCTTCAGAATAGTTCTTTTTTCCATTGAGAAGGTGGAATTTGTGTTGATGCCGTGGATTGAAGACAACGTGTTGGGATACATGATAAAATTTGGACTCAATCCATCATCCCTACGGACCCTACCAGCAATGTTGGTTTTCTGTAATACACCAGTTTTGAGGTTGTAAACAAAAAAGACATACCCCCGTCTTTGTTCGAACCCATAACTTCCATCTTCCCACAACCAACTTTTTATTAATATATCTCCGTCTTTGTTCCAACAACCCATAACTTCTATGTCACAACCATAAGGAAGGTCTTTTTTATCAATCCGACAGTATGGAACCCATTCTTTTTGCTTCAATACCCAGAACTCCATGGTCCTGCCACACACATATCCAACTTCACCGTTTAGATCAACCAATAGTTCGTACTTATAGATATTGTGTCTCCCACTCATTCTTTTGGGAGGATCTATCAACCCAAATTCTTCTTTTTCTACATCAAACCATATTATCGGGCTTTCACTATCTTCGGTTATGAAGCCAATATGACCAACCAACCAATGCAAACAACCATTAGCAAATATGGCTTTACCTGTTATTGGATAAGATGGGACTTGGGGTATTTCTCGCCATGAGTCTGTGCCAAATACATGCACCAGTGTGCATATATAATTCTTCACCACAAAAGGTTCATCAGATACCACGTCGTCAATTTTACAAAAAACACACACCATCTTCAAGGTGTTGGTGGAAGCATCAAAGCCAAGCCCACACGACTCTGGTGGGTTAAAGGAGCCAGAACAATGCAGAAGAAGAGGTGTAGGTGGAAGCTCGTAACATTCTTTCCTTAGAGGATGGACCACAACCAACGAGGTTATTACATTATAATCGTCTTGTGACAAACACAGCAGCCCATTGCAAGAACCTTGAACGTCAATTCTGCCAAAAGAAGAAGATTCAGGGAGAGGTTTCTTATACTCAAAAAACGGTCCCTCTTTCGGCTCCAAGACATAATGAGTAGTTCCAGTTTGTTTAGATTCGGTGGCATGGAAACATAGGTGGTGGGTTGTTGTTCTATCACGAGAAAAAAGTAGATGGTACATGATGGGTGTTGGTTCTTCTACAACTCGTTTGTCATGAATGATCACAAGGTAAGGATCATCAATGTAGTTACACCATACTTTTGATACGCACCGGGATCGAGCCAAGCATTTAACGGGTACTCTTGAAAAGATGTTGAATATGATACTTGAAGGTAATCTATCCATGAATTGAAGGAACTGTTTAATATAAAAACTATGATTAGGTGGTGATATATATACCGAAAAGCAGCTATAGATAAAAACAATCCGATTGCTAATTTAAGAGGAAAGCAGATTATATTAGATGAACATATGTAGAGAAATTAGTAAATAGCGAAATTTGTAAACCGTAATCTTGCTTTTGAAAGATTTTTTAAAAGTATCAATATATAATACATGCCGCCATGGATGTTATTTGGTTGCACGAGTTATGAACCATTGGAATTTGTTTTAAGCACGGGCCAGGAAACCGAATCCATAAGTTTATTTCTTACAACTGTAATCAAAATTCTATTTTGTTAAAGAAAGTTAGACAAAAACACAGTTCTAACTTTTAGTAAGGGAATTCTATCGGTGTTAACTGCAAAATCCGACCGTTCATTATTCACTTTTTACAGTATAGGCTAGTAGGGGAATCCTTAGCCAAAATCATTGTATTAGCATATATACATCCTGAAAGACACCAAACAGTCAACTGTGAACATTCAACCTTTCTCATTTACATAAGGGAAAATTACCAAAATAGACCAGTCGCCCAGGCAACTTTTTTGATAGATCGGGCGACCAGACAACTTGTACAACGGGACACTTGTCGAATTTCATAAGCTGACAAGTGTCCCGTTGTACAAGTTGCCCGGTCTATTTTCGAATTAAAATTACCCCTGGTCTAAAAAGTGACAAACCATAGGGCAACGATCTAGTCATATAATTATCCCTTTACATAAAAGGAGCAAAAACATAAATTCTGACATCCCGTGTGTTAAATATGCAAGATACCTGTTCAACATATGACGTTTGCAGCCTTTCCTATTTTTGCTACGTGTGATTCGAAATCCGAATTTTCTACCTGTGATTGTTAGATACTTTGATTTAGGATTGTCAGTTAATAAACCAATTTATTAAGACTCACTTGTAGCAAAATTCAGCTATCATGCAAACCATATGCAGGGGCCAAAAACATAGTAAAACAACAAAAAATCTACCATTCACATGTCTGAACCAAGTGCTTGCTTACAACTATATATTACACGTTCTTAATAGGCTGCATTTGGTTAGAAGCGTGCACACAAACTTAGAAGTTAGAACAGACATGGAAGAACCACAAAGCTATAACATGCATATATCTATAACAAAAGCACAATATACATTTGTAGGTTTATATTAAAAAACCAAGAACCGACCGAACCGGCTCTTGGTGGTTTGTAGGAGCGACTTGTCGGCTTAAGCTTTACTTAACAAACATACAGCTCCTCAACCTGACTTCAAACTCAAGTTGCTACATATGCCTTTAACATTGCCTTATATACAACTAGCTTAAGCGGGTGTTTGTTTAATCTTATATGTGGCTAGACCCAAAATAAAGTCAAAATGGGTAAAAATGGCATAACCCTTTAAAACATAAATAACTTTATATACTAGATATAAAGCTTTGCAAATCTGTGTTTTTGCATGAAAATAACTCCAAAAGGGTTTAGAGAAATGGTTTACCATTGGAGCCCCAACAACAGCTAATCTGATGCATGCTTGCTGCACTTAAACTTGGTCTCACCTCCTACATCAAAACATGAAACATAAATTCACCACTTATTTATGCTTATTAGGACTAATAATTCTTACCTATATACAGTAGTTTCTTCTTTTTCTTGTACAACAGTCAGAGAGGGAAAAGAATGAGATGATGATTTAGAAGGGAAAGTGAAAAAGGAAAGTAAAGAAAACTATAAGTGTACTAATTATTAAAGAAAGCATCGGGAATGGTATGTTTTTTAGCCCCATAACTTTCCTCTCAAAAGTAGAAGTTTTCACTTAAAATTACCAATAAGCCCTTGTTAGTTTTTAATACCACAAATAGTAAGAATAGATTAGGAGGGCATCATAGTAAAAACGCCATATCTCTTTCTTTCATTTCTCTTCCATTTTGTCATCATTTTTATTTATTTATTTTTTTTAACGGCGACAATATATTAAAAGAAACAAAGAACAAAATACAAAAGAACAGCGACCCTCCGTTTAACCAAGATAGTTAAAACGGAAGATCCCCAACAAGAAATACAACAACAATGAGCTAACTACAAAAACAAGACTAAAAGGCACCAATCAAGACAAAAAGAAAACAAACCAACCCACATGTTCATGAACCCCATTAAGTGACCCATTGCCCCACCATACATTTGGAACCAAATGACCAGGTAGAACAAAAACACCAACGAAGCCAATGAAATCTACTATCACAACCAATAAAATTCAATAACTTGAATATAGAACAATTACTTGATATTTATAACCATGATGTCCCAACAAAAGCCGAATGCATCAACCACAATAGATGACCTGATATATGCAGTAGACTTTTGAATTAACTCACAATGCCAAACATCTTGAGAACACACTTATAACTTATATTTAAATAGATTTATACAAAATTAACAAGATTTATACAAAATTAAAGATGATTAAACTTTAAAAATTATGGTTAAATCGGTTTTTTCTATAAGCTTGTCGTTTAAGAGATATGTGAGTTTGAAATTTGAGGTGGAAAAACAAAAAATGGGTATATTGACGATTTTATCCCGGACGTGATTTTTTGATTATTTAAAGAGTGAGGACATGTGTCGCATAAAGAGCACTTTTTACATTTTTTATTTTGTGGCAACTTTCTAATTGAACCGCCACCAATGATAGTGTTGCGTTCACAATTACATCTACTATCCATTAGAGTTTTTAGTTGCATTCACTGTCCTTAATTAAAAAAAATAAAAAATAACACCGATGATCCTTTGTATCATTTTTTTTTTGTGTTAAAGGGTTTCTCCGGTAAATGAAATCATGATAACTTGCGTTACCACGTTGAGAAGCAGCCACATAAGCATAACGCCGGTTAGGCATTATGGTTCCTCGTGCTCTTATGTCATCTTGAGAACACACTTATATAAGTTATGTTTGTTTGCTTTCTTCTCACATTCTTTACTTTACTTTTCACCACTTTGTTTTTTTCTTTAAAAAATTCTTGAGAACACAGTGTTAATGTTTGAGGGTAAGGTTGTAAACAAACTGAACGTTCAGTGAACATTTCATGAACCGTTCAGTAAAAAGTTTGTTTATGTTCATTTATTAAATGAACGAACATGAACAATATTTTACGTTGGTTTAGTTAAATGAACGAACATGAACAAAAGTCTTATCTATTCATTTATATTCGTGAACGTCCAATTATGCGTTCGTTAACACTCGTTTATGTTTATTTATCTATTTATATTCATATATCATATCTTTTAATTTTATAATTTTAAAAATTGGTTTGTTTAAATAAAACAACACTTATAAAATAATATATTGTGAAGAACTTCAATAAAGCCTATGTTTGTTTGTCTATTTTCATTTATATTCAATCGTTTAAGTTCATTTAGTTTCTTAATGAACGAAAATAAACGAACATGAACAACTCATTTTCATAATAAACGAACATGAACAAGAAAATTCATCCGTTTAAGCGTCCGTGTCCATTTATTTGTCCGGTTAAAATTAAATGAACGAACATGAAAAAGGTTCCGTTCGTGTTTGTCCGGTTCGTTTACAGCCCTATTTGAGGGTTTAAGGTTGTCTCAACTATCAACAAAGACAATAAGAAAAATAATGTTTAATAAGCTATTTTCTCTCTCCTCTAACAAAGGGTGTTCATCGGTTCGGTTATCGGGTTAATCGGTTTATTTGGTTCGGGTTGTTCGGTTATTTTTTGTCATAACCGAAAACCGAACCGAACCGAAAATATCTGTGGCAGAACAGAACCGAGAACCGAACTGAAGTTCGGTTTGGTTATGGGCAATGACGGATACAAGATTTTATTTTGACTACCGGCGAAGTGTTAAATGGTACTGTACTGTATAAGCAAAGTGGTTGGGTCGGGTCGGGTCGGGTATATGTGGGTCTAACCGGGGATAGCCGGGTCAAGCCGGAATGACCGGGTCTTGGCCGGAATGGCCGAGTTTGGCCGGGTATAGACCATAATAAATATATAAAATGTAATTTCACCTAAACATAATAAACAGAGGCATAAAATGAATGTAGCAAGAAACCTTAGAGCCTTAATCTGACAAAATTGGATCAGTTAATGTTTTAGGTTTTAAAGCTGTCTCAACTAAGACAATAAAAGCAAACAAAGTTTCATTAAAGGATCATTCTTTTTTTGGAAATTCAAGTTATGAAAAACTTTAAAGTGTTAAAATATGGTTAGGAATATTTTACTGTGACTGTTAAAATATTAAAGTGTTAAATGGTACTATAAGCAAAGTGGATGATGGGTCAGGTGGAAGGGTCTAAATGGGTTACTTAAGAGCACGAGTTGAAAATGGGTTAGGTCAGACGGGTCTTGGTTCGGGATGACCTACCTGTTTTTTATTTAAAAAAAAAAATTGAGTAAAACATAAATAAGTGAAAAGAGCTATTGTGGTTTTTTATCAACTCGCTGAACGCTAGATTCGTTATAAGACGAAGTACAGATAATGTTCATTTTAGTGTCAAGTTGCCACCCTTTTACTTTTGGAACGATACGAAGTTAGAGAGAAAAAGATCACAAAAAAGGTATTGTTAGTCTATGATTGTTGTGATTACTCATAATGTAATCCAAAACACGATCATTGTAACCCGACCCGATAACAACCCGAACCCGTGATATGAGTTGAAATGGATAGTTGTTTGGCACGTGAGGTGCACGTGCATAGCTTTAGAGTTAGACACGTGAGGTGCACGTGTGTTACTCCAACAGCTTTTCCCTCCATTCCAGCCCATAACCTGCCCTTTAAATACCCGTTTAGTTGTCATATTTCATTCAGTCTGTTTTGTATCAATTTCTCTCTCATTTTCTATCAAACACTTGTAACTGATTTCTGGTCATTATGATCAATCATCAATGGAGATATAAGGTTCAATTCATGTTCTAGCTATTGTGAATTCATCTTATCCTCATGTTCTTATATCATTTCTTACTGAAATCTATAAGTCCATATCTTGCTCATATCAACCCGGCAACCCGATTCCTTATCGGGTCAAGTTGCGGGTCACACAATTATAATAAAAAACCCAAATCAACCCGAACCGATGACATAGTCCTAGTATAATCAAGCTCTACTATCAAATGAAGTCGAGTAATTTTCATATGACCATCTCATTAATGAGCTCAAAATTAGTAAAAGAGATCAAACCTACTATATATCAAGATCTACTATGCTTAACAAGTCGAGCTTAAAATAAAAACATTAGGTTTGAAACAAGCCAAACCCAATTGCAAGTTCAAGCTTTATACATACAAAAAGCGGAACTAAAGTATTAATACCTAGGCTCGGCTAATTCACACCCCTTCGAGTAACCCTCATTTAGACAGACCATAGGGTGTGGTAACTCGAGTTAAACCTTAACGTAGTGTCACGTCAGCGCCACATCAGCTTTAACATTTTAACCTTATCTAAAAATAAAAAAAAATCCCATATCATAACTCAATCTTAACTTTTAATAAAAAAAAAAAAAAAAAAAAACCACATTTTAGGGGGGTGAATATGTAGAATTTTAATGGCGAATATGTAACTCAGTGCCTTTAACTCAAAAAAGTTAAGGTTTTACTTTGGCGGTATGGTAACTCACACCTTAACTCAATGCCTTAACTAAACGTTAAGGTGGTAACGCACACCTTAAGTCAATGCCTTAACTCACTTGGGCGGTATGATAACTCAACCCTTAACTCAAAAAAGTTAAGGTTTCACTAACTCTCCACGTTACCATACCGCATGCTCTAAGGATCATGTTGAAAGCAACATCATTATTTTGCATGCAATACATATATAGCTAAATGGAAAAATAAAAAAAGCCAGAGTACATTGAAAGCAGTAGCAACAAAATTAAACAAACCAGTCAATGGAAACAATACTTAAGTACATGGAAGTAGAAAAACTTAGTGAAAATTGGATAGAACGTGTTGGCAGCTTTTCTTGAGAATAGTTTTTTTCATGGAGAAGGAATTTTTGTTGATGCCGTAATCAATAACCTTTGTAAATAAACATGGAAAACACATATTTGATATCTATTCACACCCCTTCGAATAACTCTGATCATGTAGACAGAAGGTTGCATGCAATACATAGCTAAATGGGAAAAATAAACAAGCCAGAGTACATTGTAAGCAATCAAACAGTAGCAACAAATTAAACAAACCAGTCAATGGAAACAATATTACTTAACATGGAAGTAGAAAAACTTAATGAAAATTAGATAGAACATGTTGGCAGCTTTTCTTGAGACCAGTTTTTCTCATGTAGAAGGAATTTGCATTGATGCCGTGGATTGAAGACAGCGTATTGGGATACATGATAAAACTTGGACTCTCCCTATTCATACCAGCAATGTTGGTTTTCTGTAATTCACCACTTTTCAGGTTGTAAACGACTAATTCATACTTTCCATTGCCTCTCCCTATGCATTTTATTAATATATCCCCGTCTTTATTCCAACACCCCATAACGTTTATGTAAGCATCAGGAGTTATTTCTTTTGCAAACCGGCAGTGTGGCACCCATTCTTTTTGCTTATTCAATACCCAAAAATCCATGGTCCTAGTACACACATATCCAACTTCACCATTCAGATCAACCACTTGATCATAATAACAACTATAGTTTCTCCATAAATCGCACATTCTTTTTGGAGGATCAATCAGCCCAAACTCTTCTTTCTCCACATCAAACCATATTACAGGTCTTCCACCATCTTGGGTTCCTACGTCGAGATGACTAACCAACCAATGCAAACAACCATTAGCAAATACAGTTCCATCCGTTATCGGATAAGGCGGGACTTGGGGTATTTCCCGCCATGAGTTTGTGCCAAATTCATGCACCATTGTGCATAGATACTTCTTCACCACATTAGGGTCATTAGATACCTTTTTACTTTTACACAAAACACACACCATCTTCAAAGTATTTGTGGAAGCATCAAAGGCAAGCCCACATGACCCTCGGAGCATGTAACTATCAAAACGTATAGGAAGAGGTGGAAGCTCGTAACATTCTTTCCTTAGAGGATGCACCACAACCAACGAGGTTACTACTTTACCGTTGTCTTGTGACAAACAGATCAGCCCATTGCAAGAACCTTGGACTCGAATTTTGACTCTAGATGATTTAGAGAGCGGTATTTTGCACAAATACTCCAAAAACGGGCCCTCTTTTGCCTCCAAGACATAATTATGGTTTGCTCCAGCTTGTTTAGATTCAATGACATGGAAACATACGCTAAGGGTTATCTTGTCAAGAGAAAGGTGTGGATGGTATAGGATGGGTGTGGGTTCTTCTACAAGTCGTTTGTCATGAATGATCACAAGGTAACGATCATCAATGTAGTTACACCATACTTTTGATACGCACCGGGATCGAGCCAAACATTTAACGGGTACTTTTGAGAAGATGTTGAATATGATATTTGAAGGTAATCTATCCATGAAGGAACTGCTTAATATAAAAACTAAGATTAGGTGATGATATATAAACCGAAAAGCGGCTATAAGTAAAACAAAATTCGATTACTAATTTAATAACGAGATTTGTAAACTGTAATCTTGCTTTTGAAAGATTTTTAAAAGTATCGATATGACATGCTGTCATGGATGGTATTTGGTTGCACGCGTTATGAACCATTGGTAAGGGCTAGAAAGCTGAATCCATAAGTTTATTACTTACAACTGTATGAAAATTCTATTTTGTTAGAGCAATTTAGACAAAAGCACAGTTCTAACTTTCAGAGTATACCAATAATTAAACAAAGCAAAGTATCATAGTATGCAAAATACCTGTTCATCATATGAAGTTTGCAGCCTTTCTTTTTTGCATTAGCAGATATACTCCTATTTTAGCTACCTGTGATTCTAAATCTGATTTTTCTACCTGTGATTGTTAGATTTAGGATTGGTATATTCCACCAAACAATAAAATTCGCTATTATGCAAACCATATAACTATGCAGGGGCCAAAAACATAGTAAAACCTACGATTCACATAGTGAAAGTAAGTACCTAACACGTATCTAAACCAAGTGCTGGCTTACAACTATATACTACACCCTCTTAATAGGCTGCATTTGGTTGCACGAGTTATGAACGATTTGGAATTTACGTTAAGATTTAAGAACAGGCTAGAAATCCAAATCCACAAGTTTATTTCTTACAATTGTAGTGAAAATTCTATTTTTGATAGAGGAATTTAGACAAAAACAGAGTTTTAGCTTTTGGTAAGGGAATTCTATCAGTGGAAGATTAAGGCAACGCAAAAGGAGGAGTTTCAACAAGATCCGAAAAAGACATACAAGTGCAGCTTTCCAACAAGTGCTTATTGCAAAATCCGATCGTTCATAAGATGCGAGTCAAAAAGCATCAAAGAAACATAATTCCCTTTTTACAGTATAGGCTAGTAAGGGGGAATCGTAAGCCGAAATCATAAACAGAAAACGTATTTACTATTTCCTCTATCTACAAATAATCAAACACAACAAACTACCAATGTATTAGCATATTTACATCTTTAAAGACAATAAGCAGCAAACTGTGAACATTCAGCCTTTCTTATTTACAACAAAAGGAGCAAAAACATAAATTCCGACATTCCGATTTTTCTACCTGTGATTGTTAGATTTAGGATTGTCAATTATGCAAACCACTTAACTATGCAGGGGCCAAAAGCTTAGAAAAACAACACAAAATCTACCATTCACATATCTGAACCAAGTGCTTGGTTACCACTACCTATTACACCCTCTTAATAGGCTGCATTTGCGTAGAAGCACACAAACACGTCCAAAACTTAGAAGGTAGAACAGACATGGAAGAAACACAAAGCTAAAACCTGAATATCTCCATAACAAAATCACAACATGCATTTGTAGGTTTTTATGTTTATTTTAAAAAGCCGAAAACCGACTAAACCGGCTCTCGGCAGTTTATCGGAGTGACTTGTACTGGCCTGTTCGGCTTAAGCTTTAGTTAACAAACATAGGCTCAAGTTGCTACATACGTTTCCTACGACTTTTAGATTTATACCTCTCTTTCACCCATTCAATATTGCCTTCTACGCTTTATATACCAGTATACCACTAGCCCATGTGTTTTATAAAAACCGTTTACTCCATAATTCACAACTACCCTCTCTAACTAAAATATCACACATATAGCCGGGTCTTAGCCGGAATATCCGGGTCTAAACCGGATATATCCGGGTCTTGTCCGGATACATCCGAGTGCCCGAGTCTTGGCTGGAATAGCCGGTTCTTAGCCGAAATAACTGGGTTTAGACGGGTCTGACCGGAATTCTAGGATATAAGCACAGCCGAAAAGTGCATCAAAAAACAAATATGTAAACATAATAAACAAAGTTAATGTAACATCTTAAAAAGTAGTTGAAAGAGAAGAAACATAGATTTCGTAATATCAATATATATACCTGTTGTTGTTAATGATGACGAGGAAATTAAAACCTTAGAGCCTTAATCTGACAATTAATATACGGGTCGTGGACTGTTAATGTTTGAGGGTTTAAGGTTGTCTCAACTCTCAACAAAGACAATAAGCAAAAACTAAGTTTAATAAAAGGATCACTCTTTTAGTCTTTTTAAGAGTAAATTACACTATTGGTCCCTTAAGGTTTAACCCAAATCCCTATTATTTAAGTATGTATGTAGTGTCTAATTTATATAACTAAGTATTTGATGCTAAAAATCTATATAATTAAAATAAACAAAAATGTAAATTATGTGATTGGGTTTTTCGGGTAACCCAAAAATGTAGTTAATTCAAATTTGGTTTTTGGTTCGGTTTGATCAATGTTTGAATTCGGTTCGATTTTTCGATTATGCTTGCAAAAGATTTTAAACCGAATCAAATAAATCGTGAAACCAGGAAACCAAAGATGAACACCCGGTTTCGCCTTTTATATGTTCAAGTAAATAAGCCCGTAAAACATTAAAAACAAAATTTACTATCTTTAAGAGTACAAAGTTTTCAAGTAAAAGAAATTGGGCCTACACCATGCAATGTATTCAAATTTTTAAACCCATAACCTTTCAAATACACGGTCTCACCATCAGCCTAAAAGATAACTTTTTGGGCCCCCCTTTATTACCCTCGTCCAATATTAATTGGTACTTTGCAAAGTATAAAAAAATAAAGTTTACATCAGTCAGTTTGGAAGGAAACATTTATCCAAAAAGTTAATCAATAACCTTTGTAAATAAACATGGAAAACACATATATTTGATATCTTAATGAGGAGCTATCCCTACTCAAATGATTACATGTATGTTTTATCTATGCTCATCTGAAACACATGAGCCATGGCTAAAAACAAGAGAAACTTAACATACATGCCTAAACTCGTGACTAATTCATTAATAATTTGACACATTACTTATCTATTTAGTCACTCTTAATCTTCTCTTTTAAAATTTTCATGTGACACTATCTGGTTTTTAAGCATATCTTTAATCATGGGTTCAGTCAGTACCCATGTCTACTCTCCTAGATTTTAGTTTGTTTCCTTTGGCTTAGGGTTTTCCAATACTCAGCTGAGCAACATTGTAAACAAAGGATCCTCCGGCGTTAAGGTGTCATGTACAACATAAGGTGTCATGTTGATTTCAGTGTATCATGCGATCCATTACTGATTCTACTAAATGACACGTCATTTAGAATGTAAATGATAACGCCTATTTGATCTCCGAATAATTTATCGATTGAGTCTCAGCCGTGACCATCAAACTGAAAGCTATCAAACTGAAGCAACAAAACACAAAAACTGTAAAGAGTCTGTTGAAACTAAACTAATCCGGAACAAAAATATTGAAAGCAACACGAATATAAACTTTAGCCCCTAACAGAAAGATATTATTAAATCTTGGCAGCTTTTCTTCAGATCAAGCTCCACATAACGAAGTCGAGTAATTTTTCATATGATCATCTCATTAATTAGGTCAAAATAAGTAAGAAAGATCAAACCTACTACTATCAAGCTCTACTATGCTTAACAATTCGAGTTTAAATTAAAAACACAAGGCTTGAAACGAGCTGAACCCAAGTTCAAGCTTTATACGTACAAAACAAATGGAACTCAAGTATTAATGTATGGACTCGGCTTATTCATACACCTTCGAATAACCCTCACTTAGACAGAAGGTTGCATGCAATACATAGCTAAATGGAAAAATAAACAAGCCGGAGTACATTGAAAGCAATCAAACAGTAGCAACAAATTAAACAAACCAGTCAATGGAAACAATACTTAAGTACATGGAAGTAGAAAAACTTAATGAAAATTAGATAGAACATGTTGGCAGCTTTTCTTGAGAATTGTTTTTTTCATGGAGAAGGAATTTGCATTGATGCCGTGGATTGAAGACAGGGTATTGGGATACATGATAAAACTTGGACTCTCCCTATTCATACCAGCAATGTTGGTTTTCTGTAATTCACCACTTTTCAGGTTGTAAACGACTAATTCATACTTTCCATTGCCTCTCCCTATGCATTTTATTAATATATCCCCGTCTTTATTCCAACACCCCATAACGTTTATGTAAGCATCAGGAGTTATTTCTTTTGCAAACCGACAGTGTGGCACCCATTCTTTTTGCTTATTCAATACCCAAAACTCCATGGTCCTAGTACACACATATCCAACTTCACCATTCAGATCAACCACTTGATCATAATAACAACTATAGTTTCTCCATAAATCGCACATTCTTTTTGGAGGATCAATCAGCCCAAACTCTTCTTTCTCTACATCAAACCATATTACAGGTCTTCCACCATCTTGGGTTCCTACGTCAAGATGACCAACCAACCAATGCAAACAACCATTAGCAAATACAGTTCCATCCGTTATCGGATAAGGCGGGACTTGGGGTATTTCCCGCCATGAGTTTGTGCCAAATTCATGCACCATTGTGTATAGATACTTCTTCACCACATTAGGGTCATTAGATACCTTTTTACTTTTACACAAAACACACACCATCTTCAAAGTATTTGTGGAAGCATCAAAGGCAAGCCCACATGACCCTCGGAGCATGTAACTATCAAAACGTATAGGAAGAGGTGGAAGCTCGTAACATTCTTTCCTTAGAGGATGCACCACAACCAACGAGGTTACTACTTTACCGTTTTCTTGTGACAAACAGATCAGCCCATTGCAAGAACCTTGGACTCGAATTTTGACTCTAGATGATTTAGAGAGCGGTGTTTTGCACAAATACTCCAAAAACGGGCCCTCTTTTGCCTCCAAGACATAATTATGGTTTGCTCCAGCTTGTTTAGATTCAATGACATGGAAACATACGCTATGGGTTATCTTCTCAAGAGAAAGGTGTGGATGGTATAGGATGGGTGTGGGTTCTTCTACAAGTCGTTTGTCATGAATGATCACAAGGTAACGATCATCAATGTAGTTACACCATACTTTTGATACGCACCGGGATCGAGCCAAACATTTAACGGGTACTTTTGAGAAGATGTTGAATATGATATTTGAAGGTAATCTATCCATGAAGGAACTGCTTAATATAAAAACTAAGATTAAGTGATGATATATAAACCGAAAAGCAGCTATCAGTAAAACACAATTCGATTCCTAATTTAATAACGAGATTTGCAAACCATAATCTTGCTTTTGAAAGATTTTTAAAAGTATCAATATGACATGCTGCCATGGATGGTATTTGGTTGCACGCGTTATGAACCATTGGTAAGGGCTAGAAAGCTGAATCCATAAGTTTATTACTTACAACTGTATGAAAATTCTATTTTGTTAGATGAATTCAGACAAAAACAAGGTATCATTGTATTAACAAAGTATCTTTTTTGCATTAGCAGATATACACCTATTTTAGCTACCTGTGATTCTTAGATTTAGGATTGTTATATTCCACCAAACAATAAAATTCGCTATTATGCAAACCACATAACTATGCAGGGGCCAAAAACATAGTAAAACCTACGATTCACATAATGAAAGTAAGTACCTAACACGTATCTAAACCAAGTGCTGGCTTACAACTATATACTACACCCTCTTAATAGGCTGCATTTGGTTGCACGAGTTATGAACGATTTGGAATTTGCGTTAAGAACAGGCTAGAGATCCAAATCCACAAGTTTATTTCCTACAATCGTAGTGAAAATTCTATTTTTGATAGAGGAATTTAGACAAAAACAGAGTTTTAGCTTTTGGTAAGGGAATTCTATCAGTGGAAGATTAAGGCAACGCAAAAGGAGGAGTTTCAACAAGATCCGAAAAAGACATACAAGTGCAGCTTTCCAACAAGTTCTTATTGCAAAATCCGATCGTTCATAAGATGCGAGTCCAAAAGCATCAAAGAAACATAATTCCCTTTTTACAGTATAGGCTAGTAAGGGGGAATCGTAAGCCAAAATCATAAACAGAAAACGTATTTACTATTTCCTCTATATGACAATACAAATAATCAAACACAACAAACTACCAATGTATTAGCATATTTACATCTTTAAAGACAATAAGCAGCAAACTGTGAACATTCAGCCTTTCTTATTTACAACAAAAGGAGCAAAAACATAAATTCCGACATTCCGATTTTTCTACCTGTGATTGTTAGATTTAGGATTGTCAATTATGCAAACCACTTAACTATGCAGGGGCCAAAAACTTAGTAAAACAACACAAAATCTACCATTCACATGTCTGAACCAATTAAGTGCTTGCTTACAACTATATATTACACGTTCTTAACTGTGAACATTTGCGTAGAAGCACACAAACACGTCCAAAACTTTAGAAGGTAGAACAGACATGGAAGAAACACAAAGCTAAAACCTGAATATCTCTATAACAAAATCACAACATGCATTTGTAGGTTTTTATGTTTATTTTAAAAAGCCGAAAACCGACTAAACCGGCTCTCGGCAGTTTATCGGAGTGACTTGTACTGGCCTGTTTGGCTTAAGCTTTAGTTAACAAACATAGGCTCAAGTTGCTACATATGTTTCCTACGACTTTTAGATTTATACCTCTCTTTCACCCATTCAATATTGCCTTCTACGCTTTATATACCAGTATACCACTAGCCCATGTGTTTTATAAAAACCGTTTACTCCATAATTCACAACTACCCTCTCTAACTAAAATATCACACATATAGCCGGGTCTTAGCCGGAATATCCGGGTCTAAACCGGATATATCCGGGTCTTGTCCGGATACAGCCGAGTGCCCGAGTCTTGGCTGGAATAGCCGGTTCTTAGCTGGAATAGCCGGTTCTTAGCCGAAATAACTGGGTTTAGACGGGTCTGACCGGAATTCTAGGATATAAGCACAGCCGAAAAGTGCATCAAAAAACAAATATGTAAACATAATAAACAAAGTTAATGTAACATCTTAAAAAGTAGTTGAAAGACAAGAAACATAGATTTCGTAAAATATCAATATACCTGTTGTTGTTAATGATGACGAGGAAATTAAAACCTTAGAGCCTTAATCTGACAATTAATATACGGGTCGTGGACTGTTAATGTTTGAGGGTTTAAGGTTGTCTCAACTCTCAACAAAGACAATAAGCAAAAATTAAGTTTAATAAAAGGATCACTCTTTTAGTCTTTTTAAGAGTAAATTACACTATTGGTCCCTTAAGGTTTAACCCAAATCCCTATTATTTAATACGTATGTAGTGTCTAAGTTATATAACTAAGTATTTGATGCTAAAATCTATATAATTAAAATAAACAAAAATGTAAATTATGTGATTGGGTTTTTCAGGTAACCCAAAAATGTAGTTAATGGTTCGGTTTGATCAATGTTTGAATTCGGTTCGATTTTTCGATTATGCTTGCAAAAGATTTTAAACCGAACCAAATAAATCGCGAAACCAGGAAACCAAAGATGAACACCCGGTTTCGCCTTTTATATGTTCAAGTAAATAAGCCCGTAAAACATTAAAAACAAAATTTACTATCTTTAAGAGTACAAAGTTTTCAAGTAAAAGAAATTGGGCCTACACCATGCAATGTATTTCAAATTTTTAAACCCATAACCTTTCAAATACACGGTCTCACCATCAGCCTAAAAGATAACTTTTTGGGCCGTTTTTTATTACCCTCGTCCAATATTAATTGGTACTTTGCAAAGTATAAAAAAATAAAGTTTACATCAGTCAGTTTGGAAGGAAACAATTATCCAAAAAGTTAATCAATAACCTTTGTAAATAAACATGGAAAACACATATATTTGATATCTTAATGAGGAGCTATCCCTACTCAAATGATTACATGTATGTTTTATCTATGCTCATCTGAAACACATGAGCCATGGCTAAAAACAAGAGAAACTTAACATACATGTCTAAAGTCGTGACTAATTCATTAATAATTTGACACATTACTTATCTATTTAGTCACTCTTAATCTTCTCTTTTAATTTTTTCATGTGACACTATCGGGGTTTTAAGCATATCTTTAATCATGGGTTTTAGTCAGTACCCATGTCTACTCTCCTAGATTTTAGTTTGTTTCCTTTGGCTTAGGGTTTTCCAATACTCAGCTGAGCACCATTGTAAACAAAGGATCCTCAGGCGTTAAGGCGCACTAAAGGTGTCATGTTGACTTCAGTGTATCATGCGATTCTACTAAATAGCACGTCATCTAGAATGTAAATGATAATGCCTATTTGATCTCCCAATAATTTATCGATTGAGTCTCAGCTGTGAGAATCAAACTGAAGCAAGAAAATACAAAAACTGTAACACAGATTCTTTGAAACTAAACTAATCTGGAACAAAAACATTGAAAGCAACACAAATATAAACTTTACCCCTAACAAAAAGATATTAAATCTTGGCAGCGCGCTTTTCTTCAGATCAGTTTTTTTTCATGGAGAAGGAATTTGTGTTGATGCCATGGATAGAGACAGGGTATTCGGATACATAAAAATATTTAGACTAGGTCCATCCTCTGGACCAGCAACGTTGGTTTTATGTAAAACACCACTTTTCAGGTAACAACCATGACGTCTATGTAACAACCATGAGGAATGCCTTTTTTTTCAAACCGACAGTGTGGAACCCATTCTTTTTGCTTCAATACCCAAACCTCCATGGTCCAACTTCACCATTTAGATCAACCAATTGATCGTACGTACAGCTATAGTTTCTCCATAAATCACACATTCTTTTCGGACGATTAATCAACCCAAGTTCCTCCTTGTTTACATCAAACCAAATTACTTCTCTTCCACCATCTTCAGTTTTTATGTCAATATGTCAATATGACTGACTAATCAACACAAATTCCTCCTTGGATATGACGGGACTTGGGGTATTTCTCGCCATGAGTTTGTGCCAAATACATGCACCATTGTGCATGGTTTTTTCCTCATCATATCAGGTTTGTTAATTGGTGCATGCTCTTTAAGCAAAACACACACCATCTTCAAAGTGTTGGTGGAAGTATCGAAACCAAGCCCACAAGACTCTCTGCGCATATGCTTATCAAAACGTGTGACAACCGGCAGTTTAGGGAGCCATTTTAAAAATCCGCATTTCGATATAAGTTCGTTTATAATTTTTATTTGAAATTTTCATTTCACAGCGAACTTGTAAGACCTATTTTATGGATATTTTAAGTAATGACGTTATGGTATTCGTGAATTATGTTCATAATTCGTTTTTGATTATGTGATCGGTGATGTATAATTGAATTCTCACTTGGTACTACGTTGACTTTGGCACTAGGATTACCTAACATAATTTTATGATTCGTCTTAACGAGTCCGTTATTATTTTAATTGATTACGAGAGGTTCTCGTGTAATATGGAAATTTTAAAATGAGTTCGGGTTCGGGCCACGTGTTTTTACATCTACCCGTAATACCCGCTCCACCGTAATAAGATTATTATTATTACTATTATTAACCTTATTATTAATAACAAAAAAAGAAAAAAAAAAATGAAAAGTTAATACAAAAAGGGTGTGGTTCGGTTCCGGTTCACACACACCAACACAACACTCATTTTTTTTAACTCTCTCTCTCACTCTCATCTCCTCACCATCCTAACCCTAGCCGCCGAACGTAATTTCCGGCCACCGCCGCCGCACCTCCGCCTCCACAACAAAACCACCACCACTATCTTAACCCTCATCCTCTCCTCTTTCATTTGAGCTATCACACGCGCCCTAAAACACCTTCTAACATCACGAAATCTCATTAAATCCGAACGGTGTACCCTTGTTTTTACTAGATCCGCGTGTCTATTGATTCAAGAAGGTGAGTATTGATAACTAGGCACCTTGGGTGCCTCGATATGGTTCTAAATCCGTGGAAACATGGCTTAAAAATTTATGGGTGTGATGATATACGAGCTAAACATGTTGGGAAACTAATGGTTTTGATAACTATACACGTTTGGTATCCGGGTGTGGTTTAGTTTTGTCGGGTCGAAGGGTACCCGAGGGTGGAAACCCTCGGGTTGGGCTTGTTCTTTCGGCTATTCGAACTTGTTGATTATTGGTGGTCGATTGAGGATGTTGGATCCTCATTCTTGTTGTTGACCGATTATTGATGGTCAAGGTTAACCATGGTTTCGAGTGGTACCTTGGCCGACCACCCATGTGGGTCATGTGGTTTGATAGCTCGATGCTATCTTGATCCGACTCTTGTGAGTCGCGACCTCTCGGCCGTGTTTGGTTATTCTTTGCCGCGACCCTATGTGGTCAAATTGGCAGTTTGGTTGTGCTCGTTGGAGCTTATTTTGATGACATTTGAGGTGGTTGATTCGAGTCCTCGTGACTCGTGGTTTTGAGCCGTGACTCAAGTGAGTCGAAGGCTCGGGTTTGGCTTGGTAAACCGACCCAAACATTAACATGGTTAATGTTATTTTTGTGTGATTATTGTGAACTAATTGTTATACTTTTAATTGTTATGATTATTTTTGGTAGATGATTATTGTTGTGGTATTATATTTCTCGGCCGTATGCTTTGGGCCGAATTGGAATGGACATTAGTTATTGGTTATGGTTTGTATATTGAGAAGTTGTTGTCGATTGGGATGTGATATGAGGACCGGTTATGAGACGGTCATTAGATGACGGAGATAGGTTAGTTGGGTACCGTAGTCAGACCTTATTGTTGTAGCCCGTGGTTGAGATTGTGATTGGACGGAGTTATTGTTTGTGACTTTGGTTTATTATTGGACTTGGACAATGAGCCGAGAGTCATGACTCGGACATATGACCATTTCGTGTAACTCAATAAATATTAAAAGTAAAACGAGAATAATAAAACTCGTAATAATAATTATTAGTAATATGAACGTTTATACGAAAGTATATACGTGAGTAACGTATATATAACTATATAAACGCGTATATTAATAATAATAATAATCACGAGTCGTATTATAAATAATACGATTAGATACATATTAGGCTACGAAAGTGGCGTAATATTAATTAAACGTATTATTATTATTAGAAATTGTGTTATAAACGGGAAACTCCCGACAATTATGAAACGTTAAATAAAAAGTCGTTTTGGATATATAACGAATAAACTTATTGAGTTAGGCGAAATTGTCGTCACTCGGGTCCAGGTAAGTTATTTGCGACATTCGTGTTGTCTCGGATATATGACGACTAATATAGACGTTTTCTATAAATAAATAACCACCCAACCGTAAGGTTGAGCCGGGTTGTTTGATTATATGAAACGAATATATTAGTGGGCATCGTATCCTACGACGCCCATAGGTTGTAGTATATGTAAAGGGTAATAGATTGCGAGTGTATATATCGGGAAATCTGGCCAATTTGACGATATATACGAGGAATTTATTAAACTATGATATATACTATATAGTAATTATGTGCTATGTGCTTTATATGTGCTTTAGATTGGGTGTAATCTTGGAACGGTATATTACGTAAATAAATGTGAGGATTATCAAATCGACGGATTTGATAAACTTTGGCGATTTATTTAAATGATATATTGGGCTAATATTAGATCTATAGTTTGTTATATGTTCTATGTGCGATCTTATTGGTTTGTTTTGAGTCGACCCACCACCCGTATGGATACCAAACGCAAATACACCAAACTAATACGAAATGGATTTTCGGAAATAAAACGGATTCTCGTCCGGGTTTGGGAATATTATATATTTGAGGAAATGATTTCTGAAAGAGTTAATATTGTTAGATCGTGCCAAGTCCGTAGTTGCTGTTTCGTGAGTTATCATACATCTTATTGCTACCTACCTCGTCTTGCTATATTTCTGGACTTGAGGTGAGTCATAGCCCCACTTTTTACTCTTGAACTATGTTTTCAACGATTGGGGTGAGAAACGTGTAAATCATTTTACGTGGACTATTATCGCTTTTATATGCTTTCTAAACTTGCTATGCGTATGGACTAGGATCTATAGTCAGCTTTAGTCACTTCTTATGTGTACTATTCAAGGTTGGCTTATTTGTTATAGTCAGCTTTAGTCACTTCTTATGTGTACTATTCAAGGTTGGCTTATTTGTTATTGTCAGCTTTAGTCACACGGTTAGTGTGTACTATTCAAGGTTGACTTATTAGATACTGTAGTGTGCACCTATAGGTTATTAATACGTCGGAGGTTATCCGAGTATTTATTGGTATTGCGGGGGTTACCCGAATACTTATGTGGTTACGGAAGGGTATCCGTGTGTTTTGGTTATTACGGAAGGGTTTCCGGGTGTTATGTTGGAGCGGAGGGTATCCGCAGGCTTTTAGCGAATCCTTAGTCTAGCTAGCAAGCGTTTTGCGTACATGTCCACTATATTATTAGTTGAAATTAAACCTATGATCTCACCAGCGAAAGCTGACTTTTAGCACGTTTTCTCAGGTAATTAAGTGTTGAGGTGCATGCTTGGATTGGAAGGCTCGGCTGTGGCACACGGTTATGGATCTATATTTTCTAAACTCTGATAATTAAATTTGGACCTATTGTTATGTTATTTTGGGCCTAACTCTGAATGATGTTGGGATAAATGTAAACCTTAAAACCCCGTATTTGGTTGTGTTTTTACTATGTTTACTTTATCTCGTTCTATATTGTCTTGTGTTGGATACCAATCCCCGTAGCACCCCGAAAGCTTGTTGAGTCTTCCGCTGTATCAAATTTTGGGGGTGTTACAAAACGCAACGGAAAAGGTGGAAGCTCATAACATTCTTTCCTTAGAGGATCGACCACAGCCAACGAGGTTATTTCATAACTATCGTCTTGTGATAAACACATCAGCCCGTTGCAAGAACCTCGGACTTCAATTCTGAATATAGAAGATTTAGATGGTGGTTTCTTGCGCAAATACTCTAAAGCCGGCCCCTCTTTCTACTCCAAGACATAATCATTAGTACTTCGAGTTTGTTTAGATCTGATGACATGGAAACATAGGCTGCGGGTTATTCTATCACGAGAAAGATGTTGATGGTACAAGATGGGTGTTGGTTCTTCTACAACTCGTTTGTCATGAATGATCACAAGGTAACGATCATCAATGTAGTTACACCACACTTTTGATACGCAGCGGGATCGAGCCAAACATTTAACGGGTACTCTTGAGAAGATGTTGAATATGATGTTTGAAGGTATTCCATCCATGATGGATCTGTTTGATTAAAAAACTATGATTACAGTGATATAAAACAATCCAACTTGCATTTAAACAGGAAAGCAGGCTATGACAGATTAATTTATAAAGAATGAAATTTGTAAGTATCTATATTAAATGCCACCGTTGATGCTATTTGGTTGCATGAGTTATGAATGATTTGAAAATTTGCATTGAGATCAGGCTAGAAATCCAAATCCACAAGTTTATTTCTTACAATTGTAGTGAAAATTCTATTTTGTTAGAGGAATTTAGACAAAAACAGAGTTTTTAGCTTTTGGTAAGGGAATTCAATCTGCGGAAGTTTAAGGCAACAAGTGTTGATTGCAAAATCCGATCGTCCATAAGATGTGAGTCAAATAGCATCAAAGAAACATAATTCCCTTTGTAAAGTATAGGCTAGTAAGGGGAATCTTTTGCCAAAAATCATAACAGGAAACGCATTGACTACTTGCTCTATATTGTGACAATATGGATATCTAACAAAACAATCATTGTATTAGCAGATATACATCTTGAAAGACACAGGGGAGTTAACTCTGAACATACATGCATTCACCTTAAGAAATAACAGATCGAGCCAAGCTAGTTAGAGGTGTAGCAGTACGTGGTCTCTGTTAGTATTTTTTTTTTTGGGTAAAAGGTCAAAAGACCCGGTAAATATATTACTCCAAAAAACATTTAAGAACAACGGATATGAGTGAATCCCATATCTCAGCCCGTTACATAGGCGAAAAGCTTACATAACAAGATACTTCCTATTCTCTAGACAAGAAAACAAACCACTACCACATCGTATAAAGGTGTTGAGGTGGAGGTTTCTTCCTTGTTGCTGTTTTGACTAGAATAAAGGTGTTGAACTATAAGTAGCTAGGGTGCGCGTATATAAGAATTCTGCATTAGGTCAAGGGTGGGCGATAGACATGCATTAGACACTAGCTAGTTCAAAGAGAGGGTGGTTGTTGCAATCCTTTTTAAGTGTTCAAATTAGGTAATATAAGGGGATGTTATTAAAATTATGCATTCACAATCCTAAATAAAACAATAACAGGTAGAAAAAAAGGATTGCCAATCACAGGTGGCAAAAATAGGTAGAAAAAAAAAAAGGATTACTAATGCAATAACTGGTATCTTGCTAATAAATTTAATTTACTGAATTTATGTTGTATGCGCCTTTTATCGTAAAGGAGAAAGGCTGAATGTTCACAGTTAACTGCTTAATCAGTGTCTTTCACGATGTATATATATATCTACTAACCAAATCATAGTCAGTTTTGTTAAAATCTGATTTTGCAATCACTATTTGTTGGAAATTCTCTTTTTGCATTGATCTTAATCTTCCACTAATAGAATTCCCTTACCAAAAAGTAAACCTCTCTTTTGTCTAAATTCCCGTAACAAAGTAGATTTTTCATTATAGTTGTAAGTAATAAAATCATGAATTCGGCTTTCTAGCCCGTGCTTAAAGCAAATTACAAGGGTTCTTATGGCACTTTAATCCGCTGCGTTTCTCATATTATTAGATAGTATATCCCAACGTCTTTTGGTTATGCAAACAGATACGTATGATCATGTACCCTCTCAATGAGCTGAGTTTATAAGCTAATGAGTAAGGATGTTTATGATCTAGTTTAACGAAACCAAATTTGTACTAAACGAACTCCAACCGAAGACCCAAATTTGAATTTAGCAGACCTTTGATGAGTGGACATGGAGAACTTATGAATGTAAGTCAAGTTAGTTGATCAAGCATCGTGTTTTACCAAAACACATATTTACATTATATTATTTTACATGACATCTTTAAATTTTCTGGAAGTTTATACTGTAATAGCTTGTGATATTGATCCAATCCAAAATTTGACCCCAAATTGTAGTAAAATATTGGTCAGTGTTAACACATCGTTTGTTACTAGAATAGTAACGTTTCAATGTATGCAGCGTATTGTTATATCTCTAATATCTCTATTTATAAAGCATGAATACAACTAAACGTGTAACCAAATAACGCAAAATATAATCACACGGTAACCGCCGCCGCATTGCGCGGGTACCGTTCTAGTTAATTATAACATATATGTCAACAAACGAATTAAACCAATATATAGATATCAATTGATGCAAAACTGCAAACAAAACAAAGTAACAAACTAAAGCGACCAAAAAAATACGTAGATATATGTAATACTGACTAACGACTCAAAACTGCATACTTATCTTCGACCGAATAGGCCTGTCGTCTATAATTTAGAACTTGCCGCAACATCTTTTCTGCCTACAAGTATTTTTTATGGAACTCGAATTTGTGATGATGTTATGGAATGAAAATAGGCTATTGGGAAACATAACAATGTCTGTTTTATATCCCTCTCCCCGACCAACGATGTGTGATTCATGTAAAACGCTATTTTTGAGGTTGTAGACGAAAAATAACACCTTTCCCGCATCTTGTTTGGTATATCTGATTAATATGTCACCGTCTTTGTTCACACACCCTAAAACCTTTATGTAGCCACGGGGAAATTCTTGGTCGTCAATCTGACAGTGTAGCACCCATTCTTTCTTATGGTTTAATACCCAAACTTCCATTGTCGTATCGCAATAATATCCAACTTGGCCATTTATATTAACCAAGTGGTCGTAGAAGCAACTGTATAATTCCCTATTGGGACGATTATTACTCATTGTTTCGGGAGGATTGATTAACCCAAATTCCTCCTTCTTTACATCAAACCATACTACACGTTTTCCATTATCTACAGTTGGTATTTCATGAAAAATGGCGAACCAATGCAAACAATCATTAGCGAATACAGCTGTATCACTTATGGGATAAGATGGGACTTGGGGTATTTCTTGCCATGAGTTTGTGCCAAATACATGCACTAGTGTATGTAGATTCTTCCTCATGAGATCAGGGTCCCTTGACCGGGGGATTCCGTTGAGCAAAACACACACCATCTTCAAAGTGTTGGTTGAGGAATCAAAACAAAGCCCACATGACCCACGGCTCATGTCACAATCTAAACTGAATGGTAAGGATGGCAGCTCGTAACATTGTTTCTTTATAGGATGAACCACAGTCAAATTGGTAATTACTTGACCATCATCTTCAGATATATAGATAAGCCCATTGCATGAACCTCGTAATAAGATTCTGGAGGGCGGTCTCTTGCGCACAAATTCAAAATCGGGGTCCTTTTTCGGCCTAAAAACATGATCAGTGGTACCAGACTGATCAATTGTGTGGAAACAAAGAGAACGGTGTCGTTTTGTATAATGGAACATTATTGGTGTGGGTTCTTCTGTAACTCGTTCACTATGGATGATGGCGAGGTAGAAATCGTCAACATACTTGCACGATACTTTGGATACACAACGGAAACGAACCAAACATTTTACGGGACATCTTGACAAGATGTCGAACATGATATTGGAGGGCATCCAATCCATGACTCTTCAAGCTTAAACGAAGTACGTGTTTGATTTTGATATTTATAATGGAATACATCTATGAAAACAATTAGGACATCAATCAAATAGGAAATTACATCTTAAAATATGGACATATATATTGGTAGATTCGTAAGTGTCGGGAGTTATATTATTCGAAGATAACTTATGGTAAATAAATTTAGTTCTTTGGTAACTATCCACGTGACTTGTCTCAACTATGTAAATATTAGAGTTACGAGGTTTGAAGCCCCGTACTGCTTCGCGGCGGTATGTTTGAATATAAAATTATTGGTTTCTGTTGCGCTCCGCCGGAGAGCGCGAGGGACTGACTCTGTAATGGATCATTAACCCCAAGGACTAATTTTGTAAAATGTTTTTTAATCTTGTTACTGAAATTGTCCTTACGTTAGCATTTCGTTGCAAGGTTAGTCATGAAGGACTGACTTTGCAATGGACCTGTTACATGAAAGACAAATTACATAAAATCTGTGTTTAGAGTTATTTTTTTTAAGAGGTAATTCTACAAACGCCCCAATCGCCCAAAGTTTATACCTTTTATAGACCAAAAAAGTGACTTCTCAAAATGTCACAGGATACTTGGACGACTTTTACTATGTCTTAAAATCGTGACAAATGTCTCATTTGTGTACTTTTGGCGATTTTTTTTCTTTTCTTTTTTACTTTTTTAAGTGATGTGTAAGACATTTTTGATGTTTTTTCAAACATGTTTTATAGGAGACCTACTATTGTACTTCAGGCGATTATTTTTTTACCCAAAAAATGAGTCAAACAAAAAAATAATAATATTTTAATCAATACTTTATGAGACTTAGACTCATGTACTTTAAGAGCACTCGTTACAATACCTTGAGTTAACACAAAAAATCTTGCCACGTCAGCTCCACATCAATTCAACACCAAATAACAGAACACAAAAAAATCACCATTTATCATAATACCAAATAATACCACCTTTTAGGACCCACCTATTTTAAAATTTACAATTTACAAATTAATCTCTCAATTATTTTTATTCATTAAATTAATATACAAACCATTTTTTTTTTTTTTTGGTGGGGGGGGGGGGGGGGGTGGGGGGGGGGGGGGGGTGTTTAAGCTTATATGTGGGCTTAGGAGCTTATTTGGAAACATATTTCTTAAAATAGCTAGATTCTCGTTCTTAACCTCAAATAAGTTCAATATAACACTACTTCAAAATTATAAACACTATATCAACTATTGAGATGCACTCATTACACATTTATAAGGAAACGTATTTCTTAAAATAGCTATTTAGTTAATGTATTTCTTTAGCAAACATTGAAGGGTGAAGACACAACCAAACAATACACATTAGCCAAATAGTTATAACATAATGTGGTTACCTCCTTCTTAAGATTAAGCACTGGCTCCTGTCTGTTCCCATAGGTACTCTCATTCAAACTGAGACAAACTTCTTTTCTACTGATTTCGCCACAAGAACATTTGATCTACATATAATATATAACAATGTTAAACAATTGACAAAAAAAAAAAGCATATACACGAATTCATACATTTCAAAAGGTATCAGTATTCACATTTCATGACATGTAATATCAGAATCAGATCGTGCAAGTGGTAGGAAACTTTGATTCACCAGCCCGTCCCTTGCACAAATAGCCGAAAACGGTTTTTGGTATCACGCAACTCCAAATTGTATCTTTTTCATTTTTATTTTCGCTAAACAATGTTTTAGTAAATAAATATATATATATGTACAAGATTAAATACCAATAATGAACCACATGATTTGATAATCTCGGTTCTGTTTACTGTTGTACACCACTAATCAGTAATCACAACCCAAGTCAAATGAATACAGAGACAATAGTTACATCACATGTACAATAAACTAACTATGCGATTAATATAACTATCAAACTAATGTCACATGTACTAAAACCCGTATTTTAGCTTATTAGCTTATTTTTAGCTTATGAGCTTATTTTTATGTCTTTAAGTCAAATAAGCTCATGCGTCAAACAAGTCATTTTTCGCCTTATGAGCTTATTTGACTTAAAGCTATTAAAATAAACTCATAGGCTAAAAAACAAGATTACGAAATATAAGCCGAAATAAAATAAACGTATAAAAACCAAAATCTGATAAAAACATCACATAATACGTTTAAGCTTATTTTTGAACTTTTAAGCTTATCTGAGTCGGCTTATTTCTCATAAACCATTTATTTCTTTCTTACTTAAAAGATGTAAAATAAGCTATAAGATAAGCCAAAAAAATTAGCCCAATGGTCTACAAAAAATTTAAAACCCGAAGCCCATATCAACTAGTAATAAACCCAATAATAAATAAGCATGACGTTGACACGTTTGGTAATAAATAAACAAAACCCACATGTCTAAACATAGATATTTATTTATTACTCCCTCCGTCTCATATTAAGTGTCCATAACACAAAAACACAAAGTTTTAGGAGTATTAATTATTATAATTGATTGTTAAACAAATGACAATTGTACCCTCAATTAATATAAAGCACAAAGTTTTAGGTGTAATAATTAATATAAAAGACAAATGACAAAATTGGAAATTGAGTTATTAAGATTCTTTCATTTATTGTAGTGGACACTTAATACGGGACAATCAAAGATACCATTGTAGACACTTAATATGGGACGGAGGGAGTACAAATTTAAACCCATAAAACAAGAATTAAACTATTTTTAGATTCCTTATTATTATATTTATTTTTAGATAGAAAAGAGATGGACCTTCATATGGTACTAGCAGGGTACCCGCGCGTTGCAGCGGCGGGTACCCTGTTATAAAAGATTAGGCGCGAACAAAATAACAATGACGAACTGATTAACTGTAGGAAAAAAATTGATCCCAGTCCGACCCAGTTCACCCGTTTGTTCCGACCATCCTTCTCCAATTTCGTTTTTGAAACGGCTTTTATTGGCTAACCCAACCGATGGCGATTCGAAATCTGGTTGAACACGTTGGTCCGGTCGGGATTTCAAAATCATATGTATAATCAACTTGTTAGCATATATATAAATTTTATAGCAGGGTACCCGTGCAACGCGGCGGCGGTTACCCTGTGGCTAATTTTTGTGGCGAGCAAATATATTTTTTATTTATATGTTACAATAAGCGTTCAATGTTTTTTTAGCAAATTATTAAAATGATGGTTACAAATTTAATAAGTTAGTTTTATTTATGAGTATACAAGCTATTCATTTTATCAAGGAATAAAAATAAATGTAAGACGCCGACAACACTCGAATCTTACGCATTTTCGGGTAATGGTCCAATTCTGGAAAAACAATATAACTTTTGCAAAAGAAACCTTTTTTCTTATTTCAAAACCTTTAAGTTAAATGTGTAATAAATTCATTTGTTAATATAGGCATAATACAATTAAATACCTTTCAATGAGTTGGCACAGTTTTGAAAGAAATCAAAATTCACAACAACTTGATAATTATGGCTACTTTACTAACAAAACTTAAACCAATTTATAAATTCATCTCTTGTAACTCTAATTAAAATGGTAAAAGTCTCCAGCCCAACTTCTATGTTGAACACAAGGCCCAAATCCACTCATAATCTATCACACTCAACCCTATTTTTAATACCCTAATCTCCCTTTCACTTGGAAAAACGCAGCCACCCAAAACAACACCACTTCTCCTTCTTGCAAAGCACAACATACAAAATTCGTCACTGATGCGTGGGAATCGCACCTTGCTTTACCTCTCGAGGGATCTCGCGAGGCTTACAACCCCCACCAGGCAGTATACCTGATCGTTGTAGTATAATATAGTGACAAGTACCGGGGGATTGATCGTTCAGCTTAGGAATAGTATCGCTAGGATTAGAAAGCCTAATTAATAGTTCTAGAGATGAAGGATGATTATTTTTGTCTTTTTATATTTTATGAAAGCAAGTAAAATCTCGGGTTTTGGAAGAGTGGGCGGAATTAGTTGTTATTCAACTAACTCAAAACTACTTTATAACTAATTAAACTAATGAAAATGAAATTAAACTAATATTAAACTAAGGTTGTGAGCAGTATTTGGAGAAATTGTGTTTACTTAGACTTCATTACTCCCTAGATATCTTTTACATGTCAATTACTTGTTACACTTGTATGGATGACGGATTGTATTCCTTAATACCATTCGTGGGGTGGCATACATAACTCCCCAACTCTATGAGCTCTTATCTCCTCCTACACCATGACCCAGCACAACTATAGGGATTGTAAACAGTGGCTCATGCATTAAATACAACCAATAAAGACCTAGTACACCTCGGTTCATGTTTCTTAAGACGTTCAAGCATGTTACCATTTGGAGATCTGCCAGTTTTCTTAAGCCTAACATATAATATCATTCATCCAAGAACAAGAATAGACAAGTAATCAACACATAATCAATATCTAGGTTTTATTAGATCTAAGCAAACACAAAAGAAATCTAGCCTAGCATAGTAGAATTAAGATAAGAACAAAAGATAAACAACCAACACATAGACATATTGATTGAATTAAGAGTATACTTATCTCAATTACAATGCAAGGTATCAAGGGTTTGGAACCCTTGAAAAACCTGTAAAAGAGGCACCAAAATCGTCTTTAGGGTTTCACCAAAATTCTCCTCTCTTTTAATGAAAAAACTAGAAAACTATATATAGGAAAATCGTCCTGACGGCGTCAAGAGTTAATTCTGACGCCGTCAGCCAGCCGCCAATAACTTCCTCGGACGCCCTAGATCCAATTGTGACGGCCTTGGTGACGCCGTCACCTCCTACGGTAAATTAATCTTGGCCACTTTGACGCCGTCATCTCTTCATCTGACGCCTTCACAACCTACGGTAAAATATTCACCCTTTCTGACGCCGTCAAGAGTAAATCTTGACGCCGTCACCTTGTGTTTTCAGCTTGGATTTTCGGTACTTTGTTGTTTTCTTCACTTTATGCTCCAAAAACGTCCAAATAGCCTCTTTTCCAGAATTCACTCTCCAAACACCTAAAATCACAAAAGGAACGATTTAGGGCAATATTTGATCAAATAAAGTCGGATTCGGGCTTAAATGACCCCCTAAAAACGGATCATTTTTCGCCTCATCATTTACCCTTACACTTGAGATTTGCTTGTCCTCAAGCAAATGAGCTTTTATTCTAGTCAAAATACAAGTTAGGGGTCATTTAACACTAATATAAAAGTAATTACAACAAATAATCGTTCCACTAAAGACCAATAGACAAGCACGGAGGTCATACACAAGCACCTCACAAATAGTGTTTAGATACTCACATCTCTCGGGTGTAATAAAGTAATATAACATTATGGAAATGGAAGATATCTCTCACTACCTGTCATAGCAAAATAGATTACCATAGGCTTGGGAAAGGATCAAACCTCCACCACATGGCGTAAGCACCTAGGATAAACTATCAAAGAGGTCTTTTAAAGGGTTATAACGTTAGGTGTAGGGATATGAATTACACGGTTTTGTTGGATAAAGGAAGTTTTACTGGTGGCGAGTTAACAATCTTAGTAAATTACATGTACAATATGGCGTTGCTAAGCCAAGACTAGACTCGACTTAAGCTAATAAATGAAAAATAACAAAAATGTAAAATGAATATAGAATGAAAACGGGATGGTAGTCCGTATGTTTTTTCTCTCTTTTTCTTTTTTTTTTCTATTTTTTTTTATTTTTTTTTATTTTATTTTTTTTTTAATTTTTAACATACACTCTTACCCTACCATCCAAAATGATACATCATAGGGGTTTGAGCAATCCCCTTACACTTGAATCTTTACATACTTTACATTTAACTAATCTAATGACTCGAATTAAGAAAATCAAAACACTTGGAGCACTTTTAAGATTAACGTACATATGGGGGTAATAATATTATGTTCTTCCCCATTACTCCATAAAATAAGTACTTACCCATGAGTCCCAATCGTCCCAAAACAATATGTACAAGGATATGACTGGACTTAGCAACCATGTAATCAATTAGAAAGTTAACTTAGGGTTTAACAAATAACAATAATGCACTAAAAATGAGCGCATACACGGAAGGCTAAGACGATTTGGGTGTACATTTAAGTGGGGTGTAACAAATTCCTCCTTTAAGTAAGATGCTTAAAGTTAGAAACGAAAAGATATGCTCGGAGGGGTGTACTAGGGGTATCGTGTACTAAAAATGAGTACAACGCAAAGGGTGTGGGAAAAATTAGTTGACTTAACTAGCCAAGTAATATGACTTAAATGGTCAAGTAATTGTAATACGGGTTTAATACAAGGGTGATCCTAATGCCTCTTATCATGTAGTAAATCCTACCACACGAATGTAGTCTCACTAGCGGTCTCGGGATGCATCACTAACGCAAGTTCTAGAATCTAAATGCTACCGGTACACTCATAAGCACCAATAATAAATGCTTTTCCTATCAAATCTAAAGGCGAACCTCACATCTTTGGGTGGAAAATTTTTCTGAATATACGGTTATGTGCTAGTCATACAACCTCCTATCCATGAGACGCTTGCTATGGCTAAGGTTTCACTCCTAAATGTTGTAAAAAATTTTAAATTTGGCACTAAAATTACACTAACAAGTATTTCTCATAGTTTTATTACTCATCTACTAACAAACAAAACAAACTCAAGCGAAAGTGCATATGTAAGGTATCATCTTTTTACCCTCCCCTTACACTTAGGATGAACATTGTCCCCAATGTTCAAGTAAAGAATGTAAAAGTTAAAAGTAAAGAGAATGAAATCAAATACTCCCCTGATTCGCTCGGTATGGATTATAGGTTGGCCAGGTTAGATCTTCCTCCAAGAAAATGAACAATCAAAGCTTCCCTTCCAGAATATAAATCATCTTCTTGTCTTAAATAACCTGTAAAACCTGACAACAATAGACAAGGCAACCTCGCGTAAAATCGGCGGCATCCTATATAAGTTACTAAATCCTAGAAAACAAAGTAAGATATAATGCTTGTGGAATGAAGTTTGCAGATTTCCTGGAGATTATAAAACTTAATAATTCACAAAAACCATAAGACTCCGTTAGAAAAACAAAACCGGTAAAATTTCCAGATTTTTACTCCTGACGCCGTCAAGAGCAATTGCCTGACGCCGTCAGAATGGACCTGCAGAAATCTTTATGTTAAGTTTCCGGAAAATTTCTGGGAAAACCTTGTCCTACTTCCTGGAAAATCCTGCAAAACTTCATTATGACTCGATACAAGCATTTGACTCTAACAAGTACTAATACACATGTCCATTTAATATTGTTGTGGTTCATCCTCAATTTCGTTCTTATAAACAAATTTGGATCTCCCTTACACTTATCTTTTGCAAAATACCTTTATATGCAATTAAGACGAAGTTAAAAACAAAATAAAGCATTTTCACAATTTACTTTGAAACATGAGCCACAAACAATAAAAATAAAACATGCATACGGAAACAAATAAAATCAAACAAACAAAATCACACAAAACATGGGTTGCCTCCCAAGAAGCGCTTGTTTTTGTTCGAGTCACGAGCCTGACTCTACCCTTATTTCACGGATAAAGGTGAGGTTTTCCCTACACTTAGGATTAAGTGTGGGTGATAGTAGCGATACACACCATCTCGGCGAAAGTATGCCACGTGAGGAAAGCGTGGTGGATGAATTATATGCTCAAAGGGTTGTGCTCCTATCATCATAACCTTACCAAATTCAATTGGGCTAATGGGTGGATTAAGATTCTCTGCTAGAAAGGGATCATTTTCTATCAACTTCGAGAGACTCCTAGTTGGGGATCCGTCTTGACCTAATAAACCCGGTTTAAACCCATAATGTTTCTTATGATCAATCATAAATAGGTGATGTGAGCATGTAAGGTCATTTTCCACTCCTATATTGGCTTCCTCTCTACAAGGCTTAGAGTCCACTACCTTTATCCTAAGACTACCCGGACTACATGGGATGATGGGTGGATCGGGACCTATTTTAATTCCTAAATCTTCATCCAAGGATGGAAGATTAGGTAATGGTTTTGGTTGAGGCTCCGGTTCATCAAAACTAGGAACTTCCCTAGAACTAAAAGAAAGGTCATCACTAAAAGTATTCAAACCTATATCCTCTAGTGGTGTTTGGTACAAGGGTTCTGCCTCTATTGGGGTTCCTATAGTCTCTTCTACTACATCCGGGTAAGTCACGGGTGGTGTGTGTGTCTCAATTGATGGTGGGACTTGTAGGGTACTTAGTGGGCTTGGATTGTCCACCTCATTCTCCATTGTATCTGGATTACCTATATCCTCATCACTTGTTTTTGTAGAATCTAACCTAAACATGTTCCTAAGTATCTCAAATCCTTCTCTAGCCATTTCAAGTTCTAAGTCTGATTCATAAGAACCTTCCTCAATAACTTGACTACAATGTTCAATTTGCCTAAAGGATTCATCTTTTTGCTCAATATGATCATGTTCGGCTAAATCCTCCTTAATTGTTTCCTCAAGTTGTGATGTATACAAACCCATCAATTCATTGAACTCATGGTTCACGGTTAGGAGGTTTTCCTCAAAATTTTTCCAAAGGGTCTTACTAAAAGGAATTGATCCTAACAATGATAGTTTAATATAGGCCACACATGCGCATAACTCATCAAACCTATCAAACTTTACACCCATCTCCTCTTGTATATAGTTAAGATCACTTAAAAATTCATTGGAACAACAGGAAGCAAATCTATCTGAGTAAACTAATTGTTCCTCTACTGTTAATGATCTAAATGGAATCTCATCCGCCATGAAGACAAATGAAAATGGTTTTACAAACAAAGGGCACAAAGAAAAAGATAGACTAAAGGAAGACCTAAAAATAAAAATAAAAGTCTTACTAGAAAGGAATCTAGCAAGTAGACCTAATAAAAAGAAATCCTAACCTAGACAATAACTATTCCCCGGGCAGCGGCGCCAAAAACTTGATGCGTGGGAATCGCACCTTGCTTTACCTCTCGAGGGATCTCGCGAGGCTTACAACCCCCACCAGGCAGTGTACCTGATCGTTGTAGTATAGTATAGTGACAAATACCGGGGGATTGATCGTTCAGCTTAGGAATAGTGTCGCTAGGATTAGAAAGCCTAATTAATATTTCTAGAGATGAAGGATGATTATTTTTGTCTTTTTATATTTTATGAAAGCAAGTAAAATCTCGGGTTTTGGAAGAGTGGGCGGAATTAGTTGTTATTCAACTAACCCAAAACTACTTTATAACTAATTAAACTAATGAAAATGAAATTAAACTAATATTAAACTAAGGTTGTGAGCAGTATTTGGAGAAATTGTGTTTACTTAGACTTCATTACTCCCTAGATATCTTTTACATGTCAATTACTTGTTACACTTGTATGGATGACGGATTGTATTCCTTAATACCATTCGTGGGGTGGCAAACATAACTCCCCAACTCTATGAGCTCTTATCTCCTCCTACACCATGACCCAGCACAACTATAGGGATTGTAAACAGTGGCTCATGCATTAAATACAACCAATAAAGACCTAGTACGCCTCGGTTCATGTTTCTTAAGACGTTCAAGCATGTTACCATTTGGAGATCTGCCAGTTTTCTTAAGCCTAACATATAATATCATTCATCCAAGAACAAGAATAGACAAGTAATCAACACATAATCAATATCTAGGTTTCATTAGATCTAAGCAAACACAAAAGAAATCTAGCCTAGCATAGTAGAATTAAGATAAGAACAAAAGATAAACAACCAACACATAGACATATTGATTGAATTAAGAGTATACTTATCTCAATTACAATGCAAGGTATCAAGGGTTTGGAACCCTTGAAAAACCTGTAAAAGAGGCACCAAAATCGTCTTTAGGGTTTCACCAAAATTCTCCTCTCTTTTAATGAAAAAACTAGAAAACTATATATAGGAAAATCGTCCTGACGGCGTCAAGAGTTAATTCTGACGCCGTCAGCCAGCCGCCAATAACTTTCTCGGACGCCCTAGATCCAATTGTGACGGCCTTGGTGACGCCGTCACCTCCTACGGTAAATTAATCTTGGCCACTTTGACGTCGTCATCTCTTCATCTGACGCCTTCACAACCTACGGTAAAATATTCACCCTTTCTGACGCCGTCAAGAGTAAATCTTGACGCCGTCACCTTGTGTTTTCAGCTTGGATTTTCGGTACTTTGTTGTTTTCTTCACTTTATGCTCCAAAAACGTCCAAAATAGCCTCTTTTCCAGAATTCACTCTCCAAACACCTAAAATCACAAAAGGAACGATTTAGGGCAATATTTGATCAAACAAAGTCGGATTCGGGCTTAAATGACCCCCTAAAAACGAATCATTTTTCGCCTCATCAGTCACTTACTTTTAACTATTTTCTCAAAACCAAAGAACAAATACACACATTTATACTCACAAATTACAACACTCCTATTTATCTTTCATCACACACTTCTTGACTTTTCTTCATTTTCATAAAACCCAACTCCTCCACCGTGGTACGACCGAGTGCTGCTCCGACACCACCGCTGTTGACACCATGGTCCACTTTACGTCAGTTCTTGTTAACATCAAGGATTTGTCGTAAATAATGATTCATCCCTTTTTATCATAACAAAAATATGTGAACATAGTGTGGGTTAATCCCATGGAAGAATGAAAAAGACAAAAGTCCTTTTATATTCATACGTATGAATATATGAAAAAGACAAAAGTCCTTATATAATTAAAACACAAAAGTCCTTTTATATTCATACGTATGAATTAAAACACAATGTTTGAAGAGGTGAGGTTCTTATATTCATACGTATCTATTCATCTCACAACATTCTTTGTGTTTTAATTATATTTGTACATTGTGCTTAGGTAGTTGTACATATGGGTGATGGGGTGTTTTAAATTTTGTATTAATGACTAATAGTCTGAAAATGACACCATGCTTATTTTGGTTGTACACTATGCTTATTTTGTTGTAATTATGAAAATTGAGTGCATTAAAGTGTTGTAAACAATGCTTTATTTCTAGTAAGTCTGAAAAATTTGGAGAGAGAGTGCTTCCTCTATTATATGTAGTATAGATGTCACGTCTGGATCATCAATCCCTTTGTTGGGTTGAAGCTTTTTCAAGTTCCTTAGGTTTGCCCTAAACCAAACAGCATATTTTGCCATGTTTCTCTCTCTCTCTCTCTAAATGTAATGGTATGATGGTGTCTATATAGAACTTGTGCTCCAAGTAAGGATTCTTTTTACCCTGTTAGGTTAGTGTTTTTTATTGTTTGGTTCTTTTGCACTTTTTCTTACTTTCGGCCGGGTGTAAACGAGCCGAGCTGTAGATTGAAACTCGACTTTACTTAAAACCTTTCGATTTGGTATCGGTGAGCTAATAGACACTCTTGATTGAGCTTGGCTCGACTCGATCTACTTAAATATACGTATTAATAAGGGTTATTATTACTCGAGTCGATACTTTTTAACACATTTCAACTTCTTTATATAATGTAGAGGTGGCAAAATAGGTGGGTCAGGTCATGGGTTTACACGAGTCCGGGTTTAAATGGGTCTTTTAGAAACATAGGTCTAAATGGATCTGAGTCTAGATGGGTTGGGTCCAGGCCTAGATCGATTTTGGTCGGGTTGACAAAAAAATAATGTTTTTTTTTCGAGTCAAAGATGAAAAAGAAAAAAACAATTAAAAAAAAATAAAAAATTATACCCGCCTAGACCTGTTGGTTAATTGTTATATAATTTCACTTTTTATCAAATAATCAATTAGACTCATCTATAATATTTGACCCAACTAGACTCATGTTTAACCAGTAAGTCTCAAATCTGATATAATGCGAAAAAATATGTTACAATTTTTGTATCATCAATTATTTTAGGTAATTGTGATTTACTATAGACAAATGAGACTTCATACTATTTTTGGATACGAGTTAGAAAGTGTGGAGTGCACATTCGTTAAGCTAACATGTCTTCGACCTGGCAAAGATGTGGGGGTTAAGGGGCTCACGCCCCCTTGCAGGGTAAAGTTGCAATGCTAGCTCCTTGTTATATTTTCCATATTTTCCAGCCAAGACGTACAATCGACATGTCTATTGGTGAAAGGTTGTCACTCTTGATGTTTTAGCCGAGTTCAACCGCCATAACTGTCAAATATCTATGTTACATAAAAGACACATCTTGTCTTAGTTTTAACATACAAAAACTTAATATTCTTCTCTGTTTTTGTTTTTTTCTTTTGTGCCTAGAAACAATATACTCTTCTTAAATTATCTAATAAGGATTTCGTGATACCCGGGCATCAATAGGTCGAAATACTTCATTACCTCTGAATAAAAAATCTGTCCACTCTTGGAAAAGGGAAAACCTCGTCTGGTTTATGTAAATCGCAGGCTCGGTTAGAAAATTTCTTGTTTGGTAAAGGAAGTCTCGACTCGGTCAAACTATTTTTTCATATGGTAAAAATAGTGGATATTAATCTTAATGAGTTCAGTATCACCAAAGTTACATAAAATGTGTTGTCACATCAAGAAATGTAAAAGTATCATTTTTATTACTTAAAGTGGTGATAACATTGAAAATATAGACTCACTATAACACATACATATACACTTACCAACATGACGCCAGATTGGAAGTTATTTAAGAAAAAGAGCACTTCTAAATCTATTTAAGATAAAAAGCAAATTTATGAATTCTTTACACACAATCATATTCTTTGGTACACCACCTTTAATCTAAAAACGTAGTGGCTTATCATGTTACTAAATGGCAAAATACGCTCCATAGTCATCAAACATATTAATTTTTTCGACACACGGAGAATTCACATGAATTTTTTAATGGATACAAAGTTGGTATGTATATACAAACTAAATGAAAAAACTTAAAACAGTTTATATATTCACTTCGTCCCAAAAAAAGAGTCCATCTTACTACCTCCGTCCCATAAAAACTGTCCAGTTTAACTTTTCAGAGTCAAACTGGTTCAACTTTGACTTTACCTATTTTTGTGAGTATTATATAATACTTTACGAAAAATATATGAATGGATTGAGTTTTAAGTGTGTTTTTCATTGGTATAATTTTTCATCAAGTATTATATAACATATAAAAAATATTTAAGGTCAAAGTTGAACCAGTTTGACTTTGAAAAGTCAAACTGGACAGTTTTTATGAGACAGAGGGAGTAATATTTATGTTTGTCCCAAAATAAGTGTCAAGTTTTAATATATGAACAGTAATTATGACTGGTTTTTCTACTTTACACTTCTAATTAAAACTTGCATTAATTACTCATTTTTTATTTTTATATTAACTATGAGAGTAAAAATGACTTTTTATCAATAAAAAACAGCATTAATTACAAATATTATAATTTCTACATTTTTTGTTTGTGGACTTTCTTTTTAAGACGGATGGAGTAGTTAACAACAATATCCATTAAATCTAACCAAATGAAGACCACCGAGAAGCAACCCTAAAGAATCAGTCTGTTTGAGATCAGAGAGTGCTTGAAAGTTTTATGTTTTTTGCAAATTATAAAAATTCTTAGTTTTGAACTGCTTAATTTTCATGTATTGTAATTTAGTCAATAACTTTTGAAATTACGAGGGTCTCATAAAAAACTCCCCTAGATTGTTTTCTAAAAGACCATTGCTATATAGTGAACAAGATTTAATTTTTTTGAACCTTTTGAGATGTCATGGATTATTTGAGACCAAGGATCTTTAGAAAGTTTACAAATGATACTATAGTATCAAGTGGTCATTATAATCAAGTTGATCAATAATGCATTATTGATAACCATTGCGTTAGATTGAATTTATTTCTCAGTTGAGTATTTCTGTTGGATCATTAGCATGTTTTTTTATCCTTGTAAAAGCCACTTTTTCTTCTAGTGTTTGGTGCCTGGTGGTAATATATCTTTTTTATTTTCATCAAATAGTAATATATTTCTCATTTAAAATAAAAAAATTCTAAACATTCAAAAGACAACATAGACTTATTAGTGATAAATTCAAATGATTCGGTAATTTGTAGAACAAATGAACCTTGCATACCTTAACTTTTCAAATTTTTTCGAACAATAGAATCAATGAAGCGTGTCGTCTTTGATAATCCTTGGTAAACAAGTTTCTAAACGAATCATTAGAGCATCCGCCAACAATCACTACGATCACGTACATGTTGTCACCTTAACGTCACATCAACTTCAAGTATCACCACTTTTACCACGCAATGGTCACTCCTCACCCCTTACTCCTGCTTTTAATAGTGACAATAATGAAAGAGTTTGTTTATGTTTTGCTAGGCCACATGTTCAAAATAAGAACTCCATGTCACATCTTGGTTGCACGTGTTCTATCAAAAATTGGAATTATACTAATAAAAACTTTGACTGATATCGAATTTGAGAAAAAAATTAAAAAATAAATTAAATAATCAAAAGCCCTAATTCATTATACATTAAAAGTAACTAATCCCTAATTCATTATACATTAAAACTAATATCAATAATCATGATCCACAATTGCATACATAACTAATCCCTAATTCATTATACATTAAAAGATTAATGTAATCGGCTAATCTGATTCATTTAATTGAAACAAAAATTGAAAATAACAACTACCTTGGAGGAATTAAGATTCTAGTTGATTTGGTGATAAGATGGAGAGTGATTTAGAATTTGGTTTTTGAATTGTGGTTCAAAACAAAGAAGAAATCAGAAGTTTATGAATCAGTCATATGAATTGTATATGTTTCTTGTTTAAAGGATTGTTGCTTAAATAAGTAAACCGATTTTTTTTTTTCAAAATTTTTGCAATATTTCTATTTTTAGATTAAATGGCAGGTGTAGCTTTTTTTTTTTTTTTTTTTTTTTTTTTTTTTTTTTATAGTTTTGAGGGATTTTTTTTTTCCTGATTTTTGCCTTCTAAAATTAGAAATCAAACTTGTACTTTATAAAGATTAGGATAGATTAACTAATTGAAAAAAGTTTGGTGGCTAGAATTGATATTTGATTAATGAAAATTATATTTTGCGTGATTTTTTAAAATTTTGTGTATTTAATTTAAAAATAAAAGCTTTCTTTTCCTTTGAAGTAAATTCCTATATTTAATTACTTATAACTTCAAATATTATAAGATTTCCTTTCTTTTGAAGTAAATTCGTATATTTACGAATCTCCAAAAGATTTTAGTTTCCTATTTGACTAATTAATTAGATAAAATGGATTCCTAGTTTTTATAAATATCATAATCAAACCATATCTCCAACTTAACCTTGGAGAGTCATGGATGGAATACCTTCAAGCATCATGCTCGACATCTTATCAAGAATCCCCGTAAAATCGTTGGTTCCTTTGCGGTGTGTATCAAAGCTATGGTGTGAGAACATCGATGATTTTTACCTTGCGGTCGTGCATGGCAAACGATTTATAGAAGAACCCTTGCTAATGATGTTCTATCAAAACCCTCCTTCACCAAAGCAACCAAACACCCTTTGCTTCCACTCCATTGATCGTCAATCAGGTAATGATCATGTTTTTGAGCCTAATAAGGTCCCGAATTATGAGTTGGTGTGCAAAAAAATGCTCACCGGTAATTCTATAACAAGAGTAAGAATTCGAGGTTCTTACAATGGGCTTATATGTATATCTGAAGACGATGGAGATGTTCTAACAACCCTGGCTGTGATCCATCCTTTAACGAGGCAATGTTATGAGGTGCCACATGTACTTCCGCTATGTGTCAATGCCATCATGGCCCAAGAGTCATGTGGGCTTGGTTTTGATTCTTTCACTAATACTTTAAAGATGGTGTTTGTTTTGTTAAAAAAATCCGTGCACCCAAAGAATCCTGAGAATCTATGCACAATGGTGCATGTATTTGGCACAAACTCATGGCGAGAAATACCCCAAGTCCCACCTTATCCCATAGAAGGTAAATCTGTATTTGCTAATGGTTGTTTGTATTGGTTGGCGAGTTCAATAAACGGGTTAACCCGAAGAGAATTAATATGGTTTGATATAGAAAAAGAGGAATTTGGGTCGATTAACCCTCCTTTATCAGTAGGTAATCCTCTCGAAAGGAATATATCTTGTTATTATGATAGCGTGGTTAATCTAAACGGTCAAGTTGGATACTTTTGTAATAGTACCATGGAGCTTTGGATATTGAAAAAGAAAGAGTGGGTGCCACATTGTCGGATGGATGACCTTCCTAGTACATGGCTATACGTTTTAGGATGTGTGAACAAAGAAGGCGATATACTAAGCAAAGTCTCAAAAAACTTCAGGGATCGTTTCTTTGTTTACTGCCTCAAAAGTGGAAAATTACATGAAGCCAGTGTCCTCGGTCGGGGAAATAAAGACGAAAAAACAGGTATTATCGTATATCCCAATAGCCTCTTTTCAATCAACACAAACTCTTCTTTGATGAAGAAAGCTTTGTGTGAAAAGAAGATGTTGCAGACTTGCGGTACACACGTAGATGGAATTTAAGCAAGTGTTTTTTGTTGAGATTAGCTTACATCTTTTAGTTGTGACTCGTTACTCATGATTAGATATACGTTACTTATTGATCTAATCTTTTAGATAATTGGTTGGTTTATCGTGCAGCTTTTGTTTGTCCCCAGATCGATTAATTTTGTGTTACAAGTTTTCGCATACAAATCATAGTTGTACTAAGAATACAAATCCACTCAGCGATTTCTATAACAAATTAAACCTTTGCACTTTACTTACTTAATTACCATCATTCGATCACCTACGAATGTTAAAAAAAAAGAGGACCGACTCAACCGAGCCCTAGCTCCCGAGTAGCAGCAAGTATTGATGCCAACATGGAAAATATGTGTTACTAGAATTTGTTAACTGAAAATAGACTAATATTATGTTATCAAAGCCTTATGGTTTGAATGAAAACTCGGAAGATATCATCTTAATTGTAAGACTAAGAAAGTGATCAAAACTACAGGGTGACACCGTTGGAAAAGGTACGAGAACAATCCAAATCGGATTTTCTGTATTACACAGGTTCAATGCGAACCATATCCAAAGTCATATTTTCGTATTGTTATATTTATTGAGCAAGCGACATATCATTTATTCAGGTAACCCGAGTTACACAATTCCTAGGCGTACCCAAACCAACTTTACCCGAATAACAAAAATTGGTTTGTTATAGTTCGTGTTTGGGTTAAATTAATACTCCTACAAACAAGTAGGGTAAGAGAAAGCCAATCAAAGCATAGGTCAAGTTTCACACATTAGTTCATACCAAAAGCATCCTAATTAAAGGTTCATAGTTCATAGTTCATAGTTCAGAAAGAGATGTAAGAAAAACACACAAGTTTCAGAAAATTCCAGCATTCAGCATAGCCCATGGAATTCAAGAAACCTGCAAATCCAAAAAAAAAAAAAAAAAAAAAAAAAAACACTAATTTTGGTTTTGTGAAGACCAGGGATCGACCCTTGGTTTTTGCTTTATAACTTTTTTATTATTATAATTTTATTTTATTTTTAATTTTTTATTTTACAAACTAGTTAAGCATAAGAAAATAAGCTAATTTTATAAAAACAACTTTTTATGAAACCTAATTAAGCATAAGAAAATAAGCTAATTTTAATTATTATAATTTTTTTTTAAATTTTTTATTTTACAAACTAATTAAGCATAAGAAAATAAGCTAATTTTATAAAAACAACTTTTTATGAAACCTAATTAAGCACAAGAAAATAAGCTAATTTTAATTATTATAATTTATTTTTAATTTTTTATTTTACAAACTAATTAAGCATAAGAAAATAAGCTAATTTTATAAAAACAACTTTTTATGAAACCTAATTAAGCATAAGAAAATAAGCTAATTTTAATTATTATAATTTTTTATTTTACAAACTAATTAAGCATAAGAAAATAAGCTAATTTTATAAAAACAACTTTTTATGAAACCTATAGATAAGCTCAGAATAAGCATAAAAGCAAATCAGATGAGACTTTTAATTAAGCTTTGAAAAGGAAAAATGAGAACTAAAAAAAAAAAAAGCAATAAGCTACTAATAATCCTAGGCAATCCTAATTAATAAGCAGAAGTGATCAAGAATAAAGCACTTAAATAAGCTGAAAAGCAAAAATTCAAGACAAAAGCTTATTCACTAATTAAATTCACCATATGCCAAAATAAAGCACTTGAATTAAGAGATCAACATTGCTTATTCTAAGGAACTTTATTTAAGAGATAAAAATTAATGTTGTTGAAAAGGAAAATGAATGATCAAAAGTACACATTTTGCCATGATCCAAACTCAGTTGGTACCAAAGGTAAAATAAACAGCCTCTATATATAAATGCAGTATTTGAAAAATTAAAAATTAACAGCCTTTTTACCTTGAACCAATATCCAAAGGTTAGATGATCATCTGGTTGAAGCTTGACGACTTTGTCAAGCTCAACACTGACTCGAAGAGCATAAGTGACGGTTAACTTGGAGTGCATAATATATGTTTGTACTAGTAAAACTATATGTTTCAGTAAAAAGTAAGTATAGTATGCCTCGAGAGATCTGAGAGAACAAGCTAGCCAAGAAGATGGACTGGTTATGGTTTATATAGAGAGAGTAATTTGTATGGTACGAGTGATCGAGTAGCTAGGTCACATTAAAAGGAGATGGAATAAAACCATGCAAATTATTTGTGATACTTAAATTATTTGGTCCATCGATCATATATATCGTGTCTTTTTTTCACGAAAGAAGTCAAATTAATAAAATTTCTTACATTTAAACGACACACAAATCTCTTAATTTGCAATGTCAAACTCTTACACATATAATATATATATAGTATAATTTGTCGAGGCTTTGCTTATGCCACGTACGTTTAATGTTTCCAATATTTGCAAACCATATACTCCCCTACTAGTACGTACATCACACCGTAATTTTTACATATATACTATATAATTTCTGCACTTTGACACCAACTCGCATATATTCCTTATTTCATAAATTAATTAATTGTTATAGTCAAAAGTCAAAAACAACTCACTATCATAGGTGTAATGCTAAGTACGTACCCTCACACTTTTATTATGATGGTGTGAGTGACTTTCTTCTTTTGGTATTTCTTCTCCTACTTGCAATATGAATTTTAATAAGAAATCTCTTTTAATGGTATACTAGGTAGTAGTAATAAAATTGACAGTTTGTGTATTTTTATTGTAGTCATTTTGGCATTTTATAATTACCAAAACAACATGTTATTTTTTACTGTAATTTAATAAGAAGAAGTGCATGGTACAATATTTGCATACTATGACTTATTGGGTCTTTCATGCTCTTCAAAAATAAATAAATAAAAACCACATGAGTCTAGCTAGAAACATAAAACCGTCAATAGTTAACGGAAAGGGGGAAGCTCAGAACGCTGTTTCTTCATATATAGGATGGATAGCAACCAACGAGTTTATAACTTGGTGATCATCCTGTAATAGGAGTTTACATTAACTTCGGAAAACGTCTTGTTGTCCAGAAACTGAAATTCTGGATATTTTTTCGGCTTTAAGACATGATTAGCACTACCATCTTATTGCATTAAATTGTTCTATCATAATTACATTATTATAGAAACATCTTGCTTTATATTTTTGTATATTATATTGACGTGTGTAGATCATCTCTTTCGCTAAATGGTACTTCCTTCATCCAATTTCTGTTGTCCTGATTACTATTTATATATGTGTCAACAAAATTATCATTTCTCATTACAATTTGATTAACTTTTAGTTATGCAACCTCTTTTGTTAAAAAAAAAAAGAAAAAAAAAAAGAAAAATACTTTCAACTATCCGATCTTGTCTTACCTTATTTGATGCGTTTATAGGTTACTAAAACTTTGATAAGCTTATAAGTTCGTTTTTTAGAAACAAGTTTGTGTTGATAAGCTCGTAAACTGAGAAAAATAAATTTATTATCTAATCAAAATTGCAGGTAAAAGAAGTTGGGCCTAAACCATACAATATTATTTATGTCAGCCCATAATATAAACAAATTCTTGAGTCCTTTTCTATTACTTCTCAGTCTTGTTCAATATTAGTATTATTTAGTTTGCTAGCACTACAACAAACATGAGGACGGGCGACGATACTTTCGGCGGCGACGCCCTTGTCCCCGCCGAAAGTCGCTAAACGACAAAAACAGCGCTGAGCTGGCACACAATCTCGCTGACCGCCCATTGCATTTTCAACTCAAACATTCAACAGGGACATGTCCCCGCCGAAAGTGTTTTTGCAAATCACAACTTTGACAAAAATAGTCACAATTTCCAACCCACCTTTTAGCGGGGACTGTTCCCGCCGAAAGTATTCCATAATCTTTGACCAAAATAGTTGCGCTTTTATTGTCCCGGGTATTATTTCCGCCATTACTTTTGGCGGGGAAATGCATAACTTTTGGCGGGGACATGTCCCCGCTAAAAGTTTAGGCGCCAAATTTCCCTCCAAGCTGCAACTTTTTCCCAAAAACTTTTTAATATATATTATAACATACACCTAATACATATTAAATCATAAATTCGGCAAAAAAATACAAAACACACATAACAATGGATGGTTTAAAGCCGGAACAGGAGTGGGCAAAGGCTTTATCACACGAGCTCTTGTATAATGAAATTATAAATCATTGGGGCGTTGAAATTTTTGATGAATATGGTTCGTACGCGAACTGTGCACCGTGGCAAAGAGACCGGATTCTGGTATTGATGAGGAAAAAGTCATACTATATAGAGTATTTGGAAGAGGTAGATACTGCTGAAGCTCAACGTGCTGCTGAAGCTCAAGCTACTGCTGTTGGAGGTGAGGATGAAGCTGAAAGCACGTTTGATGAAGTTGCAGCTGTTGATAATCTGGAAAATAGAATAACAAGTATTGAAGCTACGTTTGCATATCTCAAGGAAATGAGAGTAAGGAAAGGAAGAGGTGGTGCGAGTTCAAGCAAAGCGGGAGTTAGCCGCAAAAAAAAGTAAACGGGTTGTTTCATTTGGTTGTCGTGTTGTTTAGTTTGAGTTGTTTTGTTTGGTTGTCGAGTTGTTTAGTTTGAGTTGTTTCGTTTGATCTGGTTCGTTTGCTTGTCGAGTTGTTTAGTTTGAGTCTGTATGAAAATGTATCCGGTTTACAACTCTTGTGTGGTTTGAATAAAATGTTTGCCTTCGTGTTTGAAGCTAAGCGTGTGGTGTTTCGGATTCCTTTATAATCTGCTTAGGTTCTTACTGTGGACGTTTTTTTAGATTAATAATTACAATCTTGAGTGTTTGGATAGAAGTTTACGATTTCTAGTGGTAAAGCAACAACAACAACAACAACAACACAACACAACAAACAACATTTTATTAAACAACAACAACAACAATAACACAAGAAACAACAAACAACAACAATAACACAAGAAACAACAAACAACAAGAATAACACAATAAACAACAAACAACGAGAATAACACAAGAAACAAACAACAACAACAACAACAACAACAACAACAACAACAACAACAACAACAACAACAACAACAACAACAACAACAACAACAACAACAACAACAACAACAACAACAACAACATCAACAACAACAACATTACATACGAAGATTTTCCATGTCACCTAACAAGTCACGGAGTATTGCATCCGATTGACATGCGTGGTCATTGTTGTCGGGATTCGTTGCCATTGCAAGTCTTGCCTCGAGCAACCTGACTTTTGTCTCTAACACCTGTTTTTTTGCCTCCAGCATATTTATCCTAAGATCTTTTTCATGGCAGTTTGTGCACCCAGAACCATGAGATGTTGAAGCAGAATATACTACTTGTAATTGTTCATCAAATTCAGTCTTCCATATAAAATATCCACATCCATGACCTTTCTCTCTTCGCTTCGAAAGAGGACATGCATAATACTCCAATCCAAATGTATCTTTTTGATGTGACGTTATTTTTTTTATATTTCCTACTCCACAAGTACACATAAAAGGATTATATCGCTGCATTCTGGTTGACAGTGTGTGTTTGTAGTTGTGTGTGGTAGAATCGTGATCGGGGTGGCCCGATCTACAAGTTGAGTTGATAAAAGGTGGTGGCCAGAAAAAGATTCCGGCGGCCGGAAACTGCTGGTGTCGCCGGAAAACTGAAACTGCTAGAGAGAGAGAGAGATATATAGTGAGATGAGTGTGTGTGTGAGATGATATGGGTTAGATGAGTGTGTGTGAGTTTATATTGTGAGTGGATAAAAGTTGTTAGGTGGGAAAATATCTCGTGTATTACCATAGCATCTCGAATCGTTCGTTTAACATCTCGTGTAATATCACATCATCTCGACTCGTTCGTTTAACATCTCGTGTAATACCACATCATCTCGACTCGTTAGTTTAACATCTCGTGTAATACCACATCATCTCGACCCGTTCGTTTAACATCTCGTGTAATACTACATCATCTCGACTCGTTCGTTTAACATCTCGTGTAATACCACGTCATCTCGACTCGTTCGTTTAACATCTCGTGTAATACCACATCATCTCTACTCGTTCGTTTAACATCTCGTGTAATACCACATCATCTCGACTCGTTCGTTTAACATCTCATGTAATACAACGTCATCTCGACTCGTTCGTTTACCACATCATCTCGACTCGTTTGTTTAACATCTCGTGTAATACCACATCATCTCTACTCGTTCGTTTAACATCTCGTGTAATACAACATCATCTCGACTCGTTCGTTTAAATGATTTAATTATAATTATAAATGATTTAACTTAATTAAAAAGGATTTAAAAATAATTTTAAATGATTTAAATTAATTATAAATGATTTAACATAATAAAAATGAATTAAAAACAATTTTAAATGATTTAATTATAATAATAAATGATTTAACATAATAAAAATGAATTAAAAACAATTTTAAATGATTTAATTATAATTATAAATGATTTAATTATAATTATAAATAAATCATAAAAATAATTAATTATTAATGATTTATATATGATTTTAAATGATTTAAATAAATCATAAATGATTTAAGTTAATTAAAATTGTGCACACTTTCCGCGGGGACATGTCCCCGCTAAAAGATGGTACCAATAATTTCGTTTTTCCCTCTAAGCATTTAATTATAATTATAAATGATTTAATTATAATTATAAATAAATCATAAAAATAATTAATTATTAATGATTTATATATGATTTTAAATGATTTAAATAAATCATAAATGATTTAAGTTAATTAAAATTGTGCACACTTTCCGCGGGGACATGTCCCCGCGGGGACATGTCCCCGCTGAAAGTAGATCTCACTATTACTTGAATTATTAGCAGATCTGGTGCGAACATGATGAGGCGAAAAATGATCCGTTTTTAGGGGGTCATTTAAGCCCGAATCCGAATTTATTTGATCAAATATTGCCCTAAATCATTCCTTTTATGATTTTAGGTACTTGGAGAGTGAATTTTGGAAAAGAAGCTATTTTGGACGTTTTTGGAGCATAAAAGTTAAGAAAACGGCAAAGTCTCAAATTTCTATGCTGGAACAGTGCATGAAGGCGTCACAGATTGCTCTTGACGGCGTCAAGACCCAAAGAATAAAATACCGTGGTTGCTGACGGCGTCACATGGGCCGTCATAAGTAGATCAAGGCCGTCCGAGAAAGTATTTGGCGGCGAGATGACGGCGTCACAGCATTGCTCTTGACGCCGTCACCTCAGTTTTCCTATATATAGTTTTCTAGTTTTTTCATTAAAAAGGGGGAGAAGTTTTGGTGAAACCCTAAAGACGAATTTGGTGCATCTTTTACAGGTTTTTCAAGGGTTCCAAACCCTTGATACCTTGTATTGTAATTGAGATAAGTGTTCTTTTAATTCAATCAATATGTCTATGTGTTGGTTGTCTATATCTTGTTCTTGTCTCAATTCCATTATGCTAGGCTAGATCTCTTTTGTGTTTGCTTAGATCTAATGAAACCTAGATGTTGATTATGTGTTGATTACTTGTTTATTCTTGTCTTGGATGAATGATTTTATATGTTAGGCTTAAGAAAACTGGCAGATCTCCAAATGGTAACATGCTTGAACGTCTTAAGAAACATGAACCGAGGCGTACTAGGTCTTTATTGGTTGTATTTAATGCATGAGCCACTGTTTACAATCCCTATAGTTGTGCTGGGTCATGGTGTAGGAGGAGATAAGAGCTCATAGAATTGGGGAGTTATGTATGCCACCCCATGAATGGTATTAAGGAATACAATCCGTCATCCATACAATTATAACAAGTAATTAACGTGTAAAAGATATCTAGGGAGTAGTGAAGTCTAAGTAAACACAATTTCTCCCATTACTGCTCACAACCTTAGTATAATTTAGTTTAATTTCATTTTTAGTATTTTATTTTGATTATATATTAGTTTTGGGTTAGTTGAATAGCAACTAATTCCGCCCACTCTTCCAAAACCCGAGATTTTACTTGCTATCATAAAAATATAAAAATACAAAAAATAATCATCACTCACCTTTAGAACTAGTAATTAGGTTTTCTAATCCTAGCGACACTATTCCTAAGCTGAACGATCAATCCCCCGGTACTTGTCACTATACTATACTACAACGATCAGGTACACTGCCTGGTGGGGGTTGTAAGCTTCTCGAGATCCCTCGAGAGGTAAAGCCTGTTGCGATTCCCACGCATCAAGTTTTTGGTGCCGCTGCCGGGGAATAGTTATTGTCTAGGTTAGGATTTCTTTTTATTAGGTCTACTTGCTAGATTCCTTTCTAGTAAGATTTTATTTTTATTTTTAGGTCTTCTTTAGTCTATCTTATTTCTTCGTGCCTTTGTTCGTAACTCTTTACCATCCGACGTCATGGAAGGTGGTAACATCTTTGAACCCATCATCCCACCACATCAAAACCCACCATTAGAACCCCTTAGGCCCCGAACCTTAGGAGAATATTCCCGACCTAGCCACCAAGGCTACCAAAACACCATTGAGCTCCCCGGAGACAATGTGACCCCCTTGCGATCCGACACCATCCGGTTGGTGCAAAGCGGATGTGCATTCCATGGACTTCGTTCCGAAGATCCAAACCAACATCTTAAGGACTTCCTCAAAATCGTAGATTCTATAGACCTAGGTGTTGAAACTAGAGAAACTACGCGTTTACGCCTATTCCAATTCTCTTTACGGGATCAAGCTAGTCAATGGCTTGAGCGTTTACCCGCGGGATCCATCACCACATGGGATGATCTCACCACTCGTTTCCTTGCTCAATTTTTCCCACCGGGGAGAACTACTAATCTTAGGAATGACATCTTGATGTTTCAACAACGTCAAAATGAATCTCTTTATGAAGCATGGACTCGTTTCAAGGACTTACTCCAAAAAGCCCCTCATCATGGCATAGATCTTTGACTCCAAGTCCAAATCTTCTATGACCATATCGACATCTCCACGAGGCGAACCATTGACCAATCGGCCGGTGGTAAGCTACGTGATCTTAGTGCGGAACAATCATGGGAACTCATAGAAAATCTTGCTCTCTATGACAACGAAAGTTGGAATGATCCCCGTGATTTGAACAAAAAGGTCAAGGCAATATCTTTGCCTTCGAACAATTCTAGCACTCCCGACCGTAGGATCGTGGAACTTGAAGGTCGAGTCAAGTCTCTCATGAAATCTTACGAAGCTCATAAACCTTCAAGCCAAGTAAGCAGAATCGCTTCTACATGCAAACTGTGCAATGGCCCTCATGAGACCTATAACTGCATGGAACTTCCAAAACGTGCTTATAACGAATTCACATCATCACACGTAGGTCAGGGTCCTCGAACTTCTGCCAAAGCCTATGAGGCATGGAAGGATAAACCTGATTTTAGAGGGTACCAAACGCGAAGCGTATCCTTCAATGACTCCTCACCACTCACTTGGTCCGAGCATTTTCCGTTACAAGGTATTCCTAGGCAAAGCTGTGAAGATACTTAAAAAAAATTCATTCTATCTCAAGAACTACAGCTCACTACGCTTGAGGTAAAATTTAAACAACAGCAGGCTGACGTGAACAACAAGATTTGTAATCTGTTGACTGCTATCAAAGACCATATTGATAATAAGCCCATTCACGTTGATGAGGTTAAATCTGCTACCGTCATGAGTCCACTAGCCTCCCCTGTAAAAATAAAAAGTCCTAGCAAGTTATTCAAGGTCCCCTGTACCATTAAGGAAATGCTCTTAACCGATAGTCATATAGATCCTAGCTTTCCAGTCAACATAATCCCCCTTTCCCTATACCACAAAACCTTCCCAGAGCACATTGCGTGCGAGAGAGTAATAGAAAATCTATCAATTAGGATTGGAGAGCTTGTTTACAATACTGACCTCACCGTGGTTGATGACATGGACCCTCTCACCAATCAAACGTTAACCCACCTTGTCCTTGGGATACCATTTATCAATGAATCGGGAGCAATCCTTGATGAGAAAGATGGTAGTGTAGTACTCACCAATGGTGTTAGGAAGGTAATTTTTTGTAGGGATAGTGAGGAGGTGTACGAGTATCGTCCCTCCCTTGAGGGGAATCTATATGGGTCAAAGGATGGAGAGTTGAGGAAGATAAGATGGCGTGATCCGAATAATCTCAAAATCACCTGCATGATCGTTCATAAGTACTTCGATAACATATACATTAATGTATTCCTGCCAAAGAATTTTATGTCATTGTTTCATTATAACAATATTTGCAGATGGGGGATGATTTACAAGGGAGAGAAAGTGGTTGGTAAGGATCATGAAATCCAGGTGTTCGTAGGAAATATGGCATTCCCTATGGAGTTCACGATTGTGGACAACATAGAGGACTATGTCGACCCTTGGTTATCACAAGTCGTCTTTGGAGCACCCTTTTGTGAAATCACTAATTTGATAGTGGATGACTTGAACGGAATCATGACCTTCACTGACGGGATTAGGAGGATTTCATACCTTCACTGACGGAATCATGACTTGAACGGAATCATGACCTTCACTAATTTGATAGTGGATGACTTGAAAGGAAGTACCATGTAGCAGCAGCCCATGAGGGCCATTTGGTTTATGCTGTCCAAACAGGGGTGTGCTTGGGATTGCTCATTTGATTTCGGCTTATATTTCATAAGCTTCAATTTTCTAGCTTATATGGAGACTTGTGGGCTTATATAAGTATATTATGATATAATAAACTTATATAAACCCACAAGTCTCCTAATAAGCCAGAAAATTGAAGCTTGTGATTTATAAGCCGAAAACAAATAAGCTCAAACAAACACCCCCTTAATTTATAAGCTGAAAGCCATGGCTGCTTGTATTTTCAGCTTATAAAGGGATTAGCCGATAGCCGATCAGCCAATAGCCATGGCTGCTTGTACCTATAGAAACAACATTACACAAATTATGATAGATCGTGTATCGTTTGAAAGTAAACCATACATTCTTGCAACACAAGCAACAAAAGTATTTTACCTTGATTTCCCGGGTAAACGTGGTAATGTCAAGGCCGTCCAAGATTCTTATCATCGAAAGATTTGGAACACAGATATCATCGTGGTAGAAGACAATCAGGATGTTGTACATGATTGATATGTTGGTGGGGTGGGCTAAGACACAGCCGGGTTTCCCCGCTGAGCTAGCGACTCAGGCGACGACATCGGGATCCCAGGAGGCTTCACCATCACCAGGTGAGTCTACAGGTACCCCGGAGGAGGGGAGTGGGGCTAGTGGGGCTAGTGGCGCTTTTGCGAGGTTATATGTGAAGGAAATTATTTCGCGTCATGGAGTCCCGATATCTGTTATTTCTGATCGTGATAGTCGTTTTACGTCAGCTTTGTGGCGATCACTTCAAACGGCTTTGGGGACGAGGCTTGATATGAGTACTGCATATCATCCCCAAACCGATGGTCAAAGTGAGAGGACCATTCAGACGTTCGAGGATATGCTTCGTGCATGCATCATAGACTTTGGTAAAGGCTGGGAGAAGTATTTGCCCCTTGCGGAATTATCCTATAATAACAGCTACCACACAAGTCTTAAGGCTGCACCATTCGAAGCTTTGTATGGCAGAAAGTGTCGTTCGCCTATTGGTTGGGCAGAAGTTGGAGATAGTCAACTTACAGGCCCTGAGCTTATTTTGGAAACTACAGAGAAAGTAACTCAGATTCGTGATCGGTTGCAAGCGGCTAGAGATAGACAGAAGAGTTATGCCGACCAGAGACGTAAACCTTTAGAGTTCCAGGTTGGAGACAAAGTAATGCTGAAAGTCTCGCCTTGGAAAGGTGTAATACGTTTCGGGAAACGTGGTAAACTCAACCCACGCTACATTGAACCATTCTTGATCTTAGAAAGAATTGGGCCCGTGGCTTATAGGTTGGAATTACCATCCGAGCTGAGCAAAGTTCACGACGTGTTTCACGTGAGTAATTTGAAGAAATGTCTTTCTGATGAAATGCCCGTCATTCCAATGAGGGACATTCGTGTTGATGAGAAACTGGATTTCGTGGAAGAACCGATTGAGATTTTAGATCGTGAAGTTAAACGACTCAAGAGGAGTCGCATTCCGCTCGTCAAGGTTCGTTGGAATTCCCGACATGGACCAGAATTTACGTAGGAACGTGAGGACGAGTTCAGGAAGAGATATCCGAATCCTTTCACTTCGTAGATGAATTTTTCCGAGTGAAACCCGGGACGGGTTTCCTTCTGAGACGGGGAGGATGTGACAACCGGCAGTTTAGGGAGCTATTTTAAAAACCCGCATTTCAATTTAAGTTCGTTTATAATTTTTATTTGAAATTTTCATTTCACAACGAACTTGTAAGACCTATTTTATGGATATTTTTAATTAGTGACGTTATGGAATTCGTGAATTATGTTCATAATTCATTTTTGACTATATGATCGGTGATGTATATTTGAATTCTCACATGGTACTATGTTGACTTTGGCACTAGGATTACCTAACGACAGTTTATGATTCGTCTTAACGAGTCCGATTATATTTTAATTATTTACGAGATGTTCTCGAGTGATATTGAAGTTTTAAAATGAGTCGGGTTCGGGCCACATGTTTTTACAATTACCCGCGTTACCCGCTCCACCGTATTATTATTATTATTATTATTATTATTATTATTATTATTTCTAAACTTGCTATGCGTATGGACTAGGATCTATTATCAGCTTTAGTCACACCTTTTGTGTGTACTATTCAAGGTTGGCTTATTTGGTTATTTGGATTGTCAGCTTTAGTCACACCTTTTGTGTGTACTATTCAAGGTTGGCTTATTTGGTTATTTGGATTGTCAGCTTTAGTCACATATTTGTTGTGTGTACTATTCAAGGTTGGCTTATTTGGATTGTCAGCTTTAGTCACATAGTTTCGTGTGTACTATTCAAGGTTGACTTATTTAGATACTATAGTGTGCACCTATAGGTTATTAATACTTCGGAGGTTATCCGAGTATTTATTAGTATTGCGGGGGTTACCCGAATATCTATGTTGTTACGGAAGGGTATCCGTGTGTTATGTTGAGAGCGGAGGGTATCCGCAGGCTTTTAGCGAATCCTTAGTCTAGCTAGCAAGCGTTTTGCGTATATGTCCACTATATTATTAGTTGAATTTAAACCTATGATCTCACCAGCGAAAGCTGACTTTTAGCACGTTTTCTCAGGTAATTAAGTGTTGAGGTGCATGCTTGGATTGGAAGGCTCGGCCAAGGCTCACGGTTTATGGATCTATTTTTCTAAACTCTGATAATTAAATTTGGACCTATTGTTATTTATTTTGGGCCTGACTCTGAATGATGTTGGGATAAATGTAAACCTTAAAACCCCGTTTTTGGTTGTGTTTTTACTATGTTTACTTTATCTCGTTCTATATTGTCTTGTGTTGGATACCAATCCCCGTAGCACCCCGAAAGCTTGTTGAGTCTTCCGCGGTATCAAATTTTGGGGGTGTTACATATTTCCACATGAAATTCTTATTTTGCAACCAAATCTAGCATAACTTTGCATGCAATGTCGATTTACTTATAATTATTGTTTCTGTAAGATGTCATTATCAGTAATTTTCGAAGTAAAATGATTTCTGAATTCCAGCAAACGAGGAGTCTATAATCTCAACTAACTAACATCCAAATTTGCAAATACCTCTAACAAACTCCACAAAAAGAAACATATTTACTAGCATAAATCTTAAAGAGACTATAAACTACGGCAAAGCTTCATTATAACTAGTCAAACTTAAGAGATTCAAACTAAAATCTGAACAAAAGCGCACAACAACAAAATTAAAATCAAAATAGACAAATTAATCTCACCCCGCACAAAAGTCACATATACTAATTAACATAAATCTTAGAGACTATGAAACCACGGTAAAGCTTCATTAGAACAACACAAACTTCAGAGATTAAAAAACTACTCTCTTCGCTTCATCTTCAATTCATGAGAAACTTATAAATGTCAAGTAGTTATAAACCCATCAGTTTCATCTTATAAAAAACATTTTGATTGGTCCAAACTTGAAACCGGCTACTTATTTTGAGACTAAAACTCATAACGCACCCGGCTGTAAAATGACTAACTTCAATAAAACAAACCACATATAAACTCATATGGCAAAACTAGTAAACTCGAATCATAGCACATATACTCACTGATCAAGAAGATTAAAACGACATAATATATGTAAAGTCCCATCACATATACACCGCAATTTCGCATTAAACAAAACCATATAACTCTCGATTTTCAAGTCATCGTAACTGTCAAGTAATTTTAAAATATGAATTTCACCTATAAACACATTTTTTTTCTGAAATCGGTTACTTATTTTGAGAGAAATCTCATAATCTTATATAACACACGTACGATTATAAATTAAAGTTGAGATCGAGATTAAGAAACTTACACTGCTTTTACACGTACCATCAATATTGCCTTAACGAATGACAATATTGACTCATGTTTGGCGTTCGCCGATCTTATAAGTGAGCATCCCAACCCAACCATTTTTTACCTTACCCCCACACCCACCCCGCCACCCACCCATGTTTGTGCGGTTCTTTCTGTGTTTTGGCAAGAACCCAAGAAGGATATATAGTTTGTGATCTTTCTCACTATTAGGTATCAATTCAAGAAGCAATTTCAACCCAAATCGACCCAATCACCCATTAATAGGTCAAAACTACCGCCTATACCTCTGATATGCATTATTTGTAGATATATGAGATAATGGAAAATTAAACTTTAAATCGACTATCTTGAAACACTATTAGACTGTAGCTAATCGTTTAAAGCTTAGTTCATGTTACTCTTGTTACACCCCTTCAACCTTTATGGTTTCTATGAACACCGTGTAACCAAGGCACAGATGAGCCTTTTCTGGCTATGTACATCTAGGTGTCTGAAGTATGAGAACTATTCTTCCCGGTACTTGTTTGCATCTTTTTGTTTTGGTTATCATCAATCTTTACTGTGATATTTCTACATGCATTCAGACACATTAACTATTAGTAAAATACCAAAAAGAAAATAGATTATAGGTTAGCCCACTAATAATGACAACATTAACCCAAGTATCAGTTGCATATTTTCATATCATTTCATACTAAGTAAAATGCAGAAACCAAAGTCAAGTACCCAATCACTTTCGAACTAAATAATTAGTACTCAATCACTTTCTATCGTAAACATATTAGCAACCCAGCAGATTCACACATAATAAGCTCTGCAAGTACACTGTAAGATATAGATCAGCATAACTATCTTAGAATAATTTATGCATATCTTCTTAGTTAAATGTCACTATAAAACCAAGGATTGTAGATGCTAATGATATCCACGTGACATTTTAAGCATTATTACTAAGTTCAATTGCCTAGAAGTTGCTGCACTCTCGTACTCTCAACTGAAACCTATAGCTTACCCGCAGAATTATATATAAGCATGTAGGACATGAACAGAACCTAAACCACAGATTCTAATTAACAACCAAATTATTCTCTAAAATTCCTTAACATTTATGTTGTCTCTCTTTAATTGTCGAAATCTTCATATCTATTTTTAACCAGAAGATTTACATGTACTAACATCCTTTGCCCACCCGCCGTAAAAATATACAATACAGTTACTGAATACGTAATAATTAGTTATAACGGTCTCAAGATAAGATCGTGGATATCAGTATATAAAAAAGATCGATAACAAAGATATACATATATACATTCAATATTGGGTTCAAGACCTGAAAGTCTATTAACAAACCTAACAGGCGCAAATTTGTTACACAAACAAGAGAAAATTAAAAAAAATTTATCAAACCCGTACAGAATAGATTATTTTCTAAGGAAGTTTAATTTTTATTCATTACAAAGAACTAAACAATGAAGTTTGGGTTATGCAAAAGCATGGGGAATCTTGGGATAACACCAAACTTATATTTAGACGACGGCACAAAAGCATCTGTCTATCAATTTCATCAAGCTCGTCATCAAATGACTTTTCTTGTATCTTCTGCTTCTCTATTTTCTCTGTAAATACTTTTGACTGATCTTCAAGTTCCTCCTGTTTGTCCTTTGTATGAGGAAGTTCTTGAGTCTATATGGTCCTTTAAATATAAAAGGACCATCAAAAGCATTATCGCCTAACAAAATCAACCTAACATAGAAACTTTTTCCAAATTGATAGGAAGCGTTTTCTCATTCCTCCACTCCCACCAATCACCTAACGCAGATCTACAAAATAAAAAAGGTTGTTTTATCTGTGTTAGATCTGCGATCCAGAATAAGTTAATAAATACCATGCATGAACACTCGTCATTTAAAAGAATCACAGTTACCTTGTCAGGATTATATTATTCGAAATACAATGAACAATGATGCATCCTTTTTCAGTCACCTGCATTGGGGTAAAGATTCTAAGTTAGCATGACATGATCAAAAATTGAAATGACTAGACTAAAAATCTGAGGATTAAGAAAAGATCGACTCACATATGATTCAGGAGGCCTTGTTTCTACGAACAGGTAAAATGAAACTGTTGCCATTAGGGTTTGCTATGACTTGTGCGGCGCCTATTGGACAAAAAGCCTGACATGACAACCTAGAATGCAAGGATTTTATAATTGTGTGATTAGGTTAAATGTCTATAGTTTAGCCCTTCTTCTTTCCATTTTTCCAAATCTAACCCTTCTCCTTGTTTGTTATGTTTATTTTAGAACTCGATTCTACTTCAAAGATACAGATTTAGAAGGGAATTTTGCAAAAAATCTAATTTCTAATTTAGAGGAAAGAGTTCTATGACTTTTGTCTCTCAACAAATTGTACTGGCAGAAAATAAGGTACGTGATATATATGTTGGATTCTTTGGCCGTTATGCCATTTGTGGCGGCTCTCGTGTATATTATATTTATTTTTTGATAATAACAACAAAATGCGGCAAAAAAAGCCTATGATCGAAATGATAAATCGGGTATTGTTACTTTGAGATATGATGAAGGATTTATAAGGTTTTAGAGTGTTGAATGTTGGGCTTTAATGTGTGGGTGGGAGCAATTTGAGTTTCGGGTGGGGGCATTTAAAAAAAAAAAAAAAAAAAAAAAATACACTAAAATCTCATGTTGAATTGGTCTAGCCATGGAGGGCACCGCCCCTCATAACTTAACCATGCATCCGCCCCTAAGCATGCTTTCTTAGTAAGTTTCTTTCAGAATATTCACACGTAAACTAAGAACAAAAGTTATCCTCTCCGTTTACTTTATATTGACGATATAGTATATATACTTATAAGCAAGTAGGTGAACTTAGAAACATTGAAGCGAGTGTCTGCATTAGAAATGGTGTAGCCATGATTTGAGTTGAGCTGTCTACAATATGCCATAAAAAACAATAGACGTATAGAGATAGTGACATGAATACAAACAGCAAAGTAAATTTCTTGAGGTTTAAAAAGAAAAACTGTTAAAAGGATCACACACAAGAACTCGTGGTCAATTTGGTGAAACTGATAGTTGGAGCTTGAGAGGACGTTCCTGAGTATTGCATTGTGTGAGGTGATTCAACATCACATGTAGGCGATACTGAAGCTATAATTGTTATACCCATTTCCCGAATACAACTAGAACTCACTCGAGATGATTTGAATAAGGCTTGTTGTGATGTTTAGTCTATGAAAGTTACGTTGTAGTCAAACCCGATAGCCAAATTAAGTTTTGTATAATGTTGTTATGGAAAGCATCATGTGTTTCGTGTAAAATAAAATAGACTTAAAGGACTAAACTTGTCATATGGTAAAGGAGTTATACGTGTGATGTGGCCAATTATGAATGGTTAGAATTTAAGGGGCCAATCTTGCCCAATGACCAAACTACTTTATGTGACTGATAAAGTCTTATCGTAGTATATAATTATTCCGAAGAAATACCGGTGAAAGTATTTCCCTGGTCGTTTTCCCAGCGAAGGCGAATGGAATCGAGAATATCGATTCGTGAAATCGTGATTTGAAAAGTGGTGAAATGAAAAATAGCAATCAAATAGTTAACGTAATCACAAACGATGATAAAGCATGCAAAAAGTACAAGCTAACTATACACCGAAATGAAAAACGTAAAAACGGAAACGTAACCGTAAAATTTAAAACGTAACGTATGACGAAAAATGATCCTACGAACTTGGAAATATTTTCTAAAAATTTTGAACTAATAAAAAGAATTTTAAGAAAAAGAAAAATATTTTTTTAACTTTTTATTTATTTTCTAGAATTTATTTTGTATTTATTGAATTAAAAGTGAATTAAAAATAAGAAAAATAGAAAAATAAAGTGGAAAATTGAAAATTAAATTCTAAAAATTCTAAAATATTATAAAAGAAATTATGAAAATATTTTTGTATTTTTCAAGACTTTTTCTGATTTTTTTATGATTTTTGTTATTTAAAATTCGTTTAAAAATGATTTTAAACTAAAAGAAATTAAGAAAAATAGTAAATGACCTCAGAAAATTATGAAAATTTCACAGAAATTCTAAAATATAATAAGAAACTTGCAGAAAAATTTTGGAATCTAAAAGTTAAGCAGAAGAGCTTATTTAGTGCAAATCAGCTTATGGCAAGTGCTTATTAATAAGCACTTGCCACAAAACTTTACCAAAATGAAAAAACTACAGTATTATACTATTGAGAACTCAAATAAACCAAGGAATGATCAGTAGTAAGCACAGAAGCACAAGAATCAGACAATAAACACTCTATGATAAGCTAGAATAAGCAGAAACCAACACAGATTAAGCTATAGATAAAACTGATCATGCACTATACTAAACCTACTCCTAATGAACTCAGAGAAGCCAAATAAGCTCAAGTTTAAGCAAGAAATGGCACTAGCAGTCCAAAAGCTCAAAACAGAAATCAATGTTAAACCACCTAATAAGCAGTCACAAAAAGCAATCCTAATAAGCTAAGTACTGCAAGATTATGGGGGCAATTGTGAGACTACCATGCTGAGAAGCTACAAATCAAAAATCTAGTTCTAATACTACCTACAACTACCCTAAATGATGTCATGAAAGAGAGCCTAAAACTGAGGTGCAGGGGATATCACAAGCCAGTCCCACAGTCCCTATTACAAGCTACTGAAAAGCTATAGGAATGATTAAGCTAACACATGAAAAGCTGAAATATGGCAAGAGTAACAAGCAGGGAACTTATAAAAGCAATATTGCAGATTTTGAACTAGATTTAGCGCTAAAAATTGAGCAAAGTTACTATCAGATAAGATTCTTGAGCAAAGTTTTATTTTGAAAATCAACCTAAGAAACCTATTAGCAGACATGAATAAGTAAACAAAATAAGCTCTAAAGACCTACTTAAGCTAAAATCTATAAAGTTAATACAACTAGCTAACTGCAAACCAAAATTCAAATTCTAATGAGCTTAACTAAGCTTATGGCACAAGCTGAAACAGAGCAATAGCTGATGGTGTAAGGAACATTTAGCTCAAACAGGCCAAACTAAACACCCTCATAAGTGCAGCTTACAATATGAGATTTATTCTAATATCACTGATTACCATAAATTCTATCTAACGAAATCCTAAAACCTCTATTTATCAGCAAATTAACCACAATATGCAACTAAATCTAACAGATGTGAAAAAATCACTAATTCTAAGTATGACAGATGCTCAAAACAAAATAAATCAATAAACTCAATCAAGCATTCAATGACAACTAACAATCCAAAACTAATAACAGCAATAATTTCAGATTCTCAAAGTAATCAAAACATGACAGTTTAATGAAACAATAATGAGATATGAGATTTTAGAATGACACTTACGAACTCTGAACCTAACTGAAATAGATAGAACAATCAAACCACAGCCTATCTTTAGATAGGCTTATACCACATCTCTGCAACCATTCACCACCTCGGATTCATACATCACCATCCATTAACACCATCTCTTAACCTGTTGACTTTCATTGACCAGTACCATCATTAAAAGCAGAAACTAACTCACTATAAGTTTTTGATGAGCTTATGAAACAATTATGAAAGTAGTAATAAGAGCTTGAAGTGAAATTAATGAAAACTTTTGAATGTAAATTGTAATAAAACTGAATTTAATTTGAAAAGAGATTACAATATTTGAGAATTACAAAACAGAATATTGAAAAACTGAATTCAAGCTAGATTATACTAAAAGCTACTCCTAAATTACCCTATTCTACACCCTACTCCTAACTAAGCTAACAGCCTTCCAAAGAGTGAATAAAGGGGCTTTTATAGCCACGAGCTGAGAAGTTGCTAGAAGTCCAGGTTGGCAATCCGCGTCAATTTGTGTTTCTTTTGAGATCATCCATACCACACGATCCTTTTCCAATCATCATAATCCATTTGAGCCGTTTGATCAACCACTATGAGGTGTCGCATCCAATTAGATAATGCCACGTATCATTCCCTTGTGTCAGATGTGTCAGGGTACTTTTAGAAGCCATTTGAGTTGACTAAATTACCCTTAATTGGGTAACTAAAAGGTGGAAGTGGGGTAATTTGTTGGGTAATATTTCTAGGGTTCTTGGTGATTTGGGGGTGAGGATGTACGGAGTAAAAATGAGCGGGGTAGGCTTGGGTATTACTTTTTATTATTTTGACCATGGGTAGTTTTGTTTGACCGAGAAGGAGTGGGCTCGGGTTAGACTTTGGGCTTGGGTAGGAATTTTGGACTTGGGTTTTGGTAGAAGATGGATTTGGATTAGAATTAATTTGGACCAGAGTTTCATCCTTTGTAAATTCAGATTTTGGTATACAATGTACAAGGACCAGTTTTGTAAATTTGCAAAACTCAAGGGTATTTTCTGCCAACTTTGTAAACTAATTTCCAAGGACCAATCTTGACAAGTAGTTATTCTTCAAGGTAAATTCTGACACTTTAAGCATAAATCTGATCCGTAATCGAAAAATGCTTTCCGGAATCGGCTTTTGAATCCATTTCCACTCTCGTGCTCGGTTTTACTGGTTTTTGTGAGATTTTTCGTCATTCTGTAAAATATCCGTACCTGCATATCACAACACAAAAACATATGTTTTCTTGGCATTTGTTAGCTCAAAAAGTCGTTTTGGGTTGGTATTTGGCCATAAAATGGTGAGTAAATAAGTACTCACCAAAATCCCCCCGACTAAGGTATTGCCGTGTCCTCACGCAATGTGATCAATTCACGCTCTTGGGATAAATAATTTCGATACTCTTTTTACTAACTTTGAAAAGTAGCAAGGCGGTTCGAAAGAAGTTATAAAATCATTTATTCCCGAAAACGCTCCGTTTTCCAAAATTTTTCCTTTATTCCTTTATTCAACTTACACTTTCTATTTTTGGACTTTTCCATACTTCAAACTTGTGACGGTTTGTTGAACTTTCATTATTTTGAAAATAATTATTAGGGTCAACGAGTAGAAACACTTCTATTTAAGAAGCGACCATACGGATAAAAATCGTCATCATTGATTTTTCACGAGTCCCCAAACTAAGCGTACAAACGAGATCACAGCTTATCTACAAATTAGATGCTAACACTACTCATAACAGTTACTTGTGGAAACTTCTTACTCCCATTTCCTAGGTTTTGTATCTCAATATTTTATTTTGTTGAGAAATGAATTGCTTCATATTTTCTCGTTTCGATAATTTTTAGTCCGATAGTGATACCTAAGTTAAAACGATAAGTAGTTATTCATTTTCTCTTAAGAACCACTGCAATAGAAATTCGGTCCATTTCAAGGAATTAGGGGTACATACAATATCAAGGATATAAGTTGCGGAGTACGATCACGTGCACCTCATGTGACTGATTACTAATCACTTATCACATGCACCTCACGCGCCAACAACTTATTGATACATACATAGCTCTTATTCAACAATACTTCAACTTTTACTTTTTCCATTTTTCTCATTTTTCACTTTTTTCATACTTTTCACTTTTTTTCTTTCTTGACTTTACTTTTTTTTCTCAACATAAATGGAAGCTTAACGGGTAGCTCCAAAACCACATAGATAATCAACTTTTGACTTTTGATTTTTTCACTTTTCGCTCTTATTTTTGGTGTTCCTTGATATGTACCCAATTTCTAAAGCAAAAATTCTCTTAAGAAAACAAATAACTAAATATTATTCAAACCGAAATATCACTAATTAACCTAGAACATCTATTTATATATTGGTGACGTTTCTGATGGGAGTAAAAAGCCACAAGTACCTCTCATGAGCTCTAAAGAGAACCACTACTCCACGTTTAGCATCTAACTTCTAAATAAACTCTATCATTTCTCGCTATTCGCAATTTAAGATTCCAAATAATGAAACCCGCGAATACTTAGCCGATAATCAGCCACGCATATATAAAGTCAGTTACGGAAACTTGCAAATTCTAGAAGAAGAATTCGCGTTTTCTAGCTCCTGATGTAAAAGACTAGCGAAAGCTTTTAAGCTGCGCATGTATAAAGTCAAGTACGGGAACTTGCAGATTCTTAAGAAAGAATTCGCATTTTATAGCTCCTGGTGTACAAAACTAGCACAAGCTTATGTGATCATCATTGGTTAAGGGAACAAGCTAGGGCTCAACACGCCCGGTCAAGTCAAAATATTTATTCCTACTCTCACCAGCAAGAAAGTCAACAAGGTGTCAAAACACTTATTCAAAACTTTATTATATTTTTGCACAACTTTTTCACTTTTTCTCATCTTTTTGTGCTTTTTCATTGCTTTCTCATCAAAATTTTTGAAATTTTTCAATTTTTTTTCAATTTTTTATTTTTGGTGAAAAAACGGAGTTGCAAGAGTACACGACATGTGAAACATGCAAGGTCAAAATCGAATCGAAGATTCACCCTCCCCCCGACTAGAACGAAACATTGTCCTCAATGTTTGATGGGTTAAGGTAATCCTAACAAAATTCTAGGCCGTTTATTAATTATGCCAAAGAAAACGTTAGTCGATAAGATTTAACGGATATAGGATTTCCAAATAGCACCGATGAATGAGACTCAAAGTGAAGAGATAACGAGCACGAGAGTCATCATAAATCATGGACAATCCTGAACAATCATTACAAACAACCACGAAACACAAGAGTAGAAGAGGCACCCCCTCCTCACGTTAGGTGTTAGAAAATAGAAATATAAGAAGATGAAATGATAAGCATGGGTTGCCACCCACGAAGCGCTTGTTTTTGTTAACCGAGTCACATGAGCTTGACTCGATCCCCGAATTAATTCGTCCTTGGGGAGAGCAAAGAAAACGGCCATTTGGCACAAAAGATTGAGATGCCAGGGTCAAAAATGGTGTCCTCACTCCCGGTGGAGTGGAAAGAAGAAATGGTGGGATAGGTATAGAACGGTTGAAAAACCCGGATAGTATAAACGTAGTCGATTTCTGAATCAAGGGTGGGTAAAATAGTAAACTTGGGATCATCATAATCAAAAGTCTCGTCCACCACTCTAAAAATATCTTTATCCGCATCGGTTTCAAAAACTTCATCCGGTGGTTTTGCAGGTGGACGAGAAGAAAGCAAATCGGAAGAAATAACATTCTCGTCATTCTCAATACCCGGTGGTATCGAGTCATCCGCAGCAAGAAATAAATCGACATCCTCTAAAAGAGGGTCACGTAATGGATTATCGGAAATAGGTTCGGAGTCAATCTCAAAGTGAAAGCACTCATAATCCGGAAGAGAGATATCAGCATGAATAGTGGGATTGCCACTACTCGTCTCTTCAAATCGAAAGATTTCAAGCTCGGGTAAAGAATCACTATCCACAACGGGGATAGGAGAAGAAGTCGGAGGATTATTCAACGCCTCAATACGAGAGATAAGAAGATTGACATTTAACAATGTCTCACGTAAAGCTTCATCTCGGATTTCCGTGTCATCATCTTCTTCATTATCATCTTCAAAGCTTTCAAGCTCAAGATGTTCTTCATCAACATAATCGATCTCTCCACATGATATAGAATCATCATTATCAGAATCGGAGAATAACTCATCACGATTATCTTCAACCGGTGTTTCAATATGATCATCAAAACGATTATTTTCAACAAATTCAGAATCATTGTTAGAAATCTCCTCGGACTCACTTGGGATTGGAACGAGGTTCTCAACACTTGACTTATTGAATTCGTCCGATTCCGTTGCCGGAATAGTGTCAAGATGCCCGTCCCCCATTGTTAGAGAGTCTTCGGGTTCTACGGGAGAAGAGATAGAATCATTTTGAGGATTTAGATTGATCGTGATCGTGCAACTATCATCATACAAACAACACTCACAAAATTGGAACTTTCTTTCTTCGACAAGAGGTTCTTCCATCGATTTCTCATTAGGCTCGGGAGAAGATGTGTAACGATTATTCACCATTTCTTTCAACTTATCCATCATGGATTTAATTTCCAAAATTTGATTAGAAAAAATGGAAGATTGTGGGGGTTGGTAAAAATCATTAGAATTGTAACAAGAATTAGGTTCATGATAAGAACTTTCAAACGATCCCCCACACTTTTCAAAACTCGATGTATTTTGAAAATCACCATTGTAGCACGAATTTGGCTCATAAAAATCATTTTGAGGAAAATTATTGAAGCTCGAGTCGTAATCGTAAGACGTGTGAGCATTCGGAGCATAGCACATACAATCGGTGTATCCACATCCGTCACAAAAACATCGCCCACACGACCTTCCTTCTTCGGACGGGTTTCCACAATTATAACAATAAAACGAAGGTGGTGGTGGTGTATAAAAATTGGGAATATTTGACGAATTGTTGAACGAATTTTGATCATATGTATGAGAATTACAATTCAAACAAACGCCATCTCGAATATTATCTCCACATTCATTGCACGTACACCACACACACAACCCTTCGAAAAATGGTTCTCCACAATTATAACAAAACGTATCCATAAGAATTATAAATAAGAGGGTTTGAGAAATAGAATCAAATTTTTAGAGGATAAGAAGATTATTTTTTGGTTTTTATATTTATAGAAAAACAAATCACAAAAACTTTTATTTTCTTTTATTTTCTTTTTGTGAAACGTTACGTTAATTGAAACCGTTTCTTTCAAAACTACGCGCAACGAAACGAGAGAAACGAATTTTCCCGCTTAATCGGTTGTTGAATTGAAGTAATCTGATAATCAATTAATTTCACGTTTTCGTTATATTGTGAGACTTATTTGGTTTACAACGCCCTTTCTTTCGATCGGAACGAGGCTGTAACTTTTATTTTATTTTTGGTATTTTGAAAACACTTTAGGAAAAGTGTTTTTGATTTTTCAATTTTTAGATTTTTTATAGAAAATATATACAAAATAGAGGAAGGCTTAACAAAACACGATTTTCCAAAACAATTATTCAAAAACTCACTTCGGCCTTCCCCGGCAGCGGCGCCATTTTGATAAAGTCTTATCGTAGTATATAATTATTCCGAAGAAATACCGGTGAAAGTATTTCCCTGGTCGTTTTCCCAGCGAAGGAGAATGGAATCGAGAATATCGATTCGTGAAATCGTGATTTGAAAAGTGGTGAAATGAAAAATAGCAATCAAATAGTTAAAGTAATCACAAACGATGATAAAGCATGCAAAAAGTACAAGCTAACTATGCACCGAAATGAAAAACGTAAAAACGGAAACGTAACCGTAAAATTTAAAACGTAACGTATGACGAAAAATGATCCTACGAACTTGGAAATATTTTCTAAAAAATTTGAACTAATAAAAAGAATTTTAAGAAAAAGAGAAATATTTTTTTAACTTTTTATTTATTTTCTAGAATTTATTTTGTATTTATTGAATTAAAAGTGAATTAAAAATAAGAAAAATAGAAAAATAAAGTGGAAAATTGAAAATTAAATTCTAAAAATTTTAAAATATTATAAAAGAAATTATAAAAATATTTTTGTATTTTTCAAGACTTTTTCTGATTTTTTTGTGATTTTTGCTATTTAAAATTGATTTAAAAATGATTTTAAACTAAAAGAAATTAAGAAAAATAGTAAATGACCTCAGAAAATTATGAAAATTTCACAGAAATTCTAAAATATAATAAGAAACTTGCAGAAAAATTTTGGAATCTAAAAGTTAAGCAGAAGAGCTTATTTAGTGCAAATCAGCTTATGACAAGTGCTTATTAATAAGCACTTGCCACAAAACTTTACCAAAATGAAACAACTACATTATTATACTATTGAGAACTCAAATAAACCAAGGAATGATCAGTAGTAAGCACAGAAGCACAAGAATCAGACAATAAACACTCTATGATAAGCTAGAATAAGCAGAAACCAACACAGATTAAGCTATAGATAAAACTGATCATGCACTATACTAAACCTACTCCTAATGAACTCAGAGAAGCCAAATAAGCTCAAGTTTAAGCAAGAAATGGCACTAGCAGTCCAAAAGCTCAAAACAAAAATCAATGTTAAACCACCTAATAAGCAGTCACAAAAAGCAATCCTAATAAGCTAAGTACTGCAAGATTATGGGGGCAATTGTGAGACTACCATGCTGAGAAGCTACAAATCAAAAAGCTAGTTCTAATACTACCTACAACTACCCTAAATGATGTCATGAAAGAGAGCCTAAAACTGAGGTGCAGGGGATATCACAAGCCAGTCCCACAGTCCCTATTACAAGCTACTGAAAAGCTATAGGAATGATTAAGCTAACACATGAAAAGCTGAAATATGGCAAGAGTAACAAGCAAGGAACTTATAAAAGCAATATTGCAGATTTTGAACTATTTTTAGCGCTAAAAATTGAGCAAAGTTACTATCAGATAAGATTCATGAGCAAAGTTTTATTTTGAAAATCAACCTAAGAAACCTATTAGCAGACATGAATAAGTAAACAAAATAAGCTCTAAAGACCTACTTAAGCTAAAATCTATAAAGTTAATACAACTAGCTAACTGCAAACCAAAATTCAAATTCTAATGAGCTTAACTAAGCTTATGGCACAAGCTGAAACAGAGCAATAGCTGATGGTGTAAGGAACATTTAGCTCAAACAGGCCAAACTAAACACCCTCATAAGTGCAGCTTACAATATGAGATTTATTCTAATATCACTGATTACCATAAATTCTATCTAACGAAATCCTAAAACCTCTATTTATCAGCAAATTAATCACAATATGCAACTAAATCTAACAGATGTGAAAAAATCACTAATTCTAAGTATGACAGATGCTCAAAACAAAATAAATCAATAAACTCAATCAAGCATTCAATGACAACTAACAATCCAAAACTAATAACAGCAATAATTTCAGATTCTCAAAGTAATCAAAACATGACAGTTTAATGAAACAATAATGAGATATGAGATTTTAGAATGACACTTACGAACTCTGAACCTAACTGAAATAGATAGAACAATCAAACCACAGCCTATCTTTAGATAGGCTTATACCACATCTCTGCAACCATTCACCACCTCGGATTCATACATCACCATCCATTAACACCATCTCTTAACCCGTTGACTTTCATTGACCAGTACCATCATTCATCATTAAAAGCAGAAACTAACTCACTATAAGTTTTTGATGAGCTTATGAAACAATTATGAAAGTAGTAATAAGAGCTTGAAGTGAAATTAATGAAAACTTTTGAATGTAAATTGTAATAAAACTGAATTTAATTTGAAAAGAGATTACAATATTTGAGAATTACAAAACAGAATATTGAAAAACTGAATTCAAGCTAGATTATACTAAAAGCTACTCCTAAATTACCCTATTCTACACCCTACTCCTAACTAAGCTAACAGCCTTCCAAAGAGTGAATAAAGGGGCTTTTATAGCCACGAGCTGAGAAGTTGCTAGAAGTCCAGGTTGGCAATCCGCGTCAATTTGTGTTTCTTTTGAGATCATCCATACCACACGATCCTTTTCCAATCATCATAATCCATCTGAGCCGTTTGATCAACCACTATGAGGTGTCGCATCCAATTAGATAATGCCACGTATCATTCCCTTGTGTCAGATGTGTCAGGGTACTTTTAGAAGCCAGTTGAGTTGACTAAATTACCCTTAATTGGGTAACTAAAAGGTGGAAGTGGGGTAATTTGTTGGGTAATATTTCTAGGGTTCTTGGTGATTTGGGGGTGAGGATGTACGGAGTAAAAATGAGCGGGGTAGGCTTGGGTATTACTTTTTATTATTTTGACCATGGGTAGTTTTGTTTGACCGAGAAGGAGTGGGCTTGGGTTAGACTTTGGGCTTGGGTAGGAATTTTGGACTTGGGTTTTGGTAGAAGATGGATTTGGATTAGAATTAATTTGGACCAGAGTTTCATCCTTTGTAAATTCAGATTTTGGTATACAATGTACAAGGACCAGTTTTGTAAATTTGCAAAACTCAAGGGTATTTTCTGCCAACTTTGTAAACTAATTTCCAAGGACCAATCTTGACAAGTAGTTATTCTTCAAGGTAAATTCTGACACTTTAAGCATAAATCTAATCCGTAATCGAAAAATGCTTTCCGGAATCGGCTTTTGAATCCATTTCCACTCTCGTGCTCGGTTTTACTGGTTTTTGTGAGATTTTTCGTCATTCTGTAAAATATCCGTACCTGCATATCACAACACAAAAACATATGTTTTCTTGGCATTTGTTAGCTCAAAAAGTCGTTTTGGGTTGGTATTTGGCCTTAAAATGGTGAGTAAATAAGTACTCACCAGTGACTAAATAAATATCTTGGGGGTAGAGAATTCTGGAAAATAAGAGAAGAGTTGGGAGGTGTTTTGGAAGGGGATGAAGCTTGATGGTTGATCCATGAAGGGTTTAAGTTTTCAAAGCAAAGGTTAAGTTCATAGCAACAATTACCCACAAGTAAGTAAACTATATCTTGTGTTTATAATGAATATAAGTTTGATTCATAGAGATGATGACGGGTTTTGGTAAAACCCTTGTTGGATAGTATTAGTTTGATAATGAAATAAGTATTTTTACGATTTGAGTAGGAATCAATATGGATAATTAAGGTTTTGCAAGTGAGAAAGAAAATAAGGAAATTTGCTACACCCACGTAAAAGTATCCACAAAAATAATTGATGAGGCGAAAAATGATCCATTTTTAGGGGGTCATTTAAGCCCGAATCCAAATTTATTTGATCAAATATTGCCCTAAATCATTCCTTTTGTGATTTTAGGTGTTTGGAGAGTGAATTCTGAAAAAGAAGCTATTTTGGACGTTTTTGGAGCATAAAAGTGAAGAAAACGGCAAAGTACCAAAAATCCATGCTGAAGATACAAGGTGACGGCGTCAAGACTCTCTTCTTGACGGCGTCAGACATGGAGAATTAAATACCTTAGCTGGTGACGGCGTCAGATGGATATATGACGGCGTCAAAGTGGCAAAGAATAAAATACCGTAGGTGGTGACGGCGTCACATAGGCCGTCATAAGTGGATCAAGGGTGTCCGAGGAAGTATATGGCGGCGAGGTGACGGCGTCAGAATAAACTCTTGACGCCGTCAGACAGTTTTTCCTATTTATAGTTTTCTAGTTTTTTCATAAAATGAGAAGAGAAGTTTTGGTGAAACCCTAAAGACGATTTTGGTGCCTCTTTTACAGGTTTTTCAAGGGTTCCAAACCCTTGAGACCTTGCATTGTAATTGAGATAAGTATACTTTTAATTCAATCAATATGTCTATGTGTTGGTTGTCTATCTCTTGTTCTTATCTTAATTCTACTATGCTAGGCTAGATTTCCTTTGTGTTTGCTTAGATCTAATGAAACCTAGATGTTGATTATGTGTTGATTACTTGTCTATTCTTGTTTTGGATGAATGATATTATATGTTAGGCTTAAGAAAACTGGCAGATCTCCAAATGGTAACATGCTTGAACGTCTTAAGAAACATGAACCGAGGCGTACTAGGTCTTTATTGGTTGTATTTAATGCATGAGCCACTGTTTACAATCCCTATAGTTGTGCTGGGTCATGGTGTAGAAGGAGATAAGAGCTCATAGAGTTGTGGAGTTATGTATGCCACCCCACGAATGGTATTAAGGAATACAATCCGTCATCCATACAAGTGTAACAAGTAATTGACATGTAAAAGATATCTAGGGAGTAATGAAGTCTAAGTAAACACAATTTCTCCAAATACTGCTCACAACCTTAGTTTAATATTAGTTTAATTTCATTTTCATTAGTTTAATTTAGTTATATAATAGCTTTGGGTTAGTTGAATAGCAACTAATTCCGCCCACTCTTCCAAAACCCGAGATTTTACTTGCTTTCATATAAAAACAAAAAAAATACAAAAATAATCATCTTTCATCTCTAGAACTATTAATTAGGTTTTCTAATCCTAGCGACACTATTCCTAAGCTGAACGATCAATCCCCCGGTACTTGTCACTATACTATACTACAACGATCAGGTACACTGCCTGGTGGGGGTTGTAAGCCTCGCGAGATCCCTCGAGAGGTAAAGCAAGGTGCGATTCCCACGCATCAAGTTTTTGGCGCCGCTGCCGGGGAATAGTTATTGTCTAGGTTAGGATTTCTTTTTATTAGGTCTACTTGCTAGATTCCTTTCTAGTAAGATTTTATTTTTACTTTTAGGTCTTCTTTAGTCTATCTTATTTCTTTGTACCTTTGTTCGTAACTCTTCACCATCCACCATCATGGCAACCAACAAATTCTCCAACCTTAGGATCACTAGGAGTCGTAGCACCGCTAAAGACCTCGTCTTGCCTTATGTAGAACCCGAAAGAGAAATGTGTAGGTTAAGACGAACTCACTCAACACCTGAACCATCCAGCATTGCTATCGACTTTGATGCACCTCTCTCTGAAGAAAATTCAGAAAACCACATCACAACCCCGAGCTCCCACAATGAGACGAATACTCCTATAATACCTCCTCCTAAGCGTCTCAAGGATTACTCTTCCCCAACTCCTCGTGGGTTTTCCAATGCCATTGTTTACCCAAACGAACATACCAACGAGGTCTTGCATGCAAATGATATTTGGCTTGTCAAAAGTGTGTGTAAGTTCCACGGACTTGATGAGGAAAATCCAATCCAACACATCAAGGACTTCCTAAAAATAGTAGACACCATCCATACGGGTGGGGCTACTAGAAACACATCCCGACTGCGATTCTTCCCTTTCACCTTATACGAAAAAGCCCAAGAATGGTATAACAAGCTCCCTTCCGAATCTATTTTCACATGGGAGCAACTCATATCCAAGTTCTATGAGAAATTCTTTCCACCTGGAAAAACCTCAGCATTTAGGGATAGGATCCTTCGTTTCCGAAAGGGGAAGGATGAACCCTTCCATAAAGTGTGGACTAGATTCAAAGATTTAATAAGACAAGTTCCACATCATGGCATTGGACTTTGGCTCTTGGTCCAAATCTTTTACGAAAATATCTCCTCTAATGACCGGAACGGAATCAACCAATCTAGGAAAGGAAGATTGGCCAATCTTAGTGCCGAGGAAGGATGGGACAGGATTGAAGAATATGCCCAAGACCAGGATGACACTTGGGATGAACCTGAGTCGACTATCGTCATTTCTGAAACCACCTCGGATCGAGTAAGCAAAGTTCACAAAAGAATGGATTGCCTAGCTGGGTCGCAACCACCTAAAATGCTGTCGAATCCTTACTTGATCTGCGATTACTGTGGAGGTCCGCATGAGGTGGAGGAATGCGGAGGAGTAGCCACAACTGAACATGCGTGCTTGTCAGGAGGAGACATTTATGCTGATCCCTCCCTTTTGCCCTTCTACCAAAATGATGATTATACCCTTTGGGGAAATCTGGTGAGGAAAAGAGAAGGGGAATGAGGTCCTGAATTCAAGGTCAGGAGCAGTTTCAAAGATGACCTTGGTCACTGCACTCAAGAAAAAGACTTGCAAATGAAAGGGCTTAATGAGATTTTCGACGAACATCAGGAGGATGTCGGAGAATTTTTTAGCAAGCTTAACTCAGCCCTAGATAACCTCCAACCACCGTTAGAAAGAGGAAAAGATCCCATGCTCGCGATAACCACACGGGCCGGAACAACAACCAAGGACCCTCCTTACCCAAATTCGTCCCCCGTCACACTCGATTCAGACAAACCTGGGGAGGAGGAGCAAGATGTTGGCATTGGCACCCCGGACCAACCACCCGTGACAACCCCCTCCCCATCAACCCTTCCTAACCCACCTGTGAGAATTCCATACCCATCCCGACTAAGGAACCAGAGAACTGAGAATGATAACAAGAGGTTCTTGTCATACCTAAAAGACTCAGTTGTCACCATACCTCTCCTGGATGCTTGCTAACACATGCCAAAGTATAGCACATACTTCAAAAAGCTGCTCGCTAACAGGAAGAAGCTCGAGGGTCTTGTAACCCTGGGGGAAGAATGCTCAGTGGTGACCCATCGAGGGCTACCAAAGAAGGTAGACGATCCAGGCAGCTTCACCTTGCCGTGCTCTATAGGACCTCTATCAATCAAGAATGCTCTTGCCGATTTGGGAGCAAGTATCAATCTCATGCCTCTCTCTATGTTCCGTAAACTAGGATATTCCGGATTGAAGTCTACCCGTATGAACATCCAACTAGCCGATAGATCAGTCAAGTACCCCGAAGGGATATGTGAAAACGTGCTAGTCAAGGTTGGGAAATTCAAATTCCCGGTCGACTTCGTAATCCTGGATATGGAGGAGGACGACGTGGTACCTATCATTTTAGGTAGACCATTTCTTGCTACCGCTCGTGCAGTCATCGATGTCTACGATGGCAAACTGACCTTACGAGTAGGAGACGATAGCACAACCTTCGACATTAAGGATTCTATGGACCTCTCCCTCGAAGCATCCAACCGGCTCTACTTTATTGGGGAAGTAGATGAGCTCACAGATGTCATTGACAACTGCATCAATGAACAAATCGATGAAGGTTTGCTATGGGACGAGAGTTTTTTGCCTTTGCTAGAGGTGGAAAAGACGGAGGATGTTAATGCAGTCTCCTTCTACCTCAGACAAGAGGCAACGGAGCATCTCGAGCTCCGATAGCCCGAGAACAAGCTTAAACCTTCTATTATCGAGCCCCCTGACGTTGATCTTAAAGAGCTCCCTAATCATTTGGAGTATGCCTTTCTTCAGGGAGAAAACCAACTCCCGGTAATCATAAACTCTTCCCTGGAAAAGGAACAAAAAGTTAAACTCTTAGAGGTACTGAAGAAATACAAGGGAGTACTCGCATGGAGTGTGGCTGACATTAAGGGGATTGACTCAACTTTTTGCACGCATAAGATTCTTATGGAGGAAGATTATAAACCAACTGTGCAACCCCAGAGGCGAGTGAACCCTAACATTAAGGAAGTAGTGAAGAAAGAAGTTATCAAACATTTGGATGCAGGACTGATTTACCCAATCTCGGATAGCCCATGGGTCAGTCCTGTGCAGGTTGTACCTAAAAAGGGTGGAATGACTGTACTAAAAAATGACAAGGGTGAGATGGTGCCCCAGAGAACTGTCACTGGATGGCGGGTATGCATTGACTATCAAAAGCTCAATGATGCCACGAGGAAAGATCACTTTCCCTTACCATTCATTGATCAGATGTTAGAAAGGTTATCTGGACACGAGTACTATTGCTTCTTAGATGGATTCTCAGGATATTTTTAAATCCCCATAGCACCTGAGGACCAAGAAAAGACCACGTTTACTTGCCCTTATGGAACGTTTGCTTACAAAAGGATGCCTTTTGGGCTATGTAATGCCCCCGCCACTTTCCAACGTTGCATGACAGCAATCTTTCATGAACTCATGGAAGACAGCATGGAGGTATTCATGGATGACTTTTCAGTCTTCGGAAACTCTTTCGACCGCTGTCTTGCTAATTTAGAAAAGATGCTTAAACGCTGTGAGGAAACTAACTTGGTGTTGAACTGGGAAAAGTGTCATTTCATGGTAAAGGAAGGGATTGTGTTGGGGCATAAGATTTCAGGGAACGGAATAGAGGTGGACCAGGCTAAGGTTGAAGCTATATCTAAGTTACCATATCCCACGACTGTTAAGGCAATACGCAGCTTTTTGGGGCACGCCGGATTTTATCGGAGATTCATTAAGGACTTCTCCAAAATTGCCCGGCCAATGACTCAATTGCTTGTGAAGGATGCTCCATTCGATTTTTCCCAAGAATGCAAAGATGCTTTCGACCTCCTAAAAAGGGAACTCACTCAAGCTCCAATCATGATCACACGCAACTGGGAGTTACCATTTGAAATAATGTGTGACGCTAGCGACTTCGCTGTCGGGGCTGTATTAGGTCAGCGACGTGACAAGCTTTTCCAACCTATTTACTACGCTAGCAAAACCATGAATCCCGCACAAGAGAACTACTCCACCACCGAAAAAGAATTATTAGCCGTAGTGTTTGCATTCGACAAATTCCGGCAATATCTTGTCCTTTCAAAGACAGTCGTCTTCACTGACCACTCAGCTCTTAGATATCTGTTTGCGAAACAGGATGCCAAGCCACGACTTATTTGCTGGATCTTGTTGCTACAAGAATTTGATGTTGAGATTCGCGATAAGAGGGGGGCAGAGAATCTAGCCGCCGATCATCTATCTCGCCTTGAAAACCCCTGGATGAACACGATAGAAGTAAGATTAAAGATTCGTTTCCTGATGAACAACTAATGTCTATCCTTGATTCGGAACCATGGTACGCCGACTTTGCCAATTACTTCGCAAGTAGATGTAGGCTCGTTCCTGAACACCTGACTAAATACGAGAGGAAGAGGTTCTTTTCCCAGCTAAAATATTACTTCTGGGATGAACCATTTTTATTCCGAAGATGTCCTGATCACATTATAAGGCGTTGTGTTTCGGAGAATGAGGCAGTAAAAATCATGAGGGAATGTCACTCCGGTCCCTCTGGAGGACATCATGGGATAAATGTCACTGCCCGAAAGATTCTCGATGCAGGATTCTATTGGGCTACAATTTTCCGTGATGTAAAAGATATGGTGCAAGCGTGTGATGCATGTCAACGGGCTGGAAATATATCACGTAGGGATGAGGCACCTCAGAACTTTATATAAGTTTGTGAGGTGTTCGATGTTTGGGGAATTGACTTTATGGGACCCTTTCCGTCCTCAGGGGGAAATGAGTACATTTTAGTCACCATTAACTATGTTTCAAAATGGGTTGAAGCACAAGCCCTTAGGACTAATGATGCTAGAGTGGTCATTCATTTCCTGAAAAAGCTTTTCGCAAGATTCGGGATTCCGAAAGCTCTCATCAGCGATAGGGGGACACATTTTTGCAACGCGCAAATGGAAAAGGTAATGAAGAGGTATGGAGTGCCCCATCGATTCTCCACCGCCTACCATCCACAGACCAATGGCCAAGTCGAAAACACCAATAGAGCTATTAAAAGAATACTTGAAAAAACGGTTAGTCAAAACAGAAAGGATTGGTCATTCAAACTCGACGAGGCCTTATGGGCATTCCGAACTGCCTACAAAACACCTATTGGAACGACCCCGTTTCGCATGGTGTATGGTAAGGCATGTCATTTACCGGTAGAATTAGAACACAAGGCTTATTGGGCGCTTAAGGCATGCAACTTAGATTACACAACTGCGGGGAATAGTAGGTTTTTGCAACTACACGAGCTTGATGAGCTTAGATTAGAAGCTTACGAATCATCCATCACATATAAAGAGAGAGCTAAAAGATGGCATGATCAAAGAATTAAGAAACCCAAAGAATTTTCAGATGGAGACAAGGTCCTATTATACAATTCTCGGTTGAGATTATTTCCGGGAAAACTTAAGTCTAGATGGTACGGGCCGTTTACGGTGAAGAATTCCTCTAAATTTGGAGCAGTAGTGCTAGTTGATGATGAGGGTAGGGAATTCACGGTTAACATACAACGTGTAAAACATTACCAAGAAAATAACAGTGAAATGATTAATGAGGAGGATGTGATGTTTGATGATGAAGTCACGTAGTAACCCACGATTTTGAGTCTAGCTACAAGACTCGTAAATAAAGAAAAGCGCTTCTTGGAAGGCAACCCATGTTTTGTGTGATTTTATTTGTTTGATTGTTATTTGCTTCCGTATGCATGTTTTATTTTTATTGTTGGTTGATCATGTTTCTCAATTAAAATGTGAAATACTTTATTATGTTGTTTAGCCTAGTCTTAACTTCAACCTAAAGGTCTTTTTGCAAAAGATAAGTGTAAGGGGAAACCCCAAATATGTTTTTAAGAAACAAACCGATCATGATTCTCCACAATATTTAATGAACATGTATATTCGTATTTGTTAGAGTCAAATGCCTGTATTGAGTCATAATGAAGTTTTGCAGGATTTTCCAGGAAGTAGGACAAGGTTTTTCCAGAAATTTTCCGGAAACTTAACATAAGAATTTCTGCAGGTTCATTCTGACGGCGTCAGGCTATTGCTCTTGACGGCGTCAGGAGTCAAAAATCTGGAAATTTTACCGGTTTGGTTTTTCTAACGGAGTCTTATGGTTTTTGTGAATTATTGAGTTTTATAATCTCCAGGAAATCTGCAAACTTCATTCCACAAGCATTATATCTTACTTTGTTTTCTAGGATTTAGTAACTTATATAGGATGCCGCCGATTTTACGTGAGGTTGCCTTGTCTACTTTTGTCAAGATTTACAGGTTATTTATGACAAGAAGATGATTTATACTCTGGAAGGGAAGCCTTGATTGTTCATTTTCTTGGAGGAAGACTTAACCTGGCCAACCTAAAATCCATACCGAGCGAATCAGGGGAGTATTTGATTTCATTCTCTTTACTTTTTCACTTTTACATTCTTTACTTGAACATTGGGGACAATGTTCATCCTAAGTGTAAGGGGAGGGTAAAAAGATGATACCTTACATATGCACTTTCGCTTGAGTTTGTTTTGTTTGATAGTAGATGAGTAATAAAACTATGAGAAATACTTGTTAGTGTAATTTTAGCGCCAAATTTAAAATTTTTTACAACATTTAGGAGTGAAACTTTAGCCATAGCAAGCGTCTCATGGATAGGAGGTTTTATGACTAGCACATAACCGTATATTCAGAAAAATTTTCCACCCAAAAATGTGAGGTTCGCCTTTAGTTTTGATAGGAAAAGCATTTATTATTGGTGCTTATGAGTGTACTGGTAGCATTTAGATTCTAGAACTTGTGTTAGTGATGCATCCCGAGACCGCTAGTGAGACTACATTCGTGTAGTAGGATTTACTACATGATAAGAGGCATTAGGATCACCCTTGTGTTAAACCCGTATCATAATTACTTGACCATTTAAGTCATATTACTTGGCTAGTTAAGTCAACTAATTTTTCCCACACCCTTTGCGTTGTACTCATTTTTAGTACATGATACCCCTAGTACACCCCTCCGAGCCTATCTTTTTCGTTTCTAACTTTAAGCATTTTACTTAAAGGAAGAATTTGTTACACCCCAATTAAATGTAAAACCAAATCGCCTTAGCCTTCCGTGTATGCGCTCATTTTTAGTGCATTATTGTTATTTGTTAAACCCTAAGTTAACTTTCTAATTGATTACATGGTTGCTAAGTCGAGTCATATCCTTGTACATATTGTTTTGGGACGATTGGGACTCATGGGTAAGTACTTATTTTATGGAGAAATGGGGAAGAACATTATATTATTACCCCCATATGTACGTTAATCTTAAAAGTGCTCCAAGTGTTTTGATTTTCTTAATTCGAGTCATTAGAATAGTTAATGTAAAGTATGTAAAGATTCAAGTGTAAGGGGATTGCTCAAACCCCTATGATGTATTATTTTGGATGGTAGGGTAAGAGTATATGAAAAAAAAAAAATCGAAAAAATTAAGAAAAAGAACAAAAAAATATAGAAAAGAAAAAGAGAAAAAAACATACGGACTACCATCCCGTTTTCATTCTATGTTCATTTTATGTTTTTTGTTATTTTTCATTTATTAGTTTAAGTCAAGTCTAGTCTTGGCTTAGCAACGCCATCTTGTACATGTAATTAACTAAATTGTTAACTCGCCACCAGTAAAACTTCCTTTATCCAACAAAACCGTGTAATTCATATCCCTACACCTAACATTATAACCCTTTAAAAGATCTCTTTGATAGTTTATGCTAGGTGCTTACGCCATGTGGTGGAGGTTTGATCCTTTCCCAAGCCTATGGTAATCTATTTTGCTATGACAGGTAGTGAGAGATATCTTCCATTTCCATAATGTTATTTTACTTTATTTCACCCGAGAGATGTGAGTATCTAAACACTATTTGTGAGGTGCTTGTGTATGACCTCCGTGCTTGTCTATTGGTCTTTAGTGGAACGATTATTTGTTGTAATTACTTTTATATTAGTGTTAAATGACCCCTAACTTGTCTTTTGAGTAGAATAAAAGCTCATTTGCTTGAGGACAAGCAAATCTCAAGTGTAAGGGTATATGATGAGGCGAAAAATGATCCGTTTTTAGGGGGTCATTTAAGCCCGAATCCGAATTTATTTGATCAAATATTGCCCTAAATTGTTCCTTTTGTGATTTTAGGTGTTTGGAGAGTGAATTCTAGAAAAGAAGCTATTTTGGACGTTTTTGGAGCATAAAAGTGAAGAAAACGGCAAAGTACCAAAAATCCATGCTGAAGATACAAGGTGACAGCGTCAAGACTCTCTTCTTGACGGCGTCAGACATGGAGAATTAAATACCGTACCTGGTGACGACGTCAGATGGATATATGACGGCGTCAAAGTAGCAAAGAATAAAATACCGTAGGTGGTGACGGCGTCACATAGGCCGTCATAAGTGGATCAAGGGCGTCCGAGGAAGTATATGGCGGCGAGGTGACGGCGTCAGAATTAACTCTTGACGCCGTCAGACAGTTTTTCCTATATATAGTTTTCTAGTTTTTTCATAAAAGGAGAAGAGAAGTTTTGGTGAAACCCTAAAGATGATTTAGGTGCCTCTTTTACAGGTTTTTCAAGGGTTCCAAACCCTTGAGACCTTGCATTGTAATTGAGATAAGTATACTTTCAATTCAATCAATATTTCTATGTGTTGGTTGTCTATCTCTTGTTCTTATCTTAATTCTACTATGCTAGGCTAGATTTCCTTTGTGTTTGCTTAGAATGAAACCCACATGTTGATTATGTGTTGATTACTTGTCTATTCTTGTTTTGGATGAATGATATTATATGTTAGGCTTAAGAAAACTGGCAGATCTCCAAATGGTAACATGCTTGAACGTCTTAAGAAACATGAACCGAGGCGTACTAGGTCTTTATTGGTTGTATTTAATGCATGAGCCACTGTTTACAATCCCTATAGTTGTGCTGGGTCATGGTGTAGAAGGAGATAAGAGCTCATAGAGTTGGGGAGTTATGTATGCCACCCCACGAATGGTATTAAGGAATACAATCCGTCATCCATACAAGTGTAACAAGTAATTGACATGTAAAAGATATCTAGGGAGTAATGAAGTCTAAGTAAACACAATTTCTCCAAATACTGCTCACAACCTTAGTTTAATATTAGTTTAATTTCATTTTCATTAGTTTAATTTAGTTATATAATAGCTTTGGGTTAGTTGAATAGCAACTAATTCCGCCCACTCTTCCAAAACCCGAGATTTTACTTGCTTTCATATAAAAACAAAAAAAATACAAAAATAATCATCTTTCATCTCTAGAACTATTAATTAGGTTTTCTAATCCTAGCAACACTATTCCTAAGCTGAACGATCAATCCCCCGGTACTTGTCACTATACTATACTACAACGATCAGGTACACTGCCTGGTGGGGGTTGTAAGACTCGCGAGATCCCTCGAGAGGTAAAGCAAGGTGCGATTCCCACGCATCAATAATACATTCGGTGATGTGTCAGCGGGTGATTTGTTTTTGTGGGATGTGGATATCGAAGATGTGAGACAAGATCAAATTGAGGAAGAAGAAGTAGAACCTAGAAGAAGCAAAAGGGCAAGAACCGAGAAATCGTTTGGACCCGATTTTGTTTCTTTTATGGTAGAACATGAACCTACTTCTTATCAAGAAGCGGTAACTTCCTCAGAAGGGCCTCAATGGAAAGAAGCCATTAAAAGTGAAATAGATTCTATTTTACAAAATCATACTTGGGAGCTCGTGGATTTACCGCCTGGTTGTAAACCACTAGGCTATAAATGGATCTTTAAGAAGAAGATGAAAGCTGATGGCACCATTGACAAGTACAAAGAAAGATTGGTAATCAAAGGATTTAGACAACGTGAAGGTCTAGATTACTCTGATACATATTCGCCTGTTACACGAATAACATCGATCAGGATGATATTTGCTATTGCCGCTTTAAGAAATTTGGAAATTCACCAAATGGATGTGAAAACGGCTTTTATAAACGGGGATTTAGAAGAATAGATCTACATGAACCAACCTGAGGGTTTCATAGCTCCTGGACAAGAGAACAAAGTTTGTAGGCTTGTTAAGTCATTATATGGCTTAAAGCAAACTCCCAAACAGTGGCATAAAAAATTTGACCACACCATGCTAGAGAGTGGATTCAAAATTAATGAATGCGACAAGTGTGTTTATGTAAAAGACACAAGTAGTGGATATGTAATCTTGTGTTTATATGTTGATGATATGCTTATTGTTGGCAGTAACGACAAGATGATCAAATCTACTAAAGCCATGTTGAAATCAAAGTTTGACATGAAGGATATGGGTTTGGCTGATGTGATCCTTGGAATAAAGATCATACAAACTCAGAATGGACTTGTGTTGAGTCAAGCACATTACGTGGACAAAATTCTGAATACTCATAACGCGGGGGATTCCGGCCTAGCTAGAACTCTAATTGACACCAGCAAGCATCTATCTAAAAATAGAGGCGTAGGTGTTGCCCAATTAGAGTATTCAACAATTATTGGCATGTTAATGTACTTAATGACAGGTACCCGACCTGACTTAGCATATGATGTTAGTAGGCTAAGTAGGTATACTAGTAATCCAAGTTATGCACATTGGGGAGCTATGACTAGGGTACTTCATTATTTGAGATAAAGTCGCGATTATGGACTGCATTATGAAAGATATCCAGCTGTTATTGAAGAATACAGTGATGCAAATTGGATATCTGACTGATGAGGCGAAAAATGATCCGTTTTTAGGGGGTCATTTAAGCCCGAATCCGACTTTATTTGATCAAATATTGCCCTAAATCGTTCCTTTTGTAATTTTAGGTGTTTGGAGAGTGAATTCTGGAAAAGAGGCTATTTTGGACGTTTTTGGAGCATAAAAGTGAAGAAAACGGCAAAGTACCAAAAATCCATGCTGAAGATACAAGGTGACGGCGTCAAGACTCCCTTCTTGACGACGTCAGACATGAAGAACTAAACACCGTAGCTGGTGACGGCGTCAGAAGGCTAGATGACGGTGTCAAAGTGGCAAAGAATAAAATACCGTAGGTGGTGACGGCGTCACATAGGCCGTCATAAGTGGATCAAGGGCGTCCGAGGAAGTATATGGCGGCGAGGTGACGGCGTCAGAAGTTACTCTTGACGCCGTCAGCCAGTTTTTCCTATATATAGTTTCCTAGTTTTTTCGATAAAAAAGGGAGAGAAGTTTTGGTGAAACACTAAAGACGATTTTGGTGCCTCTTTTACAGGTTTTTCAAGGGTTCCAACCCTTGAGACCTTGCATTGTAATTGAGATAAGTATACTTTCAATTCAATCAATATGTCTATGTGTTGGTTGTCTATCTTTTGTTCTTATCTTAATTCTACTATGCTAGGCTAGATTTCCTTTGTGTTTGCTTAGATCTAATGAAACCTAGATGTTGATTATGTGTTGATTACTTGTCTATTCTTGTTTTGGATGAATGATATTATATGTTAGGCTTAAGAAAACTGGCAGATCTCCAAATGGTAACATGCTTGAACGTCTTAAGAAACATGAACCGAGGCGTACTAGGTCTTTATTGGTTGTATTTAATGCATGAGCCACTGTTTACAATCCCTATAGTTGTGCTGGGTCATGGTGTAGGAGGAGATAAGAGCTCATAGAGTTGGGGAGTTATGTATGCCACCCCACGAATGGTATTAAGGAATACATTCCGTCATCCATACAAGTGTAACAAGTAATTGACATGTAAAAGATATCTAGGGAGTAATGAAGTCTAAGTAAACACAATTTATCCAAATACTGCTCACAACCTTAGTTTAAATTAGTTTAATTTCATTTTCATTAGTTTAATTTAGTTATATAATAGCTTTGGGTTAGTTGAATAGCAACTAATTCCGCCCACTCTTTCAAAACCCGAGATTTTACTTGCTTTCATATAAATATAAAAATACAAAAAGAACCATCTTTCACCTCTAGAACTATTAATTAGGTTTTCTAATCCTAGCGACACTATTCCTAAGCTGAACGATCAATCCCCCGGTACTTGTCACTATACTATACTACAACGATCAGGTACACTGCCTGGTGGGGGTTGTAAGCTTCTCGAGATCCCTCGAGAGGTAAAGCAAGGTGCGATTCCCACGCATCAAGTTTTTGGCGCCGCTGCCGGGGAATAGTTATTGTCTAGGTTAGGATTTCTTTTTATTAGGTCTACTTGCTAGATTCCTTTCTAGTAAGATTTTTTTTTTTTTTTTTTAGGTCTTCTTTAGTCTATCTTATTTCTTCGTGCTTTTGTTCGTAACTCTTTACCATCCGACATCATGGAAGGTGGTAACATCTTTGAACCCATCATCCCACCACAACAAAACCCACCATTAGAACCCCTTAGGCCCCGAACCTTAGGAGAGTATTCCCGACCTAGCCACCAAGGCTACCGAAACACCATTGAGCTCACCGGAGCCAATGTGACCCCCTTGCGATCCGACACCATCCGGTTGGTGCAAAACGGATGTGCATTCCATGGACTTCGTTCCGAAGATCCAAACCAACATCTTAAGGATTTCCTCAAAATCGTAGATTCCATAGACCTAGGTGTTGAAACTAGAGAGACTACCCGTTTACGCCTATTCCAATTCTCTCTACGGGATCAAGCTAGTCAATGGCTTGAGCGTTTACCCGCGGGATCCATCACCACATGGGCTGATCTCACCACTCGTTTCCTTGCTCAATTTTTCCCACCGGGGAGAACTACTAAGCTTAGGAATGACATCTTGATGTTCCAACAACGTCAAAATGAATCTCTTTATGAAGCATGGACTCGTTTCAAGGACTTACTCGAGAAAGTCCCTCATCATGGCATAGATCTTTGGGTCCAAGTCCAAATTTTCTATGACCATATCGATATCCCCACGAGGCGAACCATTGACCAATCGGCCGGTGGTAAGCTACGTGATCTTAGTGCGGAACAATCATGGGAACTCATAGAAGATCTTGCTCTCTATGACAACGAAAGTTGGAATGACCCCCGTGATTTGAACAAAACGGTCAAGGCAATATCTTTGCCTTCGAACAATTCAAGCACTCCTGACCGTAGGATCATGGAACTTGAGGACCAAGTCAAGTTTCTCATGAAATCTTACGAAGCTCCGAAGCATTCAAGCCAAGTGAACAAAATCACTTCTTCATGCGAATTATGTAGTGGTCCCCATGACACTCGTGATTGTATGGAACTCCCCGGAACAGCTTTTGCGGACTACGCATCCACGCGTACCGACGAAGCGGGAGATAAGTGGTACACTTTCAAGCCCGAGCCAAACACATATGTTGATTCATACAACCCCTCATGGAAAAATCACCCAAACCTTAGGTGGAAACAAAATCAACCCAATTCTTCCAATCCGCCTAATCGTTACCAATCAAGCGGTCCACCATCCAACCGTACCTTCAACAACAATCCTTCTAACAACTATGGTAGTACCAACAATCTTGAAGGATTGATGTCAAAGTTCATGGCATCTCAAGAAGCCCGCATAGTTAGGTTCGAAAATGAATTCAACCAACAACAAACGGAGATGACCAACAAGATCGACAACTTGTTGAAAGCCCTCAACAACCAAACATTAGCCACACCTAGGAAGGACACTAGGGACACCAATAGTGGAATTCAAATTAAGGACCCCTCATCATCCAAAGATGTCCACTTTGTCAATGTTGTCACCATTAAGCCGATAGATAGGGAGATAGAGGAGAGTGACAAGGATGAAGCTAAGGTAGAAGCTAATAGTGAGGATGAGAGTAGGGAAGTAGAGGTTGAAAAGGATGAGGAATTGGAGGAGATAGAACCTATAGAAAAATACTTTGATAAGTTGCCAACCGAAGAGGAACGGGAATACCATAAGGATTTATTCGATGGTCCCGAGAAAACATATATCTTTGGCGACCCCCTGATCAAAGTGGGAGATCCCTCCAACATTAACATCCCATGTAATATCGGGCACATGCATATATGGAAAGCTTACATCGACCTTAGATCCCCCGTGAACATCATGACTAGGACTTATTACAATTGGGTGATGAAGAAGCAACTCAATTTTAGGTTGATGCCCGGTATGAATAGAATAAGTAATTTTGCAGGAAGAGTGAATGGATTGCATGTCATTATAGGGAACCTCACCTATGAGATTGATTTTATGATAGTGGAAGACATTCGTCCGGTGATAGAGGCTTGCCTAAGTCAAGTAGTATTCAGGAAACCATTTGTTGAGGCCACAAGGATGAGTTATGATCCGACTTTAGGGATAGTTAGGTTCAAGAAAGATAATGATGAGGTTGCTTATCAAATGCCATACAAGATCGAACAATACCGCCTTCTCTCTAATTTCGAAAAAGAACATAAGCAAGCGGCTTATTATAGGAATGAGGAGGATAGACGTAGAGGAGTAGAGTATGTTAGAAATAGGATGCTTGGTTTCTACAAAGAATGCTTGCAACTAGGTCCGGAATACAAAACTGGTTTAGAAAATGACTTAGAAAATGGAACCAATGATGAAGTCACGTAGTAACCCACGACTTTGAGTCTAGCTACAAGACTCGTAAATAAAGAAAAGCGCTTCTTGGGAGGCAACCCATGTTTTGTGTGATTTTAATTGTTTGATTGTTATTTGCTTCCGTATGCATGTTTCATTTTTATTGTTGGTTGATCATGTTTCTCTACTAAAATGTGGAAATACTTTATTATGTTGTTTGGCCTAGTCTTAACTCCAACCTAAAGGTATTTTTGCAAAAGATATGTGTAAGGGGAAACCCCAAATATGTTTTTAAGAAACAAACCGATCATGATTCTCCACAATATTTAATGAACATGTATATTCGTATATGTTAGAGTCAAATGCTTGTATTGAGTCATAATGAAGTTTTGCAGGATTTTCCAGGAAGTAGGACAAGGTTTTTGCAGAAATTTTCCGGAAACTTAACATAAGAATTTCTGCAGGTTCATTCTGACGGCGTCAGGCTATTGCTCTTGACGGCGTCAGGAGTCAAAAATCTGGAAATTTTACCGGTTTTGTTTTTCTAACGGAGTCTTATGGTTTTTGTGAATTATTAAGTTTTATAATCTCCAGGAAATCTGCAAACTTCATTCCACAAGCATTATATCTTACTTTGCTTTCTAGGATTTAGTAACTTATATAGGATGCCGCCGATTTTACGCGAGGTTGCCTTGTCTACTTTTGTCAGGATTTACATGTTATTTAAGACAAGAAGATGATTTATATTCTGGAAGGGAAGCTTTGATTGTTCATTTTCTTGGAGGAAGACTTAACCTGGCCAACTTAAAATCCATACCGAGCGAATCAGGGGAGTATTTGATTTCATTCTCTTTACTTCTTAACTTTTACATTCTTTACTTGAACATTGGGGACAATGTTCATCCTAAGTGTAAGGGGAGGGTAAAAAGATGATACCTTACATATGCACTTTCGCTTGAGTTTGTTTTGTTTGATAGTAGATGTGTAATAAAACTATGAGAAATACTTGTTAGTGTAATTTTAGCGCCAAATTTAAAATTTTTTACAACATTTAGGAGTGAAACTTTAGCCATAGCAAGCGTCTCATGGATAGGAGGTTGTATGACTAGCACATAACCGTATATTCAGAAAAATTTTCCACCTAAAAATGTGAGGTTCGCCTTTAGATTTGATAGGAAAAGCATTTATTATTGGTGCTTATGAGTGTACCGGTAGCATTTAGATTCTAGAACTTGCGTTAGTGATGCATCCCGAGACCGCTAGTGAGACTACATTTGTGTAGTAGTATTTACTACATGATAAGAGGCATTAGGATTACCCTTGTGTTAAACCCGTATTATAATTACTTGACCATTTAATTCATATTACTTGGCTAGTTAAGTCAACTAATTTTTCCCACACCCTTTGCGTTGTACTCATTTTTATTACACGATACCCCTAGTACACCCCTCCGAGCCTATCTTTTCGTTTCTAACTTTAAGCATCTTACTTAAAGAAAGAATTTGTTACACCCCACTTAAATGTACACCCAAATCGCCTTAGTCTTCCGTGTATGCGCTCATTTTTAGTGCATTATTGTTATTTGTTAAACCCTAAGTTAACTTTCTAATTGATTACATGGTTGCTAAGTCGAGTCATATCCTTGTACATATTGTTTTGGGACGATTGGGACTCATGGGTAAGTACTTATTTTATGGAGTAATGGGGAAGAACATCATATTATTACCCCCATATGTACGTTAATCTTAAAAGTGCTCCAAGTGTTTTGATTTTTCTTAATTCGAGTCATTAGATTAGTTAAATGTAAAGTATGTAAAGATTCAAGTGTAAGGGGAATGCTCAAACCCCTATGATGTATTATTTTGGATGGTAGGGTAAGAGTGTATGAAGAAAAAAAAATCGAAAAAATTAAGAAAAAGAAAAAAAAATAGAAAAGGAAAAGAGAAAAAACATACGGACTACCATCCCGTTTTCATTCTATGTTCATTTTATGTTTTTTGTTATTTTTCATTTATGATGAGGCGGAAAATGATCCGTTTTTAGGGGGTCATTTAAGCCCGAATCCGACTTTATTTGATCAAATATTGCCCTAAATCGTTCCTTTTGTGATTTTAGGTGTTTGGAGAGTGAATTCTGGAAAAGAAGCTATTTTGGACGTTTTTGGAGCATAAAAGTGAAGAAAACGACAAAGTACCAAAAATCCATGTTGAAGATACAAGGTGACGGCGTCAAGACTTCCTTCTTGACGGCGTCAGACATGGAGAATAAAATACCGTAGCTGGTGACGGCGTCAGATGGATAGGTGACGGCGTCAAAGTGGCAAAGAATAAAATACCGTAGGTGGTGACGGCGTCACATAGGCCGTCACAAGTGGATCTAGGGCGTCCGAGGAAGTATATGGCGGCGAGGTGACGGCGTCATAATTAACTCTTGACGCCGTCAGAGTGTTTTTCCTATATATAGTTTTCTAGTTTTTTCATTAAAAAAAAAGAGGGAGAAGTTTTGGTGAAACCCTAAAGACGATTTTGATGCCTCTTTTACAGGTTTTTCAAGGGTTCCAAACCCTTGAGACCTTGCATTGTAATTGAGATAAGTATACTCTTAATTCAATCAATATGTCTATGTGTTGGTTGTTTATCTTTTGTTCTTATCTTAATTCTACTATGCTAGGCTAGATTTACTTTGTCTTTACTTAGATCTAATGAAACCTAGATGTTGATTATGTGTTGATTACTTGTCTATTCTTGTTTTGGATGAATGATATTATATGTTAGGCTTAAGAAAACTGGCAGATCTCCAAATGGTAACATGCTTGAACGTCTTAAGAAACATGAACCGAGGCGTACTAGGTCTTTATTGGTTGTATTTAATGCATGAGCCACTGTTTACAATCCCTATAGTTGTGCTGGGTCATGGTGTAGGAGGAGATAAGAGCTCATAGAGTTGGGGAGTTATGTATGCCACCCCACAAATGGTATTAAGGAATACAATCCGTCATCCATACAAGTGTAACAAGTAATTGACATGTAAAAGATATCTAGGGAGTAATGAAGTCTAAGTAAACACAATTTCTCCAAATACTGCTCAGAACCTTAGTTTAATATTAGTTTAATTTCATTTTCATTAGTTTAAATTAATTATATAATAGTTTTGGGTTAGTTGAATAGCAACTAATTCCGCCCACTCTTCCAAAACCCGAGATTTTACTTGCTTTCATTAAAATATAAAAACACAAAAATAATCATCCTTCATATATAGAACTATTAATTAGGCTTTCTAATCCTAGCGACACTATTCCTAAGCTGAACGATCAATCCCCCGGTACTTGTCACTATACTATACTACAACGATCAGGTACATTGCCTGGTGGGGGTTGTAAGCCTCGTGAGATCCCTCGAGAGGTAAAGCAATGTGCGATTCCCACGCATCAAGTTTTTGGCGCCGCAGCCCGGGGAATAGTTATTGTCTAGGTTAAGATTTATTTTTATTAGGTCTACTTGCTAGATTCCTTTCTAGTAAGATTTTTATTTTTATTTTTAGGATTTCTTTAGTCTATCTTATTTCTTCGTGCCTTTGTTCGTAACTCTTTACCATCCGACATCATGGAAGGTGGTAACATCTTTGAACCCATCATCCCACCACAACAAAACCCACCATTAGAACCCCTTAGGCCCCGAACCTTAGGAGAGTATTCCCGACCTAGCCACCAAGGCAACCGAAACACCATTGAGCTCACCGGAGCCAATGTGACTCCCTTGCGATCCGACACCATCCGGTTGGTGCAAAGCGGATGTGCATTCCATGGACTTCGTTCCGAAGATCCAAACCAACACCTTAAGGACTTCCTCAAAATCGTTGATTCCATAGACCTAGGTGTTGAAACTAGAGAGACTACCCGTTTACGCCTATTCCAATTCTCTCTACGGGATCAAGCTAGTCAATGGCTTGAGCGTTTACCCGCGGGATCCATCACCACATGGGATGATCTCACCACTCGTTTCCTTGCTCAATTTTTCTCACCGGGGAGAACTACTAAGCTTAGGAATGACATCTTGATGTTCCAACAACGTCAAAATGAATCTCTCTATGAAGCATGGACTCGTTTCAAGGACTTACTTCAAAAAGTCCCTCATCATGGCATAGATCTTTGGCTCCAAGTCCAAATTTTCTATGACCATATCGATATCCCCACGAGGCAAACCATTGACCAATCGGCCGGTGGTAAGCTACGTGACCTTAGTGCGAAACAATCATGGGAACTCATAGAAGATCTTGCTCTCTATGACAATGAAAGTTGGAATGATCCCCGTGATTTGAACAAAATGGTCAAGGCAATATCTTTGCCTTCGAACAATTCAAGCACTCCCGACCGTAGGATCATGGAACTTGAGGACCAAGTCAAGTTTCTCATAAAATCTTACGAAGCTCCGAAGCATTCAAGCCAAGTGAACAAAATCACTTCTTCATGCGAATTATGTAGTGGTCCCCATGACACTCGTGATTGTATGGAACTCCCCGGAACAGCTTTTGCGGACTACGCATCTACGCGTACCGACGAAGCGGGAGATAAGTGGTACACTTTCAAGCCCGAGCCAAACACATACGGTGATTCATACAACCCATCATGGAAAAATCACCCAAACCTTAGGTGGAAACAAAATCAACCCAATTCTTCCAATCCACCTAATCGTTACCAATCAAACGGTCCACCATCCAACCGTACCTTCAACAACAATCCTTCTAACAACTATGGTAGTACCAACAATCTTGAAGGATTGATGTCGAAATTTATGGCATCTCAAGAAGCCCGCATAGTTAGGTTCGAAAATGAATTCAATCAACAACAAACGGAGATGACCAACAAAATCGACAACTTGTTGAAAGCCCTCAACAACCAAACATTAGCCACACCTAGGCAGGACACTAGGGATACCAATAGTGGAATTCAAGTTAAGGACCCCTCATCATCCAAACATGTCCACTTTGTCAATGTTGTCACCATTAAGCCGATAGATAGGGAGATAGAGGAGAGTGACAAGGATGAAGTTAGAGTAGAAGCCGATAGTGAGGACGAGAGTAGGGAAGTTGAGGTTAAAAAGGATGAGGAATTGGAGGAGATAGAACCTATAGAGAAATACTTTGATAAGTTGCCAACCGAGGAGGAACGGGAATACCATAAGGATTTATTCGATAGTCCCGAGAAAACATATATCTTTGGCGACCCCCTGATCAAAATGGGAGATCCCTCTAACATTAACATCCCATGTAATATAGGGCACATGCATATATGGAAAGCTTACATCGACCTTAGATCACCCGTGAACATCATGACTAGGACTTATTACAATTGGGTGATGAAGAAGCAACTCAATTTTAGGATGATGCCCGGTACAAATCTGATAAGTAATTTTGTAGGGAGAGTTAAGGGAGTACATGTGATTATAGGAAATCTCACCTATGAGATTGATTTTATGATAGTGGAGGACACTCGTCCCGTGATAGATGCTTGCCTAAGTCAAGTAGTATTCAGGAAACCATTTGTTGAGGCCACAAGGATGAGTTATGATCCGACTTTAGGGATAGTTAGGTTCAAGAAAGATAATGATGAGGTTGCTTATCAAATGCCCTACAAGATCGAACAATACCGCCTTCTCTCTAATTTCGAAAAAGAACATAAGCAAGCGGCTTATTATAGGAATGAGGAGGATAGACGTAGAGGAGTAGAGTATGTTAGAAATAGGATGCTTGGTTTCTACAAAGAATGCTTGCAACTAGGTCCGGAATACAAAACTGGTTTAGAAAATGACTTAGAAAATGGAACCAATGATGAAGTCACGTAGTAACCCACGACTTTGAGTCTAGCTACAAGACTCGTAAATAAAGAAAAGCGCTTCTTGGGAGGCAACCCATGTTTTGTGTGATTTTAATTGTTTGATTGTTATTTGCTTCCGTATGCATGTTTCATTTTTATTGTTGGTTGATCATGTTTCTCTACTAAAATGTGGAAATACTTTATTATGTTGTTTGGCCTAGTCTTAACTCCAACCTAAAGGTATTTTTGCAAAAGATATGTGTAAGGGGAAACCCCAAATATGTTTTTAAGAAACAAACCGATCATGATTCTCCACAATATTTAATGAACATGTATATTCGTATATGTTAGAGTCAAATGCTTGTATTGAGTCATAATGAAGTTTTGCAGGATTTTCCAGGAAGTAGGACAAGGTTTTTGCAGAAATTTTCCGGAAACTTAACATAAGAATTTCTGCAGGTTCATTCTGACGGCGTCAGGCTATTGCTCTTGACGGCGTCAGGAGTCAAAAATCTGGAAATTTTACCGGTTTTGTTTTTCTAACGGAGTCTTATGGTTTTTGTGAATTATTAAGTTTTATAATCTCCAGGAAATCTGCAAACTTCATTCCACAAGCATTATATCTTACTTTGCTTTCTAGGATTTAGTAACTTATATAGGATGCCGCCGATTTTACGCGAGGTTGCCTTGTCTACTTTTGTCAGGATTTACATGTTATTTAAGACAAGAAGATGATTTATATTCTGGAAGGGAAGCTTTGATTGTTCATTTTCTTGGAGGAAGACTTAACCTGGCCAACTTAAAATCCATACCGAGCGAATCAGGGGAGTATTTGATTTCATTCTCTTTACTTCTTAACTTTTACATTCTTTACTTGAACATTGGGGACAATGTTCATCCTAAGTGTAAGGGGAGGGTAAAAAGATGATACCTTACATATGCACTTTCGCTTGAGTTTGTTTTGTTTGATAGTAGATGTGTAATAAAACTATGAGAAATACTTGTTAGTGTAATTTTAGCGCCAAATTTAAAATTTTTTACAACATTTAGGAGTGAAACTTTAGCCATAGCAAGCGTCTCATGGATAGGAGGTTGTATGACTAGCACATAACCGTATATTCAGAAAAATTTTCCACCTAAAAATGTGAGGTTCGCCTTTAGATTTGATAGGAAAAGCATTTATTATTGGTGCTTATGAGTGTACCGGTAGCATTTAGATTCTAGAACTTGCGTTAGTGATGCATCCCGAGACCGCTAGTGAGACTACATTTGTGTAGTAGTATTTACTACAAGATAAGAGGCATTAGGATTACCCTTGTGTTAAACCCGTATTATAATTACTTGACCATTTAATTCATATTACTTGGCTAGTTAAGTCAACTAATTTTTCCCACACCCTTTGCGTTGTACTCATTTTTATTACACGATACCCCTAGTACACCCCTCCGAGCCTATCTTTTCGTTTCTAACTTTAAGCATCTTACTTAAAGAAAGAATTTGTTACACCCCACTTAAATGTACACCCAAATCGCCTTAGTCTTCCGTGTATGCGCTCATTTTTAGTGCATTATTGTTATTTGTTAAACCCTAAGTTAACTTTCTAATTGATTACATGGTTGCTAAGTCGAGTCATATCCTTGTACATATTGTTTTGGGACGATTGGGACTCATGGGTAAGTACTTATTTTATGGAGTAATGGGGAAGAACATCATATTATTACCCCCATATGTACGTTAATCTTAAAAGTGCTCCAAGTGTTTTGATTTTTCTTAATTCGAGTCATTAGATTAGTTAAATGTAAAGTATGTAAAGATTCAAGTGTAAGGGGAATGCTCAAACCCCTATGATGTATTATTTTGGATGGTAGGGTAAGAGTGTATGAAGAAAAAAAAATCGAAAAAATTAAGAAAAAGAAAAAAAAATAGAAAAGGAAAAGAGAAAAAACATACGGACTACCATCCCGTTTTCATTCTATGTTCATTTTATGTTTTTTGTTATTTTTCATTTATGATGAGGCGGAAAATGATCCGTTTTTAGGGGGTCATTTAAGCCCGAATCCGACTTTATTTGATCAAATATTGCCCTAAATCGTTCCTTTTGTGATTTTAGGTGTTTGGAGAGTGAATTCTGGAAAAGAAGCTATTTTGGACGTTTTTGGAGCATAAAAGTGAAGAAAACGACAAAGTACCAAAAATCCATGTTGAAGATACAAGGTGACGGCGTCAAGACTTCCTTCTTGACGGCGTCAGACATGGAGAATAAAATACCGTAGCTGGTGACGGCGTCAGATGGATAGGTGACGGCGTCAAAGTGGCAAAGAATAAAATACCGTAGGTGGTGACGGCGTCACATAGGCCGTCACAAGTGGATCTAGGGCGTCCGAGGAAGTATATGGCGGCGAGGTGACGGCGTCAGAATTAACTCTTGACGCCGTCAGAGTGTTTTTCCTATATATAGTTTTCTAGTTTTTTCATTTAAAAAAAGAGGGAGAAGTTTTGGTGAAACCCTAAAGACGATTTTGATGCCTCTTTTACAGGTTTTTCAAGGGTTCCAAACCCTTGAGACCTTGCATTGTAATTGAGATAAGTATACTCTTAATTCAATCAATATGTCTATGTGTTGGTTGTTTATCTTTTGTTCTTATCTTAATTCTACTATGCTAGGCTAGATTTACTTTGTCTTTACTTAGATCTAATGAAACCTAGATGTTGATTATGTGTTGATTACTTGTCTATTCTTGTTTTGGATGAATGATATTATATGTTAGGCTTAAGAAAACTGGCAGATCTCCAAATGGTAACATGCTTGAACGTCTTAAGAAACATGAACCGAGGCGTACTAGGTCTTTATTGGTTGTATTTAATGCATGAGCCACTGTTTACAATCCCTATAGTTGTGCTGGGTCATGGTGTAGGAGGAGATAAGAGCTCATAGAGTTGGGGAGTTATGTATGCCACCCCACAAATGGTATTAAGGAATACAATCCGTCATCCATACAAGTGTAACAAGTAATTGACATGTAAAAGATATCTAGGGAGTAATGAAGTCTAAGTAAACACAATTTCTCCAAATACTGCTCAGAACCTTAGTTTAATATTAGTTTAATTTCATTTTCATTAGTTTAAATTAATTATATAATAGTTTTGGGTTAGTTGAATAGCAACTAATTCCGCCCACTCTTCCAAAACCCGAGATTTTACTTGCTTTCATTAAAATATAAAAACACAAAAATAATCATCCTTCATATATAGAACTATTAATTAGGCTTTCTAATCCTAGCGACACTATTCCTAAGCTGAACGATCAATCCCCCGGTACTTGTCACTATACTATACTACAACGATCAGGTACATTGCCTGGTGGGGGTTGTAAGCCTCGTGAGATCCCTCGAGAGGTAAAGCAATGTGCGATTCCCACGCATCAAGTTTTTGGCGCCGCAGCCCGGGGAATAGTTATTGTCTAGGTTAAGATTTATTTTTATTAGGTCTACTTGCTAGATTCCTTTCTAGTAAGATTTTTATTTTTATTTTTAGGATTTCTTTAGTCTATCTTATTTCTTCGTGCCTTTGTTCGTAACTCTTTACCATCCGACATCATGGAAGGTGGTAACATCTTTGAACCCATCATCCCACCACAACAAAACCCACCATTAGAACCCCTTAGGCCCCGAACCTTAGGAGAGTATTCCCGACCTAGCCACCAAGGCAACCGAAACACCATTGAGCTCACCGGAGCCAATGTGACTCCCTTGCGATCCGACACCATCCGGTTGGTGCAAAGCGGATGTGCATTCCATGGACTTCGTTCCGAAGATCCAAACCAACACCTTAAGGACTTCCTCAAAATCGTTGATTCCATAGACCTAGGTGTTGAAACTAGAGAGACTACCCGTTTACGCCTATTCCAATTCTCTCTACGGGATCAAGCTAGTCAATGGCTTGAGCGTTTACCCGCGGGATCCATCACCACATGGGATGATCTCACCACTCGTTTCCTTGCTCAATTTTTCTCACCGGGGAGAACTACTAAGCTTAGGAATGACATCTTGATGTTCCAACAACGTCAAAATGAATCTCTCTATGAAGCATGGACTCGTTTCAAGGACTTACTTCAAAAAGTCCCTCATCATGGCATAGATCTTTGGCTCCAAGTCCAAATTTTCTATGACCATATCGATATCCCCACGAGGCAAACCATTGACCAATCGGCCGGTGGTAAGCTACGTGACCTTAGTGCGAAACAATCATGGGAACTCATAGAAGATCTTGCTCTCTATGACAATGAAAGTTGGAATGATCCCCGTGATTTGAACAAAATGGTCAAGGCAATATCTTTGCCTTCGAACAATTCAAGCACTCCCGACCGTAGGATCATGGAACTTGAGGACCAAGTCAAGTTTCTCATAAAATCTTACGAAGCTCCGAAGCATTCAAGCCAAGTGAACAAAATCACTTCTTCATGCGAATTATGTAGTGGTCCCCATGACACTCGTGATTGTATGGAACTCCCCGGAACAGCTTTTGCGGACTACGCATCTACGCGTACCGACGAAGCGGGAGATAAGTGGTACACTTTCAAGCCCGAGCCAAACACATACGGTGATTCATACAACCCATCATGGAAAAATCACCCAAACCTTAGGTGGAAACAAAATCAACCCAATTCTTCCAATCCACCTAATCGTTACCAATCAAACGGTCCACCATCCAACCGTACCTTCAACAACAATCCTTCTAACAACTATGGTAGTACCAACAATCTTGAAGGATTGATGTCGAAATTTATGGCATCTCAAGAAGCCCGCATAGTTAGGTTCGAAAATGAATTCAATCAACAACAAACGGAGATGACCAACAAAATCGACAACTTGTTGAAAGCCCTCAACAACCAAACATTAGCCACACCTAGGCAGGACACTAGGGATACCAATAGTGGAATTCAAGTTAAGGACCCCTCATCATCCAAACATGTCCACTTTGTCAATGTTGTCACCATTAAGCCGATAGATAGGGAGATAGAGGAGAGTGACAAGGATGAAGTTAGAGTAGAAGCCGATAGTGAGGACGAGAGTAGGGAAGTTGAGGTTAAAAAGGATGAGGAATTGGAGGAGATAGAACCTATAGAGAAATACTTTGATAAGTTGCCAACCGAGGAGGAACGGGAATACCATAAGGATTTATTCGATAGTCCCGAGAAAACATATATCTTTGGCGACCCCCTGATCAAAATGGGAGATCCCTCTAACATTAACATCCCATGTAATATAGGGCACATGCATATATGGAAAGCTTACATCGACCTTAGATCACCCGTGAACATCATGACTAGGACTTATTACAATTGGGTGATGAAGAAGCAACTCAATTTTAGGATGATGCCCGGTACAAATCTGATAAGTAATTTTGTAGGGAGAGTTAAGGGAGTACATGTGATTATAGGAAATCTCACCTATGAGATTGATTTTATGATAGTGGAGGACACTCGTCCCGTGATAGATGCTTGCCTAAGTCAAGTAGTATTCAGGAAACCATTTGTTGAGGCCACAAGGATGAGTTATGATCCGACTTTAGGGATAGTTAGGTTCAAGAAAGATAATGATGAGGTTGCTTATCAAATGCCCTACAAGATCGAACAATACCGCCTTCTCTCTAATTTCGAAAAAGAACATAAGCAAGCGGCTTATTATAGGAATGAGGAGGATAGACGTAGAGGAGTAGAGTATGTTAGAAATAGGATGCTTGGTTTCTACAAAGAATGCTTGCAACTAGGTCCGGAATACAAAACTGGTTTAGAAAATGACTTAGAAAATGGAACCAATGATGAAGTCACGTAGTAACCCACGACTTTGAGTCTAGCTACAAGACTCGTAAATAAAGAAAAGCGCTTCTTGGGAGGCAACCCATGTTTTGTGTGATTTTAATTGTTTGATTGTTATTTGCTTCCGTATGCATGTTTCATTTTTATTGTTGGTTGATCATGTTTCTCTACTAAAATGTGGAAATACTTTATTATGTTGTTTGGCCTAGTCTTAACTCCAACCTAAAGGTATTTTTGCAAAAGATATGTGTAAGGGGAAACCCCAAATATGTTTTTAAGAAACAAACCGATCATGATTCTCCACAATATTTAATGAACATGTATATTCGTATATGTTAGAGTCAAATGCTTGTATTGAGTCATAATGAAGTTTTGCAGGATTTTCCAGGAAGTAGGACAAGGTTTTTGCAGAAATTTTCCGGAAACTTAACATAAGAATTTCTGCAGGTTCATTCTGACGGCGTCAGGCTATTGCTCTTGACGGCGTCAGGAGTCAAAAATCTGGAAATTTTACCGGTTTTGTTTTTCTAACGGAGTCTTATGGTTTTTGTGAATTATTAAGTTTTATAATCTCCAGGAAATCTGCAAACTTCATTCCACAAGCATTATATCTTACTTTGCTTTCTAGGATTTAGTAACTTATATAGGATGCCGCCGATTTTACGCGAGGTTGCCTTGTCTACTTTTGTCAGGATTCACAGGTTATTTAAGACAAGAAGATGATTTATATTCTGGAAGGGAAGCTTTGATTGTCCATTTTCTTGGAGGAAGATTTAACCTGGCCAACCTATAATCCATACCGAGCAAATCAGGGGAGTATTTGATTTCATTCTCTTTACTTTTTCACTTTTACATTCTTTACTTGAACATTGGGGACAATGTTCATCCTAAGTGTAAGGGGAGGGTAAAAAGATGATACCTTACATATGCACTTTCGCTTGAGTTTGTTTTGTTTGATAGTAGATGTGTAATAAAACTATGAGAAATACTTGTTAGTGTAATTTTAGCGCCAAATTTAAATTTTTTTACAACATTTAGGAGTGAAACTTTAGCCATAGCAAGCGTCTCATGGATAGGAGGTTGTATGACTAGCACATAACCGTATATTCAGAAAAATTTTCCACCCAAAAATGTGAGGTTCGCCTTTAGATTTGATAGGAAAAGCATTTATTATTGGTGCTTATGAGTGTACCGGTAGCATTTAGACTCTAGAACTTGCGTTAGTGATACATCCCGAGACCGCTAGTGAGACTACATTCGTGTGGTAGGATTTACTACATGATAAGAGGCATTAGGATCACCCTTGTGTTAAACCCGTATTATAATTACTTGACCATTTAAGTCATATTACTTGGCTAGTTAAGTCAACTAATTTTTCCCACACCCTTTGCGTTGTACTCATTTCTAGTACACGATACCCCTAGTACACCCCTCCGAGCCTATCTTTTCGTTTCTAACTTTAAGCATTTTACTCTAAGGAAGAATTTGTTACACCCCACTTAAATGTACACCCAAATCGCCTTAGCCTTCCGTGTATGCGCTCATTTTTAGTGCATTATTGTTATTTGTTAAACCCTAAGTTAACTTTCTAATTGATTACATGGTTGCTAAGTCGAGTCATATCCTTGTACATATTGTTTTGGGACGATTGGGACTCATGGGTAAGTACTTATTTTATGGAGTAATGGGGAAGAACATCATATTATTACCCCCATATGTACGTTAATCTTAAAAGTGCTCCAAGTGTTTTGATTATCTTAATTCGAGTCATTAGAATAGTTTAATGTAAAGTATGTAAAGATTCAAGTGTAAGAGGAATGCTCAAACCCCTATGATGTATTATTTTGGATGGTAGGGTAAGAGTGTATGCCAAAAAAAAAAAAAAAAAAAAAAAAAAAAAAAAAATCGAAAAAATTAAGAAAAAGAAAAAAAAATAGAAAAGAAAAAGAGAGAAAAAACATACGGACTACCATCCCGTTTCATTCTATGTTCATTTTATGTTTTTGTTATTTTTCATTTATTAGCTTAAGTCGAGTCTAGTCTTGGCTTAGCAACGCCATCTTGTACATGTAATTAACCAAGATTGTTAACTCGCCACCAATAAAATTCCCTTTATCCAACAAAACCGTGTAATTCATATCCCTACACCTAACGTTATAACCCTTTTAAAAGACCTCTTTGATAGTTTATCCTAGGTGCTTACGCCATGTGGTGGAGGTTTGATCCTTTCCCAAGCCTATGGTAATCTATTTTGTTATGACAGGTCGTGAGAGATATCTTCCATTTCCATAATGTTATATTACTTTATTACACCCGAGAGATGTGAGTATCAAAACACTATTTGTGAGGTGCTTGTGTATGATCTCCGTGCTTGTCTATTGGTCTTTAGTGGAACGATTATTTGTTGTAATTACTTTTATATTAGTGTTAAATGACCCCTAACTTGTCTTTTGAGTAGAATAAAAGCTCATTTGCTCGAGGACAAGCAAATCTCAAGTGTAAGGGTATATGATGAGGCGAAAAATGATCCGTTTTTAGGGGGTCATTTAAGCCCAAATCCGACTTTATTTGATCAAATATTGCCCTAAATCGTTCCTTTTGTGATTTTAGGTGTTTGGAGAGTGAATTCTGGAAAAGAAGCTATTTTGGACGTTTTTGGAGCATAAAAGTGACGAAAACGACAAAGTACCAAAAATCCATGTTGAAGATACAAGGTGACGGCGTCAAGACTTCCTTCTTGACGGCGTCAGACATGGAGAATAAAATACCGTAGCTGGTGACGGCATCAGATGGATAGGTGACGGCGTCAAAGTGGTAAAGAATAAAATACCGTAGGTGGTGACGGTGTCACATAGGCCGTCAAAAGTGGATCTAGGGCGTCCGAGGAAGTATATGGCGGCGAGGTGACGGCGTCAGAATTAACTCTTGAAGCCGTCAGAGTGTTTTTCCTATATATAGTTTTCTAGTTTTTTCATTAAAAAAAAAGAGGGAGAAGTTTTGGTGAAACCCTAAAGACGATTTTGGTGCCTCTTTTACAGGTTTTTCAAGGGTTCCAAACCCTTGAGACCTTGCATTGGAATTGAGATAAGTATACTCTTAATTCAATCAATATGTCTATGTGTTGGTTGTTTAACTTTTGTTCTTATCTTAATTCTACTATGCTAGGCTAGATTTACTTTGTGTTTGCTTAGATCTAATGAAACCTAGATGTTGATTATGTGTTGATTACTTGTCTATTCTTGTTTTGGATGAATGATATTATATGTTAGGCTTAAGAAAACTGGCAGATCTCCAAATGGTAACATGCTTGAACGTCTTAAGAAACATGAACCGAGGCGTACTAGGTCTTTATTGGTTGTATTTAATGCATGAGCCACTGTTTACAATCCCTATAGTTGTGCTGGGTCATGGTGTAGGAGGAGATAAGAGCTCATAGAGTTGGGGAGTTATGTATGCCACCCCACGAATGGTATTAAGGAATACAATCCGTCATCCATACAAGTGTAACAAGTAATTGACATGTAAAAGATATCTAGGGAGTAATGAAGTCTAAGTAAACACAATTTCTCCAAATACTGCTCAGAACCTTAGTTTAATATTAGTTTAATTTCATTTTCATTAGTTTAAATTAATTATATAATAGTTTTGGTTTAGTTGAATAGCAACTAATTCCGCCCACTCTTCCAAAACCCGAGATTTTACTTGCTTTCATTAAAATGTAAAATCACAAAAATAATCATCTTTCATCTATAGAACTATTAATTAGGCTTTCTAATCCTAGCGACACTATTCCTAAGCTGAACGATCAATCCCCCGGTACTTGTCACTATACTATACTACAACGATCAGGTACACTGCCTGGTGGGGGTTGTAAGCCTCGCGAGATCCCTCGAGAGGTAAAGCAAGGTGCGATTCCTACGCATCAATTTATTAGCTTAAGTCGAGTCTAGTCTTGGCTTAGCAACGCCATCTTGTACATGTAATTAACTAAGATTGTTAACTCGCCACCAGTAAAACTTCCTTTATCCAACAAACCCGTGTAATTCATATCCCTACACCTAACATTATAACCCTTTAAAAGACCTCTTTGATAGTTTATCCTAGGTGCTTACGCCATGTGGTGGAGGTTTGATCCTTTCCCAAGCCTATGGTAATCTATTTTGCTATGACAGGTAGTGAGGGATATCTTCCATTTCCATAATGTTATATTACTTTATTACACCCGAGAGATGTGAGTATCTAAACACTATTTGTGAGGTGCTTGTATATGATCTCTGTGCTTGTCTATTGGTCTTTAGTGGAACGATTATTTGTTGTAATTACTTTTATATTAGTGTTAAATGACCCCTAACTTGTCTTTTGAGTAGAATAAAAGCTCATTTGCTTGAGGACAAGCAAATCTCAAGTGTAAGGGTATATGATGAGGCGAAAAATGATCCGTTTTTAGGGGGTCATTTAAGCCCGAATCCGACTTTATTTGATCAAATATTGCCCTAAATCGTTCCTTTTATGATTTTAGGTGTTTGGAGAGTGAATTCTGGAAAAGAGGCTATTTTGGACGTTTTTGGAGCATAAAAGTGAAGAAAACGGCAAAGTACCAAAAATCCATGCTGAAGATACAAGGTGACGGCGTCAAGACTCCCTTCTTGACGGCGTCAGACATGAAGAATTAAACACCGTAGCTGGTGACGGCGTCAGAAGGCTAGATGACGGCGTCAAAGTGGCAAAGAATAAAATATCGTAGGTGGTGACGGCGTCACATAGGCCGTCATAAGTGGATCAAGGGCGTCCGAGGAAGTATATGGCGGCGAGGTGACGGCGTCAGAAGTTACTCTTGACGCCGTCAGCCAGTTTTTCCTATATATAGTTTTCTAGTTTTTTCATTAAAAAAGGGAGAGAAGTTTTGGTGAAACCCTAAAGACGATTTTGGTGCCTCTTTGACAGGTTTTTCAAGGGTTCCAAACCCTTGAGACCTTGCATTGTAATTGATATAAGTATACTTTCAATTCAATCAATATATCTATGTGTTGGTTGTCTATCTTTTGTTCTTATATTAATTCTACTATGCTAGGCTAGATTTCCTTTGTGTTTGCTTAGATCTAATGAAACCTAGATGTTGATTATGTGTTGATTACTTGTCTATTCTTGTTTTGGATGAATGATATTATATGTTAGGCTTAAGAAAACTGGCAGATCTCCAAATGGTAACATGCTTGAACGTCTTAAGAAACATGAACCGAGGCGTACTAGGTCTTTATTGGTTGTATTTAATGCATGAGCCACTGTTTACAATCCCTATAGTTGTGCTGGGTCATGGTGTAGGAGGAGATAAGAGCTCATAGAGTTGGGGAGTTATGTATGCCACCCCACGAATGGTATTAAGGAATACAATCCGTCATCCATACAAGTGTAACAAGTAATTGACATGTAAAAGATATCTAGGGAGTAATGAAGTCTAAGTAAACACAATTTCTCCAAATACTGCTCACAACCTTAGTTTAAATTAGTTTAATTTCATTTTGATTAGTTTAATTTAGTTATATAATAGCTTTGGGTTAGTTGAATAGCAACTAATTCCGCCCACTCTTTCAAAACCCGAGATTTTACTTCCTTTCATATAAATATAAAAATACAAAAAGAATCATCTTTCACCTCTAGAACTATTAATTAGGTTTTCTAATCCTAGCGACACTATTCCTAAGCTGAACGATCAATCCCCCGGTACTTGTCACTATACTATACTACAACAATCAGGTACACTGCCTGGTGGGGGTTGTAAGCTTCTCGAGATCCCTCGAGAGGTAAAGCAAGGTGCGATTCCCACGCATCACTGACATAAAGGATTCTAGATCGACTAGTGGATATGTGTTTACACTAGGAGGGGCAGCTATATCTTGGAAGTCTTCCAAGCAAACTGTTATAGCTAAGTCCATGATGGAATCAGAATTTATCGCGTTAGATAAATGCGGACAAGAGGCGGAATGGCTACGACAATTCGTAGAGGACATACCAAGGTGGCCTAAACCGGTAACGGCCATTAGTATACATTGTGATAGTCAATCGGCAATTGACAGAGCTCATAGCATAATGTATAATGGAAAGTCCAGACATATCCGTCGTCGACATAATTCGATACGACAACTACTCTCAACAGGAGTTATCTCAATTGACTATGTAAAGTCAAAGGATAACATCGCGGATCTGCTTACGAAAGGCGTAAGCAGAGAGTTAGTTAGTAAGTCGTCTAAAGGAATGGGACTAAAGCCCTTGAAGGAATGAGTTTCTATGAAGGAAAACCTAACCCAGTTGACTGGAGGTCCCAAGATTTGGGTTCAATAGGACAACCTAATCATAGAAATGTGGGGGAAGTCACGTCAATGTGGGGGAGTTACTTATATATTGTAACACCCTAGTCCATTCCTATAAAAAATGTGACTTGTTGAGAGGTTAAACATATGGCTTTTTATGATTCAGGATGAAATCATAAAGTATAATGGTTCAAGATGAAATCACAAAACATGTGTTTTTAATGATTCAAGATGAAATCACCCATGTGAGAGAGAAGTGGGGCCGCTTCGAAGGGAATTGTGGGGGACACAATTCCTAAGAGCTCTTGCAGAACCAGGCTAGTATTCATGACCATAACGAATACGACAATGAGGACTTGACAAGGTCAGGGAGAGTCTTGTGTGAGTATGTATTGTCGTCTACGTAAACAGAGGCTGAGTTCAAGGACATCGCGTCTACTCAGATCCAGGAGACTAAGTGCATCTCACAAGGGAAGGTTCAAAGGGTCACACCTACCTATCCTATGCAAGACTTAACCGCAGAAATTTCGCGGAAACTTTCATGTGTTTTCGACCGATCTCCATTCATGTGGGGGATTGTTGGAAAATGGTATTTGCAATTGAGTTTTTGCAAACTTTGCACATAATTTAATGTATGTATATGTTACATATATTTATGTTTCTTGGGGTGTTTTATTCTCCTCCAAGAGAGCTTTGCAACGAGCTAAAGTATGTCCAAAATAGAGCTAAGATGAATGGGATATCGTGTCTCAAAGTAGAACACAAAATATAGAAAATGGAAGTATCCCACATCGCTTAGAAAAGGAAGTAAAGACTAGTTTATAAGGTAATCCTTGTACTAGCTTTCAAATTCCTTCAGGTGAGCTATGCTCCCATTCCTAGGCACGCGCGCGCGCGGGGGGGGGGGGGGGTGCAGATTGTGGGATTTCTGGCCAAAATGAGTTCATGCGAGCCAGCGCGACCTGCGGACACGAGTGCAGCTCCGAAACCTCGCCTACGTGCGTATCTTTTTACTGCAGATTCGGGTTGCTTAATTTCCAGTTTTTTTTAAATCTATTTTTAGAATAGATTAATTTCGTGTTACAAGAGATATACAAATATTATGGCATATATTTTTCGTGTGTGAAAAGCTGTGCAAATCAGTTTTGAAAATAACTAATTTGTATAATTCTGGAAGATATTTTATCTTGGAGGACAAGATAATTTTTCAGTATAAATATAGCCATAGCCTCGTTTAGTTTTTACACATCCAGAAAACGTAGCTCGTTACTTCTCGTGTTCGAGCAATCTCTTCGATCAGAACCATACAAGAATTTCGTGATCTTTCAGGCAAGTAAGTAGAGTCCGGATGTACAACAGCTTTGAACGTTGTACCCTGGGAAACAGACGGCGAATCTGTTTTAAGGGAATCATGTTTACACAAGCCTCGTTTCATTACCTTTACTGCTTTCTTTTATTTAATCGTTATTAGAGTCTGTCTTCTGCTTCTACTCCATTCTGTCTGTATTTTATTTTATGTTATTTACATTCTGTTGATTTTATTATTTATTGTAATTTGATTTATTAATAAAAGTGTACACCGTTTCCTACAAATAGTGACATGAATACAAACAGCAAAGTAAATTTCTTGAGGTTTAAATACAAAAACTGTCAAAAGGATCACACACAAGAACTCGTGGTCAATTTGGTGAAACTGATAGTTGGAGCTTGAGAGGACGTTCCTGAGTAATGCATTGTGTGAGGTGATTCAACATCACATGTAGGCGATACTGAAGCTATAATTGTTATACCCATTTCTCGAATACAACTAGAACTCTCTCGAGATGATTTCAGTAAGGCTTGTTGTGATAGGTTAGTCTATGAAAGTTACGTTGTAGTGAAACCCGATAGCCAAATTAAGTTTTGTATAATGTAGTTATGGAAAGTATCATGTGTCTCATGTATAATAAAATAGACTTAAAGGACTAAACTTGTCATATGGTAAAGGAGTTATAAGTGTGATGTGGCCAATTATGAATGATTAGAATTTAAGGGGCCAATCTTGTCCAATGACCAAACTACTTTATGTGACTAAATAAATATCTTGGGGGTAGAGAATTCTGGAAAAAAATGAGATAAAAGTTGGGAGGTGTTTGTGGGTGACGGTTTTAGAGAGACAAGGATGGAAGGAGATGAAGCTTGATTGTTGATCCATGAAGGGTTTAAGGTTTCAAAGAAAAGGTTAAGTTCATAGCAACAATTACCCACAAGTAAGTAAACTATATCTTGTGTTATAATGAATATAAGTTTGATTCATAGAGATGATGATGGGTTTTGGTAAAACCCTTGTTGGATAGTCTTAGTTTGATAATGAAATAAGTATTTTTACGATTTGAGTAGGAATCAATATGGATAATTAAGGTTTAGCAAGTGAGAAAGATAATTATGGAAGATGATGATGATGATGATATGGTGGTTAGCTTGGATGATCAAAGTAAATAACTATGATTATTATATGTTAATATGAATGTTCTCATGTTATGTATTATTTAATGAGTTTATAGGATTATTCCTTGGATTATTATGTTGAATTAGTAGGAAGTATGTTAATGAGTAAGGGACGAGAAATGGATCATGGTTTGGAAGGATTAAAGTATGTTAATGTTGTAATGTATTTAAAGTTATTATGTTATGTACTATAATTAAGATGTTGTTAGGCAATTCGATACGAGATTGGCTACTCATGAGTTGAATGATTAAAGATGTTCACGATGCACATATGTGTGGAACTGAAGTATTACTCATGTATTAATCTAGTTGTTTACTAAGCAAAAGCTTACATTTTAGTGTTTCAATGTTTTGTAGGTTATGTGTGTTGGAGATGCTATAGTTTGGATTAATGCTTAAGGGTTGGAATAGCGGATCTTGAAGGTAGAAATGCATTTTAGGAGCTTGGTATAGAACACCGAGCTCAAGGTCAAAGTTAAACCCCCGTTGGTCTTTTATTCGTTGGTAAAGTGTAGTCGAGTGTCAAGTGGTGTCCTAGTCGGTTATGGTAAAGCATAGTTAACGGTTAGTTGTATAAATGGTTTTATGTGTTTTTAGTTGAGGATAAAGGGATGTTTCGTATAAGTGTAACTATGCCCATTTTGGTAAAACCCTTGTTGGATAGTCTTAGTTTGATAATGAAATAAGTATTTTTACGATTTGAGTAGGAATTGTTGTTTATATGTGGTATGTGGGGTGATAGGGTATCTTGATAGCAATTAGAAGTCACGAGTATGACCGCTTTCAGATCGATTAAATTGGAGTGGATACCAATTAACGACCGGATAAAATCTAATTGATTCAAGTTTGTGTATGTTGTTATGTTTTTGTATATGATCAGAATCGTTTTCTGTCTCCTTATGTTTGATGAAACAGGTTTTAGGGCTAACTGCCTTGTGGCAGTTTCAAGGTTTCAAGTTGTCAAATTTAGTCTCTCAATTTCCGAAAATTTAATTTTCTGATGAATTTTTGACATAGCAACTTAGTGGAAATAAAAATTTTTGACCCCAGCCAGGGGCGCTGCCCCTTGGACCCTGCCAGGGGCTGCCGCCCCTTGGACCATGCTTCTCTCGGGGGGGTTGCCCCCGAACCCCCACTAAGGGGGCTACCGCCCCCTTGGAACCCCCGTTAGTCCAGTTAATATTCATATAAGTGTCGACCCTTATATGCATATTAATCTCAATCTATTTTACACTAAAATTCCAACAAACCTCCCCCATTTTAGTGTAATCATAAATTAACTAACTAGTTCACAGCAAACAATCAAACTAATGCATAAAATGAAATGTCGAGACGATTGAATTTCATATTAGTATATTACACATTCCAAATATTCGGATATCAAGGTTTCCCGAAAGATTGAACCTTGTAATATCACTATTGAATACATGAAGATAATATACACATTAGTTTTACATACACAATTTCTTACTTGACACATTATTTTACTAGCCTATGTCCCTATCCTTTCTTGAGTACATCGAAGCCAAGTCCCAACTTCTTGAAGCAGCTAAACTTCGTACTCATATAGGTAGTTCTTTTAATCTCGCACCTGCAAATGCAATTTTTCAAAAGAACTATTAAGAAGAACACTTCAACCTTCTTTATCTTGCAGAACCGAACACATACCTTTGGGATAATTTAATGTTGTGTTCCAAACTCTAGATATTAAGCTTTCCACATTCAAAATTCAGCACCTAACGTCATGTTAGGTGGGAGTTGGGTATCTTAACATGAGAGCTTTTATATGGACTTTAACCTCAATCCCACAGCTGATCCTTTCAGGAGATCTCTACATAACCCTTTGGTTAAATGATCAGCTAAATTCCGATGAGTTGCAATCCACTCAACGGATATGACACCATGCAGAACCATGCTGTGTCATACACCTAAGTGTCTTGACTTGCCATTATACACTTGACTATAAGCCTTAGCCAAAGTAGCTGGACTATCACACCTGATAGAAATAGAAGAAATCGGCTTTGGCCATAACAGAATTTCATAAATCAAATTCCTTAACCATTCAGCCTCATTACCAGCTGCCGCCAAAGCAACAAACTCGGATTCCATAGTTGAGTTTGTTATGCAAGTCTGTTTCTTTGATGCCCAACTAATGGCACCTCCCCCAAGAAGGAACACCTATCCAGATGTAGAAGTATGATCTTCTTTATTAGATATCCAACTTGCATCGCTAAAACCCTCAATTACTAAGGAAACCCAATGTAAGTTAACTTATAATCAACTGTTCCTTTCAAGTACTGAAATACTCGATCCAATGCTCGCCAATGAAATGTACTAGGATTGCTAGTAAACATACTAAGCTTTCCGACTGCATAAGCAATATCCGGCCTAGTACTTATCATAGCATACATTAAGGATCCAATCCTTTTCGAGTATTCAAGTTGAGACACCGCTTTACCTTTATTAGGTAATAGCTTAACTTGCGGATCCATGGGAGTACTTGTGGGATAATAATTCTTAAAATCAAACTTATCCAAGATCTTCTCAATATAATGAGATTGAGAAATTGAAATACCCTTGTTTTCACGTATGATCTTAATACCTAAGATCACTTCCGCCTCCCCCATGTCTTTCATAGAAAATTTAGATGACAAGAATTCCTTTGTCTCATCCACTTGATCTTGGTTTGTACCAAAGATCAACATGTCATCTACATATAAGCATATAATGACTCCATTCTTAGAATCATCAAATTTACTATAAACACATTTGTCAGCTTGATTTAAAACAAAACCACTTGACAACACAATTTCATCAAATTTTTGATGCCATTGTTTAGGTGCTTGTTTTAACCCATAAAGAGATTTAACCAACTTACATACCTTGTGTTCATGTCCAGGCATAACAAACCCTTCGGGTTGTTTCATAAAAATCTCTTCATCTAATTCACCATTCAAGAATGCAATTTTCACATCCATTTGGTGAATTACAAGATTGTGTATAGCAGCTAATGCTAATAACAATCTAATAGTAGATATCCTAGCAACCGGAGCATATGTATCGAAATAATCAATACCCTCTTTTTGTCTAAAGCCTTGGATTACCAACCTGGCTTTATACTTATCAATAGTACCATCTACTTTCAACTTCCTCTTGAAGATCCATTTACTTCCTAATGGTTTACAACCAGGAGGTAAATCAGCCAATTTCCAAACTTCGTTTTGCAAGATAGAATCCATCTCATCTTGGACTGCTTCTTTCCAAAAAGCAACATCCCTTGAAGCCATTGCTTCACTATATGTCATTGGATCCTTATCAATATTAAAACAATATTGATATTGATAATTAATTTCATTCCTTGATCCTTCAACTAAGTAAAGTTGAAAATCATCACCAAAAGTTTTGGTTTTTCTTACTCGTGTACCCTTTCTTGGTTCAGTGCTAGTCGATGGAACATCTTCGGTATTAACCGGTTCCTTTGAACTATGAATCATGTCCCTTAGCCTAGGTATAGATGTGAATCTTTCTTCATCAAAGATCGCATCTCGTGATTCTATCACAGAATTCACAGAAACATACTCATTAGGTTCTAATACATAAAACCTATATGCATATGAGTTTTCAGCATATCCAATGAATATGCAATCTATACCTCTTTCACCTAAAGTTTTCCTTTTAGGTTCAGTGAGCCTAACAACAGCCCTACATCCCCAAACTTTGAGAAAACTCAAGTTTGGTGCTTTTTTACGCCAAAGTTCATAAGGAGTTTTCTTATTGCTTTTACCGGGGATACGGTTCAGCAAATAACAAGCCGTTAACATGGCTTCTCCCCAAAATCCTTCACTTAACCCCGAATACGATAACATTGAATTCACCATTTCTTTCAATGTCCTATTATTTCTTTCAGCCACACCATTCTGTTGTGGTGTGTATGGAGCCGTAGTTTGGTGTATTATTCCGGTAGATTGGAAATATACCGGATCATAATACTCCCCTCCACGATCGGTACGCAAGATTTTTACCAAATCCTTTTGATGAAGCTCTACCTCTTGTTTATAAATACGAAATTTATCAAGAGCTTCATCCTTTGAATGCAATAAATATATATAGCAATAACGTGATGCATCATCAATGAAAGTTATGACATATTTCTTATTTCCTAGAGATGGTGTAGCATCCAAATCACATAGATCACTATGAATAAGGTCTAACAGTTTGGATTCACGATTTGCAATTTTAAATGGTTTTCTAGTAATCTTAGTTAACATGCAAGTTTTACACTTATTATGGTCCAACTCAATAGATGGAATCATACTCATTTTAGACATCTCTTTAATTCTTTTATAATGAACATGTCCTAGTCTAGCATGCCATAATTCCATGTTACTAAGTTTAACACTAGATATAGAATTAACCATACAAATCGAATTAAAAGTAGAAGGCATATCTAAATTAAGCATAATCATTCCATTACACAAATAACCAAATCCAACAAAAGAACCATGTTTCGACAAGATATACTTGTCGGATTCTAACACTTGTTTGTACCCACAATTATTTAATACTACACTGGACAACAAGTTTTTCCGAATACCGGGCACATACAATACATTACACAACGAAATCATTTTTCCAGAAGTAAAAGTTAAATCTACTAGTCCAATTCCAAGTATTGGTTCTGTTGCGACATTTCCCATAGTTAAAACACATCCATCATTAATAGTTGCAAGTTCCTTGAACCATCTTCGGTCCTTGCACACATGACACGTCGCACCAGAATCACACCACCAAGCAATATCATCATCCTGTACATAGAACGATTCACAAATTAATGATACATAATTCAAATCCGAATTATAATTAATTGTTAATATTGTACCTGCTTGTTTCGGATCTCCTTTGGATCCACCACTAGTACCAGCCTCGTTTTTGCCTTTTCCACTACGGCAATCACGTTTGAAATGTCTAGGTTTCCCACATTTCCAACAGCCCCCATCGTTGGACTGTTTTGCTTTCTTTTCATTTCCCTTTTTGTAATCGTTACCTTGAAACTTTCGTTTCTTGTTCTTAGAATTCGATCCCTTTTTGAAACCAGTATTAGTTTCTTCAACCATATTGACACTTGAACCGCCAATATCCTTGTCTTTTTCATTCACCCATGTTTTCTCCATACGTCTACACCCTTCCTCAATACTAATGGTACTTCCCAACTCAACCAAATTGTATTCTTCCTTCTTATGTTTCAAAGTAGTTTTGAAATCCTTCCAAGAAGGCGGAAGTTTGTCAATAATAGATTCCGTCACAATGGATTCATCCATTTTTAAACCATGTTGGGTAAAGCGTCCAAGTATACTAAGACACTCATTGTATTGTTCCATAACGGAACGACCATCTATCATTTTGTAATTCATGAAATCACTAACCAAGAATTTCTTACTGGATGAATCTTCAGCCATGTACTTGGCTTGAAGCGTTTCCCATAACTCTTTTGCAGATTCTACGTTTTGATAAATATCAAAAAGAGTGTCACACATACCATTTAAAATTGTTCCTCGACATATGAAGTCATCATTCCAGAACTTGTTGCGTTTTCTGATTTGATCGATGGTTTCACCCTCCACTTCCTCCAGTGCTGGTGTTGTCAAAACGTACACAACCTTCATGGTGGTTAACAAGAATTGCATCTTCTTCTTCCATCTTCGAAAATCCTGCCCTTCGAATTTGGGTAACTTCACAAACTTAGATGTCATATCTCGTACAGATTCTCCTGCCATCTTGTTAAGAAATTTAATCGATCTTTGTTGTTTATATGTGGTATGTGGGGTGATAGGGTATCTTGATAGCAATTAGAAGTCACGAGTATGACCGCTTTCAGATCGATTAAATTGGAGTGGATACCAATTAACGACCGGATAAAATCTAATTGATTCAAGTTTGTGTATGTTGTTATGTTTCTGTATATGATCAGAATCGTTTTCTGTCTCCTTATGTTTGATGAAACAGGTTTTAGGGCTAACTGCCTTGTGACAGTTTCAAGGTTTCAAGTTGTCAAATTTAGTCCCTCAATTTCTGATAATTTAATTTTCTGAGGAATTTTTGACATAGCAACTTAGTGGAAATAAAAAATTTTGACCCCAGCCAGGGGCGCTGCCCCATGGACCCTGCCAGGGGCTGCCGCCCCTTGGACCCTGCTTCTCTCAGGGGCTACCGCCCCCTTGGAACCCCCGTTAGTCCAGTTAATATTCATATAAGTGTCGACCCTTATATGCATATTAATCTCAATCTATTTTACACTAAAATACCAACAGAAATCAATATGGATAATTAAGGTTTAGCAAGTGAGAAAGATAATTATGGAAGATGATGATGATGATGATGATGATGATGATGATGATATGGTGGTTAGCTTGGATGATCAAAGTAAGTAACTATGATTATTATATGTTAATATGAATGTTCTCATGTTATGTGTTATTTAATGAGTTTATAGGATTATGCCTTGGATTATTATGTTGAATTAGTAGGAAGTATGTTAATGAGTAAGGGACGAGAAATGGATCATGGTTTGGAAGGATTTAAGTATGTTTTTGTTGTAATGTGTTTAAAGTTATTATGTTATGTACTATAATTAAGATGTTGTTATGCAAATGGATATGAGATTGGATACTCATGAGTTGAATGGTTAAAGATGTTCACGATGCACATATGTGTGAACTGAAGTATTACTCATGTATTAATCTAGTTGGTTAATAAGCGGAAGCTTACATTTTAGTGTTTCAATGTTTTGTAGGTTAAGTGTGTTGGAGATGCTATAGTTTTGATTAATGCTTAAGAGTTGGAATAGCGGATCTTGAAGGTAGAAATGCATTTTAGGAGATTAGTATAGAATATCGAGCTCAAGGTCAAAGTTATACCCCCGTTGGTCTTTTATTCATTTTTAAAGTGCATTCGAGTGTCAAGTTGTCTCCTGGTCGGTAATGGTAAAGCATAGTTAACGGTTGGTTTTATAAATGTTTTTATGTGTTTTTAGTTAAGGATAAAGGGGTGTTTCGTATAAGTGTAACTATGCCCATTTTGGGTTGCAAACGGGTCAAATTGTTATGAAAATGATCTAATATGTTGAGTTAATGATTTCTAGAAAGTCTCGTTAATTGTCGAGTCTCGGAAATTGGTTTTTTCCAGAATTACAGCTATTATAGTTTTCTTTGTAAAAATCTGCAGACAGCATATGGCCATATGTAATTTCAGCATATGGGTATATGGCTGCCTCAGGGGTTTTGTATAAGGGTATATGACCATCATATGGCTATAAGGTTGCCTCAGAAAGTTTGGAAAGGGCATATGGGTTGAATATGGCCATATGAAATTTTTAGCATATGCCATATGCTTGTGTCATAATATAAATGAGATATTTTCTAGTTTTTATCAAATTTCCAAATTTTGTATCTTTTGATTCGTCAGCGTCACGAGTTGTGCCACCCGTTGTTTTAAAGATAATGAAGTTTAGTTTCATTTAAAAATGGTTCCAAGGTCTATACATTATCGGATTTTAGTCAATGGTCAAAGGAAAAATGGAATGTGCGTTAAAGTCAAGTCGTTTCCACACAAAAAGTTTTAATTTCTGGTCAAACCCGGCACGGGGTGTAAACATACTAAGGTAACTTTGGACGAGGAGGCTGGTTTTCATGGAACAATATTGGCGTAGGTTCTATAACATCGTTCAGATATAGTATGTAGCATAAGTGATCATTACTACATGAAATTTAGTTACCTTTTTTATAATGTTAGTAGTGCATTATTATGACAAGGAACCGACATTGAAATTCGTTACATTTTTATGCAGACTACCATAAATATATTTGTTTCGCGAGGTTTAAATTACAATGGTATGTTTGGTGAAAATAGTGATAACAAGAAGCAGTAGTTGTTTGTTTTGATAAATTGTTTGATAAGATGAGTGCTAACACATGCAGTTTTTCTTAACATCTTCAATAAATTAACACCTTATTTTCTGCCATGAGTTCGTACCAAATACATGGACCATCGTGCATAGATTCTCCCTCACAAGATCAGGCTTCTTTGGGGGAGATTTTGCTTTGAGAAAAACACACACCATCTTGAATGTGTCAGTGGAAGAATCAAAACCAAGCCCACATGAGTCTCGAAACATAAAACCATCAAAAGTTAATGTAAAGGGTGGAATCTCAGGACGATATTTCTTCATAGGATGGATAGCAACCAACGAGTTTATAACTTGGTGATCATCTTGTAATATATAGAGAAGTCCATTGAAATAACCTAGGAGTTGAACTCTGGTTACATTAACTTCGGAAAGCATCTTGTTGTACAGAAACTGAAATTTCAGGGTATTTTTTTGGCTTTTAGACATGATTAGCACTACCATCTTGTTTAAGTTGATCAATAATGTGGAAAAAGGTAATTAGTGTTTGTTTTGAACAAGTAGGGTAAATTTCATGGCACAAGATTGGTGTAGCTACATCAATAGGTCGTTTCGTGCGTTCTCGCTCACCATCAATGATGGCAAGATGACGATATTCAATGTATTCCCCGCATTGTTTTAATACAAACTGGAATCTAAGATTATACCTTTTCTATGCCAAAATAAGTGTCCTCATGTTGCTATTTTGTTATGTTTAAAAATAAGTGTCAACTTTATATATCAACCAATTAAAAAAAAGTTTGGTGGCTAGATATGATATTTGATTAATGAAAAGTTTAATTTACGAGATAGTTAGTTGTCGTTTGGAAAAAATTATTTACTAAATCCAACACGGATTAGTATTCAAACCAAGACATTTACTTAACTTTATAAGATAACCCAATGATTCATTTGAAAACAACAGGCTAACTAAAATTTCATTCTTTTTTGATTAACTTAACTGATAGACTCAAACACTAGCTAATCTAATCGTGGTTGGTAAAGTTTGGAAACAAATAGCAGAGTGCAATTATTTTTAATATAATACCGAAGTGTAAAGCATGCACACCTTAGGGGAAAGCATTTAAGCTAGTAACCACGAGATCCAAGACTGATTCTTCGAGAGGCCTGGCTACAAAATAAAACGTTTACAAGTGGCTGATAACTCGAGCAGTCAAGCTACATCATTTTCGTTTCTATCTGAGTTTACACACCTTTGTCACAAGGGAACCTTGTTCATGTGATCCTATGTTAATGCTTGCAATGCTTAAAGACAATTTACTTATGTTTTTATTAATGTTTATTAAGTATGGATCAAAAAGGGTCAAAAGGCACATGTAATGTTTGGTTAATTCGTTAAACCAAACAGGCCTTATTAGTTAGTTATAAGAAATGACAGTTATTATGGTTGTTTGTTACAAACGGTTACTTGTGAAAAGACACAATGGTTGACATTGTAAAGTTGTGTCGATTCACCAAGTATATATAGATTAGGATCGAGTCAATTAATATAAGTCCTTTATTTACTTTTACTTCTACATTGTTTATTTCTATTTTGTCTCACAACTAAACACGGTTACACAAACGTATCATGGTTAACACAAATTACTTGATTTAAAACATGCTTCAAACAAAACCTGTGACAAAGTTTCAACGGTGGTATCAGAGCCCACGTTCTGATCCTTGAGGGAAGCAGTTACAAAGAAATACCATACACACCCAAAACAAACATTATTTACAAAGACAGACAATCCCAAACACCCCACGCTGGCCCAAACACAAAAAGTACATTTCCCCTGAGGGAAAACAATTACTCAAAAAGAAAGTAGAGGAAGTTGTCTCATACAATTCCCTGAAAACAACAAAACCGCTAGTGGGAAGCAATTACAAGCAAATAGGAGAAACCAACGGATTGTCTAGAAAAACGAGGCGTGCACCTTGTTATATTTGTAAGAAAAGAGGGCATGTGTATTGGCAGTGTGTAAATAAGGAGAAAGAAGTTATTTTATAAGGCAAGGAACCAAGTGTTATGAATCCTACAACAACAATGACACCAAAAGTTCATGAAGCCTTCAAGTATGAACCAGAATGTGTTCATGTTACTACAGATTTTGTGGTAGAAGGATCGAATAAAAGGAACTGGGATGATATATGGTACGTTAGCAGTGATTATAAGAAACACATGAGTACCATGAAGCATTTGTTCAAAAGAATGATACAAAGATTCAAGGTCGAAGGGACAGTAGAAAAAGAAAAAAAGTTTATTGTTTCTTATGGAGTAGGAGAGGTGTTTATGGAGACAAATAAAGGAAGATTGTTAGTATCTAATGTACTTTTCACACCAGAAATTACATTAAACATTCTCAGTTTGGATGAATTAGAAGAGCAGGGATACATGGTGAGTTATGAGGGCAACAAGTGCAGGGTGAAATACATGTTTGATAACATAGAAGAAGAAGCATTTGAACAAGAAAACACCATAGAAGTAGAAGATGAGAAAAGCATCAGAGAAATCCATAACAGATTCTTAGAGGGCTATTTTAGGTCTTTGGATCTAAATGAAGAGTGCTCTTTTATCATGGGTATGGAAGAATTAAAGATGAACAAGGAGGATTAACAAGATTATGTAGACAGTGATTATTTAAGTATGAATGGGACACTATACTCCATGAAGGTAAATACTTTCCAAAGGTTTATTGCATTCTTAGATTTGATAAAGATAGATAAACTAGTTTATGGGAATTGTGAAGTATTGAAAGGAAAATTCATTGAAATGATTGAATGGTTCTATTTGGTATACTTAAAACAAGAAGTGCTAGGAAAATTACCACCAGTTATAGGGGTAATTAGGATAGATTTGTTGGGTATGTATAAGTTTGTAGATGCATTGGGTGGGTACATGGAAGTAACATTCAGTGATAAATGGAACCAAGTTGCAAGTTTACTAGGATTGGCATATGAACATCATGAGACAGTCAAGGAAGTGTATAAGGAATACATTGCCATGGTAAAAGTGTACTATGAAGAAGCAAAAAGATCAATGCATGGAAAACGAGAAAGTGTGGCAGAAAATGGCAAAGGTACTGCAGACATTGAAGGACCACAGGTTATTGCAAAGCATCAAGGATGCTGAAGTACAAGAGATGCTGGATGAAACTCCAAGAAAAAAGGAGCAAGACTGAGAAGGATGATGTAACCATGAAAGATGTCAAAAGTGGAAGCAATTATGAACCAACAACTGAAGGAAATGAAGAAAGCACAAGCAGCAGTGGTGACTTTATCATCATCACATGAAGATGGAACCAGGAAGGACATGGAAGTTGGCATTAAAGCATTAGGAGGGAGAATGTGATCCTATGGTAATGCTTGTAATGCTTAAAGACAATTTACTTATGTTTTTATTAATGTTTATTAAATATGGGTCAAAAAGGGTCAAAAGGCACATGTAATGTATGGTTAATTCGTTAAACCAAACATGCCTTATTAGTTAGTTATAAGAAATGACAATTATTATGGTTGTTAGTTACAGATGGTTAATTTTGAAAAGACACAATGGTTGACATTGCAAAGTTGTGTCGATTCACCAAGTATATATAGATTAGGATCGAGTCAATTAATATAATTCCTTTTTTTACTTTTACTTCTACATTGTTTATTTCTATTTTGTCTCACAACTAAACACAGTTACACAAACGTATCATGGTTAACACAAATTACTTGATTGAAAACAACATGCTTCAAACAAAACCTGTGACAAAGTTTCAACAGTTCACAACTAACAGGCCACAAACACAAGTGAAAACTTTTAACATTACTTTTTAGTGCAAATGCTAGATGTCTCAGGAGTCTTCCAAATGGGTTCATGCAACCCCCCTTACCTAAAGTGACCCGTTTGACATAATTCAATTTTTACCCATTCAAAACATCTAGTAAAAAGGAACATTGCAGTTTTTCATTGGTTCATGGACAAGGTTTCCTTGAAACAAATGCTTACCTGAAAATCAAAGATGCTTCTCCAATTCAGTTTGACTGTTCTATGGGTTAGTTGAGTTTGCATTCAGTAGCGGGTGGACAACTCTAACTGTAATTAAGTCGTACTTTGATTGTACTATCTTTCATACGGTAAATTAGTATTATTGCAAAAGTATATTATGCTATTTTAAGTTTGAAATAAAATATATTGTTGAGTATCTTCTCAAACTTACCGACAACTGTTGCTGTCATCATCTAAAACTTAAATCCTCCTAATTGCGTCCTTTTAAGATTCGATGGACAATCATTAAGTTCATAGGCTTGTCCACATCGCATATTATGAAGGGTATGGAATGCAATATTAAATAGGTGGAAGAGAGGTATGAAAACTAGTCACCGTGAGCTTGAAGTCAGGTTGAAGAGAGGTATTAAAACATATCAACATAGAAGGTATAGAATGCAATATTAAATCAGGAAAGTGTTACTTTCTACAGTGCCCAAAATCTTTGCTAAAAGGCCATATGTCAATTTTCAATGACATATATTATTGAAATTGTGATAAGGAGTAATCTAGATGGAATATTGAATTCTTGGCCAAGGCGTTCGTTCCCTTACTAATTTACAGTAAAATGGGAATTATGTTTCTTTGATGCTAATTGACAACACATGTTATGACTGCACATTTATGAACTATCAGGATTCTGCGATCAGCATGTGTTGTAAATTCTGTTTCTGCATAAATTGTTGCCCAACCAAAAAGCGAAATCATGTTTTTGTCTAAATTCCCTTAACAAAATAGAATTTTCATTAACGTGTGAGAAATAAACTTATGAATCCAGTTTGCTAGTCCGTGCTTAAAGTAAATTCCAATGGTTCATAACTCGTGCAACCAAACAGCATCAATCATATCATATAGGTTACTTTATATTTGGTCTTTCTAAAGCAAGATGAAGGTTTACAAATTTTGTTATTTACAACTATTCATGTATTTTCATCTAATATAAATCGCTTTCCAATTTAACTTGTAATCGAAATGTTTGGTGTCTTTCATATCTATCCTGATCATACGACACAAGCATGTTTTAGGTCACTGTATAAGTAGTATGTTTGTATTCTGAACTTTACCTATGACTGAGAGTTTATAGGGAAGGATAAGTCGTTAAAACTTATGGATAGCATGGTATGGACACTTCCCTTAATTAGCACTTCTGCTTACCCATTTTTTAACTTACAATTTCTGAAGTTATTAAGAAAAAATGGCATAAAGAAACATTAATATTGTAAAAATTCTGTATTTATTGAAGTTTTCGTTTTCAGAACTTGGTTGATCTTGCGCGAAGTGAGCGTGCAGCCCAGGCATTATCTGTTGGGCAAAGACCCAAAGAAGGTTGCCATATGACAACCGTAGTTTATTGGCACTGTCCACAATGATTCGGAAGCTAAGGTTAGGCAAACATGCTCCCTTTGTCTCATGAAAGCTGTGACAATCTTCTTTTCAGATCATATAAAATTGTTACTTTTTTTTTTTTTTTTTTTTTTTTTTGAAGTTTTAGTTTGTCTGTTTTTCCTAAGTACGATTGTTACCAATAAGTTACTCAGTAATGTTGATGGGAGTCCATAGGTTGTTTTCTGTTCTAAAAACTACTTAGATAAACTTCAACCCGTTTGACCTGTTGGAGATAGGGATGGCAAAAGCACCCGAAACCGACGGGGAAAACCGAAACCCGAACCGGTTGGGTCGGGTTCGGGGGCGGGTTGGCGGGTTTGGATGCGGGTTTGGGTATTGATATAATTTTTTAGCCAGGTATGGGTTCGGGTACGGGTTCTGGTAATACCCGCCCGATTACCCGTACCCGTACCCGTATCCGTTTACCCGAATCTATACCCGCTTTATTGATATTATAATTAACTAGAATATATATATATATTATATATAATTTCTTCCATTATATTTTTATATATATGTATCTTTATTACATAACATATTTTATTTTGTACATGAATTATTCAAAAGCATTAAATCGTTTGATACTATATTCATTTTCTTTAACTTTAAAAAAATGATTATATTAGGGTGTTTTCCTTTGTTTTTCGGTGGATTTTAGTGTCACTTAATGTTAATACCGTCATTTTGTCTATATATTATTCAATTATATATTATTCAATTGGGGATAACCGAAACCCGCGGGGAAACCCGAAAAACCGATGGATAATATTATTCGGGTACCCGACGGGTTTTGGGGCGGGTTTGGGTATGTATATTATAAACGGGTACGGGTTCACTAAAACCCGACCCAAACCCGACCCGTTGCCATCCCTAGTTGGAGATATGACATAAGCAATTTCGACCCATCGATAAGTTAACTTTGTCGAATTTGAACCAAATTTCGTCGGCATAATTAGGAAGTCCTTTGGACTTTTTTTGGTACTTTTTTCCCCTTCAGTTTTCTGACTTATTTGCCATTCAATTTGGATTCCGTTGATGAAATGCAGCAAGGGAAAACATGGCATGTTAATTACCGCGATTCAAAGGTGACACGTATCCTGCAACGGCCTTGCTTGGGAGGTAATGCACAAACCACCATCATTTTACTTTAAGTCCAGCTCGAGAACATGTTGAGCAATAAAACGTTACTCTTTTGGTTGCTAGTTGTTTAAATGAAGTGACAACAAATGCAGAAGTTAACGTGGTGATGTCTGATAAGGCCTTCGTGAAACATCCACAAAAAGAATTGGCGAGATTGGAAGATGGAGAGCATCAAGTATATATAAATAATTGGAAGATTGGAAGATTAGAAAAAGATATTTGAGTGTTAATGTCAGGTTTGACTTTTGCCTTTCTGTTTGTTGATTTTTGACCTACCTTAGAAAGATTTGATAAGTACCAAAACATAAAAGATAGATTGCAAAACCAGGATTTCTCGAAGTAATGCTAGAACTAATCCGGAGTTATAGAAATGGAGAATCAAACTCGAAATGTAGTTCTATTAATTGTTGTAACGGGTATATAAAGGTCATTTGGGTGGGAAAGTCAGTTGAGGTGGGATTTGGTTGTTCGTTGACTTTCTTGTTGACTTTCCAATACGACCCATAACATTCTTGTGATCCATTCGGGCCAACATTGAATGCAGGAATGTAACGTCATAAATTATCCCAAATATAAGTTTTGTTTTGGTGTCGTATGATTTTAATTAGAAGATAGTTTGTTGCAAAGAAAACCAAAAGCAACGAGTTATACCAATCGCTCGTCTAGAAAAATAGATCAACATGAAATATATGTTTAAAATCTGATTATGACTAACAACTGAAAACTGTATGCTAATCTCAACCTAAAACACTTGCTTGAAACTTAAATACCCGGCCACTTACCGTGACCTTTTTCTCAAGCACTTGTTTTTTCTTCAAATTTGAATTTGTATTGAAGCTGCAATGGATTGACAAAAGGCTATTGGGATAGATAGTAATACCTGGTGTTTCAATCTCAGTTTCCCGACCAACGATATTGGCTTCATGTAGAGACAGAGTACCTATTTAGAGCGATTCGCCTTTATTTTATGGCTGCGTTTGTGGTGAAATTACAACAGGCTACAACTGGTATTTAATAACTTTGCTAAATTATATTTGAAAATTGGGAAAGTGTTACTATCAGTTGGCAGAAATGCGTTTCTATCCTGCCCAAAATCTTTGCTAAAAGGCCAGATGGCAGTTTTCATTGACATAGCCTTACTAATGTATACCGTAAAATGGGAATTATGCATCTCTATTTGACAACACATGTTCTATGAACTATCTGGATTCTGCGATCAGCACGGGTTGGAAATTCTGTTTTTGCATATGTCGTTGCCCAACCAAAAAAGTGAGACCATGTTAGAGACCCTAGTTGTCAATAACAGCAGCTAACCAAATTACATAAACAGGCATCACAAATCATTTAAAGGCGTAGACAAAGATTCAAAAGTTTAGTAGCTAGTACATAATCAAAGCATATATGTTTTAAGTATCAATATTCCAGGGAATTAATAACTCATCAAAACACACACTCATTGACCGTCCATATTTCTCCTCTCTAGCATATGTCAACCGACCCTCACAGCAACCCAATATTCCCAGGAATTAATCAAAACATATATGTTTTAAGTATCAATATTCCCAGGAATTAATAAGTCATCAAAACACACACTCATAGACCATCCATATTTCGCCTCTCTAGCATATGTCAACCGACCCTCACAGCAACCCAACCTGCATATAAAAATAACACAACCAGTTAGATCCTCCTAAATGAAACAACTCATTGCAAAACAGTTTTTGATAACACATGCAAACTTAAGGTCAATACACTTTTAGGTAGGCACTTACCACCCTAAGGGGCAACACGGAATATGAAATCCACATCATCGATCCCAACCTCCGGCTCCCCATTTTCAGCCAGATACACAAATGCTCGCCAGTTCAAGTTGATCTCCTTAAACGGAGTCCCATACACCTGATTATAATGCAAAATCGGAGGAGGGTTAATCAAGTTAGGTGACTACTGTTCTACAAACAGTGTAATGCTTAATACATAGACAGCTAAATCGTGATTCAAACACACGTGCATTGATAAATATATTTCCCTATGCAACAAGTTTAATTTGATCTCGCAACAATCAACAGAAGTAGACTTGAAACTCTAAAGCCATGATGCTTGGCTTCCAAATAGAAGATTCAAAACTTAAAACCAGTATCAGTTACCAAATAAAATTACATGCTTCATTTTATAAACTAGACATACATAAGAACAAACTAACATGAACTGGCGTGTAGGTCAGGGAAGCAATTACTACATTGTTTTTTCTGAAAAAATCCTAGTTTAAACAATTACAATATCACAATGTGGCCAAAAACACAATAATGCCAGTTATTGCCTACACAATTCCTAAACCCTAACTTGCGTAAACTGAGGATTCACAAAATCTAAGAAAAATTAATGATCCGCAACTTCCAGTACTAATCACACACTAACCGCTACAATATCTAAGATCAATTATATATGAATGTATCATCCCCAAAACTATCAACTAACATAAATCTCATATCTAACTTAATTGATCACATATAACAATCTATACTTTCATACAATCATATTATGCTACCAGTACTAATATCTACATTCTAACGCATCAGATCACCAAAACAAATTATAATCTAGTTCTATAAATGCTAAAAAGGGGCATACCGTGACACTATCCCACAGGCCACAACTCACGGACCCGCTGCGGTGAAGTCCCTCAAAGGAGAAAGTCATGATCTGGTCCTCCCTTCTCAAGTTGGTAAGGGGGAATCCTTTTCCAGGAAGCATTGTAATTGTTCCCTGTCGATGACAAGACCTGCACTGAAAACAGGAAAAAAGAAAATGCAAGTGTTATTGAAAAACATTGAAACCGAACCAAATACATATAGTACTTGCATATTATGTTGTATGAAGTTGTTAGGTTTAAGTGAAATACCTTCCTCACCAAATGAACACGGGGTCGTTTCTTTGAGGGAGGTGTCGTCGAGTCCAAACTGACACAGATATCCTTGGGGCTCTCAACCCCGCATTTGCTACATTTTACCAACAAATAGAAGACACATATATTAGACCAGATGCATTAAAGACAAATCCAGTTAAAGAAAGTCAGTACAATGAATTAGTTGAGCAGACATACGAACCTATGAGCTTGTATAGCTTACTCGGCTTATACATATCATATAAGCTTATTTTATCACGCTTATTAATTTCATAGCATGTAACCCCTTCCTAAATTTCACTTGCAATGTACTAGTCATATTTCCACATGAAATTCTTATTTTGCAACCAAATCTAGCATAACTTTGCATGCAATGTCGATTTACTTATAATTATTGTTTCTGTAAGATGTCATTATCAGTAATTTTTGAAGTAAAATGATTTCTGAATTCCAGCAAATGAGGAGTCTATAATCTCAACTAACTAACATCCAGATTCTAATTAACAACCAAATTATTCTCTAAAATTCCTTAACATTTATGTTGTCTCTCTTTAATTGTCGAAATCTTCATATCTATTTTTAACCAGAAGATTTACATGTACTAACATCATATCTATTTTTAACCAGAAGATTTACATGTACTAACATCCTTTGCCCACCCGCCGTAAAAATATACAATACAGTTACTGAATACGTAATAATTAGTTATAACGGTCTCAAGATAAGATCGTGGATATCAGTATATAAAAAAGATCGATAACAAAGATATACATATATACATTCAATATTGGGTTCAAGACCTGAAAGTCTATTAGCAAACCTAACAGGCGCAAATTTGTAACACAAACAAGAGAAAATTAAATAAAATTTATCAAAACCGTACAGAATAGATTATTTTCTAAGGAAGTTTAATTTTTATTCATTACACAGAACTAAACAATGAAGTTTGGGTTATGCAAAAGCATGGGGAATCTTGGGATAACACCAAACTTATATTTAGACGACGGCACAAAAGCATCTGTCTATCAATTTCATCAAGCTCGTCATCAAATGACTTTTCTTGTATCTTCTGCTTCTCTATTTTCTCTGTAAATACTTTTGACTGATCTTCAAGTTCCTCCTGTTTGTCCTTTGTATGAGGAAGTTCTTGAGTCTATATGGTCCTTTAAATATAAAAGGACCATCAAAAGCATTATCGCCTAACAAAATCAACCTAACATAGAAACTTTTTCCAAATTGATAGGAAGCGTTTTCTCATTTCTCCACTCCCACCAATCACCTAACATAGATCTACAAAATAAAAAAGGTTGTTTTATCTGTGTTAGATCTGCGATCCAGAATAAGTTAATAAATACCATGCATGAACACTCGTCATTTAAAAGAATCACAGTTACCTTGTCAGGATTATATTATTCGAAATACAATGAACAATGATGCATCCTTTTTCAGTCACCTGCATTGGGGTAAAGATTCTAAGTTAGCATGACATGATCAAAAATTGAAATGACTAGACTAAAAATCTGAGGATTAAGAAAAGATCGACTCACATATGATTCAGGAGGCCTTGTTTCTACGAACAGGTAAAATGAAACTGTTGCCATTAGGGTTTGCTATGACTTGTGCGGCGCCTATTGGACAAAAAGCCTGACATGACAACCTAGAATGCAAGGATTTTATAATTGTGTGATTAGGTTAAATGTCTATAGTTTAGCCCTTCTTCTCTCCATCTTTCCAAATCTAACCCTTCTCCTTGTTTGTTATGTTTATTTTAGAACTCGATTCTACTTCAAAGATACAGATTTAGAAGGGAATTTTGCCAAAAATCTAATTTCTAATTTAGAGGAAAGAGTTCTATGACTTTTGTCTCTCAACAAATTGTACTGGCAGAAAATAAGGTACGTGATATATATGTTGGATTCTTTGGCCGTTATGCCATTCGTGGTGGCTCTCGTGTATATTATATTTATTTTTTGATAATAACAACAAAATGCGGCAAAAAAAGCCTATGATCGAAATGATAAATCGAGTATTGTTACTTAGAGATATGATGAAGGATTTATAAGGTTTTAGAGTGTTGAATGTTGGGCTTTAATGTGTGGGTGGGAGCAATTTGAGTTTCGGGTGGGGGCATTTAAAAAAAAAAAAAATGAAAAAAAGAAAAAAAAAAAAAAACTCAAAATCGAAGAATAAAATACACTAAAATCTCATGTTGAATTGGTCTGGCCATGGAGGGCACCGCCCCTCATAACTTAACCATGCATTCGCCCCTAAGCGTGCTTTCTTAGTAAGTTTTTTTCAGAATATTCACACGTAAACTAAGAACAAAAGTTATCCTCTCCGTTTACTTTATATTGACGATATAGTATATATACTTATAAGCAAGTAGGTGAACTTAGAAACATTGAAGCGAGTGTCTGCATTAGAAATGGTGTAGCCATGATTTGAGTTGAGCTGTCTACAATATGCCATAAAAAACAATAGACGTATAGAGATAGTGACATGAATACAAACAGCAAAGTAAATTTCTTGAGGTTTAAAAAGAAAAACTATTAAAAGGATCAAACACAAGAACTCGTGGTCAATTTGGTGAAACTGATAGTTGGAGCTTGAGAGGACGTTCCTGAGTATTGCATTGTGTGAGGTGATTCAACATCACATGTAGGCGATACTGAAGCTATAATTGTTATACCCATTTACCGAATACAACTAGAACTCACTCGAGATGATTTGAATAAGGCTTGTTGTGATGTTTAGTCTATGAAAGTTACGTTGTAGTCAAACCCGATAGCCAAATTAAGTTTTGTATAATGTTGTTATGGAAAGCATCATGTGTCTCATGTAAAATAAAATAGACTTAAAGGACTAAACTTGTCATATGGTAAAGGAGTTATAAGTGTGATGTGGCCAATTATGAATGGTTAGAATTTAAGGGGCCAATCTTGCCCAATGACCAAACTACTTTATGTGACTAAATAAATATCTTGGGGGTAGAGAATTCTGGAAAATAAGAGAAGAGTTGGGAGGTGTTTTGGAAGGAGATGAACCTTGATGGTTGATCCATGAAGGGTTTAAGTTTTCAAAGCAAAGGTTAAGTTCATAGCAACAATTACCCACAAGTAAGTAAACTATATCTTGTGTTTATAATGAATATAAGTTTGATTCATAGAGATGATGATGGGTTTTGGTAAAACCCTTGTTGGATAGTATTAGTTTGATAATGAAATAAGTATTTTTACGATTTGAGTAGGAATCAATATGGATAATTAAGGTTTTGCAAGTGAGAAAGAAAATAAGGAAATTTGCTACACCCACATAAAAGTATCCACAAAAATAATACATTCGGTGATGTGTCAGCGGGTGATTTGTTTTTGTGGGATGTGGATCTCCAAGATGTGAGACAAGATCAAATTGAGGAAGAAGAAGTAGAACCTAGAAGAAGCAAAAGGGCAAGAACCGAGAAATCGTTTGGACCCGATTTTGTTTCTTTTATGGTAGAACATGAACCTATTTCTTATCAAGAAGCGGTAACTTCCTCAGAAGGGCCTCAATGGAAAGAAGCCATTAAAAGTGAAATAGATTCTATTTTACAAAATCATACTTGGGAGCTCGTGGATTTACCGCCTGGTTGTAAACCACTAGGCTATAAATGGATCTTCAAGAAGAAGATGAAAGCTGATGGCACCATTGACAAGTACAAAGAAAGATTGGTAATCAAAGGATTTAGACAATGTGAAGGTCTAGATTACTCTGATACATATTCGCCTGTTACACGAATAACATCGATCAGGATGATACTTGCTATTGCCGCTTTAAGAAATTTGGAAATTCACCAAATGGATGTGAAAACAGCTTTTCTAAACGGGGATTTAGAAGAATAGATCTACATGAACCAACCTGAGGGTTTCATAGCTCCTGGACAAGAGAACAAAGTTTGTAGGCTTGTTAAGTCATTATATGGCTTAAAGCAAACTCCCAAACAGTGGCATAAAAAATTTGACCACACCATGCTAGAGAGTGGATTCAAAATTAATGAATGCGACAAGTGTGTTTATGTAAAAGACACAAGTAGTGGATATGTAATCTTGTGTTTATATGTTGATGATATGCTTATTGTTGGCAGTAACGACAAGATGATCAAATCTACTAAAGACATGTTGAAATCAAAGTTTGACATGAAGGATATGGGTTTGGCCGATGTGATCCTTGGAATAAAGATCATACAAACTCAGAATGGACTTGTGTTGAGTCAAGCACATTACGTGGACAAAATTCTGAATACTCATAACGCGGGGGATTCTGGCCTAGCTAGAACTCCAATTGACACCAGCAAGCATCTATCTAAAAATAGAGGCGCAGGTGTTGCCCAATTAGAGTATTCAACAATTATTGGCATGTTAATGTACTTAATGACAGGTACCCGACCTGACTTAGCATATGATGTTAGTAGGCTAAGTAGGTATACTAGTAATTTAAGTTATGCACATTGGGGAGCTATGACTAGGGTACTTCATTATTTGAGATAGAGTCGCGATTATGGACTGCATTATGAAAGATATCCGTCTGTTATTGAAGAATACAGTCTGACATAAAGGATTCTAGATCGACTAGTGGATATGTGTTTACACTAGGAGGGGCAGCTATATCTTGGAAGTCTTCCAAGCAAACTGTTATAGCTAAGTCCATGATAGAATCATAATTTATCGCGTTAGATAAATGCGGACAAGAGGCGGAATGGCTACAACAATTCGTAGAGGACATACCAAGGTGGCCTAAACCGGTAACGGCCATTAGTATACATTGTGATAGTTAATCGGCAATTGACAGAGCTCATAGCATAATGTATAATGGAAAGTCCAGACATATCCGTCGTCGACATAATTCGATACGACAACTACTCTCAACAGGAGTTATCCCAATTGACTATGTAAAGTCAAAGGATAACATCGCGGATCTGCTTACGAAAGGCTTAAGCAGAGAGTTAGTTAGTAAGTCGTCTAAAGGAATGGGACTAAAGCCCTTGAAGGAATGAGTTTCTATGAAGGAAAACCTAACCCAGTTGACTGGAGGTCCCAAGATTTAGGTTCAATAGGACAACCTAATCATAGAAATGTGGGGGAAGTCACGTCTATGTGGGGGAGTTACTTATATATTGTAACACCCTAGTCCATTCCTATAACAAATGTGACTTGTTGAGAGGTTAAACATATGGCTTTTTATGATTCAGGATGAAATCATAAAGCATAATGGTTCAAGATGAAATCACAAAACATGTGTTTTTAATGATTCAAGATTAAATCACCCATGTGAGAGAGAAGTAGGGTCGCTTCGAAGGGAATTGTGGGGGGCACAATTCCTAAGAGCTCTTGCAGAACCAGGCTAGTATTCATGACCATAACGAATACGACAATGAGGACTTGACAAGGTCAGGGAGAGTCTTGTGTGAGTATTTATTGTCGTCTACGTAAACAGAGGCTGAGTTCAAGGACATCGCGTCTACTCAGATCCAGGAGACTAAGTGCATCTCACAAGGGAAGGTTCAAAGGGTCACACCTACCTATCCTATGCAAGACTTAACCGCAGAAATTTCGCGGAAACTTTCGTGTGTTTTCGACCGATCTCCATTCATGTGGGGGATTGTTGGAAAATGGTATTTGCAATTGAGTTTTTGCAAACTTTGGACATAATTTAATGAATGTATATGTTACATATATTTATGTTTCTTGGGGGTGTTTTATTATCCTCCAAAAGAGCTTTGCAACGAGCTAAAGTATGTCCAAAATAGAGCTAAGATGAATGAGATATCGTGTCTCAAAGTAGAACACAAAATATAGAAAATGGAAGTATCCCACATCGCTTAGAAAAGGAAGTAAAGACTAGTTTATAAGGTAATCCTTGTACTAGCTTTCAAATTCCTTCAGGTGAGTTCATGCGGGGGGGGGGGGGGGGTGCAGTTTTCTGGCCAAAATGAGTTCATGCGAGCCCACGCGAGCTGCGGACACGAGTGCAGCTCCGAAACCTCGCCTACGTGCGTATCTTTTTACTGCAGATTCGGGTTGCTTAATTTCTAGTTTTTTTTAAATCTATTTTTAGAATAGATTAATTTCGTGTTACAAGAGATATACAAATATTATGGCATATATTTTTCATGTGTGAAAAGCTGTGCAAATCAGTTTTGAAAATAACTAATTTGTATAATTCTGGAAGATATTTTATCTTGGAGGACAAGATAATTTTTCAGTATAAATATAGCCATAGCCTCGTTCAGTTTTTACACATCCAGAAAACGTAGCTCATTACTTCTCGTATTCGAGCAATCTCTTCGATCAGAACCATACAAGAATTTCGTGATCTTTCAGGCAAGTAAGTCGAGTCCGGATGTACAACAGCTTTGAACGTTGTACCCTGTGAAACAGACGGCGAATCTGTTTTAAGGGAATCATGTTTACACAATCCTCGTTTCGTTACCTTTACTGCTTTCTTTTATTTAATAGTTATTAGAGTCTGTCTTCTGCTTCTACTCCATTCTGTCTGTATTTTATTTTCTGTTATTTACATTCTATTAATTTTATTATTTATTGTAATCTGATTTATTAATAAAAGTGTACACCGTTTCCTACAAATAGTGACATGAATACAAACAGCAAAGTAAATTTCTTGAGGTTTAAATACAAAAACTGTCAAAAGGATCACACACAAGAACTCGTGGTCAATTTGGTGAAACTGATAGTTGGAGCTTGAGAGGACGTTCCTGAGTATTGCATTGTGTGAGGTGATTCAACATCACATGTAGGCGATACTGAAGCTATAATTGTTATACCCATTTCCTGAATACAACTAGAACTCTCTCGAGATGATTTCAGTAAGGCTTGTTGTGATAGGTTAGTCTATGAAAGTTACGTTGTAGTGAAACCCGATAGCCAAATTAAGTTTTGTATAATGTAGTTATGGAAAGTATCATGTGTCTCATGTATAATAAAATAGACTTAAAGGACTAAACTTGTCATATGGTAAAGGAGTTATAAGTGTGATGTGGCCAATTATGAATGATTAGAATTTAAGGGGCCAATCTTGTCCAATGACCAAACTACTTTATGTGACTAAATAAATATCTTGGGGGTAGAGAATTCTGGAAAAAAATGAGATAAGAGTTGGGAGGTGTTTGTGGGTGACGGTTTTAGAGAGACAAGGATGGAAGGAGATGAAGCTTGATGGTTGATCCATGAAGGGTTTAAGGTTTCAAAGAAAAGGTTAAGTTCATAGCAACAATTACCCACAAGTAAGTAAACTATATCTTGTGTTATAATGAATATAAGTTTGATTCATAGAGATGATGATGGGTTTTGGTAAAACCCTTGTTGGATAGTCTTAGTTTGATAATGAAATAAGTATTTTTACGATTTGAGTAGGAATCAATATGGATAATTAAGGTTTAGCAAGTGAGAAAGTTAATTATGGAAGATGATGATGATGATGATATGGTGGTTAGCTTGGATGATCAAAGTAAATAACTATGATTATTATATGTTAATATGAATGTTCTCATGTTATGTATTATTTAATGAGTTTATAGGATTATTCCTTGGATTATTATGTTGAATTAGTAGGAAGTATGTTAATGAGTAAGGGACGAGAAATGTATCATGGTTTGGAAGGATTAAAGTATGTTAATGTTGTAATGTATTTAAAGTTATTATGTTATGTACTATAATTAAGATGTTGTTAGGCAATTGGATACGAGATTGGCTACTCATGAGTTGAATGATTAAAGATGTTTACGATGCACATATGTGTGGAACTGAAGTATTACTCATGTATTAATCTAGTTGTTTACTAAGCAAAAGCTTACATTTTAGTGTTTCAATGTTTTGTAGGTTATGTGTGTTGGAGATGCTATAGTTTGGATTAATGCTTAAGGGTTGGAATAGCGGATCTTGAAGGTAGAAATGCATTTTAGGAGCTTAATATAGAATACCGAGCTCAAGGTCAAAGTTAAACCCCCGTTGGTCTTTTATTCGTTTGTAAAGTGTAGTCGAGTGTCAAGTGGTGTCCTAGTCGGTTATGGTAAAGCATAGTTAACGGTTAGTTGTATAAATGGTTTTATGTGTTTTTAGTTGAGGATAAAGGGGTGTTTCGTATAAGTGTAACTATGCCCATTTTAGGTTGCAAATGGGTCAAATGGTTATGAAAATGATCTAATAAGTGTAACTATGCCCATTTTGGTAAAACCCTTGTTGGATAGTCTTAGTTTGATAATGAAATAAGTATTTTTACGATTTTAGTAGGAATTGTTGTTTATATGTGGTATGTGGGGTGATAGGGTATCCTGATAGCAATTAGAAGTCACGAGTATGACCGCTTTCAGATCGATTAAATTGGAGTGGATACCAATTAACGACCGGATAAAATCTAATTGATTCAAGTTTGTGTATGTTGTTATGTTTCTGTATATGATCAGAATCGTTTTCTGTCTCCTTATGTTTGATGAAACAGGTTTTAGGGCTAACTGCCTTGTGGCAGTTTCAAGGTTTCAAGTTGTCAAATTTAGTCCCTCAATTTCCGAAAATTTAATTTTTTGAGGAATTTTTGACATAGCAACTTAGTGGAAATAAAAAATTTTGACCCCAGCCAGGGGCGCCGCCCCTTGGACCCTGCCAGGGGCTGCCGCCCCTTGGACCCTGCTTCTCTCAGGGGCTACCGCCCCCTTGGAACCCCCGTTAGTCCAGTTAATATTCATATAAGTGTCGACCCTTATATGCATATTAATCTCAATCTATTTTACACTAAAATACCAACAGGAATCAATATGGATAATTAAGGTTTAGCAAGTGAGAAAGATAATTATGGAAGATGATGATGATGATGATGATGATATGGTGGTTAGCTTGGATGATCAAAGTAAGTAACTATGATTATTATATGTTAATATGAATGTTCTCATGTTATGTGTTATTTAATGAGTTTATAGGATTATGCCTTGGATTATTATGTTGAATTAGTAGGAAGTATGTTAATGAGTAAGGGACGAGAAATGGATCATGGTTTGGAAGGATTAAAGTATGTTAATGTTGTAATGTATTTAAAGTTATTATGTTTTGTACTATAATTAAGATGTTGTTAGGCAATTGGATACGAGATTGGCTACTCATGAGTTGAGTGATTAAAGATGTTCACGATGCACATATGTAATCATAAATTAACTAACTAGTTCACAGCAAAAATCAAACTAATGCATAAATGAAATGTCGAGACGATTGAATTTCATATTACTATATTACACATTCCAAATATTCGGATATCAAGGTTTCTCGAAAGTTGAACCTTGTAATATCACTATTGAATACATGAAGATAATATACACATTAGTTTTACATACACAATTTCTTACTTGACACATTATTTTACTAGCCTATGTCCCTATCCTTTCTTGAGTACATCGAAGCCAAGTCCCAACTTCTTGAAGCAGCTAAACTTCGTACTCATATAGGTAGTTCTTTTAATCTCGCACCTACAAATGCAATTTTTCAAAAGAACTATTAAGAAGAACACTTCAACCTTCTTTATCTTGCAGAACCGAACACATACCTTTGGGATAATTTAATGTTGTGTTCCAAACTCTAGATATTAAGCTTTCCACATTCAAAATTCAGCACCTAACGTCATATTAGGTGGGAATTGGGTATCTTAACATGAGAGATTTTATATGGACTTTAACCCCAATCCCACAGCTGATCCTTTCACGAGATCTCTACATAACCCTTTGGTTAAATGATCAGCTAAATTCCGATGAGTTGCAATCCACTCAACGGATATGACACCATGCATTATGAGCTCATGAACCATGCTGTGTCTTACACCTAAGTGTCTTGACTTGCCATTATACACTTGACTATAAGCCTTAGCCAAAGTAGCTTGACTATCACACCTGATAGAAATTAAAGAAATCGGCTTTGGCCACAACATAATTTCATAAATCAAATTCCTTAACCATTCAGCCTCATTACCAGCTGCCGCCAAAGCAACAAACTCGGATTCCATAGTTGAGTTTGTTATGCAAGTCTGTTTCTTTGATGCCCAACTAAGGGCACCTCCCCCAAGAAGGAACACCCATCCAGATGTAGAAGAATGATCTTCTTTATTAGATATCCAACTTGCATCGCTAAAACCCTCAATTACTGAAGGAAACACAATGTAAGTTAACTTATAATCAACTGTTCCTTTCAAGTACTGAAATACTCGATCCAATGCTCGCCAATGAAATGTACTAGGATTGCTAGTAAACATACTAAGCTTTCCGACTGCATAAGAAATATCCGGCCTAGTACTTATCATAGCATACATTAAGGATCCAATCCTTTTCGAGTATTCAAGTTGAGACACCGCTTTACCTTTATTAGGTAATAGCTTAACTTGCGGATCCATGGGAGTACTTGTGGGAGAATAATTCTTAAAATCAAACTTATCCAAGATCTTCTCAATATAATGAGATTGAGAAATTGAAATACCCTTGTTTTCACGTATGATCTTAATACCTAAGATCACTTCCGCCTCCCCCATGTCTTTCATAGCAAATTTAGATGACAAGAATTCCTTTGTCTCATCCACTTGATCTTGGTTTGTACCAAAGATCAACATGCCATCTACATATAAGCATATAATGACTCCATTCTTAGAATCATCAAATTTACAATAAACACATTTGTCAGCTTGATTTAAAACAAAACCACTTGACAACACAATTTCATCAAATTTTTGATGCCATTGTTTAGGTGCTTGTTTTCACCCATAAAGAGATTTAACCAACTTACATACCTTGTATTCATGTCCAGGCATAACAAACCCTTCGGGTTGTTTCATATAAATCTCTTCATCTAATTCACCATTCAAGAATGCAGTTTTCACATCCATTTGGTGAATTACAAGATTGTGTATAGCAGCTAATGCTAATAACAATCTAATAGTAGATATCCTAGCAACCGGAGCATATGTAGCGAAATAATCAATACCCTCTTTTTGTCTAAAGCCTTGGATTACCAACCTGGCTTTATACTTATCAATAGTACCATCTACTTTCATCTTCCTCTTGAAGATCCATTTACTTCCTAATGGTTTACAACCAGGATGTAAATCAGCCAATTTCCAAACTTCGTTTTGCAAGATAGAATCCATCTCATCTTGGACTGCTTCTTTCCAAAAAGCAACATCCCTTGAAGCCATTGCTTCACTATATGTCATTGGATCCTTATCAATATTAAAACAATATTGATATTGATAATTAATTTCATTCCTTGATCCTTCAACTAAGTAAAGTTGAAAATCATCACCAAAAGTTTTGGTTTTTCTTACTCGTGTACCCTTTCTTGGCTCAGTGCTAGTCGATGGAACATCTTCGGTATTAACCGGTTCCTTTGAACTATGAATCATGTCCCTTGGCCTAGGTATAGATGTGAATCTTTCTTCATCAAAGATCGCATCTCGTGATTCTATCACAGAATTCACAGAAACATACTCATTAGGTTCTAATACACAAAACCTATATGCATATGAGTTTTTAGCATATCCAATGAATATGCAATCTATACCTCTTTCACCTAAAGTTTTCCTTTTAGGTTCAGTGAGCCTAACAACAACCCTACATCCCCAAACTTTGAGAAAACTCAAGTTTGGTGCTTTTTTATGCCAAAGTTCATAAGGAGTTTTCTTATTGCTTTTACCGGGGATACGGTTCAGCAAATAACAAGCCGTTAACATGGCTTCTCCCCAAAATCCTTCACTTAACCCCGAATAAGATAACATTGAATTCACCATTTCTTTCAATGTCCTATTCTTTCTTTCAGCCACACCATTCTGTTGTGGTGTGTATGGAGCCGTAGTTTGGTGTATTATTCCGGTAGATTGGAAATATACCGGATCATAATACTCCCCTCCACGATCGGTACGCAAGATTTTTACCAAATCCTTTTGATGAAGCTCTACCTCTTGTTTATAAATACGAAATTTATCAAGAGCTTCATCCTTTGAATGCAATAAATATATATAGCAATAACGTGATGCATCATCAATGAAAGTTATGACATATTTCTTATTTCCTAGAGATGGTGTAGCATGCAAATCACATAGATCACTATGAATAAGGTCTAACAGTTTGGATTCACGATTTGCATTTTTAAATGGTTTTCTAGTAATCTTAGTTAACATGCAAGTTTTACACTTATTATGGTCCAACTCAATAGATGGAATCATACTCATTTTAGACATCTCTTTCATTCTTTTATAATGAACATGTTCTAGTCTAGCATGCCATAATTCCATGTTACTACGTTTAACACTAGATATAGAATTAACCATACAAATCGAATTAAAAGTAGAAGGCATATCTAAATTAAGCATAATCATTCCATTACACAAATAACCAAATCCAACAAAAGAACCATGTTTCGACAAGATATACTTGTCGGATTTTAACACTTGTTTGTACCCACAATTATTTAATACTACACCGGACAACAAGTTTTTCCGAATACCGGGCACATACAATACATTACACAACGAAATTGTTTTTCCAGAAGTAAAAGTTAAATCTACTAGTCCAATTCCAAGTATTGGTTCTGTTGCAACATTTCCCATAGTTAAAACACATCCATCATTAATAGTTGCAAGTTCCTTGAACCATCTTCGGTCCTTGCACACATGACACGTCGCACCAGAATCATTCCACCAAGCAATATCATCATCCTGTACATAGAACGATTCACAAATTAATGATACATAATTCAAATCCGAATTATAATTAATTGTTAATATTGTACCTGCTTGTTTCGGATCTCCTTTGGATCCACCACTAGTACCAGCCTCGTTTTTGCCTTTTCCACTACGGCAATCACGTTTGAAATGTCCAGGTTTCCCACATTTCCAACAGCCCCCATCGTTGGACTGTTTTGCTTTCTTTCCATTTCCCTTTTTGTAATCGTTACCTTGAAACTTTCGTTTCTTGTTCTTAGAATCCGAACCCTTTTTGAAACCAGTATTAGTTTCTTCAACCATATTGACACTTGAACCGCCAATATCCTTGTCTTTTTCATTCACCCATGTTTTCTCCATACATCTACACCCTGCTTCAATACTAATGGTACTTCCCAACTCAACCAAATTGTATTCTTCCTTCTTATGTTTCAAAGTAGTTTTGAAATCCTTCCAAGAAGGCGGAAGTTTGTCAATAATAGATGCCGTCGCAATGGATTCATCCATTTTTAAACTATGTTGGGTAAAGCGTCCAAGTATACTAAGACACTCATTGTATTGTTCCATAACGGAACGACCATCTATCATTTTGTAATTCATGAAATCACTAACCAAAAATTTCTTACTGGATGAATCTTCAGCCATGTACTTGGCTTGAAGCGTTTCCCATAACTCTTTTGCAGATTCTACGTTTTGATAAATATCAAAAAGAGTGTCACACATACCATTTAAAATTGTTCCTCGACATATGAAGTCATCATTCCAGAACTTGTTGCGTTTTCTGATTTGATCAATGGTTTCACCCTCCACTTCCTCCGGTGCTGGTGTTGTCAAAACGTACACAACCTTCATGGTGGTTAACAAGAATTGCATCCTCTTCTGCCATCTTCGAAAATCCTGCCCTTCGAATTTGGGTAACTTCACAAACTTAGATGTCATATCTCGTACAGATTCTCCTGCCATCTTGTTAAGAAATATAATCGATCTTTGTTGTTTATATGTGGTATGTGGGGTGATAGGGTATCCTGATAGCAATTAGAAGTCACGAGTATGACCGCTTTCAGATCGATTAAATTGGAGTGGATACCAATTAACGACCGGATAAAATCTAATTGATTCAAGTTTGTGTATGTTGTTATGTTTCTATATATGATCAGAATCGTTTTCTGTCTCCTTATGTTTGATGAAACAGGTTTTAGGGCTAACTGCCTTGTGGCAGTTTCAAGGTTTCAAGTTGTCAAATTTAGTCCCTCAATTTCCGAAAATTTAATTTTTTGAGGAATTTTTGACATAGCAACTTAGTGGAAATAAAAAATTTTGACCCCAGCCAGGGGCGCCGCCCCTTGGACCCTGATTCTCTCAGGGGCTACCGCCCCCTTGGAACCCCCGTTAGTCCAGTTAATATTCATATAAGTGTCGACCCTTATATACATATTAATCTCAATCTATTTTACACTAAAAATACCAACAGGAATCAATATGGATAATTAAGGTTTAGCAAGTGAGAAAGATAATTATGGAAGATGATGATGATGATGATGATGATATGGTGGTTAGCTTGGATGATCAAAGTAAGTAACTATGATTATTATATGTTAATATGAATGTTCTCATGTTATGTGTTATTTAATGAGTTTATAGGATTATGCCTTGGATTATTATGTTGAATTAGTAGGAAGTAAGTTAATGAGTAAGGGACGAGAAATGGATCATGGTTTGGAAGGATTTAAGTATGTTTTTGTTGTAATGTGTTTAAAGTTATTATGTTATGTACTATAATTAAGATGTTGTTATGCAAATGGATATGAGATTGGATACTCATGAGTTGAATGGTTAAAGATGTTCACGATGCACATATGTGTGAACTGAAGTATTACTCATGTATTAATCTAGTTGGTTACAAAGCGGAAGCTTACATTTTAGTTTTTCAATGTTTTGTAGGTTAAGTGTGTTGGAGATGCTATAGTTTCGATTAATGCTTAAGAGTTGGAATAGCGGATCTTGAAGGTAGAAATGCATTTTAGGAGCTTAATATAGAATACCGAGCTCAAGGTCAAAGTTATACCCCCGTTGGTCTTTTATTCGTTTTTAAAGTGCATTTGAGTGTCAAGTGGTCTCCTGGTCGGTAATGGTAAAGCATAGTTAATGGTTGGTTGTATAAATGTTTTTATGTGTTTTTAGTTAAGGATAAAGGGGTGTTTCGTATAAGTGTAACTATGCCCATTTTGGGTTGCAAACGGGTCAATTGGTTATGAAAATGATCTAATATGTTGAGTTAATGATTTCTAGAAAGTCTCGTTAATTGTCGAGTCTCGGAAATTGGTTTTTTCCAAAATTAGAGCTATTATAGTTTTCTTTGTAAAATTCTGCAGACAGCATATGGCCATATGTAATTTCAGCATATGGGTATATGGCTGCCTCAGAGGTTTTGTATAAGGGTATATGACCATCATATGGCTATAAGGTTGCCTCAGAAAGTTTGGAAAGGGCATATGGGTTGAATATGGCCATATGAAATTTTTAGCATATGCCATATGCTTGTGTCATAATATAAATGAGATATTTTCTACTTTTTATCAAATTTCCAAATTTTGTATCTTTTGATTCGTCAGCGTCACGAGTTGTGCCACCCATTGTTTTAAAGATAATGAAGTTTAGTTTCATTTAAAAATGGTTCCAAGGTCTATACATTATCGGATTTTAGTCAATGGTCAAAGGAAAAATGGAATGTGCGTTAAAGTCAAGTCGTTTCCACACAAAAAGTTTTAATTTCTGGTCAAACCCGGCACGGGGTGTAAACATACTAAGGTAACTTTGGACGAGGAGGCTGGTTTTCATGGAACAATATTGGCGTACGTTCTATAACATTGTTCAGATATAGTATGTAGCATAAGTGATCGTTACTACATGAAATTTAGTTACCTTTTTTATAATGATAGTAGTGCATTATTATGACAAGGAACCAACATTGAAATTCGTTACATTTTTATGCAGACTACCATAAATATATTTGTTTCGCGAGGTTTAAATTATAAGGGTATGTTTGGTGAAAATAGTGATAACAAGAAGCAGTAGTTGTTTGTTTTGATAAATTGTTTGATAAGATGAGTGCTAACACATGCAGTTTTTCTTAACATCTTCAACAAATTAACACCTTATTTTCTGCCATGAGTTCGTGCCAAATACATGGACCATCGTGCATAGATTCTCCCTCACAAGATCAGGCTTCTTTGGGGAAGATTTTGCTTTGAGAAAAACACACACCATCTTGAATGTGTCAATGGAAGAATCAAAACCAAGCCCACATGAGTCTCGAAACATAAAACCATCAAAAGTTAATGTAAAGGGTGGAATCTCAGGACGATGTTTCTTCATAGGATGGATTGCAACCAACGAGTTTATAACTTGGTGATCATCTTGTAATATTTAGAGAAGTCCATTGAAATAACCTAGGAGTTGAACTCTGGTTACATTAACTTCAGAAAGCATCTTGTTGTACAGAAACTGAAATTTCCAGGTATTTTTTTGGCTTTTAGACATGATTAGCACTACCATCTTGTTTAAGTTGATCAATAATGTGGAAAAAGGTAATTAGTGTTAGTTTTGAACAAGTAGGGTAAATTTCATGGCACAAGATTGGTGTAGCTACATCAATAGGTCGTTTCATGCGTTCTCGCTCACCATCAATGATGGCAAGATGACGATATTCAATGTATTCCCCACATTGTTTTAATACAAACCGGAAACTAAGATTATACCTTTTCTATGCCAAAATAAGTGTCCTCACGTTGCTATTTTGTTATGTTTAAAAATAAGTGTCAACTTTATATATCAACCAATTAAAAAAAAGTTTGGTGGCTAGATATGATATTTGATTAATGAAAAGTTTAATTTACGAGATAGTTAGTTGTCGTTTGGAAAAAATTATTTACTAAATCCAACACGGATTAGTATTCAAACCAAGACATTTACTCAACTTTATAAGATAACCCAATGATTCATTTGAAAACAACAGGCTAACTAAAATTTAATTCTTTTTTGATTAACTTAACTGATAGACTTAAACACTAGCTAATCTAATCGTGGTTGGTAAAGTTTGGAAACAAATAGCAGAGTGCAATTATTTTTAATATAATACCAAAGTGTAAAGCATGCACACCTTAGGGGAAAGCATTTAAGCTAGTAACCACGAGATCCAAGACTGATTCTTCGAGAGGCCTGGCTACTAAATACAACGTTTACAAGTGGCTGATAACTCGAGCAGTCAAGCTACATCATTTTTGTTTCTATCTGAGTTTACACACCTTTGTCACAAGGGAACCTTGTTCATGTGATCCTATGTTAATGCTTGTAATGCTTAAAGACAATTTACTTATGTTTTTATTAATGTTTATTAAGTATGGATCAAAAAGGGTCAAAAGGCACATGTAATGTTTGGTTAATTCGTTAAACCAAACAGGCCTTATTAGTTAGTTATAAGAAATGACAGTTATTATGGTTGTTTGTTACAAACGGTTACTTGTGAAAAGACACAATGGTTGACATTGTAAAGTTGTGTCGATTCACCAAGTATATATAGATTAGGATCGAGTCAATTAATATAAGTCCTTTATTTACTTTTACTTCTACATTGTTTATTTCTATTTTGTCTCACAACTAAACACGGTTACACAAACGTATCATGGTTAACACAAATTACTTGATTTAAAACAACATGCTTCAAACAAAACCTGTGACAAAGTTTCAACGGTGGTATCAGAGCCCACGTTCTGATCCTTGGGGGAAGCAGTTACAAAGAAATACCATACACACCCAAAACAAACATTATTTACAAAGACAAACAATCCCAAACACCCCACAGTGGCCCAAACAAAAAAAGTACATTTCCCCTGAGGGAAAGCAATTACTCAAAAAGAAAGTAGAGGAAGTTGTCTCATACAATTCCCTGAAAACAACAAAACCGCTAGTGGGAAGCAATTACAAGCAAATAGGAGAAACCAGTGGATTGTCTAGAAAAATGAGGCGTGCACCTTGTTATATTTGTAAGAAAAGAGGGCATGTGTATTGGCAGTGTGTGAATAAGGAGAAAGAAGTTATTTTATAAGGCAAGGAACCAAGTGATGAACCCTACAACAACAATGACACCAAAAGTTCATGAAGCCTTCAAGTATGAACCAGAATGTGTTCATGTTACTACAGATTTTGTGGTAGAAGGATCGAATAAAAGGAACTGGGATGATATATGGTACGTTAGCAGTGATTATAAGAGACACATGAGTACCATGAAGCATTTGTTCAAAAGAATGATACAAAGATTCAAGGTCGAAGGGACAGTAGAAAAAGAAAAAAAGTTTATTGTTTCTTATGGAGTAGGAGAGGTGTTTATGGAGACAAATAAAGGAAGATTGTAAGTATCTAATGTACTTTTCACACCAGAAATTACATTAAACATTCTCAGTTTGGATGAATTAGAAGAGCAGGGATACATGGTGAGTTATGAGGGCAACAAGTGCAGGGTGAAATACATGTTTGATAACATAGAAGAAGAAGCATTTGAACAAGAAAACACCATAGAAGTAGAAGATAAGAAAAGCATCAGAGAAATCCATAACAGATTCTTAGAGGGCTATTTTAGGTCTTTGGATCTAAATGAAGAGTGCTCTTTTATCATGGGTATGGAAGAATTAAAGATGAACAAGGAGGATTAACAAGATTATGTAGACAGTGATTATTTAAGTATGAATGGGACACTATACTCCATGAAGGTAAATACTTTCCAAAGGTTTATTGCATTCTTAGATTTGATAAAGATAGATAAACTAGTTTATGGGAATTGTGAAGTATTGAAAGGAAAATTCATTGAAATGATTGAATGGTTCTATTTGGTATACTTAAAACAAGAAGTGCTAGGAAAATTACCACCAGTTATAGGGGTAATTAGGATAGATTTGTTGGGTATGTATAAGTTTGTAGATGCATTGGGTGGGTACATGGAAGTAACATTCAGTGATAAATGGAACCAAGTTGCAAGTTTACTAGGATTGGCATATGAACATCATGAGACAGTCAAGGAAGTGTATAAGGAATACATTGCCATGGTAAAAGTGTACTATGAAGAAGCAAAAAGATCAATGCATGGAAAACGAGAAAATGTGGCAGAAAATGGCAAAGGTACTGCAGACATTGAAGGACCACAGGTTATTGCAAAGAAGGATGCTGAAGTACAAGAGATGCTGGATGAAACTCCAAGAAAAAAGGAGCAAGACTGAGAAGGATGATGTAACCATGAAAGATGTCAAAAGTGGAAGCAATTATGAACCAACAACTGAAGGAAATGAAGAAAGCACAAGCAGCAGTGGTGACTTTATCATCATCACATGAAGATGGAACCAGGAAGGACATGGAAGTTGGCATTAAAGCATTAGGAGGGAGAATGTGATCCTATGGTAATGCTTGTAATGCTTAAAGACAATTTACTTATGTTTTTATTAATGTTTATTAAATATGGGTCAAAAAGGGTCAAAAGGTATAGAATGCAATATTAAATTGGGAAAGTGTTACTTTCTACAGTGCCCAAAATCTTTGCTAAAAGGCCATATGTCAATTTTCAATGACATATATTATTGAAATTGTGATAAGGAGTAATCTAGATGGAATATTGAATTCTTGGCCAAGGCGTTCGTTCCCTTACTAATTTACAGTAAAATGGGAATTATGTTTCTTTGATGCTAATTGACAACACATGTTATGACTGCACATTTATGAACTATCAGGATTCTGCGATCAGCATGTGTTGTAAATTCTGTTTCTGCATAAATTATTGCCTAACCAAAAAGCGAAATCATGTTTTTGTCTAAATTCCCTTAACAAAATAGAATTTTCATTAACGTGTGAGAAATAAACTTATGAATCCAGTTTGCTAGTCCGTGCTTAAAGTAAATTCCAATGGTTCATAACTCGTGCAACCAAACAGCATCAATCATATCATATAGGTTACTTTATATTTGGTCTTTCTAAAGCAAGATTAAGGTTTACAAATTTTGTTATTTACAATTATTCATGTATTTTCATCTAATATAAATCGCTTTCCTATTTAACTTGTAATCGAAATGTTTGGTGTCTTTCATATCTATCCTGATCATACGACACAAGCATGTTTTAGGTCACTGTATAAGTAGTATGTTTGTATTCTGAACTTTACCTATGATTGAGAGTTTATAGGGAAGGATAAGTCGTTAAAACTTATGGATAGCGTGGTATGGACACTTCCCTTAATTAGCACTTCTGCTTACCCATTTTTTAACTTACAATTTCTGAAGTTATTAAGAAAAAATAGCATAAAGAAACATTAATATTGTAAAAATTCTGTATATAATGAAGTTTTCGTTTTCAGAACTTGGTTGATCTTGCGCGAAGTGAGCGTGCAGCCCAGGCATTATCTGTTGGGCAAAGACCCAAAGAAGGTTGCCATATGACAACCGTAGTTTATTGGCACTGTCCACAATGATTCGGAAGCTAAGGTCAGGCAAACATGCTCCCTTTGTCTCATGAAAGCTGTGACAATCTTCTTTTCAGATGTCCTATAAAATTGTTACTTTTTTTTTTTTTTTTTTTTTTTTTTTTTTTTTGAAGTTTTAGTTTGTCTGTTTTTCCTAAGTACGATTGTTACCAATAAGTTACTCAGTAATGTTGATGGGAGTCCATAGGTTGTTTTCTGTTCTAAAGACTACTTAGATAAACTTCAACCCGTTTGACCTGTTGGAGATATGGATGGCAAAAGCACCCGAAACCGACGGGGAAAACCGAAACCCGAACCGGTTGGGTCGGGTTCGGGGGCGGGTTGGCGGGTTTGGATGCGGGTTTGGGTATTGATATAATTTTTTAGCCGGGTACGGGTTCGGGTACGGGTTCTGGTAATACCCGCCCGATTACCCGTACCCGTATCCGTTTACCCGAATCTATACCCGCTTTATTGATATTATAATTAACTAGAATATATATATATATATATATATATATATATATATATATATATATATATATATATAGGGGGGCTTTATTTTCAGAACCCGGTTAAGTGCGGGAACTGCGAGAACTCCAATTTTGCATTAGAAAACATGCATGTTCATATAAAACATGTATGTTTTCTTACATACACCTTAATACACATGCCTGCGTATTAAGGTGTATGTAAGAAAACATACTTGTTTTATATGAACATGCATGTTTTCTAATGCATAATTGGAGTTCTCGCAGTTTCCGCACTTAACAGGGTTCTAAAAATAAAACCATTTTGCATTGATCTATTGCACTTAACATGTTTTTATATGAACATGTATGTTATGCATGTATGTGTATTATGGTGTGTGTAAGAAATATACATGTTTTATATGAACATGCATGTTTTCTAATGCAAAATTGGAGTTCTCGCAGTTCCCGCACTTAACAGGGTTCTGAAAATAAAGATACACTATATATATATATTATATATAATTTCTTCCATTATATTTTTTTATATATGTATCTTTATTACATAACATATTTTATTTTGTACATGAATTATTCAAAATCATTAAATCGTTTGATACTATATTCATTTTCTTTAACTTTAAAAAAATGATTATATTAGGGTGTTTTCCTTTGTTTTTCGGTGGATTTTAGTGTCACTTAATGTTAATACCGTCATAAGCAATTTCGACCCATCGATAAGTTAACTTTGTCGAATTTGAACCAAATTTCGTCGGCATAATTAGGAAGTCCTTTGGACTTTTTTTGGTACTTTTTTCCCCATCAGTTTTCTGACTTATTTGCCATTCAATTTGGATTCCGTTGATGAAATGCAGCAAGGGAAAACATGGCATGTTAATTACCGCGATTCAAAGGTGACACGTATCCTGCAACGGCCTTGCTTGGGAGGTAATGCACAAACCACCATCATTTTACTTTATGTCCAGCTCGAGAACACGTTGAGCAATAAAACGTTACTCTTTTGGTTGCTAGTTGTTTAAATGAAGTGACAACAAATGCAGAAGTTAACGTGGTGATGTCTGATAAGGCCTTCGTGAAACATCCACAAAAAGAATTGGCGAGATTGGAAGATGGAGAGCATCAAGTATATATAAATAATTGGAAGATTGGAAGATTAGAAGAAGATATTTGAGTGTTAATGTCAGGTTTGACTTTTGCCTTTCTGTTTGTTGATTTTTGACCTACCTTAGAAAGATTTGATAAGTACCAAAACATAAAAGATAGATTGCAAAACCAGGATTTCTCGAAGTAATGCTAGAACTAATCCGGAGTTATAGAAATGGAGAATCAAACTCGAAATGTAGTTCTATTAATTGTTGTAACGGGTATATAAAGGTCATTTGGGTGGGAAAGTCAGTTGAGGTGGGATTTGGTTGTTCGTTGACTTTCTTGTTGACTTTCCAATACGACCCATAACATTCTTGTGATCCATTCGGGCCAACATCGAATGCAGGAATGTAACGTCATAAATTATCCCAAATATAAGTTTTGTTTTGGTGTCGTATGATTTTAATTAGAAGATAGTTTGTTGCAAAGAAAACCAAAAGCAACGAGTTATACCAATCGCTCGTCTAGAAAAATAGATCAACATGAAATATATGTTTAAAATCTGATTATGACTAACAACTGAAAACTGTATGCTAATCTCAACCTAAAACACTTGCTTGAAACTTAAATACCCGGCCACTTACCGTGACCTTTTTCTCAAGCACTTGTTTTTTCTTCAAATTTGAATTTGTATTGAAGCTGCAATAGATTGACAAAAGGCTATTGGGATAGATAGTAATACCTGGTGTTTCAATCTCAGTTTCCCGACCAACGATATTGGCTTCATGTAGAGACAGAGTACCTATTTAGAGCGATTCGCCTTTATTTTATGGCTGCGTTTGTGGTGAAATTACAACAGGCTACAACTGGTATTTAATAACTTTGCTAAATTATATTTGAAAATTGGGAAAGTGTTACTATCAGTTGGCAGAAATGCGTTTCTATCCTGCCCAAAATCTTTGCTAAAAGGCCAGATGGCAGTTTTCATTGACATAGCCTTACTAATGTATACCGTAAAATGGGAATTATGCATCTCTATTTGACAACACATGTTCTATGAACTATCTGGATTCTGCGATCAGCACGGGTTGGAAATTCTGTTTTTGCATATGTTGTTGCCCAACCAAAAAAGTGAGACCATGTTAGAGACCCTAGTTGTCAATAACAGCAGCTAACCAAATTACATAAACAGGCATCACAAATCATTTAAAGGCGTAGACAAAGATTCAAAAGTTTAGTAGCTAGTACATAATCAAAGCATATATGTTTTAAGTATCAATATTCCCGGGAATTAATAACTCATCAAAACACACACTCATAGACCGTCCATATTTCTCCTCTCTAGCATATGTCAACCGACCCTCACAGCAACCCAATATTCCCAGGAATTAATCAAAACATATATGTTTTAAGTATCAATATTCCCAGGAATTAATAAGTCATCAAAACACACACTCATAGACCATCAATATTTCGCCTCTCTAGCATATGTCAACCGACCCTCGCAGCAACCCAACCTGCATATAAAAATAACACAACCAGTTAGATCCTCCTAAATGAAACAACTCATTGCAAAACAGTTTTTGATAACACATGCAAACTTAAGGTCAATACACTTTTAGGTAGGCACTTACCACCCTAAGGGGCAACACGGAATATGAATTCCACAACATCGATCCCAACCTCCGGCTCCCCATTTTCAGCCAGATACACAAATGCTCGCCAGTTCAAGTTGATCTCCTTAAACGGAGTCCCATACACCTGATTATAATGCAAAATCGGAGGAGGGTTAATCAAGTTAGGTGACTACTGTTCTACAAACAGTGTAATGCTCAATACATAGACAGCTAAATCGTGATTCAAACACACGTGCATTGATAAATATATTTCCCTATGCAACAAGTTTAATTTGATCTCGCAACAATCAACAGAAGTAGACTTGAAACTCTAAAGCCATGATGCTTGGCTTCCAAATAGAAGATTCAAAACTTAAAACCAGTATCAGTTGCCAAATAAAATTACATGCTTCATTTTATAAACTAGACATACATAAGAACAAACTAACATGAACTGGCGTGTAGATCAGGGAAGCAATTACTACATTGTTTTTTCTTAAAAAATCCTAGTTTAAACAATTAGAATATCACAATGTCGCCAAAAACACAATAATGCCAGTTATTGCCTACACAATTCCTAAACCCTAACTTGCGTAAACTGAGGATTCACAAAATCTAAGAAAAATTAATGATCCGCAACTTCCAGTACTAATCACACACTAACCGCTACAATATCTAAGATCAATTATATATGAATGTATCATCATGTAACCCAAAACTATCAACTAACATAAATCTCATATCTAACTTAATTGATCACATATAACAATCTATACTTTCATACAATCATATTATGCTACCAGTACTAATATCTACATTCTAACGCATCAGATCACCAAAACAAATTATAATCTAGTTCTATAAATGCTAAAAAGGGGCATACCGTGACACTATCCCACAGGCCACAACTCACGGACCCGCTGCGGTGAAGTCCCTCAAAGGAGAAAGTCATGATCTGGTCCTCCCTTCTCAAGTTGGTAAGGGGGAATCCTTTTCCAGGAAGCATTGTAATTGTTCCCTGTCGATGACAAGACCTGCACTAAAAACAGGAAAAAAGAAAATGCAAGTGTTATTGAAAAACATTGAAACCGAACCAAATACATATAGTACTTGCATATTATGTTGTATGAAGTTGTTAGGTTTAAGTGAAATACCTTCCTCACCAAATGAACACGGGGTCGTTTCTTTGAGGGAGGTGTCGTCAAGTCCAAACTGACACAGATATCCTTGGGGCTCTCAACCCCGCATTTGCTACATTTTACCAACAAATAGAAGACACATATATTAGACCAGATGCATTAAACACAAATCCAGTTAAAGAAAGTCAGTACAATGAATTAGTTGAGCAGACATACGAACCTATGAGCTTGTATAGCTTACTCGGCTTATACATATCATATAAGCTTATTTTATCACGCTTATTAATTTCATAGCATGTAACCCCTTCCTAAATTTCACTTGCAACGTACTAGTCATATTTCCACATGAAATTCTTATTTTGCAACCAAATCTAGCATAACTTTGCATGCAATGTCGATTTACTTATAATTATTGTTTCTGTAAGATGTCATTATCAGTAATTTTTGAAGTAAAATGATTTCTGAATTCTAGCAAACGAGGAGTCTATAATTTCAACTAACTAATATCCAAATTTGCAAATACCTGTAACAAACTCCACAAAAAGAAACATATTTACTAGCATAAATCTTAAAGAGACTATAAACTACGGCGAAGCTTCATTATAACTAGTCAAACTTAAGAGATTCAAACTAAAATCTGAACAAAAGCGCACAACAACAAAATTAAAATCAAAATAGACAAATTAATCTCACCCCACAAAAAAGTCACATATACTAATTAACATAAATCTTAGAGACTATGAAACCACGGTAAAGCTTCATTAGAACAACACAAACTTCAGAGATTAAAAAACTACTCTCTTCGCTTCATCTTCAATTCATGAGAAACTTATAAATGTCAAGTAGTTATAAACCCATCAGTTTCATCTTATAAAAAACATTTTGATTGGTCCAAACTTGAAACCAGCTACTTATTTTGAGACTAAAAGTCATAACGCACCCGGCTGTAAAATGACTAACTTCAATAAAACAAACCACATATAAACTCATATGGCAAAACTAGTAAACTCGAATCATAGCACATATACTCACTGATCAAGAAGATTAAAACCACATTATATATGTAAAGTCCCATCACATATACACCGCAACTTCGCATTAAACAAAACTATATAACTCTCGATTTTCAATTCGTCGTAACTGTCAAGTAATTTTAAAATATGAATTTCACCTATAAACACATTTTTTTTCTGAAATCGGTTACTTATTTTGAATGAAATCTCATAATCTTATATAACACACGTACGATTATAAATTAAAGTTGAGATCGAGATTAAGAAACTTACACTGCTTTTACACGTACCATCAATATTGCCTTAACGAATGACAATATTGACTCATGTTTGGCGTTCGCCGATCTTATAAGTGAGCATCCCAACCCAACCATTTTTTACATTAACCCCACACCCACCCCGCCACCCACCCATGTTTGTGCGGTTCTTTCTGTGTTTTGGCAAGAAGCCAAGAAGGATAGTTTGTGATCTTTCTCACTATTAGGTATCAATTCAAGAAGCAATTTCAACCCAAATCGACCCAATCACCCATTAATAGGTCAAAACTACCGCCTATACCTCTGGTATGCATTATTTGTAGATATATGAGATAATGGAAAATTAAACTTTAAATCGACTATCTTGAAACACTATTAGACTGTAGCTAATCGTTTAAGGCTTAGTTCTTGTTACTCTTGTTACACCCCTTCAACCTTTATGGTTTCTATGAACACCGTGTAACCAAGGCACAGATGAGCCTTTTCTGGCTATGTACATCTATGTGTCTGAAGTATGAGAACTATTCTTCCCGGTACTTGTTTGCATCTTTTTGTTTTGGTTATCATCAATCTTTACTGTGATATTTCTACATGCATTCAGACACATTAACTATTAGTAAAATACCAAAAAGAAAATAGATTATAGGTTAGCCCACTAATAATGACAACATTAACCCAAGTATCAGTTGCATATTTTCATATCATTTCATACTAAGTAAAATGCAGAAACCAAAGTCAAGTACCCAATCACTTTCGAACTAAATAATTAGTACTCAATCACTTTCTATCGTAAACATATTAGCAACCCAGCAGATTCACACATAATAAGTTCCATTTTATGTTAAAACAGGAGAGCAAGCTCTGCAAGTACACTGTAAGATATAGATCAGCATAACTATCTTAGAATAATTTATGCACATCTTCTTAGTTAAATGTCACTATAAAACCAAGGATTGTAGATGCTAATGATATCCACGTGACATTTTAAGCATTATTACTAAGTTCAATTGCCTAGAAGTTGCTGCACTCTCGTACTCTCAACTGAAACCTATAGCTTACCCGCAGAATTATATATAAGCATGTAGGACATGAACAGAACCTAAACCACAGATTCTAATTAACAACCAAATTATTCTCTAAAATTCCTTAACATTTATGTTGTCTCTCTTTAATTGTCGAAATCTTCATATCTATTTTTAACCAGAAGATTTACATGTACTAACATCCTTTGCCCACCCGCCGTAAAAATATACAATACAGTTACTGAATACGTAATAATTAGTTATAACGGTCTCAAGATAAGATCGTGGATATCAGTATATAAAAAAGATCGATAACAAAGATATACATATATACATTCAATATTGGGTTCAAGACCTGAAAGTCTATTAGCAAACCTAACAGGCGCAAATTTGTTACACAAACAAGAGAAAATTAAATAAAATTTATCAAAACCGTACAGAATAGATTATTTTCTAAGGAAGTTTAATTTTTATTCATTACACAGAACTAAACAATGAAGTTTGGGTTATGCAAAAGCATGTGGAATCTTGGGATAACACCAAACTTATATTTAGACGACGGCACAAAAGCATCTGTCTATCAATTTCATCAAGCTCGTCATCAAATGACTTTTCTTGTATCTTCTGCTTCTCTATTTTCTCTGTAAATACTTTTGACTGATCTTCAAGTTCCTCCTGTTTGTCCTTTGTATGAGGAAGTTCTTGAGTCTATATGGTCCTTTAAATATAAAAGGACCATCAAAAGCATTATCGCCTAACAAAATCAACCTAACATAGAAACTTTTTCCAAATTGATAGGAAGCGTTTTCTCATTCCTCCACTCCCACCAATCACCTAACATAGATCTACAAAATAAAAAAGGTTGTTTTATCTGTGTTAGATCTGCGATCCAGAATAAGTTAATAAATACCATGCATGAACACTCGTCATTTAAAAGAATCACAGTTACCTTGTCAGGATTATATTATTCGAAATACAATGAACAATGATGCATCCTTTTTCAGTCACCTATGATTCAGGAGGCCTTGTTTCTACGAACAGGTAAAATGAAACTGTTGCCATTAGGGTTTGCTATGACTTGTGCGGCGCCTATTGGACAAAAAGCCTGACATGACAACCTAGAATGCAAGGATTTTATAATTGTGTGATTAGGTTAAATGTCTATAGTTTAGCCCTTCTTCTTTCCATTTTTCCAAATCTAACCCTTCTCCTTGTTTGTTATGTTTATTTTAGAACTCGATTCTACTTCAAAGATACAGATTTAGAAGGGAATTTTGCCAAAAATCTAATTTCTAATTTAGAGGAAAGAGTTCTATGACTTTTGTCTCTCAACAAATTGTACTGGCAGAAAATAAGGTACGTGATATATATGTTGGATTCTTTGGCCGTTATGCCATTCGTGGCGGCTCTCGTGTATATTATATTTATTTTTTGATAATAACAACAAAATGCGGCAAAAAAAGCCTATGATCGAAATGATAAATCGAGTATTGTTACTTAGAGATATGATGAGGATTTATAAGGTTTTAGAGTGTTGAATGTTGGGATTTAATGTGTGGGTGGGAGCAATTTGAGTTTCGGGTGGGGGCATTTAAAAAAAAAAAAAAAAAAAAAAAAAAAGAAAATTAAAAAACTCAAAATCGAAGAATAAAATACACTAAAATCTCATGTTGAATTGGTCTGGCCATGGAGGGCACCGCCCCTCATAACTTAACCATGCATCCACCCCTAAGCGTGCTTTCTTAGTGAGTTTTTTCAGAATATTCACACGTAAACTAAGAACAAAAGTTATCCTCTCCGTTTACTTTTTATAGACGATATAGTATATATACTTATAAGCAAGTAGGTGAACTTAAAAACATTGAAGTGAGTGTCTGCATTAGAAATGGTGTAGCCATGATTTGAGTTGAGCTGTCTACAATATGCCATAAAAAACAATAGACGTATAGAGATAGTGATATGAATACAAACAGCAAAGTAAATTTCTTGAGGTTTAAAAAGAAAAACTGTTAAAAGGATCACACACAAGAACTCGTGATCAATTTGGTGAAACTGATAGTTGGAGCTTGAGAGTACGTTCCTGAGTATTGCATTGTGTGAGGTGATTCAACATCACATGTAGGCGATACTGAAGCGATAATTGTTATACCCATTTCCCGAATACAACTAGAACTCACTCGAGATGATTTGAATAAGGCTTGTTGTGATGTTTAGTCTATGAAAGTTACGTTGTAGTCAAACCCGATAGCTAAATTAAGTTTTGTATAATGTTGTTATGGAAAGCATCATGTGTCTCATGTAAAATAAAATAGACTTAAAGGACTAAACTTGTCATATGGTAAAGGAGTTATAAGTGTGATGTGGCCAATTATGAATGGTTAGAATTTAAGGGGCAAATCTTGCCCAATGACCAAACTACTTTATGTGACTAAATAAATATCTTGGGGGTAGAGAATTCTGGAAAATAAGAGAAGAGTTGGGAGGTGTTTTGGAAGGAGATGAACCTTGATGGTTGATCCATGAAGGGTTTAAGTTTTCAAAGCAAAGGTTAAGTTCATAGCAACAATTACCCACAAGTAAGTAAACTATATCTTGTGTTTATAATGAATATAAGTTTGATTGATAGAGATGATGATGGGTTTTGGTAAAACCCTTGTTGGATAGTATTAGTTTGATAATGAAATAAGTATTTTTTCGATTTGAGTAGGAATCAATATGGATAATTAAGGTTTTGCAAGTGAGAAAGAAAATAAGGAAATTTGCTACACCCACATAAAAGTATCCACAAAAATAATACATTCGGTGATGTGTCAGCGGGTGATTTGTTTTTGTGGGATGTGGATCTCCAAGATGTGAGACAAGATCAAATTGAGGAAGAAGAAGTAGAACCTAGAAGAAGCAAAAGGGCAAGAACCGAGAAATCGTTTGGACCCGATTTTGTTTCTTTTATGGTAGAACATGAACCTACTTCTTATCAAGAAGCGGTAACTTCCTCAGAAGGGCCTCAATGGAAAGAAGCCATTAAAAGTGAAATAGATTATATTTTACAAAATCATACTTGGGAGCTCGTGGATTTACCGTCTGGTTGTAAACCACTAGGCTATAAATGGATCTTCAAGAAGAAGATGAAAGCTGATGGCACCATTGACAAGTACAAAGAAAGATTGGTAATCAAAGGATTTAGACAATGTGAAGGTCTAGATTACTCTGATACATATTCGCCTGTTACACGAATAACATCGATCAGGATGATACTTGCTATTGCCGCTTTAAGAAATTTGGAAATTCACCAAATGGATGTGAAAACAGCTTTTCTAAACGGGGATTTAGATGAATAGATCTACATGAACCAACCTGAGGGTTTCATAGCTCCTGGACAAGAGAACAAAGTTTGTAGGCTTGTTAAGTCATTATATGGCTTAAAGCAAACTCCCAAACAGTGGCATAAAAAATTTGACCACACCATGCTAGAGAGTGGATTCAAAATTAATGAATGCGACAAGTGTGTTTATGTAAAAGACACAAGTAGTGGATATGTAATCTTGTGTTTATATGTTGATGATATGCTTATTGTTGGCAGTAACGACAAGATGATCAAATCTACTAAAAACATGTTGAAATCAAAGTTTGACATGAAGGATATGGGTTTGGCTGATGTGATCCTTGGAATAAAGATCATACAAACTCAGAATGGACTTGTGTTGAGTCAAGCACATTACGTGGACAAAATTCTGAATACTCATAACGCGGAGGATTCCGGCCTAGCTAGAACTCTAATTGACACCAGCAAGCATCTATCTAAAAATAGAGGCGCAGGTGTTGCCCAATTCGAGTATTCAACAATTATTGGCATGTTAATGTACTTAATGACAGGTACCCGACCTGACTTAGCATACGATGTTAGTAGGCTAAGTAGGTATACTAGTAATCCAAGTTATGCACATTGGGGAGCTATGACTAGGGTACTTCATTATTTGAGATAGAGTCGCGATTATGGACTGCATTATGAAAGATATCCGGATGTTATTGAAGAATACAGTGATGCAAATTGGATATCTGACATAAAGGATTCTAGATCGACTAGTGGATATGTGTTTACACTAGGAGGGGCAGCTATATCTTGGAAGTCTTCCAAGCAAACTGTTATAGCTAAGTCCATGATGGAATCAGAATTTGTCGCGTTAGATAAATGCGGACAAGAGGCAGAATGGCTACGACAATTCGTAGAGGACATACCAAGGTGGCCTAAACCGGTAACGGCCATTAGTATACATTGTGATAGTCAATTGGCAATTGACAGAGCTCATAGCATAATGTATAATGAAAAGTCCAGACATATCCGTCGTCGACATAATTCGATACGACAACTACTCTCAACAGGAGTTATCTCAATTGACTATGTAAAGTCAAAGGATAACATCGCGGATCTGCTTACGAAAGGCTTAAGCAGAGAGTTAGTTAGTAAGTCGTCTAAAGGAATGGGACTAAAGCCCTTGTAGGAATGAGTTTCTATGAAGGAAAACCTAACCCAGTTGACTGGAGGTCTCAAGATTTGGGTTCAATAGGACAACCTAATCATAGAAATGTGGGGGAAGTCACGTCAATGTGGGGGAGTTAATTATATATTGTAACACCCTAGTCCATTCCTATAACAAATGTGACTTGTTGAGAGGTTAAACATATGGCTTTTTATGATTCAGGATGAAATCATAAAGCATAATGGTTCAAGATGAAATCACAAAACATGTTTTTTTAATGATTCAAGATGAAATCACCCATGTGAGAGAGAAGTGGGGTCGCTTCGAAGGGAATTGTGGGGGGCAAAATTCCTAAGAGCTCTTGCAGAACCAGGCTAGTATTCATGACCATAATGAATACGACAATGAGGACTTGTCAAGGTCAGGGAGAGTCTTGTGTGAGTATGTATTGTCGTCTACGTAAACAGAGGCTGAGTTCAAGGACATCGCGTTTACTCAGATCCAGGAGACTAAGTGCATCTCACAAGGGAAGGTTCAAAGGGTCACACCTACCTATCCTATGCAAGACTTAACCACAGAAATTTCGCGGAAACTTTCGTGTGTTTTCGACCGATCTCCATTCATGTGGGGGATTGTTGGAAAATGGTATTTTCAATTGAGTTTTTGCAAACTTTGGACATAATTTAATGTGTGTATATGTTACATATATTTATGTTTCTTGGGGGTGTTTTATTCTCCTCCAAGAGAGCTTTGCAACGAGCTAAAGTATGTCCAAAATAGAGCTAAGATGAATGAGATATCGTGTCTCAAAGTAGAACACAAAATATAGAAAATGGAAGTATCCCACATCGCTTAGAAATTCCTTCAGGTGAGCTATGCTCCCATTCTAAGGCACGCGCGCGCGGGGGTTGGGGGGTGCAGATTGTGGGATTTCTGGCCAAAATGAGTTCGAAGCTACTGAACTCATGCGAGCCCGCGCGACCTGTGGACACGAGTGCAGCTCCGAAACCTCGCCTACATGCGTATCTTCTTACTGCAGATTCGGGTTGCTTAATTTCCAGTTTTTTTTAAATCTATTTTTAGAATAGATTAATTTCGTGTTACAAGAGATATACAAATATTATGGCATATATTTTTCGTGTGTGAAAAGCTGTTCAAATCAGTTTTGAAAATAACTAATTTGTATAATTCTGGAAGATATATTATCTTGGAGGACAAGATAATTTTTCAGTATAAATATAGCCATAGCCTCGTTCAGTTTTTACACATCCAGAAAACGTAGCTCATTACTTCTCGTGTTCGAGCAATCTCTTCGATCAGAACCATACAAGAATTTTGTGATCTTTCAGGCAACTAAGTCGAGTCCGGCTGTACAACAGCTTTGAACGTTGTACCCTGGGAAATAGACGGCGAATCTGTTTTAAGGGAATCATGTTTACACAAGCCTCGTTTCGTTACCTTTACTGCTTTCTTTTATTTATTTGTTATTAGAGTCTGTCTTCTCCTTCTACTCCATTCTGTCTGTATTTTATTTTCTGTTATTTACATTCTGTTAATTTTATTATTTATTGTAATCTGATTTATTAATAAAAGTGTACACCGTTTCCTACAAATAGTGACATGAATATAAACAGCAAAGTAAATTGCTTGAGGTTTAAATACAAAAACTGTCAAAAGGATCACACACAAGAACTCGTGGTCAATTTGGTGAAACTGATAGTTGGAGCTTGAGAAGATGTTCCTGAGTATTGCATTGTGTGAGGTGATTCAACATCACATGTAGGCGATACTGAAGCTATAATTGTTATACCCATTTCCCGAATACAACTAGAACTCTCTCGAGATGATTACAATAAGGCTTGTTGTGATAGGTTAGTCTATGAAAGTTACGTTGTAGTCAAACCCGATAGCCAAATTAAGTTTTGTATAATGTAGTTATGGAAAGTATCATGTGTCTCATGTATAATAAAATAGACTTAAAGGACTAAACTTGTCATATGGTAAAGGAGTTATAAGTGTGATGTGGCCAATTATGAATGATTAGAATTTAAGGGGCCAATCTTGTCTAATGACCAAACTACTTTATGTGACTAAATAAATATCTTGGGGGTAGAGAATTCTGGAAAAAAATGAGATAAGAGTTGGGAGGTGTTTGTGGGTGACGGTTTTAGAGAGACAAGGATGTAAGGAGATGAAGCTTGATGGTTGATCCATGAAGGGTTTAAGGTTTCAAAGAAAAGGTTAAGTTCATAGCAACAATTACCCACAAGTAAGTAAACTATATCTTGTGTTATAATGAATATAAGTTTGATTCATAGAGATGATGATTGGTTTTGGTAAAACCCTTGTTGGATAGTCTTAGTTTGATAATGAAATAAGTATTTTTACGATTTGAGTAGGAATCAATATGGATAATTAAGGTTTAGCAAGTGAGAAAGATAATTATGGAAGATGATGATGATGATGATGATATGGTGGTTAGCTTGGATGATCAAAGTAAATAACTATGATTATTATATGTTAATATGAATGTTCTCATGTTATGTATTATTTAATGAGTTTATAGGATTATTCCTTGGATTATTATGTTGAATTAGTAGGAAGTATGTTAATGAGTAAGGGACGAGAAATGGATCATGGTTTGGAAGGATTAAAGTATGTTAATGTTATAATGTATTTAAAGTTATTATGTTATGTACTATAATTAAGATGTTGTTAGGCAATTGGATACGAGATCGGCTACTCATGAGTTGAATGATTAAAGATGTTCACGATGCACATATGTGTGGAACTGAAGTATTACTCATGTATTAATCTAGTTGTTTACTAAGCAAAAGCTTACATTTTAGTGTTTCAATGTTTTGTAGGTTATGTGTGTTGGAGATGCTATAGTTTGGATTAATGCTTAAGGGTTGGAATAGCGGATCTTGAAGGTAGAAATGCATTTTAGGAGCTTAGTATAGAATACCGAGCTCAAGGTCAAAGTTAAACCCCCGTTGGTCTTTTATTCGTTTGTAAAGTGTAGTCGAGTGTCAAGTGGTGTCCTAGTCGGTTATGGTAAAGCATAGTTAACGGTTAGTTGTATAAATGGTTTTATGTGTTTTTAGTTGAGGATAAAGGGGTGTTTCGTATAAGTGTAACTATGCCCATTTTAGGTTGCAAATGGGTCAAATGGTTATGAAAATGATCTAATATGTTGAGTTAATGATTTCTAGAAAGTCTCGTTAATGTCTCAAAAATTGTTTTTTTCCAGAATTAGAGCGATTATAGGTCTCTTTGTAAAAAGCTGCAGAAGGCATATGGCCATATGTAATTTCAGCATATGGGCATATTGCTGCCTCAGAGGTTTTGAATAAGGGTATATGACCATCATATGGACATATGGTTCCCCAAGAAAGTTTGGAAAGGGCATATGGGTTGAATATGGCCATATGATATTTTTAGCATATGGCCATATGATTGTGTCATAATATAAATGAGACATTTTCTAGTTTTTATCAAATTTCCAAATTTTGTATCTTTTGATTCGTAAGTCGTCACGAGTTGTGCCACCCGTTGTTTTAAAGATAATGAAGTCTAGTTTCATTTTAAAATGGTTCCAAGGTCTATAAATTTTCGGATTTTAGTCAATGTTCAAAGGAAAAATGGAATGTGCGTTAAAGTCAAGTCGTTTCCACACAAAAAGTTTTAATTTCTGGTCAAACCGGGCACGGGGTGTAAACATGCTAAGGTAATTTGGACGAGGAGGCTGGGTTTTCATGGAACACTATTGGCGTAGGTTCTTCTATAACATTGTTCTGATATAGTATGTATTATAAGTGATCGTTACTACATGAAATTTAGTTACCTTTTTGATAATGTTAGTAGTGCATTATTATGACAAGGAACCGACATTGAAATTTGTTACATTTTTATGCAGACTACTATAAATATATTTGTTTCGTGAGGTTTAAATAACAAGGGTATGTTTATTGAAAATAGCGATAACAGAAGTAGTAGTTGTTTGTTTTGATAAATTGTTTGATAAGATGAGTGCTAACACATGCAGTTTTTCTTAACATCTTCAATAAATTAACACCTTATTTTCTGCCATGAGTTCGTGCCAAATACATGGACCATCATGCATAGATTCTCCCTCACAAGATCATGCTTCTTTGGGGGAGATTTTTCTTTGAGAAAAACACACACTATCTTGAATGTGTCAGTGGAAGAATCAAAACCAAGCCCACATGAGTCACGAAACATAAAACCATCAAAAGTTAACGGAAAGGGTAGAAGCTCAGAACAATGTTTCTTCATAGGATGGATAGCAGCCAACGAGTTTATAACTTGGTGATCATCTTTTAATATATAGAGAAGTCCATTGCAATAACCTAGGAGTTGAAGTCTGGTTATATTAACTTCGGAAAGCATCTTGTTGTATAGAAAATGAAATTTCAGGGTATTTTTTCGGCTTTAAGACATGATTAGCACTACCGTCTTGTTTAAGTTGATCAATAATGTGGAAACAAATGGTAATTAGTGTTTGTTTTGAACAAGTAGGGTAAATTTCATGGCACAAGATTGGTGTAGCTACATCAATAGGTCGTTTCGTGCGTTCTCGCTCACCATCAATGATGGCAAGATGACGATATTCAATGTATTCCCCGCATTGTTTGAATACGAACTGGAAACTAAGATTATACCCTTTCTATGCCAAAATAAGTGTCCTCACATTGCTATTTTGTTGAGTTTTTTAAATAACCATTGTACTTCAAAAACATATTTAACGAAATATGTACTTCTAAAACTATTTAACATAATATACATATTTTTTATCATTCAATCGTCAGTTTGAAAACAAATAAAAACACCTTGCTAGCAAGGGACGTCGTCTTTCTCAATTTGTTTTGATTACTTTAACCTTTTTTTCTTTGTTTAAAGAATTATTCACATGTTAGATTAGCAAATTAAGGGTTAAGTTTCAAACATTGTGAAGGCCAAAGTGAACTAAACTAATAAAATTAATAAACATCAAGTGCTTTTCACATAACGAAGCTGTTATTGAATAGGACATCTAATAGTAAAGCTCGACACGAGTCGATCCCATAGTATATAATATGTTCAATCGGTAACCAACAACGACAAGCAATCGTTGTCAACCACGAACCCGTAACAAACCCGCCATTACGACGGTGAATGAGATCAGTTCTCATGACAAACCAAGTAAGAAAATAAAACTTAATGTTGTTCATATAAAAGTAACACCATTCCATTTTTTTGTAAAACATATACGAAACGTCATAAGGAAAAGTCAATCTAACAGGGAATGATTATTAGGTTCCATTGATTTCTTAATGATTATTAGGTTCCATTGATTTTTGATTAATGAAAAGTATAATTTACGAGATAGTTAGTTGTCGTTTGGAAAAAATTATTTACTAAATCCAACACGGATTCTAGTAGTTAAACCAAGACATTTACTCAACTTTATAAGATAACCCAATGATTCATTTGAAAACAACAGGCTAACTAAAATTTCATTCTTTTTTGATTAACTTAACTGATAGACTCAAACACTAGCTAATCTAATCGTGGTTGGTAAAGTTTGGAAACAAATAGCAGAGTTCAATTATTTTTAATATTATGTAACACCCCGTAATTTACCCAGTCATTAATTAACGTTAAACACTAATTAAATCCATTTGAACGTTTAATAAAACATTTTTAAGGGTTACATTTTTTTTTAATAACGCAACTACGATATATGTTCGCCAACTAATTTATGAGACGTATCTCACATCTCACTTCGAACGGGCTCACACACGTACCGACACCTCATTAGTAGTGGCTTAAATTTATTAATTATTTTCGGAGTCAATGATTTTGTTTTTATTTTATTTTTATAAGAACATTCACAAAAATGTATTTCTTGTATCTTTGCCAAACCAGAGCACCGCGACTACGCTTGAACTCAACGGGACACGAAATACACACAATACCCTAAATAATAATAATCCTATCCCTTATTATACCACCAACCGCCCACCTATCTCCCATTTTCCCAGGCCAACTCCAAGTCAAGAAAGGATATATTGCTTTCTTCTTTCTCTTTTCCCCAAGTCAATTCACGAGATCATCTAAAAACCTTCAAGATGAAAGTGATTTTTCCTTGATTTACTTCTTCTCAAGACCTACATTAGAGAAAGCATGACCAGGACTTCCTTTTCTTACCTATTTATGGCTACGGCATCACGAGGAAACATAGGAAATGAAGATTCATAAGGACCTTAGCCTAATCAAGCCCCTCACAATTTTCTCATCAAGAAAGAGTGGTCAAACTCTCCTTCTTTAAATTCTTTTTATTCCCAACCGATCCACAAGGGGAGCCACACATCTAGATCTCATCACAAAAGAAGTTTCTTAAGAATGGTGGCTGTGGTTCTCGCTTGGATTGGATGGGATCGTTTGTGTTTGGATCTCTAGCTTTCTTGTAATCATCTTCGATTGACATCACCTTCTGTAAGGAACCCTTAACTTTATTGATTTTGTTGTTCTAATCTTGTGTTGGTAATCGATCGACTCACATCTATGCGTTTTAATTTTTGTTGTTAACCTTGTGTGGCAAAATGAATAAACTCGTAACAAAAACCTGGATGTTGGCTTGATGGAGGTGCTTATTACCAACCTTGCTTATTTCTTTTTGGTTTATTTGGTTGAGATTAGTTCCTATTAAAAACTTGTGTCGTGTTGTATTTTAGCTTGGGTCGAACCACTGTGGGTCGAGCCACAGTGGTGTGTCTTGGTTTTGATACTTGCCCTTGGCCACAAAAATAAGTAAACCAAAAATGGCTATGGTCTTATGGTTAGTGTTTGTTAATGTTGAGAATCGAATCTCCAACAGTGGGTGATTTTTGGTAGTAAATTTCAATCAAGATGACTATATTGAATATGGAGTTGGTTATTCGTTCGTGTGGGTCGAAACATGGGTAACCTCGTACTTGTTTATTTTCCTTTCACACAAATTTAAAGCAAAAGGGTTGGTCTTTTTGTTGCCCACTGTTATTGCAAAACACGTTTCAAAAACAACTAACAATACAAAAGTTAAGATTCATTCTGTGGGTATGGGAATTGGGTTAATATATGTGTTTGGTTTGGACTTTCAACTATTGTATCGTGTGTGTCAAGACTGTTGGGCAGGTCCAACCAATAGCCCACCTTTTCTTTTAAAAACTGATAAAGGGTGCGTTGGGTACAAGTCATACAAAACAGATTTTTCCATCAACCATTTCACTTTTATATACAATGTTAGTTTAAAATGTACAAGTGTGAGTCAAATGGATTGTGATACAAACTGAGTCAAGTTGTTTGTTTTCATCGGCCTATCTCGCGCCTCACTCGTCTTACTTGTTCTTGACGTTATCCCACGAAGTACTCTAACCTATTAAACTTGTTTTATAAACGAATTCTAAAAAATAACTAGTAATCAAAACTTAATCTTTTCACATCATTAAAACTATAACCTTAAGTTATGTAACAACTACTAAAAATATAAATTGTGACTTATTTATGATCTTCTATAATGGTTTAATTAAATGAAACTTATTTCGATTATAAAAACTTATTTGAACTTTGCAAACAAAATAAAACGGTTTATTTTTCCAACATAAAAATTTTGACATCTAGTCACCTTGGATAAACTAAAGCATATATATAGGTCATGCCTGATTTCCGTCAAATATATATACTTATCATATTTTATAACAACCGACAATGAAATGTTTTGCACAAAACTTATGTCCACCAGTTTAATTGAATACAAACATTTTAATAAAGACTATTACTTAAAAATAATTATTTAGACACTTTTATTTTTACTGAAAATTTATATGTATATTTTTAACAACAATGTTCTCATATCCCGTCGACGTCTAATCGTAATTTCTTTCTATACATCGCCTTTTGGTTACCAATGAACCAAAGACTCTTTCGTTTTTGACACTTTCTATTAATTGTACACTATACTTAAGCACTTCCGAAATCCAATACAAGCCAACATTTACAAAACTGTTCTCAAACTTAAATGCTGCCACACAAGCAATAATAACACCACTTTAAAACTTTTAAACTTCGAGTCTTTAACTGGAAACTGTAAGCTAAACTTGCCATACTAATCTAGGTCGCGTGTCGGTGCCGCCCACTATCACTATTTGACCTTACTCTATTCAGACTGCTATTGACAAGGTGAGTCATAGCCCCTCTTTTATCTATTTCGAACTCTTTGGGGGAGATACATGCTCGTTTATCTTAAACACTTTACTCGTTTATCTTAAACACTTTACTCATTTATCTTAAACATTTTACTCGATTTATGAAACACTCTATTTGTTTATTGCAACGTATTAAATGCTACGAACCTGAACACAAGTATTTCTCTGTATGATATCCTGATTTATATTGCCTAAGTTACCGCTGTTGCCAAAAGTCCCTCATCTCATGAACCATTAATCACTTGCGAGTGAACGCGAATATAGTGAATAGATCTATTGGCAGTTGACGCCCCATTTGAAGTTAGCCTGGAATGGTAACCGAATGCACTATATTTGAATATCATAGGAATCTGGCAACCTCCTAGTATCCGAGGGCACTATTACCTGCATCATATTTTTATGTGTAGGCGTCCCATAAGATTTTTATATATCTCTTATGGCAGCAGAACAATGTTAAGGTTTGCGTGTCATGAGGCTTAGTGCAATATCCTACCCTACAATGTTACTATTTCACTACTACTTGACTTGTGTTTAGATGTTTTACACAACTACTATGGGTGCAACAACGTGGCCCAAATCTTGAGTCTTGTGTTCAACTGATTTATAAACCAACTATGAGCGTATAACAACGTAGCCCACGATTCATTTTATTGCAATTATCAAAGGAATTCGAAACTCTTTCAATCAACTGTTTTACTTATAACTCTATGAACTCACCAACCTTTGTGTTGACACTTTTTAGCATGTATTTCAGGTGATAACTTACTCTTGGAGGCTCTTGGCGAATGGCATGGCATGGTCATAGATGACTCTGATAATCATTTGGGACCGTTTAAATACTCTTATGGGCCTATATTTCCACACTATTTTTGAAAGATGTAAATAAAGTACTTTTGACAATGAAATTTCTTCAAATCGATTGAGGTAAAAACCATTCTTTATACTTTGTGTTATGATATCAATCGAGTAGCACCCCAGTAGCATATGCTTCCGCTGGACCCGATTTTGGGGGTGTTACAGAATGGTATCAGAGCCTAGGTTATAGAGAACTGGTATTTTCAAAAACCAGACTATAACCATTTTTCTGAAAACTTAAACCTATGACCGCCACGTGCCTGCTTGCCAAGCTGATGCCTCACTTGTGATGTTACCCACTAATATACCTGATGATATGTGTGTCTTACTATTGAATGATTTATATCCACTGGTTCACTATTTACTATAAGTATTTTCTCATATACTTCATTTTGCTTACGTATCATACTTATCACAGCATTACGTATTTTCCTTACGTAATTCCATCATTCGAATTTGAGTTTGGACATTTGTCTTAGCCTTTCAAACATCTTTTAAAGGGCATATTGCTAGTATGACTAAGCCGAGTATTTTAAAGTTCATTGAACCTCGGGTGAATATAGACTGATCACCTATATTCAACCAGGGACAGTGGGACATAGTCTGATCACCTATGTCCAACTCAGAGGTGAACTTTGCAATACTGGGAGAAGTTATAATGGAGTTATGCCCGGTTGACTTTCTATTTGATTTCTGAGAACGGTAAAATGTCTGCGTATGTTCACGAGCATTACATAAAGAGGTTTACTTCTACACACTGGCATCACAATACTTTCTCATTGCAACACTTTTCTCTTAAATGAAACACTCTTTCCATGGCAATACTACGCTCTCTAAACAGGCCATTCTACACTTTATTACGTCACCAAAACTATGCATGGAGATTTGCTTAGCAGATGATGCATAACCATTTAAACATTACTTAACATATATTAATGACTTACACTTACTACTACGGGTTGTGTTACAGTCACCTCTTCCCCAAACCACACACAATTGATGAATCAGGGTTAAACCACTAGCCGTATTAGGAACGACTCCTTATAGTACCTAAGAGGAAAACCTTCTAATGGAAGTAAACAACGAAGGAACCCATGAACCTTTAAGCATACAATAAGTTAGACTTGTAAACCAACGGAAGCCTTAAGACCTTACGGAGTAACTTGAACCACTATCTTCGGAATACCTGATCCTTCACTCATCCCTTGGGGATACTAGTTATCTACTCCCTTCTTATAAAATAATACACTATGTCACTAGTAACATACGAACTATTCTCAATTATCCTACAATACACTCTACGAAACGTTTTACTACTCTCAAAATTTCGGCCTCACTGCTTTATTATAAACAATGAATTTTTTTATATGTCTTATAAACTGTTTTACAAATTATTGGCTATCTTGCAACTACATCACAAACTACACTACAGTTTTGCTATTATTTACAAACAGTAAATTATTTTTCTATTACCTCATAAGCTATTTTACAAATCATTTTATAAAATATATTTACAAATCATCTTGCGGACCATTTACTTCTATGAAAAGGTGTTTTTATGTTATTGCCTTATAAACATAGTAACCAACATTTTCTTTTGGAAATAAACCAAACCTTAAGAATGAATCTCGCATCTCTACCTAAAACTATAGGCAACAACCCACCAAGCCTTGACGCCATTTCATCTCTAAACCAGTTAGCCACTCGCTCCTTACAATCAGATCCCCTTATTGATACACAACTCTCACTTGTAACCAAAGAAAACACCCCCCAACTTAATAGCTGATTGATTCATTCATTTCAGACCACTAGCACAACAATATAAGTCATGATACATCCCAGTACTACCGAAGTGGGTTTAGTACCACAACTAAAAGATTCACCTGATATTTAGCCACAAAACACTACCAAGCGTTGGAAACTAGACTTTATCCTTGGACATTCATAAACTTATATAAATGTCATACCCAGCTATACCTTCATCTTCAATGATTTCACTTTCAAAGACCTTTCTTTAAAAACGCATTTATATCAACTACAAAAATAATTTTTCCGAGATACTCATTTTGTGGAGTTAAAAATTTTCTCTGGTCAAACTATATCAAAAACTTTTGCATACTAAAGAGCAACTAAGAATGAATTTTTGTGAAGTTATTTTATCTACACCATGGTTAAAAACCCACACCACTAAATTACATATCTATTTTAGTCAGACCTTATCAAACTTTTGCATGTTAACGAACGTCTAAATATTGATTTCTACGAAATTGTCTAATTTACACCATATCTAAACATTTGTTTCTACCAAACTCTATATTTTTTTGGGGCGCACAAATTTACCCGACTGTTAACCTCAAACAAAGAAATTTGTGTCTTATGTATTATTCGTTTTGCCAGCTTCGTGTAAATGGTTACTCAAATAAAAATTTTGAACAACTTTTTTTTGCCTCTAAGCAGGAAAACGCACAATCCGAAAATGAATCTTAGGATCAAACCTCAAAAATAATTGCTACACTTACATATTACCTGACATGCCTAAGTTTTGTAATAGCAATATGTATACCTTGACACCATTCCTTCAAAGTACAACCTTCCCACTCACCCTATAAGATAAGATTCTCACACTGGTAGAAGCGTGTGGACTGAAATAATCAATTACTCAAGAAACGACGTGCCCTTTTGGAGTTTTAGATAGCATAACCTTTTGGGGTCAGGGCATCACATTTACATTGAATAATCAGAGGTCGCATCCGACAGTAAGACCCTTAGCTTTCACCTGTAGTGAGTAAACATCCTCCGACAAGAGTATCACCCATCCTTATTTCCCAAGATAACCCCGACAACAACCACAGCTTAGGATTCCGGGACGGAATCCAGTCTGAGGGGTAGGTAATGTAACACCCCGTAATTTACCCAGTCATTAATTAACGTTAAACACTAATTAAATCCATTTGAACGTTTAATAAAACATTTTTAAGGGTTACATTTTTTTTTTAATAACGCAACTACGATATATGTTCGCCAACTAATTTATGAGACGTATCTCACATCTCACTTCGAACGGGCTCACACACGTACCGACACCTCATTAGTAGTGGCTTAAATTTATTAATTATTTTCGGAGTCAATGATTTTGTTTTTATTTTATTTTTATAAGAACATTCACAAAAATGTATTTCTTGTATCTTTGCCAAACCAGAGCACCGCGACTACGCTTGAACTCAACGGGACACGAAATACACACAATACCCTAAATAATAATAATCCTATCCCTTATTATACCACCAACCGCCCACCTATCTCCCATTTTCCCAGGCCAACTCCAAGTCAAGAAAGGATATATTGCTTTCTTCTTTCTCTTTTCCCCAAGTCAATTCACGAGATCATCTAAAAACCTTCAAGATGAAAGTGATTTTTCCTTGATTTACTTCTTCTCAAGACCTACATTAGAGAAAGCATGACCAGGACTTCCTTTTCTTACCTATTTATGGCTACGGCATCACGAGGAAACATAGGAAATGAAGATTCATAAGGACCTTAGCCTAATCAAGCCCCTCACAATTTTCTCATCAAGAAAGAGTGGTCAAACTCTCCTTCTTTAAATTCTTTTTATTCCCAACCGATCCACAAGGGGAGCCACACATCTAGATCTCATCACAAAAGAAGTTTCTTAAGAATGGTGGCTGTGGTTCTCGCTTGGATTGGATGGGATCGTTTGTGTTTGGATCTCTAGCTTTCTTGTAATCATCTTCGATTGACATCACCTTCTGTAAGGAACCCTTAACTTTATTGATTTTGTTGTTCTAATCTTGTGTTGGTAATCGATCGACTCACATCTATGCGTTTTAATTTTTGTTGTTAACCTTGTGTGGCAAAATGAATAAACTCGTAACAAAAACCTGGATGTTGGCTTGATGGAGGTGCTTATTACCAACCTTGCTTATTTCTTTTTGGTTTATTTGGTTGAGATTAGTTCCTATTAAAAACTTGTGTCGTGTTGTATTTTAGCTTGGGTCGAACCACTGTGGGTCGAGCCACAGTGGTGTGTCTTGGTTTTGATACTTGCCCTTGGCCACAAAAATAAGTAAACCAAAAATGGCTATGGTCTTATGGTTAGTGTTTGTTAATGTTGAGAATCGAATCTCCAACAGTGGGTGATTTTTGGTAGTAAATTTCAATCAAGATGACTATATTGAATATGGAGTTGGTTATTCGTTCGTGTGGGTCGAAACATGGGTAACCTCGTACTTGTTTATTTTCCTTTCACACAAATTTAAAGCAAAAGGGTTGGTCTTTTTGTTGCCCACTGTTATTGCAAAACACGTTTCAAAAACAACTAACAATACAAAAGTTAAGATTCATTCTGTGGGTATGGGAATTGGGTTAATATATGTGTTTGGTTTGGACTTTCAACTATTGTATCGTGTGTGTCAAGACTGTTGGGCAGGTCCAACCAATAGCCCACCTTTTCTTTTAAAAACTGATAAAGGGTGCGTTGGGTACAAGTCATACAAAATAGATTTTTCCATCAACCATTTCACTTTTATATACAATGTTAGTTTAAAATGTACAAGTGTGAGTCAAATGGATTGTGATACAAACTGAGTCAAGTTGTTTGTTTTCATCGGCCTATCTCGCGCCTCACTCGTCTTACTTGTTCTTGACGTTATCCCACGAAGTACTCTAACCTATTAAACTTGTTTTATAAACGAATTCTAAAAAATAACTAGTAATCAAAACTTAATCTTTTCACATCATTAAAACTATAACCTTAAGTTATGTAACAACTACTAAAAATATAAATTGTGACTTATTTATGATCTTCTATAATGGTTTAATTAAATGAAACTTATTTCGATTATAAAAACTTATTTGAACTTTGCAAACAAAATAAAACGGTTTATTTTTCCAACATAAAAATTTTGACATCTAGTCACCTTGGATAAACTAAAGCATATATATAGGTCATGCCTGATTTCCGTCAAATATATATACTTATCATATTTTATAACAACCGACAATGAAATGTTTTGCACAAAACTTATGTCCACCAGTTTAATTGAATACAAACATTTTAATAAAGACTATTACTTAAAAATAATTATTTAGACACTTTTATTTTTACTGAAAATTTATATGTATATTTTTAACAACAATGTTCTCATATCCCGTCGACGTCTAATCGTAATTTCTTTCTATACATCGCCTTTTGGTTACCAATGAACCAAAGACTCTTTCGTTTTTGACACTTTCTATTAATTGTACACTATACTTAAGCACTTCCGAAATCCAATACAAGCCAACATTTACAAAACTGTTCTCAAACTTAAATGCTGCCACACAAGCAATAATAACACCACTTTAAAACTTTTAAACTTCGAGTCTTTAACTGGAAACTGTAAGCTAAACTTGCCATACTAATCTAGGTCGCGTGTCGGTGCCGCCCACTATCACTATTTGACCTTACTCTATTCAGACTGCTATTGACAAGGTGAGTCATAGCCCCTCTTTTATCTATTTCGAACTCTTTGGGGGAGATACATGCTCGTTTATCTTAAACACTTTACTCGTTTATCTTAAACACTTTACTCATTTATCTTAAACATTTTACTCGATTTATGAAACACTCTATTTGTTTATTGCAACGTATTAAATGCTACGAACCTGAACACAAGTATTTCTCTGTATGATATCCTGATTTATATTGCCTAAGTTACCGCTGTTGCCAAAAGTCCCTCATCTCATGAACCATTAATCACTTGCGAGTGAACGCGAATATAGTGAATAGATCTATTGGCAGTTGACGCCCCATTTGAAGTTAGCCTGGAATGGTAACCGAATGCACTATATTTGAATATCATAGGAATCTGGCAACCTCCTAGTATCCGAGGGCACTATTACCTGCATCATATTTTTATGTGTAGGCGTCCCATAAGATTTTTATATATCTCTTATGGCAGCAGAACAATGTTAAGGTTTGCGTGTCATGAGGCTTAGTGCAATATCCTACCCTACAATGTTACTATTTCACTACTACTTGACTTGTGTTTAGATGTTTTACACAACTACTATGGGTGCAACAACGTGGCCCAAATCTTGAGTCTTGTGTTCAACTGATTTATAAACCAACTATGAGCGTATAACAACGTAGCCCATGATTCATTTTATTGCAATTATCAAAGGAATTCGAAACTCTTTCAATCAACTGTTTTACTTATAACTCTATGAACTCACCAACCTTTGTGTTGACACTTTTTAGCATGTATTTCAGGTGATAACTTACTCTTGGAGGCTCTTGGCGAATGGCATGGCATGGTCATAGATGACTCTGATAATCATTTGGGACCGTTTAAATACTCTTATGGGCCTATATTTCCACACTATTTTTGAAAGATGTAAATAAAGTACTTTTGACAATGAAATTTCTTCAAATCGATTGAGGTAAAAACCATTCTTTATACTTTGTGTTATGATATCAATCGAGTAGCACCCCAGTAGCATATGCTTCCGCTGGACCCGATTTTGGGGGTGTTACATATTATACCAAAGTGTAAGGCATGCACACATTAAGGGAAAGCATTTAAGCTAGCAACCACGAGATCCAAGACTGATACTTCAAGAGGCCGGGCTACTAACGTTTACAAGTGGCTAATAACTCAAGCACTAAAGCTACATCATCTTTGTTTCTATCTGAGTCTACACACCTTTGTCACAAGGGAACCTTGTTCATGTGATCCTATGTTAATGCTTGTAATGCTTAAAGACAATTTCCTTATGTTTTTATTAATGTTTATTAAGTAAGGGTCAAAAAGGGTCAAAAGGCACATGTAATTTTTGGTTAATTCGTTAAACCAAACAGGCCTTATTATTTAGTTATAAGAAATGATAGTTATTATGGTTGTTAGTTACAAACAGTTACTTGTGAAAAGACACAATCGTTGACATTGTAAAGTTGTGTCCATTCACCAAGTATATATAGATTAGGATCGAGTCAATTAATATAAGTTGATGAGGCGAAAAATGATCCATTTTTAGGGGGTCATTTAAGCCCGAATCTGAATTTATTTGATCAAATATTGCCCTAAATCGTTCCTTTTGTGATTTTAGGTACTTTGGGAGTGAAATCTGGAAAAGGAAGCAATTCGGATGTTTTTGGAGCATAAAAGTGAAGAAAATGCCAAAGTCTTAATTTTCCTTGCTGGGAACAGTGCATGACGGCGTCAAGAGGAGTTTCCTGACGGCGTCAAGAGTAAAAGTCCATGACGACCCAGAAGAGTTTTGACGGCGTCATGAGGGTAGGGCGTCAAGAGTTAAATTCGTGACAGCCTGGAAATGTAATGTTTTTGACGGCGTCAAATGTAGATCTAGGCAGTCCAAGGATTGTTTTGGCGGCGAGGTGACGGCGTCACCTATTTGGTCTTGACGCTGTCAGACCCCTTTTTCTATATATATAGTTTTCTAATTTTTCACATTTAAAAAGAGAGAAGTTTTGGGAGAAACCCTAAGTACGATTTTGGTGTAACTTTACAGGTTTTTCAAGGGTTCCAACCCCTTGATACCTTGCATGATTAATCAAGATAAGTGTTCTTCTAATTCAATCAATATGTCTATGTGTTGGTTGTCTATATCATGTTCTTGTCTTAATTCCATCATGCTAGGCTAGATCTCTTTTGTGTTTGCTTAGATCTAATGAAACCTAGATATTAATTATGTGTTGATTACTTGTTTATTCTTGTCTTGGATGAATGATTTATATGTTAGGCTTAAGAAAACTGGCAGATCTCCAATTGGTAACATGCTTGAACGTCTTAAGAAACATGAACCAACGCGCACTAGGTCTTTATTGGTTGTATTTAATGCATGTGCCACTGTTTACAATCCCTATAGTTGTGTTGGGCATGGTGTAGGAGGAGATAAGAGCTCATAGAATTGGGGAGTTATGTGTGCCACCCCATGAATGGTATTGAGGAATACGATCCGTCATCCATGAAATTATAACAAGTAATTAACGTGTAAAAGATATCTAGGGAGTAGTGAAATATAAATAAACACATTTTCTCCAATTACTGCTCACAACTTCAGTATAAATTAGTTTACTTTCATTTCTAGTATTTTATATTGATTGCATCTTAGTATTGGGTTTGTTGAATAGCAACTAATTCCGCCCACTCTTCCAAAACACGAGATTTTTACTTGCTTTCTAAGAAATATAAAAACACAAAAATAATCATCCCTCACCTTTAGAACTAGTATTTAGGCTTTCTAATCCTAGCGACACTATTCCTAAGCTGAACAATCAATCCCCCGGTACTTGTCACTATAGTATACTACAACGATCAGGTACACTGCCTGGTGGGGGTTGTAAGCTTCTCGAGATCCCTCGAGAGGTAAAGCCTGTTGCGATTCCCACACATCAAGTTTTTGGCGCCGCAGCCCGGAAAATAGTTATTGTCTAGGTTAGAATTTCTTTTTATTAGGTCTACTTGCTAGATTCCTTTCTAGTAAGATTTTAATTTTTTTATTTTTAGGTACTCTTTAGTCTATCTCATTTCTTCGTGCCTTTGTTCGTAACTCTGTACCATCCGACATCATGGAAGGTGGTAACATCTTTGAACCCGTCATCCCACCACAACAAAACCCACCATTAGAACCCCTTATGCCCAGAACCTTAGGAGAGTATTCCCGACCTAGCCACCAAGGCTACCGAAACACCATTGAGCTCACCGGAGCCAATGTGACCCCCTTGCGATCCGACACCATCCGGTTGGTGCAAAGCGGATGTGCATTCCATGGACTTCGTTCTGAAGATCCAAACCAACATCTTAAGGACTTTCTCAAAATCGAAGATTCCATAGACCTAGATGTTGAAACTAGAGAGACTACCCGTTTGCGCCTATTCCAATTCTCTCTACGGGATCAAGCTAGTCAATGGCTTGAGCGTTTACTCGCGGGATCCATCACCACATGGGATAACCTCACCAATCGCTTCCTTACTCAATTCTTCCTACCGGGGAAGACTGCAATGCTTAGAAATGACATTCTGATGTTTTAACAGCAGTAGGGTGAAACTTTCTACGAAGCTTGGGCCCGTTTTAAGAATCTCCTCCACAAGGTCCCTCATCATGGTATAAACCTTTGGTTATTAGTCCAGATTTTCTACGACCATGTTGACTATCACACTAAGCGCACAATTGATAGGGCTGCGGGAGGTAAACTGCGTGATAAGAACGCCGAGGAGTCCTGTGCAATTATCGAGGAGCTCGCCACTGATAATCAGGAAATGTGGGAGTTTAATCATACAGTGGAAGCAGCTATCAATGTAGTCTCAACATCTAGAGGGACCACCAAAATCCCCGATGAACTCCTATGCAAACTCGAGGCAAAATTTGACTATTTTGAGGAAAGGCAAAGGAGGGCTTTAAGTCCTAGACAAGCTACTGTCAATTCTGTCTCAAAACCAACTTCGGCACCATTATCTGAGTCACCTTCCAGAGAGCATGTCGAGACTTTTCAGAGGAGCACCCCACCTTGTGCCCCTCCCAAGGAACTTAGCTCGGAGTTTGAGGCTAGGATGAGAGAATATATGGCAACTCACTCAGATCGGCTTGCTAGATTCGAGGAAGCAGTTTATAAGCAAAAAGAGGAGATACAGGAGAAAATGAATGAGATGATGAGTCTATTGGAGGAGTATGCCAACCAGAGAACCCCCGAACGAATACTGCTAAGGAAAGAAAGCGCCACTCCCACCACCCAATTTGTTAACTCCATCACCATTGTCCGTAAAGATAACGAGAAAGTAGAAACCCCTGCTAAACAGACCTTAGAGAAACCACCAGAATCCCAACCTTTGGGTTACTACCTGAAACATGATATAAACAAAAACATCATAACAAATTGGATTAAGGGTGATGGGCGTAACCAATCCTCCGGACAGGTTCCTGAGAAAGAGGAAGAAGAGAAAGATGAGTATGATACGCTTCCTGGAGGATCAGTATTCGAGAGGCTATTGGTACAAAAAGTGGCTACTAAGCAGGTAGCATGCGGGAACTTTGTAATACCAACGAGCATCGGGGACTTGAAACATCTTAGTGCTTTCGCCGACCAAGGATCGGAAGTAAATCTTATACCCCTAACTATTTACATCCAACTAATGTCAAAAATGCCAGCACCTACTCGTGTTAGATTATCTCTTGTTGGACACTCGTACGTATACCCCCTAGGAATCGTAGAAGAGATATTAGTTAATGTTGCAGGATTAATGTACCCCGTTGATTTTATGATCATCGATGATAAAGGGGATGGATGCATGCCAATAATCCTTGGGGCACCATTCCTCACCACCGCTAGGGCTGTCATTAAGTATGAAGGTAGGAAGATTGAGCTTAAATCTGGAAATTGAAAGATTAGCTTCCCCATGACCCCGCGAAGTGGGCATGAGAATTTGAGTTAGAGAATGATCAAAAACAACATTGGCACGACACCCATTCGTGTTCAGAATAAGATTCTTCCATGGGAAGCAAGAATCAAAAGCTATAAGAAAGCTAAGAATGAAAGAAGAAAAATCATTAAGGTTCAGGTTGAACTCGAACATACTCGACCCGCAAAAAATCATACACCATTTGAGGAAGGGAACTTGGTGCTCTTGAGACACTTGGAAAAAACAATACCACCCGATAAACCAAGTCCTTGGTGGTATGGGCCATTCACAATCGAAGGATTAAGCCAAGATGGGGTAGCTAACTTGAGAAGCAAATTAGGTGGAATGGTGATTGCGAGCATCGATAGATTGAGGCACTACCACCATAATAGTAATGATCGCAACTACATGGGGTATATCATTTCAAATGATGAGATCACGTTTTAACCCATGACCTTGAGTCTAGCTACAAGACTCGTAAATAAAGAAAAGCGCTTCTTGGGAGGCAACCCATGTTTTGTGTGATTTTATTTGTTTGTTTGTTATTTGCTTCCGTATGCATGCTTTATTTTTATTGTTGGTAGATCATGTTTCTAAACTAAAATGTGGAAATACTTTGCTTTTTCGTTTTGACCTAGTTTTAACTCCACCTAAAGGTATTTTTGCAAAAGATAAGTGTAAGGGGAAACCCCAAATATGTTTTTAAGAAACAAACCGATCATGATTCTCCATAATATTAAATGAGCATGTATATTCGTATTTGTTAGAGTCAAATGCTTGTATTGAGTCATAATGAAGTTTTGCAGGATTTTCCAGGAAGTAGGACCAAGTTTTTCCAGAAATTTTCCGGAAACTTAACATAAGGATTTCTGCAGGTCAATTCTGACGGCGTCAGGGGTTTACTCTTGATGGCGTCAGGAGTTAGAATCTGGAAATTTTGCTGGTTTTGTTTTTCTAACGGAGTCTTATGGTTTTTGTGAATTATTAAGTTTTATAATCTCCAGGAGATCTGCAAACTTCATTCCACAAGCATTATATCTTATCTTGTTTTCTAGGATTTAGAAACTTATATAGGATGCCGCCGATTTTACGCGAGGTTGTCTTGTCTATTTTGTCAGGTTTTACAGGTTATGTATGACAAGGAGATGATTTATATTCTGGAAGGGAAGCTTTGATTGTTCATTTTCTTGGAGGAAGATTTAACCTGGACATCCTATTATCCATACCGAGCGAATCAGGGTAGTATTTGATTTCATTCTCTTTACTTTTTTACTTTTACATTCTTTACTTGAACATTGGGGACAATGTTCAACTTAAGTGTAAGGGGAGGGTAAAAAGATGATACCTTACATATGCACTTTTGCTTGAGTTTGTTTTGTTTGATGGTAGATGTGTAATAAAACTATGAGAAATACTTGTTAGTGCAATTTTAGCGCTAAATTTAAATTTTTTTACAACATTTAGGAGTAAAACTTTAGCCATAGCAAGCGTCTCATGGATAGGAGATTGTATGACTAGCACATAATCGTATATTCAGAAAAATTTTCCACCCAAATATGTGAGGTTCACCTTTAGATTTGATAGGAAAAGCATTTATTATTAGTGCTTATGAGTGTACCGGTAGCATTTAGATTCTAGAACTTGCGTTAGTGATGCATCCCGAGACCGCTAGTGAGACTACATTCGTGTGGTAGGATTTACTACATGATAAGAGGCATTAGGATTACCCTTGTGTTAAACCCGTATTATAATTACTTGACCATTTAAGTCATATTACTTGGCTAGTTAAGTCAACTAATTTTTCCCACACCCTTAGCGTTGTACTCATTTTTGTACACGATACCCCTAGTACACCCCTCCGAGCCTATCTTTTCGTTTCTAACTTTAAGCATTTTACTTAAAGGAAGAATTTGTTACACCCCACTTAAATGTACAACCAAATCGCCTTAGCCTTCCGTGTATGCGCTCATTTTTAGTGCATTATTGTTATTTGTTAAACCCTAAGTTAACTTTCTATTTGATTACATGGTTGCTAAGTCGAGTGATATCCTTGTACATATTGTTTTGGGATGATTGGGACTCATGGGTAAGTACTTATTTTATGGAGTAATGGGGAAGAACATCATTTATTACCCCCCATATGTGCGTTAATTTTAAAAGTGCTCCAAGTGTTTTGATTTTCTTAATTCGAGTCAATAGATTAGTTTATTGTAAAGTATGTAAAAATTCAAGTGTAAGGGGAATTCTCATCCCCTATGATGTAATATTTTGGATGGTAGGGTAAGAGTGTATGCACACAAAAAAAAAAAAAAAAAAAAAAATCAAGAAAAAGAAAAAAAAAATAGAAAAAGGAAAAAGAGAAAAAACATACGGACTACCTTCCCATTTTTATTCTATGTTCATTTTATGTTTTTGTTATTTTTCATTTATTAGCTTAAGTCGAGTCTAGTCTTGGCTTAGCAACGCCACATTGTACATGTAATTAACCAAGATTGTTAACTCGCCACCAGTAAAACTTCCTTTATCCAACAAAACCGTGTATTTCATATCCCTACACCTAACGTTACAACCCTTTAAAAGACCTCTTTGATAGTTTATCCTAGGTGCTTACGCCATGTTGTGAAGGTTTGATCCTTTCCCAAGCCTATGGTAATCTATTTTGCTATGACAGGTAGTGAGAGATATCTTCCATTTACATATTGTAATTTACACTTTATTACACCCGAGAGATGTGAGTATCTAAACATTATTTGTGAGGTGCTTGTGTATGACCTCCGTGCTCATCTATTGGTCTTTAGTGGAACGATTATTTGTTGTAATTACTTTTATATTAGTGTTAAATGACCCCTAACTTGTCTTTTCAGTAGAATAAAAGCGCATTTGCTTGAGGACAAGCAAATCTCAAGTGTAAGGGTATATGATGAGGCTAAAAATGATCCGTTCTTAGGGGGTCATTTAAGCCCGAATCCGAATTTATTTGATCAAATATTGCCCTAAATCGTTCCTTTTGTGATTTTAGGTACTTTGGGAGTGAAATCTGGAAAAGGAAGCAATTCGGACGTTTTTGGAGCATGAAAGTGAAGAAAACGCCAAATTCTTAATTTTCCATGCTGGGAACAGTGCATGACGGCATCAAGAGGAGTTTCCTGACGGCGTCAAGAGTAAAAGTCCATGACGACCCAGAAGAGTTTTGACGGCGTCATGAGGCTAGGGCGTCAATAGTTAAAGTCGTGACGGCCTGGAAATGCAATGTTCTTGACGGCGTCAAATGTAGATCTAGGCAGTCCGAGGATTGTTTTGGCGGCGAGGTGACGGCGTCACCTATTTGGTCTTGACGCCGTCAGACCCCTTTTCCTATATATAGTTTTCTAATTTTTCACATTTAAAAAGAGAGAAGTTTTGGGAAAAACCCTAAGTACGATTTTGGTGTAACTTTACAGGTTTTTCAAGGGTTCCAACCCCTTGATACCTTGCATGATTAATCAAGATAAGTGTTCTTATAATTCAATCAATATGTCTATGTGTTGGTTGTCTATATCATGTTCTTGTCATAATTCCATCATGCTAGGCTAGATCTCTTTTGTGTTTGCTTAGATCTAATGAAACCTAGATATTAATTATGTGTTGATTACTTGTTTATTCTTGTCTTGGATGAATGATTTATATGTTAGGCTTAAGAAAACTGGCAGATCTCCAATTGGTAACATGCTTGAACATCTTAAGAAACATGAACCAACGCGCACTAGGTCTTTATTGGTTGTATTTATTGCATGAGCCACTGTTTACAATCCTTATAGTTGTGCTGGGCATGGTGTAGGAGGAGATAAGAGCTCATAGAACTGGGGAGTTATGTGTGCCACCCCATGAATGTTATTAAGGAATACGATCCGTCATCCATGCAATTATAACAAGTAATTAACGTATAAAAGATATCTAGGGAGTAGTGAAAACTAAGTAAACACATTTTCTCCAATTACTGCTCACAACTTTAGTATAAATTAGTTTACTTTCATTTCTAGTATTTTATATTGATTGCATCTTAGTATTGGGTTAGTTGAATAGCAACTAATTCAGCCCACTCTTCCAAAACACGAGATTTTTACTTGCTTTCTAAAAAATATAAAAACAAAAAAATAATCATCCCTCACCTTTAGAACTAGTATTTGGGCTTTCTAATCCTAGCGACACTATTCCTAAGCTGAAGGATCAATCCCCCGATACTTGTCACTATACTATACTACAACGATCAGGTACACTGCCTGGTGGGGGTTGTAAGCTTCTCGAGATCCCTCGAGAGGTAAAGCCTTTTGCGATTCCCACGCATCATAAGTCCTTTTTTTACGTTTACTTCTACATTGTTTATTTCTATTTTGTCTCACAACTAAACACAGTTACACAAACGTATCATGGTTAACACAAATTACTTGATTGAAAACAACATGCTTCAAACAAAACCTGTGACAAAGTTTCAACAATGGTATTAGAGCCCACGTTCTGATCCTTGGGGAAGCAGTTACAAAGAAATACCATACACACCCAAAAGAAACATTATTTACAAAGACAAACAATCCCAAACACCCCACAGTGGCCCAAACACAAAAAATACATTTCCCCTAAGGGAAAGCAGTTACTCAAAAAAAAGTAGAGGAAGTTGTCTCATAAAATTCTCTGAAAACAACAAAACCACCAGTGGGAAGCAATTACAAGCAAATAGGAGTAACCAGTGGATTGTCTAGAAAAATGAGGCGTGCACGTTGTTATGTTTGTAAGAAAAGAGGGCATGCGTATTAGCAGTGTGTGAATAAGGAGAAAGAAGTTATTTTAGAAGGCAAGGAACCAAGTGCTATGAATCCTACAACAACAATGATACCAAAAGTTCATGAAGCCTTCAAGTTTGAACTAGAATGTGTTCATGTTACTACGGATTTTATGGTAGAAGGCTTGGATAAAAGGAACTGGGATGATATATGGTACGTTAGCAGTGATTATAAGAGACACATGAGTCCCATGAAGCATTTGTTCAAAAGAATGATACAAAGATTCAAGGTCGAAGGTACACAAGAAAAAGAAAGAAAGTTTATTGTTTTTTATGGAGTATGAGAGGTGTTTGTGGAGACAAATAAAGGAAGATTGTTAGTATATAATGTACTTTTTACACCAGAAATTACATTAAGCATTCTCAGTTTGGGTCAATTAGAAGAGCATGGATACATGGTGAGTTGTGAGGGCAACAGGTGCAGGGTGAAATACACGTTTGATAACATAGTAGAAGAAGCATTTGAACAAGAAAACACCATAGAAGACGAAGATGAGAAAAGCATCAGAGAAAGCCGTAACAGATTCTTAGATGTCTATTTTAGGTCTTTGGATATAAATGAAGAGTGCTCTTTGATCATGGGTATGGAAGAATTAAAGATGAACAAGGAGGATGAACAAGATTATGTAGACAGTGATTATTTAAGTATGAATGGGAAACTATACTTCATGAAGGTAAATACTTTCCAAAGGTTTATTGCATTCTTAGATTTGATAAAGATAGATAAACTAGTTTATGGGAATTGTGAAGTATTGAAAGGAAAATTCATTGAAATGATTGAATGGTTCTATTTGGTATACTTAAAACAAGAAGTGCTAGGAAAATTACCACCAGTTATACGGGTAATTAGGATAGATTTGTTGGGTATGTATAAGTTTGTAGATGCATTGGGTGGGTACATGGAAGTAACATTCAGTGATAAATGGAACCAAGTTGCAAGTTTACTAGGATTGGCATATGAACATCATGAGACAGTCAAGGAAGTGTATAAGGAATACATTGCCATGGTAAAAGTGTACTATGAAGAAGCAAAAAGATCAATGCATGGAAAACGAGACAGTGTGGCAGAAAATGGCAAAGGTACTGCAGACATTGAAGGACCACACGTTATTGCAAAGAAGGATGCTGAAGTACAAGAGATGCTGGATGAAACTCCAAAGAAAAAGGAGCAAGACTAAGAAGGATGATGTAACCATGGAAGATGTCAGAAGTGGAAGCAATTATGAACCAACAACTGAAGGAAATGAAGAAAGCACAAGCAGCAGTGATGACTTTATCATCATCACATGAAGATGGAACCAGGAAGGACATGGAAGTTGGCATTAAAGCATTAGGAGGGAGAATGTGATCCTATGTTAATGCTTGTAATGCTTTAAGACAATTTACTTATGTTTTTATTAATGTTTATTAAGTATGGGTCAAAAAGGGTCAAAAGGCACATGTAATGTTTGGTTAATTCGTTAAACCAAACAGGCCTTATTAGTTAGTTATAAGAAATGACAGTTATTATGGTTGTTAGTTACAAACGGTTACTTGTGAAAAGACACAATGGTTGACATCGTAAAGTTGTGTCGATTCTCTAAGTATATATAGATTAGGATCGAGTCAATTAATATAAGTCCTTTTTTACTTTTACTTCTACATTGTTTATTTCTATTTTGTCTCACAACTAAACACAGTTACATAAATGTATCATGGTTAACACAAATTACTTGATTGAAAACAACATGCTTCAAACAAAACCTGTGACAAAGTTTCAACAGTTCACAACTAACATGCCACAAACACAAGTGAAAACTTTTAACATTACTTTTTAGTGCAAATGCTAGATGTCTCAGGAGTCTTCCAAATGGGTTCATGCAACCCCCCTTACCTAAAGTGACCCGTTTGACATAATTCAATTTTTACCCATTCAAAACATCTAGTAAAAAGCAACATTGCAGTTTTTCATTGGTTCACGGACAAGGTTTCCTTGAAACAAATGCTTTCATACGGTAAATTGGTATTATTACGGGTGGACAACTCTAACTATAATTAAGTCGTTCTTTGATTGTACTATCTTTCATACGGTAAATTGGTATTATTGCAAAAGTATATTATGCTATTTTAAGTTTGAAATAAAATATATTGTTGAGTATCTTCTCAAACTTAGCGACAACTATTGCTGTCATCATTTCAAACTTAAATCCTCCTAATTGCGTTCTTTTAAGATTCGATGGACAATCATTAAGTTGATAGTCTTGTCCACATTGCTTTTTATGAAGGGTATGGAATGCATTATTAAATAGGTGGAAGAGAGGTATGAAAACTAGTCACCGGGAGCTTGAAGTCAGGTTGAAGAGAGGTATAAAAACATATCAACATAGAAGGTATAGAATGCAATATCAAATCAGGAAAGTGTTACTTTCTATAGTGCCCAAAATCTTTGCTAAAAGGCCATATGTCAATTTTCAATGACATATATTATTGAAATTGTGATAAATAGTAATATAGAAGGAATATTGAATTCTTGGCTAAGGTGTTCGTTCCCTTACTAATTTATACAGTAAAATGGGAATTATGTTTCTTTGATGCTAATTGACAACACATGTTATAACTGCACATTTATGAACTATCAGGATTCTGCGATCAACATGTGTTGTAAATTCTGTTTCTGCATAAATTGTTGCCCAACCAAAAAGTGAAATCATGTTTTTGTCTAAATTCCCTTAACAAAATAGAATTTTCATTAACGTGTGAGGAATAAACTTATGAATCCAGTTTGCTAGTCCGTGCTTGTTATGATTTTAGTCTTCATGTTAGCTTATAAATAAGTCTAGGGGTTAGAGTGTTAAGCTTAAACTTATCTTAGTCAAGTAGGAGTCGGTATGGTTGGCTTGTGCCCCAAGCCCAACCCGTGTCCTTGTAACAGCCGACTATGAGTCCATATTGGAGTCAGTTTTACCTTCCCCTTCATCTCTATAAAAGGAGGTGGGGGGGATGGGTTTGTACGTCATTCTTTCAATACTAATCAAAGGTTCGATTAGGGTTACTTACTTGTGCATCGTTCTTTACTTTCTGTCGATATAAGCTGTGAGTGTGTCGACTTCGAGATCGAAGTAATCCGCTCTAGTAATCAGGTTGTAGGTTATCGATTACTACAAATGGTATCAGAGCTCGGTTCGCGGGGTTCGCTGGTTATCTAGGATCGATCAAGAAGGGTTCTTCTTTGGTGTTCGGTTTCTGGAAGGAGCAGAACGGTGGGTTTCTGTTTGGGCTACCAGGTATAATCGATAACAAAGGTGCTTGTTGTTCAGGTTATTGATCGACAAGGAGCAGCAGATTGTATTATGTTTAGATCGACAAAGAAGTTTTTCGGATCTATTTTTTTGTTTGCGGCGTCTAAAGAAGAAGAAAACTGAATCAGTAACAAGTGGTTGGTTTTTTATTTATTTAAAAAGTCAACTTTCAAATAATAATATCTAATACTTGGTATAGAGTTTAGTATATTATTATTATTGAATGATAATAGTTAGGTATATTATTATTATTATTATTCGATAAAGGATTAAATAATTTCAAGGGTATTGCACAAAGGGACTTTGTTGGTTTGTGATTGTGAGGTTTTTTCACAAGGTTTAGCAAATTAATAAAGGGATTAAAGAATGACGGGAGCCAAGTTTGAGATCGAGAAATTCGATGGAACTGGTGATTTTGGGTTATTGAGAGTCAAGATGTGTGCTTTATTAATCCAACATGGATGTGAAGCAGCCCTGGAGGTTTTTCCCGCGAATATGGATGCTACAGCAAAAGCTGAGCTAAACAAGAAAGCTCATAGTGCCATGATTTTATGTTTAGGTAACAAGGTTCTGAGAGAAGTTACCGGGGAGACGACTGCAGCGGGGGTTTGGACCAAGCTCGAGACTTTGTACATGACAAAGTCCTTGGCCAATAAGTTGTAGCTAAAGAAGAAGTTGTATACATTCTACATGCCGGATGGACGTACGATTTCCGAGCATATAGATGAGTTCAACAAAATTGTTCTTGATTTAGCAAATATTGAGGTAAAATACGAGGATGAAGATCTTGCTTTATTATTACTCACTTCTTTACCAGCATCATACGAACACTTTGTGGATACCTTGCTTTATGGACGGGAAGCTTTGACTTTGGAGGATGTGATGGCCACACTGAATTCAAAGGAAATCAAAGAAAGATCTAAGGCGAAGGGGGATGATGGTGAAGGGTTATATGTGAGGGGAAGAACTGATCGCAGGAATTCACATCAGTGTAGGGGAAAGCCAAGATCTAAGTCTCGAGGTGGAAGACTCATGTGCTATATTTGCCAGTCTGAGGAGCACTTGAAGAGAAACTGTCCGAAGAATAATCGCAAGAAGTCAAATGGTTTCGTCAAGAAAGATGATCAGCCAAGCTCCAGTGGTTCGATTTATGACGGTTCTGAGGTGATGATGTTTATGAGTGTAGAAGCCTTGTTAGATTGGATTATGGATACAGGAGGGTCATACCACATGACACACAGGTCAGACATATTTTTTTATTTTCTAAAATGTGATGGGGGCAGGGTATTGTTGGGTGAGATCAGAGGTATTGGCAAGGTAAGGGTACAACTGAAAGATGGGTCAAGTTTTGTATTACACAATGTCAGCTATATTCCTGAATTGAAAAGAAACTTGATATCGCTGGGAAATCTTGAAAAAGATGGATATACAGTAAAAATGTTGTCGGGCAAAATCAAGGTGATTAATGGTTCTAGGGTCATTTTATCTGGAATCCGAAGGGATAATTGTGTATTTTCTTTGGATGGCCATGTAGTGGCGGGTGAGCTTAATGCTAGTGTCAAAGAAAAAGATAGTCTTGCGCAGGTTTGGCACAAAAGGCTGGGACATATCAGTGAGGCGGGACTTCAGGTGCTAGAAAAGCAGGAGCTGTTTGGAAAGAAAAGTCTAGGTAAGCTTGATTTTTGTGAGAATTGTGTTCTGGGAAAGTCACATCGAGTCAGTTTCGGTGTAGGAAGGCATACTACTCAGGGAGTGATAGACTATGTTCATTCAGACTTGTAGGGTCCGTCTCAGGTGGAATCATTGGGAGGTAAGAGGTATTTCTTATCTATCGTTGACGATTGTTCCAGGAGGGTATGGGTTTATATTCTCAGGTTTAAACATGAAGCATTTGGAAAGTTGAAATTGTGGAAGCAATTAGTAGAGAATCAGACTGGGAGGATGGTTAAGACGCTAAGAACATATAATGGTCTTGAGTTCTGTAACCGGGAATTTGAGTAGCTATGCACTAAGAGTGGGATTGCTAGACATTTGACAGTTGCCGGGACGCCGCATCAAAATGGATTATCGGAATGGATGAATAGAACTCTCATGGATAAGGTACGTCGTTTATTAATTCAGTCTGGATTCCCCAAGACCTTCTGGGCGGAAGCGACATGTACGGCCGCATACCTTATAAATAGGTCACCAACGACAGTGATTGAGAAAAAGACACTGATGAGGCGAAAAATGAACCGTTTTTAGGGGGTCATTTAAGCCCGGAATTGAATTTATTTGATCAAATATTGCCCTAAATCGTTCCTTTTGTAATTTTAGGTACTTTGGGAGAGAAATCTGGAAAAAGAAGAAATTCAAACATTTTTGGAGCATAAAAGTGAAGAAAACGCCAAAGTCTTAATTTTCCTTGCTGGGAACAGTAGGTGACGGCGTCAAGAAGAAAATCTTGACGGTATCAAGAGTAATTTCCATGACGGTCCAGTACATATTTGACGGCGTCACAAGGTAGGGCATCAAGAGGAAAAAGCATGACGACCTAGAGGCACATAACACTTGACGGCGTTAGATCTGGATCAAGGCAGTCTGAGGAGTATTTTGGCGGTGAGGTGACGGCGTCACAAAATTGTTCTTGACGCCGTCAGACCCTATTTCCTATATATAGTTTTCTAATTTTCACATTAAAGAGGGAGGAGTTTGGAGAAACCTTAGGTCCGAACTTAAAACGAATTTTTCAGGTTTTTCAAGGGTTCTCAGCCCTTGATATCTTTCCTGTGTAATTGAGATAAGTATTCTTTTAATTCAATCAATATGTCTATGTGTTGGTTGTCTATATCTTGTTCTTGTCTTAATTCCATCATGCTAGGTTAGATCTATCTTGTGTTTGCTTGGATCTAATGAAACCTAGATGTTAATTATGTGTTGATTACTTGTTTATGGTTGTATTGGATGAATGAATTCGATGTTAGGCTTAAGAAAACTGGCAGATCTCCAATTGGTAACATGCTTGAACGTCTTTGGAAACATGAACTGACGTGCACTAGGTTTTATTGGTTGTATTTAATGCATGAGTAAATTCTAATGATCCCATGTTAGGAGCTTCTTAGCCGGCTCGACATAGGAGTGAAGTAGGCACTCATAGGATTGGGGAATTAAGTGCGCCACCCCATGAATGGTATTAAGGAATACAATCCGTCATCCACGCAACTATAACAAGTAATTAACATGTAAAAGATATCTAGGGAGTAGTGAAATCTAAGTAAACACAATTTCTCCACTTATTGCTCACAACTTTAGTATAATTTAGTTCATTTTCATTTTCTAGTATTTTATTTTGATTGCATCTTTAGTATTGGGTTAGTTGACTAGAAACTAATTCTGCCCAAATCCTTCAAACCCGAGATTTTTACATGCTTTCTAAAAAATATAAAAATACAAATAATCATCCCTCATCTTTAGAACTAGTATTTAAGTTTTCTAATCCTAGCGACCCTATTCCTTGCTGAACGATCAATCCCCCGATACTTGTCAATATACTATACTACAACGATCAGTTACACTGCCTGGAGGGGGTTGTAAGCTTCTCAAGATCCCTTGAGAGGTAAAGCTTGGTGCGATTCCCACGTATCAAGTTTTTGGCGCCGCAGCCCGGGGAATAGTTATTGTCTAGGTTAGAATCTCTTTTTATTAGGTCTACTTGCTAGATTCCTTTCTAGTAACATTTTATTTTTATTTTTAGGTTTTCTTTAGTTTATCTTATTTCTTTGTGTTTTTGTTCGTAACTCTTCACCACCCGACATCATGGACGATGGGAACATCCTTGAACCCGTCATCCCACCACAACAAAACCCACCACTAGAACCCTTTAGGCCCCGAACCATAGGAGAGTATTCCCGACCCAGCCACCAAGGCTACCGAAACACCATTGAGCTCACCGGAGCCAATGTGACCCCCTTGCGATCCGACACCATCCGGTTGGTGCCAAGCGGATGTGCATTCCATGGACTTCGTTCCGAAGATCCAAACCAACATCTTAAGGACTTCCTAAAAATCGTAGATTCCATAGACCTAGGTGTTGAAACTAGAGAGACAACCCGATTACGCCTATTCCAATTCTCTCTACGGGATCAAGCTAGTCAATGGCTTGATCGTTTACCCGCGGGATCCATCACCACATGGGATGATCCCACAACTCGTTTCCTTGCTCAATTTTTCCCACCGGGGAGAACTACTAAGCTTAGAAATGACATCTTGATGTTCCAATAACATCAAAATGAATCTCTTTATGAAGCATGGACTCGTTTCAAGGACTTACTCCAAAAAGTCCCTCATCATGGCATAGATCTATGGCTCCAAGTCCAAATTTTTTATGACCATATCGATCTCTCCACGAGGCGAGCCATTGACCAATCGGCCGGTGGTAAGCTACGTGATCTAAGTGCGGAACAATCATGGGAGCTCATAGAAGATCTTGCTCTCTATGACAACGAAAGTTGGAATGATCCTCGTGATTTGAACAAAACAGTCAAGGAAATATCTTTGCCTTCGAACAATTCTAGCACTTCAGACCGTAGGATCATGGAACTTGAGGACCAAGTCAAGTTTGTCATGAAATCTTACGAAGCTCCTAAGCCTTCAAGCCAAGTGAACAAAAGCACTTCGTCATGCGAATTATGCAGTGGTCCCCACGACACTCGTGATTGTGTGGAACTCCTATGAACAGCTTTTGCGGACTATGCATCCACGCGTACCGACGAAGCGGGAGATAAGTGGTACACTTTCAAGCCCGAGCCGAACCCTTACGGTGATTCATACAACCCCTCTTGGAAAAATCACCCAAACCTTAGGTGGAAACAAAATCAACCCAATTCTTCCAATCCGCCTAATCGTTATCAACCAAACGGTCCACCCTCCAACCGTACTTTCAACAACAATCCTTCTAACAATTATGGTAGTACCAACAATATTGAAGGATTGATGTCAAGGTTCATTGCATCTCAAAAAGCTCGCATATCTAAGTTTGAAGCTGATTTCAAACAAAAGCAAAGCGAGATGACCACCAAAATTGACGCATTGTTGAAAGTTCTCAATGACCGAGAAATGGGAGCACTCCCAAGTGACACGGTCAAGAATCCGAAACTAAACGTTAATTCCATATCTTCAGTTTTGTCACCCACTTCGTGTCCACAATACTACTCGGTTAAATCAACGAGCACGTGTTTCATACAAAACCAAATTCTTTAAAAGGACCAATCAAGTAAAACACCCGGACCGGTCAAAAGTATAGTTGAAACACCTCCTACGCAAGACCTTGACGATGAATTCAAGGAACTTCACCTTGAACGCCCCGTCATTGATGTCTTAGCCCGTGCTCCCTACTATAGTGCCCTCCTAGAAAAATACGAGAAGTTTAAACTAGGTAAAAATGGGACCGCCTTCGTTCAAAACAAGTTGCCTAAAAAGCTTGATGATCCGGGTATATTTGTTTTGCCGTGTAAGATAGGAAGATCCGAAGCTTTCGACACACTAGCCGATTTAGGGTCAAGCCTCAACTTGATTCCCTTGTCCTTATTCATTGCTCTTAAGCTAGGAAAGTTAGAGGAAACGGAGGTATTGATAGGGCTAGCGGATGGGAGTACTGCCCACCCGGTTGGAATGATTAAGGATGTAGTTGTTCACATAGGAAAGTTAACTATATTAGCGGATATTCACGTCCTAGACATGGTTAGTGACACTACATGCCCATTATTGGTAGGAAGAGGATTTTTAGCAACCGCTAGCGCCATGATAGATTTTAAGGAGTCTAAGATAGCGGTAGGTGAAGGAGATACTTGGTCAGTGTACGATGTAAAGAAGCATAGTTATGATTGTGATGATGAACCGACATCGCATTGGGTAGAGATGAATAGGAGACCGTCTAGATATGGACCTTGGATAGAAAGGAACTTTATAGGACCTCAATGCCCATTTTATCTAGAAAAAGATTTCATTGAGAAAACACATTCGGTGGAACAACTCATAGCTAGAGATGAAGAGCTAGATCCCTTTGAGGACCCCTTAGTCATTAGGAAGATGATTGAGTTCTTGAGCGTAATGCCTATTAATATAGAGATGAATAAGTGGAAAAGAGAGGGAGACAAGTGTAAATGGAGGTGGGAAAAGCCACCTAAAGAAGGTGATGGATCATGGCATATGAGGATGACTTTGTATGATCCGGATGGAGAAAAGTTTGAAAGGTCATACCATATTAAGGAAACCGATAGGAAGTTGAAACCTAAGTTTGAACCCAAAGATGTCCTCAATGAGGAACTCACCCGTATCACGTATTAACCCATGACCTTGAGTCTAGCTACAAGACTCGTAAATAAAGAAAAGCGCTTCTTGGGAGGCAACCCATGTTTTGTGTGATTTTATTTTGTTTGTTTGATTTGCTTCCGTATGCATGCTTTATTTTTATTGTTGGTTGATCATACTTTACGTTGTTGTTTTGGCCTAGTCTTAACTCCACCTAAAAGTATTTATGCAAAAGATAAGTGTAAGAGGAAACCCCAAATGTGTTTTTAAGAAACAAACTCGATCATGATTCCCCACAATATTAATGAACATGTATATTCGTATTTGTTAGAGTCAAATGCTTGTATTGAGTCATAATGAAGTTTTGCAGGATTTTCTTGGAAGTAGGACCAAGTTTTTCAAGAAATTTTCCGGAAACTTAACATAAGAATTTCTGCAGATCACTTCTGACGGCGTCAAGAATTAATTCTTGACGACGTCACGTGTAAAAATCTGGAAATTTTACCGGTTTAGTTTTTCTAACGGAGTCTTATGGTTTTTGTGAATTATTAAGTTTTATAATCTCCAGGAAATCTGCAAACTTCATTCCACAAGCATTATATCTTACTTTGTTTTCTAGGATTTAGTAACTTATATAGGATGCTGCCGATTTTACGCGAGGTTGTCTTGTCTATTTTCTCAGGATTTACAGGTTATGTATGACAAGAAGATGATTTATTTTTCTGGAAGGGAAGCTTTGATTGTTCAGTTTCTTGGAGGAAGATTTAACCTGGCCACCTTATTATCCATACTGAGCGAATCAGGGGAGTATTTGATTTCATTCTTTTTACTTATTTCACTTTTACATTCTTTACTTGAACATTGGGGACAATGTTCATCTTAAGTGTAAGGGGAGGGTAAAATGATGATACCTTACATGTACACTTTTGCTTGAGTTTGTTTTGTCTAATATTAGATGTGTAATAAAACTATGAGAGATACTTGTTAGTGCAATTTTAGAGCCAAATTTAATTTTTTTTACAACATTTAGGAGTAAAACTTTAGCCATAGCAAGCGTCTCATGGATAGGAGATTGTACGACTAGCACATAACCGAATATTCAGAAAAATTTTCCACCCAAATATGTGAGGTTCGCCTTTAGATTTGATAGGAAAATCATTTACTATTAGTGCTTATGAGTGTACCGGTAGCATTTAGATTCTAGAACTTGCGTTAGTGATGCATCCCGAGACCGCTAGTGAGACTACATTCATGTAGTAGGATTTACTACATGATAAGTGGCATTAGGATCACCCCTGTGTTAAACCCGTATCATAATTACTTGACCATTTAAGTCATATTACTTGGCTAGTTAAGTCAACTAATTTTTTCCCACACCCTTAGCGTTCTACTCATTTTTAGTACACGATACCCCTAGTACACCCCTCCGAGCCTATCTTTTCGTTTCTAACTTTAAGCATTTTACTTAAAGGAAGAATTTGTTACACCCCACTTAAATATACACCCACTTTAAGCTTTTTTAGTACACGATACCCCTAGTCCACCCCTAGTACACCCCTCTGAGCCTATCTTTTGGTTTGATCTTTAGTTGGATTTGGTATGATTGTTTGGTGTTGGTCGATTCGTGTTGGAGCCGACGACCCCGTAGGGTCAGTTTGTTTTATTTTGGGTCGAGCTCTATTGAGCTAGCCGCGACCATGGTGGTCTCGGGTGGGACCCACGTGATACTTGGTATATGAATTTGACTCGGGTTGACTTGGTATTTGACCCAAATACAGTTAATTTTTGAGAACCGTTGGTGATGTCGAAATATATATATTTCGGCTAAGTTTGTTTTATGGTTATTATTTATTGATTGGTAACACTTATTATGGCTTATTTGATTTTTAAGAGGTTGACGAGTATTATGGACTCGTGGTATTATTGGAGTTGTGTTGACGAGAAGTGGTTTCGGGGACCGATTGTGAGACGGTCACTTAGATTGACGGAGATAGGTTAGTCGGGTGCCGTAGTCGGACCCTATTGTTGTAGCACGTGGATTGGGATTGTGTTGGACGGAGATATATTGATTTTTATGACATTTTCTTATTACTTTGGACTTGGACAATGAGCCGAGAGTCATGACTCGGACATGTGACCATTTCGTGTAACTCGATAACTATTTACAATTAAAACATAAATAATAAAACTCGTAATAATAATTATTAGTAATATAAACGTTTATATGAATATGTAGATGTGAATAACGGATATATAATTATATAAACGCGTATATTAATAATAACAAAAATCACGAGTCATATTATAAATAATACGACTAAATATATATTAGGCTACGAGAGTAGCGTAATATTATTGGAAGTATTATTATTATTATAAAAATGTGTTATAAAACGAGAAACTCTCGACGATTACTAAACATTAAATAAAATGTCATTTATATATATATATATATATATATATATATATATATATATATATATATACACTAGATTTCTAAGCCCGCCCAATGGGCGGGCATGACTTATAATTTTTCTTTTGATGGTGTTACTTAACGGAATTTCATTTTTAAGGACAGGTGCTTAATTATTATTTTGCTGGTATTAGTTAATGGGAGATTTTGAACAATTCTTATGTTTATCGAATATGAGAAGAAAAAGTTCAAAAGTGGTCTGCAAGAACAACGTATACTACCAAATGACTCAAATGCGATTATACCACAACATGAATATATAAAAATTCATTATTTAGAAAATTAGTTATGAGTCACACTATATACTCAAGCGCTAGAACATTACTAAAAAATATCAACAAACATAACCTTTTAATATGACCCTTGAACATCACCTTTTTTTTTATCCCATGGGTCAGTTTTCTGCAAGAATGCCTAAAATTTGCACAGTCCAGTTCAAGAATGTCGACATTATATTAGGTCTAAAATGCTTTACTTTGGGCATAAATGTTGATGAGCATGTAGCGACAAATGAGTAGTGAATTTCGTTCTTGGGCGGTTAGACTCTAAGGCCAAGTAAGAAACGATTATCAAGGCTGTTATAGACTATATAAACATATTATATGAACAAAATAGTCAAATATGTTGAATTGAAATCAACCTAATACCCTTGAAGCTACAACAAATTTTGCATACGTAGTGACCTGGATACATAAAAATTATTAGAATTGTGTGATTAACCAAATGCAATAGGCACAAAGGCATGATACAAAAGTATCAAATGGATGTCGATGTTAAAGGCAACGATACAAAACTGTGGACATACTCGTTAATCGGTGGTTCTTAAATTCGTACCTCAATGAGTAGAAGTCTAAGTCATGAACAGTGGTCGTGATCAAGTTTCTTAACAACGCCAATTTTACTCCCTTTTTGAAAAAAATGGACAAATAAAGGATTGGTAATTGGTCTCTGACTCCTCGTTTTAACATGGCAAAAGAGATGATTTTTAATAATGTACAATTTTAACACAAAATGTCAATATAAGCCTTAAAAGTACAAAAGATCAGTGAAATATAAGTTGTTTGGTATTCATTTACTTCATAAACTACCTGAAAAGAAGCTGTATAATGATATGCCCTTTCGTCTCTTTTGATCTCCACTGCCGTCATTACAATACTATTTTTCTTTGTGTTGCTCTTTCAAAGGAACCACTCGATCTTGCTTAGTGAGAAACAAAGTATCATGTCATTAGTGACAATCATGTGTCAGAAAATAGTTAGTTACACACCAGTAACGTAACGGGTCAAAACTGTTTGTTTTAATTCTAGTCAAAATGTGCAAACACTTCTTTATCAACTTTCAATTTTATACCTAAAAATGTGCTAATTAATTACAGTAACAAATGAGTTAGCTTTTCAAAATTTCAAAACCCCCTATCCGGGTTTTCCTTTTTTTATATAAAAGAGAAATAGGAACCAGGTATAGTTACTGGATTATGAGCCTTTAACCGCTGTAGGTCATCAGTAAGTGGCTCGTCTTTTAGGACTCTAAAAGAAGTTGGTATAAGATGTTGTTTTCCCTTATTTTTGACTTGTTTTAGGGGTATGTGATTGAGAAGGGCACACTCAGCATTTCAATGAAAAGAGAGTTTTCCATCGACCTTTACTTGCTTACGTGACGGATAGAGGTCGTCTGGTATTTAGTTTATTTTTATTAAGCATGGTATTTTTGTTATACAATAATATGAGTAACATTGTGGAGTTACATTTCTAACGAATGTTTTATCAATGGTTATGCTTAACAGAAGTAATAAAGAAACTAAGATAAAGATCAAAAGATACTTGACAGTGATGAATCCAGTGACTAAGAAGGTTAGTGAAACTTAGAGTTGGCAAAAGGGACGGGTCAATTAATTGGCTCAAAATGGTTTAGGCAACATCAAACAATTTGGCATGTTAAAACGGTTTGGGGTTGGTTGATATGAAACATTCCTTTTCCAAAAAAAAATAAATAAATAAATAAATAAAAAATAAAAAAAAAATACTGAAAGATACTTGACAATCATGGATTCAGTGACTAATGTAGGTTAGCGAAACTTAGAGTTGGCGAGACGGACAGGTTAATTAACGGGTCAAAACGGTTAGCATTTGTTGTTGCGTTTAGTCACACTTAATCTATATAAAACCTATTATTATTAGAGAATAAGATATAGCTAATATTCTAATGCTTATTTTGTTTATATCACTTCTTACAGACAATACCATTTGATTTTGTTAAAGCCCATGAAATGTGGAAATAGCACAATGCGCTCATCCGCCATGAAGGTCGACATTATCTTCTTCGATAAGCTCCCAATTATTTTCATAAAATTCTAAGAATATTTTTCAAAACCAACTACGTCTTTTTTTCGAGAATTCCAAGATCTTTCATAGCACGAAAGGCCTTCACAACTCTTGGATTAGGAGCCATTACTAATTCCTCACATTTTCCTACAAACTTAGACTACCCTCCTCCCATTTGAAAAGAAAAACAATAAATAAGATATAGGCAATGTATATACATTTTCTAAGAAACAACAAAACTGATTTTGCATAGATTAATTAATAAGCTCGTAACATGTTACCACCTTATGATCTTCAAATTCCAATACATTAATTAAGTCGCAAAAAACAGCTTGCAATACATTTACAATGGATTCAATTCTGTGAAGGTCATCCGACTTTACATGTTTCCTGGTAAAATAAACACAACATATTTAATATTTATACACTGATTGTGAGGACAATAGAAAAGTAGTAATACCTAATCCGCTTACCATTGGAAAAGTCAAATCGTATACACCATCTTTCATCTCAAATCCAGAATCATGTATCTTGAGCATTCTTCAGGCAAAAGGCATAGTTAAAAAATTACCACCAGATGCTAATACAAAGTGGTATTAAGCAACGAACCACGTATCTTGAATCCAGAATCATGTATCTATTTGTTAAATTTAGAATTATGAATTCGAGCTAAGCTTATAGTTCATGGTTTTTATTTGTAGGGTTAATCTTTTCAATCTTTTATAAATAGTATTAATGTGTCAAATAGATAGTGACATTAATCATTTAGAAAACTATTTATATCAAAATCATATAGCTTTAAAACTTTAGTTCTAAAGTCTCGCAATCTAGAGGTCACGATTTGCATCCGTATGTCTATTCTAGAGCATGCAACAATTTCAGAACACAAACAATTAAGCTCACAACCCACAACTCCATCCTAATTTCTAGAATATATTATTACCTCTTTAACCTGGTCATAAACCATCGCGAAATCTGACGGAGGCCAACTCAACTTTTGCTACATATACATCGGCAAATTTATTCTATTTGGCAAACCGAGTAACAACTAAACTCGCAAAAGAGCATTGTTCATTTTTATTCTATTTGGCATACCACATCCTGTTGGTGCTCATTATTTCGAGTCGGATAATTATAAGTGGTCCGATTTAAAAGTGTGTTCTAACACGTTAGTTATTCAGACATATTCTCATATAACATTTTCTAAAAAACTTTTTAAACATACGATTGGTATTTAAAGTTGTGTTCTTTATAATCATCAAATGAGCTATTAAAGAATTACAGGTAAATCAAGAAGCAATACTAATTTCACAAACACATATTCCGACATTGTGGTGTCAAATTAACCATATAACATTAAAGATTACACTACATTTTTTTTCTGTTTTTTACCCAATGCTTATGGATTCCTTACTAAAAACTGCTAATAAGCAGAAAAGCACTTCAAGAATAAGCAATCCAAACACCCTAATAATTGGTTCTTTCTCTTATTAAAGTCATATATCGTAACTATTAGTAGGCCGCTAAGATGAAAACACGAAATTGTTACCTCAACTCTCTTCATTTCCATCTCAAGTGTTACACACACATCAGCAGATAATCAGTACGTATTAAAACACTTATACCTGTGCTTGCGCAGTCTCGATACAACGTTTATCAAGCAGAGTAAATGGATGTTCTGGCAGGTTGGGCTTAAGCACATCCAAGAGGAAAGTCGTCGCCTCTGTTATTAGGTTCCTCTGAAAGATTGAATGGGAAAAAAATACTTAAAAATGCTCACACTAAAAATACCTATTCACCCTTTCTTTTAACCTTACTTTGAGGGACTACTACAAAAGACCTCTCAGTATTTCTCGGAAATGTCACATATCAGGATCAGAAGCTCTACAACACTCAAAATAAAAATTTTATTATCTTAAACAGCTACAAACAATATAAGCATATCCAACACTATCATGAGTATCCCTGATATGTAATGAATGAACGCTTAAACGTTCTAAATGATCCACATATCTAAGCCTCATCATAATATTGCAGGTGAACACAGAGGCGTAATAAAAATATAATATTACCTTAACAGCAATACCAAATTTAGCACAATCAATCGCAAGGCGGGTAAATCAATCAATTGTATTCTTTGTCCGTGTTAGTGCAGCAAAACTGGCCTATAATGATGTGAGAGAATATAATACTCCAGTTGCCTGTTGGGTTTGGTTTCTCATTCACAGCACGACTACTTCTGTTTTCAGGACCAGGAACAACAGTCTTTAACTCTGCCATGTTTGTCTGGGATGAAAAATTATCAACTTCCATGTTTTCTTCTGTATTTTCCAGTCTAAGAAAAATACTATGATGCTAATATTGCAGCTAGAATAGCAAAAACATACAGTAGCAAATGGAAAAACACAACACTATTTAAAGGCGACGCTGATATATGTCGATTCAGGTTGTTTAACCTCTGATGGGTCAAGATGGGGACCAACAAAAAGATGTACACCAGCGTATATTTTTCTTTGAATGAATTTCCTTGACACAACCAATATCATTTGTTTTCCCCATGAACAATATCCCCTTAAATTAAAAAAAAAAAAAAAAAAAAAAAAAAAAAAGTTACATGTACTATGTGAAGTATGTTGATTGTTAGAAAAAATATCCTTTTATTTCCATGTGCACCTTTTATGTTTAGAATTCTATACAATCATGATACCGGCATATATACTAATATAAAGGATATGAACAACATAACCTGCAGATGGTTTGCAAAATAAGAAATAACACTTGAGGATTGTTTCACGATAATGTCCTTTTGGGGAATTGTTTACAAACATGGTCTGGTCATGTAATGTGAATGTGTTTAATCTCGTCATAATCATTTTCAGTGGCTCTTCTTTTTAGAGGTCGATCATTTTGTTGCAATACCAAGCCCGTCTTAGCAAATTGCATTTCCCTTCTGCGCTTCTCACGGGCAGTTTCAACCTATGAATATTTAGATGTTACAAATTAACACATTTCCAAAAGTGCAGCTCTTTAAAGCGTTAGACAAAACACTAACCTGGCCTAAATTGCTAAATTGCTGGACGACCACAATAGTGAATAAGCATCGTCCTGGAGTTTGTACTTCCTGTTAAATTTATAAAAAAGGTAAGAATAATTACAACTTTCACAAGGTTCATGTATATGAAATAATTTCACATTATCACTTACTCTAGTGTCTCGAGGCTTTTGGTCAAAAGAGCTGATTTTCCTTGTCCTCCTTCGTATGATAAAAAATCAGTCACATGTAAACCAAATGGAGTATATCAAGCATGACACATATAGACTGATACACAAACCTCAAGCTTCTTGAGTTTTTTGATCTTATTCTTGACCAGATGATTTAGAATATCTAACACATAACATAAGGATCCCATAATCTAAAGCTTACTCAACAGGTAACTCATCTAGGTTTAAGCAATAACTATTAAAAGGATACTTGGGTCCACAACTTCAGTAAAATTATCTGAGTTCGGGAACAAAATATACTATTTTCCCTAAAACAACTATACCACAAATGCATAAGCTTCTTGCACTACATGCACTAATAATGTGCCCATTTTGACCCGTAACCCAGCCCACCTATTTTATCATCTCTACTCGATATTCCCAAACCTCAAAAAAAAAAAAAAAAAAAAAAAAAAAAAAAAAAAAAAAAACTCAAAGAAAACATGAAAAAGAGCAGTAAGTCTAGAAGGTTACATCTCTTGGATATTATGAATGATTTCAACAACAATCTCATAACTGAGTTGTTCCCACAGGCCATCTGAAGCAAAAATTAAGAAAATGTCTGCAACCTGAACATTTAATTATAGTTCAAACCAACTGTCTTTTCAAAAAGACAATCTTGCCAAAATATCATAATAAAACTAATAAAACTTCTTCTGTGTACTTCTATAATAATGGAAAATTAAAGAAGAGAAGGTTTACCTTAGCAACTGGCGCCATCTCAGCAGCAATGTTAATGACATGCAATCATGGACTACAATGAACAGTAGGCATTCGTTTATACAGAAGTGTTCAGATAAACAGTTAGAAGGGATGTGTCCGGGTTAGGGATGGGATCCTCAACATAGGTATCACTTTAATACATTACCTCCTCAGTCATAGCCAGAAACATTCGTTGCAGATAGTGTGCTTCCACATCGTGTACCGCAGAGATATCATTCTTACACTTCAGATTTTCCAAGTTTCAATACCTAAGAATTGGAAAATATTAAGTATGACAAATGTGATATGCAGTGATTAGGAGTTATCATTTTTTTTTTTTTTTTTTTTTTTTTAATTTTTAGAACGGCTGATCATAATTTATTCTTAGCATTCTTAGGCAAATGTCTTAGAGCCACTTTTCACAATATTAGCCCATGTCACGTCTTGTACATGTGCTAATAAACTATACAAACTCAAAAGCAAATGTTAGTCAAGAACATCAAAACCTGCACAAAAACACATTAACATATGCATACACAATAACATAGTTTCATCATTAGGGTAAAAAATTCTTGAAACAATAACTTTTTTACATCTTCGATTTGAGATGAAAGAGACTACTGTTTCATATGAGAGTGAGGAATGAAAGTTTTTAGGTTACAGAATGATATTAGGGTTAGGTTTTCTTGTGTAAAAATATCCGTATGTTTTTTCTAATAAACTGACTAAATTTTATCCAACTAAATTGTAGGGTTATTTAATTACATGCCTTTATCAATAATAAGCTGCAAGATAAATCCCAAAAATTGTGTTGGTACAGTGGTAAAGATGTATGGCAGTTTTACAACCCATGTTCGAATCCTGCTAGCTACATTTTTTTGGGATATAAATTCCGAAATTTATTATTTATTTAATGATGACATAGAAAAAAATTTTAAAAAATTGCTTACATGGAGACAATGTGATGACATGTCAGATAATGAATTACATGGCAATGAGGTGGCGTTTACGTGGCATTATCTACGTGTAACGCCTCCTGTTATATATAATACTAGCTTCATAACCCGCCCGATGGGCGGGTTCGCTTCATAATAATATAGATAATATTAAAAGGAAGAAAATAAACATTGATAAGCGCAAAACATGAAAAAAAAATATAAAATTCTTTAAATAACTTTACGGTTTCAATAAATAACAATGCATATGTTTATCGTACACAAAAAATGGTTAATCAAATCCGACCTAAGACTTCTTTATAAACGACATTTGAAGTGTAGTTGCAATAGTTGTCGTCCTTGTCTAAACATAGAACCTTCAATCCTCGCTTGCTCTTCACTCTTGACATAGCGACATACAGTTGACCATGTGAGAATACTGGCTTCGGCAAAAACAAACCAACCCGTGACAAAGTCTGTCCTTGGCTTTTATTAATCGTCATACCAAAACACACTTGAATTGGAAACTGCCTTCTATTAAATTTGAACGGCATCTTAGTCTCTGAAGGGCTAATAATCATACGCGGAATAGCGCAAATCTTACCAATGTTGCCACCAGATATGATCTTTGCTTCAATTACATTGACTCCCAAACGTTGTACTTGAAGCCTTGTTCCATTGCACAATCCTGCTTTTTGATCAATGTTTCGCATTAACATTACGGGAGTACCAACCTTTAGCCTGATTGCATGATGCGGAACACCGGACATCCTTATACCGTTAAGGAACTCTGTCGTGTATATAGAGTCATCAAAATTTGTATCTGCATCGTCTAAGGCAACAGAATCTGATGATTCATATAGCGTCTCGGCTCCGTCAAGTAAATCAAGCATTCGGTCATTAATCCTATCAACCATTTCATGAGTTGGCGCAAGAATGGCCCTTTCTTGAAAGAACTGAGGGTTCCATAGGTTTTGTAGCAGATTTGGGTATGTTTCACCTATTATTGATCCAACATGATCATCGGATTCTGGAATCAACATTGAATCTGGAAAGACAACTGTGGCGTTCTCTTCATTCTTGCCACCAATTTTCCCATCACCAATGTCTAAAATCCAATCCGCAAATTCTTGAATTTCCTTTTTTTCAGATTCATTAGATCCAGAGCTCAATCTCATGTTGACTGTCAACTTCATTACTTTGCATTGTTGCCAAAGATAAGATGAGTTAATTGTGGCATGTACGACTTGATTACGACTTGCATTAGGAATGACTGGAAGAATCTGTCTAAAATCACCACCAAACAAAACAACTTTTCCGCCAAAAACTTGAGTAGATGGTTCTCCTTGCTCGTCCCTGCTAATATCTCGCAATGTCCTATCAAGTGCTTCATAACAAAATGACTGTATCATAGGGGCCTCGTCCCATATTATGAGCTTTGCCTGGCGTATCAAATCAGCAAGGTCGCTGTCACCAGGTATGTTGCACATTGAGTCTTCAAGAATATTAATCGGAATTGAAAACCGAGAATGTGCTGTCCTTCCGCCTTCCAACAAAAGTGCTGCAATACCGCTCGACGCCACATTTAATACTATATCACCCTTTGAACGTAGGAAAGCTGACATAGTTTTGTACATGTATGTCTTCCCCGTGCCACCGTATCCATATACAAAGAACATTCCACCATTGTTTTTGTCTACCGCATCCATAACAGTTGAATAAATCCCCTTTTGTTCCGATGTCAAGCTACCGTACAATGTCTTATGTTGCTCTTTTAATTCATCTTTATTGTACGCTGTCTCGTCATATATTAACCTGTTATAACCTTCCATCGTATATTCGTTATTCGGATATGGCATTTTCAAGAAAGACTTTAAACTCTTATTGTTACACAGTAGCATGCGTTCTATATAAGTTAGACATATATTGTACTTCTGAGTGTCTGAAAGCTGCAAACCTGCAATGTTAAAATACTAAAAGTTAATATACAAATGTGTTACATGTTATGCTTCTACTTAGATTTGACATGAGGGACTTTATTGTTGGCTGTTTGTCTAATGCAGAAATGTAATGAGAAATATGTTTAGCGCCCCTTGACAAATTGAAGAACTATATATACATTTAACATCAATCAATGGTGCTTTGGTAGCAATAAAAAAGGCCATTATATCATGTTGCACACAAATGTGTTATATGTTATGCATATGCTAATGTAACTATGAAATGTAAAAATTAATATAACATACCAGGGTTATTATGCTTTTTGCGCTCAACACTCTCCACGTCCGCAGCCAAAACATGCCAAGTTTTTTCCCATACAACCTCCGGCCTAGACATACTATCTGTCATGAGTAGCATGACAAAGAAAGATCTCAAATAATCGCCCATTCCCCATTGACTCGCTTCCAGAAGTCCGTCGATGTACTCCTTGTCATCTTGCAAAAGACCGCGAGCATAACATGCATCTCTATACGTTGGATACTCCACATCATCATATGTTCTGAGCTTTTCAAAACTTTGCGCACCTCTGACCTTGTTTAGCAATACACGTAAGTAATAATACTCTCCCCAAGAAGGCGGGACGTGATGAATCCTGCCTAAACTCTCACCTCTTTGTCTTAGTGTCCAAATTCTTTTTTGCGCATTCCACACATAGAATTTAGGAATCTCAACGTATAGCAATGTCCTTGCAAATGTATCCGTCTTGTTTAATTCCATCCACTGTAGAAATTTGGTCTCATTAACTGATGACTTTTCAAGTGTATAATCAATGCTATCGCTTTCATCAAATAAGACGGGTTGTTCATTCTTCAAATGAAATGGCAAACGTTCCACACTTGGAGTCCTGTAGTGAATGTCAAATCCATAAATACGCCAAGCTGCTTCACAAGCCGAAAGATATCTACAATCATAGAAATCCTTAATTTCATCGATTTCTTCACCATCTAAAGCAGCCGTAACCCTGTCAGGACCTTTGTTTATATACTTGAACAAATACTTGATTGACCCAACCTGGTTGCACCATTCCACATTAATGTGTGACTGGTACCGCCTGAGCAAGGTTGGGTTGTAAGGAACAACAAAACCGTTATGCAAATCTTTTCCACCTTTCCTTATAGTATTTCCGTCATTTCTTCTCTTATATATTGCATAACCATTGTCATCAATGACCGTCGTTTCGTTAAATTGCTTAGGAAAGTCCTTGGTACATTTGTAATCAACAGTGCAAGGACAGCTTGGATTATCAACACCACATGGGCCATGCATCATGTGATCTGTCACAATCTGATACAACTCAGGGTCCTCGTCCTTATTTGGTATTTCAGCTGAGATATATTTATCGATATTTGCTGTTGTGGTAATCTTATCTTCCGTCTTAAGCCATAGTAAGATGTGAGCGTGCGGTAGTCCTCTCTTTTGAAACTCAATTGTGTAAACAGCTGCATCGTTAAGAAATACATTATGCAAATCAGCATTAAGATAAAAAAAAACGTGTACTATATTAGTCATAAACAAACGCTGATAAAGGTGTTTACTGATATTACCTCCTTTAACACGTCCAAATGTGCGTCGATCCTTTAAATCATGCATAAGGCAGTCCAACTTAATTTTGAATACTCGTGTAATTACATCCGGTCTATCCTCGGATTTCAAACCTCTCGCAGCCATAAAACGATTGATCTCAGGCCAATTAGGGTTACATGTAAATGTTATGAATAAGTCTGGATAGCCATAAAACTTGCAAATTGTCATGGCATCTAAGTAGTTCTGCATCATATACCTGGGACTCCCGGTAAATGACGACGGCAACACCACTTTTCTGCCACGCAATTTAACCCCGGACTCTGGATTCTCTGCAAGTTTTGCCAGCCTAGAGTACGTTTCACTTCTAAGTTCCTTATTATTCTTTTTATTAAAGGACATCCTTTCAGACTCAATCATTATGTAACCATCTACAATAAATTGCTGAAATAGACGTCTTCCGTTTAGCATCATAGAGAATTCATTTGGCCTTTCCTGTATGCGATATGCAAAATACTCTTTCATAGTAACGCGTGTTCCTTTGTTTTTTTCATCATAGTCCGTAACGCCAAAATGGAATATATTTGTGCGATAACCATCCTCGGCGTAAGGGAAAAGCAAAGGGTATTGCATTGCCAGATAGGACGGATGCAGTTCACTGATCCTCTTAAGATCGCCATCGTGTCTATGGAGAATAATATCCCTTTTGTTTTTGGTTTCATCAAAATCTCCGACAATTAACGCAGCCACCTCAGATATAGAAGGTAGATTATACTGTCTACCATCTCGCGTCCTTGTCCCAATAAGCTTAAGCTTCAAACTTTGATCATCCTTAGTCCTGATACGTTCACCAGCCATACGAAACTCCTTCACCAACGGATTAATTGAATCAAGCATGTCGCGTAAATCTGATGTTAGTTGGTAATCTAAATCATTTTTATTTGAAGACGTCGAAGCTCCATTGCTGTAAAAAAAATGTAGAGAAATTAGTAACTACATTATCTTTAACAAAAATACAAAGTGTATGTGTTCACGTAAATAAAAAAAATTAAGTTGTAATAAAAATTGCACCTGACAACTTGTATTCTGTTTTTAATCTCATTCTCAGTATCGAAGATATACAGTTGGGAAAACTTTGGCTCCTTTCCTGGCTTAGGCAAAAGAGTACCTGCCAAATGGTAATTCTCACCTTGTATGCGATAGCAATACGGACCACGTCCAACATTAACGGAAGTGTCTTGCTGAGCACCCATGGAAGTGAAGGCAAACATTGAATTATAACGCCTGATATTATCTATGAATGACGCACTTTTAGGGTGTTGATTCGTAATTAGTTTTTTCAGTAACTCAGGTGGCTGTTTAACATCTTGGCCCAACTTAACCTTGCCTCTACCACAACATATTGAATACGATTTGGATTTTGTATTTGATGCACCTCGAAGAGTCTCGGCATGCCATAGCAGTGCACCACAGGATTGACATGAAAATGTTGGATCTCCATGATCAATGTATTCTGGTATATATGAGTATCAATTATATGGCCATTAATGGTAGAAAAGTACATACTTAAAGAATCAAAAATTATTAATATTAGGAAAGTTATGCGGTTTGTATTGGTTACCTTTTGAAATTCCAACAGATGCGTGTCTTTCTCCACTTTTATCAACATCTTGCTGAGCATCATTGAAGTTAATACGACGTGCAGATTGCCTAGTAACCGTTTTTGATTTAAGCTTTTGAGTGTTCTTTGTAAGTAAAGACGATTGGCCATGGGACATTGCATCATGTTTAGAAGATGTTGAACCTGATAGGCAGTATATTATTACATTAGATTAGTGTGTTAAGGTTTTAAAATAAATTAATTATAATCATACCTAAATTGAACTTGACGGGTGAATGGTTGCGAAACCTTGGACCATTATTGTTCCGTATAAATGTTCCTATTAGCATGTATAAAATATAAGCAATGTAGAAAGGAAAGATAATTTTTTATGGATATGTATACTGTGATAGTAATACTTTATGATGTTACGGTAAATACCTTGTGAGATTGCGTCCATATTAGCACAACCAATAACAGAACGGTTAACTGATGGAGTTAATGAGCCGAGATGCGTATCATCATGATGTGATGTACCTGATGTAAGCATAGATTGATACAAAATTAATATACACGTAATATAATTTTCAAATAAGATTTATGCAAAAAGAAAATTACTTGTTGGATCCGGATGTACACCACAACGAAATGTTGAATCAATCGATATTCCAGATACATTGCAAACAACTTTATGAGCCTGAGTTGATTCAGGCGATAATGGCGTAGATGTTCTTTTTCCTAATACAAAAAATTTAAATTTGTGTATGATTAAAACAAATATTACTAAGCATGAATGCGTAAAAAATATTCATTGTTATAACATATTGATGATTCAAAGTATACACTACGATATATACCTTTAGTCACACTTTCATTATTTTGAGTAAACATAATTGAATTATTATGTACAGTAGATTTTGGAGATAATGAGCCGATAGGCGCAACATGTTGAAGTGGCGTACCTATAAAAAAATGGTATGAATATAATGTAGACGCAAATATATATATATATATATATATATATATATATATATATATATATATATATATATATATATGTATATATATATATATATATATATATATATACATATATATATATATATATATATATACATATATACATATATATATATGTATATATATATATATATACATATATATATATATATATATATACATATATATATATATATACATATATATATATATATATATATATATATATATATATATATATATATATATATGTATATATGTATATATTAACAAAATATGAAGTACGTGTGGAGATATCTCTTTTACTCGGACGTCCCGGACGACGTTTTCTTAAATCAATAGGTATTGTAGAGACAGAAGAAACAGCTTTTGTTTGTTGACTTGATTCAGGAGATAATGGTGTAGGCGTTCTTTTTCCTAATACCAAAAAAAAGTGTGACTAAATAACTCATGACATTTGACGTGCAATTAAAATAACAAATAAAATACTACTTATTGAATAATCAACAAAAAAACTTTAAATAATTCATAAAACATATGAAACGTACTATTTGTTAAATCAATAGGTATTGCAGAAACAGAAGAAAAATCTTTAGGATGTTGTCTTGATTCAGCAGATAATGGCGTAGGCGTTATTTTTCCTAATAGAAAAAAATGAATTTGTTAGTAAATAACGACTTTCGTTTGATGTGCAATTCAAATCACACAAAAAACTTTACTTATTGGGTAATCATCGTAAACTTGGGTTACAAATGATAAAACATATCAAACGTACTATTTGTTACTTCATCAAACGGTATTCTTGGTCTCCCTTTTTGGATTTTTGAATTGAGTAACTCATTACGCATACCTAACAATAAAATAAATACATGTATAAATTGACAGTGGATATAGATATAAAAGATGAGTAATCATAATGTATAGATGAGTATATTATAAATAAAAGATTTAAGAAACTTGTATACTTTGTGTGAGTGTAGGTCTTGTTGAGGTTCTTGCTCGTGATCTTATGGACAAATCCACTAACGATGAGCCAGGTACCAGAAAATATTAACAAATCAACATATATAAACAGTCAAATAAAACTATAAAAATTAGAAAACAACCTATAAAATATATTAAGTGTGTAAATACTTTCGATTGCTATAACGTATAGAAGATTAATAATAACACATAAAATACCTTTTTGTGCCGAAATTCCAACATTTGGTTTTGCATTACTCACATGAGGATGTTGATTTTCTTTCATGAATATGGTTTAGAATATCAATATGTTGATGAAAATGTTGATCGATATCTTTACATATGAAGATTACGTTTCTTGTTTTTTGAGTTCTATAATTTACAAATATGCACTAAATTTGTGCCGAAAATATTTCCTATACTTTTGGTAGGTTTTTAAAAAATAAAATTTACATTAATAACAAAGTTAATGTGATTGAATAAAATAAAGAAAAATATTACAAATACAATCTAAATAAAATCTTCTCATAACTATCCATCTTTTCATTTTTTGCCTCGAGAAGTTATCTTCATCCTCACACGCCATCTTCCACACAGGTAATGATTCGGTCATACCTTTACTCTTAAAAAACCAAACGTTTTTGTTCATAAAATCGTTTAAAGATCTGATAAAGTTGGGTAAGATTTAAAGTTTATTGTATTTGATCATACTTTAATCGATTGTTAGAGACGTATAGGTAGAATGACTAATTTATCATATTGCTTTGCATCATCTTGTTAGATTGAAACACTATATCCATGGTAGAAATTATTAACAATCACTAATTTATCATTCTGCTTTTTATTGTTTGATCACACATTGCATGTGGTTTTCGTAGTAAGTATGGGAAAAAAAATTAGGTGTAAATGCGATTTAGCAAGTTTTGATGATTGTTATGTTTGTTAAAACAACTTATGTTTTACGATTAATAATAAGAATTTTTGTTTTATGTTATTCTGATGATTGATATATTATAATGATGTATCTCAAGCTTTTTTGATTGTGATAGTTTGATGATTAGTATTTTTTAAAGATTGGTGGTCATGATATATAGATTCTGGTTAGAGAGTAATCATGAAGTTTTGTTTTTATAAGTAAGATAAATAGCAAATAAGCATATTTTCAGAAAATGATGGTTACGTGTTTTATAGTATCCGAAATATCGTTATTTCAGTGATATGTTCATTGGTTTTTAACTACCAACTTGTGTTGTATAAATACAGTTTGATGCTCTCATTTGAATCCACTTTTATATGGTCTTTGGCTAACTTTCTATGTATCTATAGGAAAATGGGTATCGAATTTGTTATATTGCAAGATAAAGATAAGTTTTCGGAATACCAGGTACTTAAATATGTTAAAGTAATTTAGTGTAATATAACGTTTACTGATGCTTTATTAAATAAAGTAAGAAATTTTTCAAAACTTTTGCAAGGTTTTGCCTGAGGTTTACAATGAAGAGGCATACAATGGCAATAAAGACATATACATTGTAAGCTCAGAAGGATACCGCTATAGAGTATCGTTAAACACTCCGCGTTACAGGCTTTGGTATCTAGATGGGAAAAATTGGTCAGAATTTTGCAACCGAAGCCTAAATGAGGATGTTCAAATGTTGCACTTTGTTGAAGAAGGGGAAGATTGTTTTTATGTTACGGGGTACAACAGTGATGGAAAGGAAGTGGGAGGTTACGATGGAAACATGTCTACTTATAGGAGGTTCAGAACAAATATTTTACCATACCCACATTTGCCTTTGGTATTGTAAATTAACACTTATTCTAATGTTTTTATGTTATAATTTTCAACACTTTCCAAATGTTTTTTACCAACAGTTTGCTAATGTTTTTATGTTATAATTTTCAACGCAGGTAATTCCTGGTGAACTACTACCAGGATTAAATGAACTGGATGAAATAACAATTCTTGCAAACGGAATGAATTACCAAACTTATGTGCGGCACATAACCACGCGTGGTTATAACGTATATCGGTTGTTGGGTGAGACGTGGAATACATTGGTCAATAATATTGGTCTGGAACCTGGGACAACATGTGTCCTGACTAAAGATGTTGATAACATGTTCTGGTTTGATGCATTTAACAACGACGGGAGCATCATAACACAGCCGGTTTTCAAAGGAGCAGCTACTTTGAGAAAGACGCAACTAAAACTGGATTTCTTTGAACAAAGTAAGTAATAGTTTATGTTGTTCCACAAATTCAACCATTTTTTAGTGTGTAATGCAATGAATTCATAACTTAAAAAATACAAAATTGTTAATTGTAGAGGATGATAGAATGAAACATATTTGCTTCTGGACATTCCACATGGATCATTTTGGTGAAGGTGATAGGAGCTTCTATAAAAGTTATGCTCAGATACAGTGCAAGAACAGATTGGTATAGACTTTGCATGCGCTTTTAATTATAAATTTTTTTATGATGGGTTAATATATCATATTAATATTATGTGTAAATTGCAATTATTATAGGCTATACCTGCTGAGTTCCTGAAGGAACACCCTATGCACATGTATGACACGGCACTTATCATACACCGAGAATATCGAGAGTTTATGAGCATTCGTATGGAACCACATAAAGAAGCTCCTAACAGAACCAATCATGTTAACATTCATGGACAGTGGAAGTTGTTGGCAGCAACATGTGGATTCCCATATACAAAGGTGATCAGGTTCAAGTAAGTGTCTAATGGGGAAGATGTGGATGCTGAAGAAGGTAAAAACCCTCACTTCCCGATATTCCACATATGTTAAGCATCTCTATGGTCTAAACTTTTCTTCAGTGCTAAACATTTGTAATTCAATGAAGCAAGCGGATAGTTAAATGTGTTTGATGTTGGTTTAAAGACCTTTTAGGATAAACATGTGTTATTTTGTGTTTTGATGCATACAATGGTATGTATCCAGGTCTGTTTTAAACAATATTATGATTTCAGTTGTTGGTTTAGTATGTTAAGTGGTTCGTACTTATGGTTGTAGTATTTGCTTATTGATCCAGCAGAAAAGTAGTTATGTGTGTATGCTGTTGGTTTAAAAACTATTAAGGGTAAACTTGGTTTATTTTGTTTTTTATTGGTATTAACTGGTTGTATACAAGTATGTTTTTAAGAATATGTACATTTGCACTTACGGGTTTGTAGGTGAATATGATAACCATGTAATTAACAAAACACTGATATTGTTTGACAAAATTGAATTGGATGTAAATAAATATTGAATAACGGTAAATATGTTACACAAAATAATTGGAAACAAAAGTACAATGTTCATGTATTATACGTAAAAAGAACATTGATAAGTATGATAACAAAACAATAACATGATGGTTATTCATGCTCGAAATAAAACTCAGCATTTGTTATGTAGTTACTGAAATATATGTAATTTACTGTCATAAGTTGTTGCAACAAAACCAACAATGTCGTTAGCTTTAAATCGCTTATTTTGAATTTCTCTATCTCAAACCTAGGCTCATTAACTTGGAATTTTAGCCAGGCATATAGTTTCATGCTACCAACTTTTAATAGGCCCAAAAAGTCCACAAAGTCATATTTTGATTGCAGTGTAGTGTTACAATGGAACCTCCTTCCTTTATGATCCGTGTTTGGTAATCTCACCAACACCTTCACAAATCAAAATCGTTATTAGCACCTAGTCCATAATATACTTTTATACATTGTATTTATACCTAAGTAACATCAGGTCCATTTACAGGTTGAGGTTAAAACTATTTATTACGTGCAACTTATGGTTATAAGCACTATATCATAAAATTCAAATTCTCCTATAAAGTGTCTAACCCAATAGCTTATTAGTTAAATCCGTTGACTTGACCCATTTGGGCGGGTTCACTTCCCGATACAAATGCAAATACAAATGCAAATAAGTTTATAATACTTCGTTAATCATATCAAGAGATAAAACATATAAGAATTGAAAATTAAAGTGAAAACATCTTTTTATTAAGGACATGGGAATAGATAATAAGAACACACGATATCAATCATCACTGCCACTTTCGTCGTCTGTTTTTTCATCAGTTAAAGGTCCATCATCAATGAAACTATCTGAATAATCGTAGTCATCAGTAGATTCATCATGAAAGTCGTCTAAATGTGGTATATCAGATGTTGATTCGCCAATACCTTGTTCACCATCTTCAACCTTGTCATTAGCTTCATCATCAATTAAACAAACAAATTCTTCATCCGTTGAATCATCAATAACACTGTTATTTTTTTTAGTTAAAGGACCCTTTTTTACCTTCCTACGATGAAACCTAATAGGGTCCTCATTATCAGATTCCTATCAACATATACAAAGAAAAAAACATATAAAAAAGTATACATGAAATTTTATTGAAATATAATAATAACATATACATATAAAAAAGTAAACATGAAATTTAATTTAACTATAATAATAACATATACAAAAAAAAAAGAAACATACACTTTTTGAATCATTTTCATCCTTCATTACAAACTTATCGTTTTTCATAAGCCTTCGTGGTTTTTTTCCAGCAGGCACATCCTGTATGATGTTTATAATGTATTATAAATGGAAGAATTAAAACATGTGCATTAGAATTAAAATATTTAATTAGGAAGAGTTTTACGGATTCATCATCAGATAACACAATGATCGGTACACCTTCCTTGAATTTTGCAGTTGTTGTTTTTGAACGATTTTCTTCATTTGTAACCTAAATAGCATGTAACAAATGTAAAGTTCAATATAACAATTAATTCGATTTCTGCTAAAGTTTTGAAATTAATAAAAGTGGTATGCATATGAAGATGAAATAGATAATTAGAAAAGCAACACATATAGAATAATATATTGATTTTAAGAAAAAAATTTACCTTCTTTGGTATACTATCACCCATTGCTGGCAACTCAAAGAAGACGAGTGTTATGATTAGGAGATGCACACGAAACGTATTTATAAAATTAGACAACCATTACAATTATGGAAAAGATAATGTGGAGAATATATACGAAAAGTTTGTTATATATTAAAAGTTTAAAAAATTGTGCTGAGATTATGTTTGACCATTCTGAATATTCAAAAATTTTAAATAAATTAAATCAAAAATAAAAAAGTGTTGTTGTTTTTTATATCTATACATGTGCAGTATACAAAAAGAAAAAAAAAATGTAATATAAATAATTATACCATTGTTTTTATTTTATTGTTGTTGTTTATAATATGTATACATTTTCATTAGTGGCCAAACAATTGATTCATATGTGATTATCACTTTTTAGTATGATAAGATTTTAAGTAACACATTGATAGTTGGGATACTTGCACATATTCTGTTTTCAAAAACAAAAGGCGTTAGCCCAATTTTTTAGGAGATTGGCGATATAAGTTTGATATTATGTAGTTTCCATGTATGCAAATGTTTTGAATATCAATTTTCCTTTTGATGGGAAGAAGTGTAATTAAAATGTTCAGTTATTTTGGCTACTGATCTATTTAACAATTAACATTTGATATAAATATCTTGTTAGTTTACAATATTCAAATAATATTACATATCTATATAAATGCATATGTGGTGTTTATGTAAAATTTGCACAATAACCAAACAAATATGGTTGTACAGCAACAAAATAATGATGAAAAGAATCATAACTAAAAAGCAAATCCATTAAAAAGCCAAACAGTGGCAAGATTGTTTAACAAATACCATGTACATGGCATATAAAAAGATAAAAACATCTTCATGAAGGAAGCAAACATAATGCCAAAAGCAAATTATTAAAAAACAAACATTGTTTTTGCAAAACACTTGCAAAACTAAAATTAAAGATAATTTAAACATATAGTGTTCATTGGGAGCTAATCTTCCGGTTCAATTTTGACCTGAACCAACTCTTGATCGTATTTCCCTGCTTCATCCTCGGGTTCACTTTCAACATCATCAAGATCAACAACCACACGCCTCTTCTTTGAACCCGAACTTTCTGCACTACCTGAATCTTCACCTGTTGCAGATGGTGACTCCAAATCGACCACACGATTCTTCTTTGGATCGGACCCTGATGAACTTCCAGATGATTTAAATGTTGCAGGAGGTGATTGCAAATCCAACTGACGGGTAACACTGGAATCAGACATGTTTATCTTTTTTATAAGAGTAGCCGGTGTGTTGAACTCATTAGTTGGTACCTAATAAACAGATATGTGTGAGACAAAAATGTATGTTGGAATAGAAATGTATAATGCTTTTAATAGGTTGAAATTGTATTTCAAAGTTTACCTCATCAGGCACATCATCCATGGACTCTTCTTCAAAAAAGTCTTTCTTAAAGTGGTTGATGAAGTCCACATTTTCTGAAAACGCATCACACCGGTAGGTGTGGTTGTTGTAGTTCACGTTGTATTCCGAAAAGTATATCTTAAAAAGACATTTTTTCCCGACTAATGAATCCAACTCCTGAGGCCAGTACTCATCAGGGTCCATGCCATATCGTTCCATCAATTCCCACGCTGTATGGCCAGAAATCTTGCAAAAGTTGTTGTTAAAAAACACCACAGGAGCAGACCCTGTCTCATCAATTAACCTTACAATCACCTTAAACCTATATTACACAAATATGAAATATATTATACACATGGTTAAATAAGCGAATAAGTTATCATCATATGAAGTGTATGTTATACACTTATAAATACAATAAATTTATGTGTTTTACCTCGATGCAACTTGCACACTGCCATGATCTTCACAAACAAATGCAGGCTTTCGATTCCGTCCCTCAACAATGTCAACCCTTTTGTTACATTGTTTACATGCCGTATACGCCCACCCTTGTTCACTGTGGAGCCTATGTATTGTTGCGTACACTATACAGTGCGAATCCTGCATTTTATAATAAATAGTGTGAATAAATAGTATTGGTTGGAAATGTCATGTATTATGTGTATGATCAGTAACGTACCGGATCACACTCACGGATGCCACCTATCATCTTTTTCACACTTCCGTGAAGAAACTCAGCCACAGATACAACCTTCTGCTCGGGAGTGAATAGCTCAATCTTAACCTTGTTGGCATCATAGCCATCACGCTGTTGAACCCTAGAATAAGAATAGGATATATTTAATTAAAAGTATATATGATATTCAAGTTTAGTAGTATGTATAGCAGGAAATAGTATACCAACCTTGTTCTGAAGGACACAATTTCTGGTAGGTTCTGGTTTATATATATTTTTGTGCCAAAAAGGGCATTGTGAACGGCGGCATTTCCAGAATATTTTATTAAACAAATAAACAATCTTAACATATGTATACTAACTACATATTAACCGTTTAAAAAATCAGCGTATTAATAAGAATATGACCAAAAGTGAAAACATACCATCCCAGTACTTGACCTTTCCAAGTTGAAGAATAATAACCAAATGTCCAATCGAATCTCGCTTGCTTGCATACTGATCCCACATAGATGCCCATGAATCCCAAAAAGTAAGGTTCAAAGAATTAGCCCTGTATAATCCCACATATAACAGATTAATGTACGTGATCTGATTAAAATGAAATAATTTAAAATGTATTAAAAAAAGTATTATATAAGAACTCACTCAGCATCCTCAACTACCACTGTCCTACGTATCTTTTTTCCGGCAGCGGACATTACAGGGACAATGTCCCCTATACCGATCACCGAACCAATTACATCTGTTCAAATGAATATGTTTGGTGTAGATTAGTTTTAACTAATAGTATAAAAATATATTACTGAAAATAAAGTAAAATACATACCAACAGCATCATTGTCAAAATATTGGTGATTAACAGGATCGTCCAAATGGTGGAACGGTTCAAAAATGAACCCATGAGTGTTGTTGTCAAAAGGATCCACTCGAGTGACCGTGGTATTTCTGTAAAAACCAATTTTATACCTGTGAGGTAACAAAGGTAGTTTACCTCCATTCTCAGCTATTCCAAAGTTGGAAACGATGTAACACTTCCCTTCTTCAAAAAGAGGTTCGAACCTGTACATAAATTCTTTTTTTATGTACACCTGGATCCTTGAGTTCTGAAACACAAAACATTTTATATAGTCATTATAAACAACCAAAATACCATAACTAATAGTATCTTTAAAATCGAATACATTATTTGTATGCGAACGAAAAATGTAAGTGATCATACCTGGTCATCTTGCAAGACAATATCAAGGCTGTATGGATCGTGAGCAGCATTCAACCTGTGAGAATGCCATATAGATATACACCTGGCTTGAACAGATATGTCATCCAACATAGGATCCACATCTTTGATAGGGGTGATTTTTTTGTCCTTCACATTCACTGATATACAATAAAGTAAAAAAATAAATTATAAATTTTATGTATAACCACATCAAATTCATGTAGGCATATATGATTACAAAAGGAATAAATTATAATCACTTTAATAAAAATATAAAAGATTTTTATTAAATTCTTTGATAGGGATGATTTTTTTGTCCTTCACATCAACTATGTATAACCAAATCAAAATATAAATGATTGTTATACAATAAATTATAATCATAAATTTAAATTTTTATGTATAACCAAATAAGATTCATGTACGCATATATCATTATCAAAGGAATAAACTCTACATGAATCAAAATATTAAAAGATTGTTATGGATTTGAATGACTCACCTCCTGATCCAACAGAACCACCAGCACCCTTTGAACCTCCAAAACCTCCAGAACCTCCGGAACCTCCGGAACCTCCATTTCTCCTGAAACTGCCACTTGGAACAGCAGGTGACTTTTGGTAGCCCATGTTACCATTTCTCTTGCCTGAAAACTTATTCATCATAATGAAAATTAACTGAAATGTTTTGTGTGGAATGAGTTTGATGTTTTGATAGTATGATTAGGGGTTTTATTTATACTGTGAATATAGGGTTTTGAAAAGCCCAATATACCATTTCGGCGGTATAGAATTGATACATTCAAATCATCCGTGATTTGGTTGATTTGAATTTCAAAATAATGAATAATAATAATCATACTTCTGGATAATTATGGAATGTTTTCAAACTGATGAATATTAGGGAATGTCAAATTCGGTTTCAAAAAATCCCGAATTGAAAGGGAGATAATCAAGGATGATTATTAAAAATTTAAACAAAACCCTAATCAAATTATATAAAAAATTTTAATAAAAAAAATGTGAATTGGAACTTGTAAAAGATTGAATGATAATAACGAATGAAAATAATCAAGATTACAAAAAAAAAATGTTGTGTTTATAATGATACTCATACCACAATGAGATTGGGATATGTGTTCCTGATGGCTGTGTTTTGATTTGTTTGTGTTCAACATAGAACGGTGGTATGTGTTTATGTTTGTAGGAAAGTTTCCCGAACTTAAAGCATGACATTATTGGATTGTAGAAATAAACACAAAAAATCAATGTTGTCCAGTGGTTAACAGCATGTTGCATTTGAGGAAAGACCGGGGTTCAATTCTCACATATGTCTTATTTTTTGGTATTATTTCATGCGTACATGAGCTGCCATGTAGGCAAGTATTTGCCTAGTCACATGATGACTAAGATTATACAGTCAGCATAACCTGCGAAGTGGCATTTAAAGGTCATGGTACAGCTTTCAAAGCATCAAGTGCAAGTCATAACTTGTCTCATATATATGTAAAGATATATATATATATATATATATATATATATATATATATATATATATATATATATATATATATATATATATATATATATATATATATATAACGAGTAAACTTATCGAGTTATGCGGAGTCGTGGTCACACAAATTCAGGTAAGTTTTATTTGTGACTTTCGTGTTGTCACGGATATATAACGATTAATATAAACGTTTTCTATAACTAAATAACTACTTAACCGAAGGGTTGAACCGGGTTATTTGGCTATACGAAATGAATATATTAATGGGCATCGTATCCTACGACGCCCATAGGTTGTGGTATATGTAAAGGGTAATAAATTGCGAATATATATATCGGGGAATCTGGCCAATTTGACGATATATATAAGTAATTTATTAAACTACGATATATACCATATAGTGTTTATGTGCTATGTGCTTTAGGAATGGGTGTAATCTTGGAACGGTATGTTACGTAAATAAATATGGGGTTTATCAAATCGACGGATTTGATAAACTTCGGCGATTTATTTAAATGATATATTGGGGTAATATTAGATCTATAGTTTATTTTTACTATTCTTTTGTGTGACTTTTTTTGGTTTGTTTTGTGTCGACCCACCACCCGTATGGATACCAAACGTAAATACACTAAACTCTTACGAAATGGATTTCGGAAAATAAAACGGATTACGTCTGGGTTTTGGAATATTTTGAATTTGAGGAAATGATTTTTGAACGAGTTGATATTGTTAGGTCGTGCCGAGTCCGTAGTTGCTGTCTTGTGAGTTACTATACATCTTATTTCTACCGACTTCTTCTTGCTTTTTCTGAACTTGAGGTGAGTCATAGCCCCACTTTTACTCTTGAAGTATGTCTTCAATACTTGGGGTGAGAAACGTGCATATTATTTTCTGTGGACTATTTTCGCTTTTATATTCTTTCTAAACTTGCTATGCGTATAGACTAGGATATATTGTCAGCTTTAGTCACATGTTTGGTGTGTACTATTCAAGGTTGGCTTATTTGGTTATTGGTGGATTGTCAGCTTTAGTCACATAGTTTCGTGTGTACTATTCAAGGTTGGCTTATTTAGATACTATAGTGTGAACCTATAGGTTAGCAATACTTTAGAAGTTATCCGAGTATTTATGGTATTGCGGGGGTTACCCGAATATCTATGTTAGAGCGGAGGGTATCCGTGTGTTATGATTGGAGCGGAGGGTATCCGCATGCTTTTAGTGAATCCTTAGTCTAGCTAGCAAGCGTTTTGCGTATATGTCCACTATATTGTTAGATGAATTTAAACCTATGATATCACCAGCGAAAGCTGACTTTTAGCACGTTTTCTCAGGTAATTGAGTGATGACACGGGTGCATGGATTGGAAGGCTCGGCTATGGCTCCTGGTTTATGGATCTATTTTTCTAAACTCTGATATTGAATTATGGACCTACTGTTATGTTATTTTGGGCCTGACTCTGAATGATGTTGGGATAAATGTAAACTTTAAAACCCCGTTTTGGTTGTGTTTTTATTAGGTTTACTTTATCTCGTTCTATTATGTCTTGCGTTGGATACTAATCCCCGTAGCACCCCGAAAGCTTGTTGAGTCTTCCGCTGCATCAAATTTTGGGGGTGTTACAGATTGGTATCAGAGCCAAGGTTATAGAGAACTAGGCAAATAAACACCTAAACTATAACCAAATTTTTATAGAAAATGATCCTTGACCACTTCCCGCCAGCCCGCCAAGCCGAAGCATCTTCTATTATTTTGAGGTATTATGAGATATTTGAGATGATTATTAGATTTGGGATTTCTTGAGATGATTTGAGGTTTATGGATTTAGTAATAAGATGGCGTTTCGAGGAATTATATGGTCTAATTGTTTTATAAATGTTTTAGTAACGCGGTATTTGAAACTCTTTATTGAGATTATATGATTGAATTATTTGATGAGGATTCTTGGCATGGTATTTTGAGTTGTGATTTAGTTGTTTTGAAACATTACACCTACCCTACGCTGTTGTCACAGACCATGGCCTCCCATATGCCCGATGTTGTCGAGGATATTCTTACTGCACCGGTATTACCAGCACAGTTCACTATGGCATCTGATGATCCTTACTAGATTGCCATGCTTTCAGCTACTGTGCCGCAGGCAGCTTCTACTTCAGCACCACCTGCTGCATCTATGCAGGGACCCTCATCTTCTCTAGGGCTCCCTGGTACATCGAGGCAGCTTACTCTTCATCAGGCTTTGGCTCATGTGGCCCCACGCTTTGCCCACCGAGCTACGGCACGCATGTAGGTACGCCCTACTCCATCACCTTTACAGATTGATGCTCACTCTCTTCTGTCAGAGGCGCCACCCACATCGTTGCATCATCGTCCTAGATCACCTACCACATCTCCACATGGTTCACCTGTTAGGAGACGATGATTGATGAGGTACTCTTCTGATGAGGAGGAGGAGGAGTACGAGGGTGAGGATGAGGCTGATGACCCTCAGGAGGAGGATGACTCTCAAGAGGCTGAGCAAGGTGATGATGATGACCCTGAGGAGGAGGATGACCCTCAGGAGGATGAGATGCCTGATGATGATGATGTGTTAGTACCACCAGCTCAGGCTGAGGAGCCTGATTCACCTATACACCCGATTGAGCCTGTCTCACCTGATCATCTGTTTCTGTTAGATTCACCACCTGGTAGTCCAGTGGCGTCGGATGCATCATCTGAAGTTTTTGCTGAGCAGGCAGAGTTAGGTGAGAGTGGCAGGTTGTGGGCTCAAATTACTGCCCAAGGCGAGAAGATCTCGCGAGTATCTGATCGACTTGAGAGAGTTATTGGAGAGTGTTTAGCAGATTTGAGAGTTGACATGACTGTTGTTGAGGGCAGGTCGATTGAGATGAGGAGAGTTTTGATGGAGGTTCATGAGCAGATCACGAGTTTACAGCGAGGTTTTGTCACAGCTCGAGAGGCCGGCCGCAAGCTATGGCAGCGGAACACCGAGCTAGAGAAGGAGGTGGCAGACCTCAAGAGAGACAGCGATATCCATAGTGTGGAGCTAGGATCATTATGGACAGATCTTGATGGCTTGAGGCAGGAGTTGAGGAGCCTCCGCCAGCAGCGTGGCTAGATGCTTGGGTTATGTTGTCTTGTTGCTTTCTACACCGAGGAGTGTTCGGTTAGACAAGCTAGTTATTATATTCTGATGTATTTTGTTCAGTATTCGTCTCTTTTGGAACGATTAGTATGTTTTGTATTTTCCAGTAGTTGGAACGATGTTGGATCTCTATTGTATGGTTGATGGTTATTAGTATATGGTATTATGTGATTTTAGGTATTATGGAAATTGAGTCCCTATCCGCTTTATTGATGTTTCGTGGTGTATTGTTGCTATTCTTTCCATGACTTGGCTTCGTTGAATTACTTTTGTTGAGCATATTGATAAGTTCTATTGGAGACTCATGAACTTGTATGATGTTTCAGATCAATGGCCCCACGACGAAACCCTGTTAGAGCTACCAGAACTGGTCCTGCAGTGACTACCCCTGGTCGTCGAGGATGCCGACCTACTCGAAATGTTGAAACCCCTACTCTTGACAACCTGGACACTCCTAACCGCAACAATAGGAATCAAAATGTTGATGTTCAGGGAGACAATGATCTTGTTCCACTTAATGCACCTACTATGGATCAAGCAATGATCAATCAACTTGTGGAGCAAAGAGTTGCTGAACTACTAGCTGAGTCAAATCATTCCAACAATTCTGCTGGAACTTTTCCACCCGTTCGTGCTAATGGATGTCAATACAAGGAGTTCAAGATTTGTGGGCCCATTGAGTTTGGTAGAACTGAAGGAGTGGTTTATGTTGATATAAATAATTGACTGAAAACATTATTCATATCTTCCGATATCTCTATGTTTTGATAATCACAAAACTTAAACTAATCAAACCAAAGATCATGACGTAAACACGTATTTAGTAATAAATAATCACTTTCACCAACAAATCACTTAAGGTATGAATAAACAAAGTGCTTAGTGCAATGTATGATCAAAGGGGTATTTAATTAACTAATACAAAGTTTATTTAATTATATAATCTTATTATATATTTTTGAAAAACACTTTTGGTAATAAGGAAAAATGTTTTAATCAAACTAAATATATGATTTCAAATATTTAACCAAAATCAGTTAGTTTTTCACCAAATAAACTTTCCCCACTAAAAGACAAAGTTTTTGGCCGTTTCAGCTGGGCGGCCCCCTTAATTATAAAGGGCGGTCCCCTTAAAATTAAGGGGACCGGCCATGGTTTAAGGGGACCGGCCACGCTCCTCTGTCAGAAACTTTTGCCTATAAATACCACCTTAAACCTGGATTTTTTCTCTACCTTTTTGCACAAAAACTTTCTGTTCTAGATCTCCATTTCAATCCTAAAAATCCTTTGATCATTTCATAAGCCTTTGTTTCCAAGTGATCCAAAGCCTCATTCTTTAAAGTGCAAAGAGAAGAATACTTCTATTAGAAGTATTACAACTTAGTATCATCTTGCTATCTAAGTTGTTTGTTTACATTTTCTTGTATATCTTTCATACTTTGGTGAATAAGGTGTATGTATTAGTTAACTAGATTTAGTTGAAGAATCTAGAATTGTTGTAAGTGTGAAGTGTAACTTGAAGTGAAGAAGAAGGGTTAGATAGTAGTGGTGATAGGAGATTGTAGCAATAGGAGCTTGTAGTGAAGAAATTAAGGATCTCTAGTGGAGAAGACTAGAAGACATTTGTAGATTGGAGTTGTGAAGACATTAGTGGCTTGAAGGTGTCAAGACATTAGTGCATTGAAGTTGTGAAGACATTAGTGGCTTGAAGGTGTCAAGACACAAGTGCATTGAAGTTGTGAAGATATTAGTGACTTGAAGGTGTCAAGACATTAGTACTTTGAAGGTGTGAAGAGAATAGAAGATTGGTGTATAGAAGATTGGTGTGTAGAAGATTGGTGTGAAGAAAATAGTAGATTGGTGTGAAGATTGGTGTGTAGATTGGTGTGTAGATTGGTGTGAAGATTGGTGTGTAAATTGGTGTGTAGATTGGTGTGTAGATTGGTGTGAAGATTGGTGTGTAAATTGGTGTGTATATTGGTGTGTACGGTTTTCTCCGCCATAAAGGAGGTCTTTGATCTAGTGAAGAAAACTCTCGAGTAGGTGACTCGGGGAGTGGAGTAGGGCAAGGAAGGTGTCCTTGTAGCCGAACCACTATAAATCCTTTGTGTCTCGGTTTGATCTTTCCATCTCTCACTCTTTGATTTATTACTTACTTGCATTTCACACATAGTCATAATTGATAGTATTGTGCATATGTTGATTTCACATAAAGATCAAACTAAAATTCATTCATAAAACTAATCTTACAAAAACCAACCTAGTACATATAATTATATCTATACACTACTACAAATATATATGCTTACATAAAATATATGAAATTGTATATTCTTTCCAAACATTATACATAAGCATTGTATATATAAAACCTTTAATAAATCTTGTATTTATACTTTTGTAGTTAAGTGTTTTGAAATTGTACATTATACATAAGTAGTATTTATACAAAATCATAAACTAACTAGTATATATATTTATGTATTAAAGTGATTTGAAAGTTTCATCTTAGAAACTATCTTTTATAAAATAAGCAAAACGAAAAAGACGTAAAACTATTCAACCCCCCCCCTTCTAGTTTTCCACAATTGGTATCAGAGCCACGTCTAGCAAGATTTTTAAAATATACTGTATTTTAAAACTTGTAACGATCTATGGAATTCGAAAAATATCTAGAAGGAGAATTTACGCAAAAACCACCATTATTTGAAAATGATCATTTTCTTGAATGGAAAAACAAATTTGAAAATTATGTGAAATCAATAGATCTTGATCTTTGGCATATCATTTCAATTGGTGATCTTAAATCAACCAAAATAGATTTTGAAAATCAAAATAATAATTTTCAAACTAAAATTGATAAAAACACTAAAGCCAAATTACTTATTTTCAAAACTCTACCAAAAGTCAAATATGAAAGATTATTTCATTGTAAAACGGCAAATGATATTTGGAAATGTCTTTTAAAGATTCACCAAGAAGAATGTAAAATCAAAGATGATATACTTGATATTGCACAAGAAATAGTTAATCTAGAAAATTTAGTAAATAAATATTTAGTTGAAATAAACACATGTACTACTAGTTCAAATGTGATCATTGAAGGTATCTACAACGAAGAATACATGAACCAAATCCAAAGAAAGAGCGTGAATAAATCATGGTGCAACAAGTGCAAAGAAGACGATGATAACACGGCTTATGAGAATATTCAATCTAATGAGAACACTAGTATTGATGCATGTGAGGAATGTACAACTACAAATAAGGTACAATCCAAAACTAAACATTTTTGCTATGATCAATTTATATTAGAATTTTCAAAAATGGAAAATAACTTCAAACATTTTTGCAACATTGACTCAAAAATTATTTTTAAAAATGAATCTTCAACATCCGCTGAAAATAATTTTGAAAAAGAAATAATTTTAGAAGACAAAATGTCTAAACTTGAAAGTAATATTGAAATTGATCTTGAATGTAAAAATTGTCAAGACTATAAACATGAACTTAAAATGGAAAAGAAAAAAGCAAAAATATTGGCAAAATTCGAAAATAGTTCTAAATCTTTAAAATATCTACTTATCATTCAAAAGTCATTTTATGATAAAACCGGATTAGGATTTACGGCAGATGAGTATTTGACAAATACATCAAAACAAATAAAATTTGTTAAACCTAGTGAAAAAATTTAGAACTATTATTATTTACATCCATTGATTATTTCTCTAGTCAAGAAAGTTATTGTTTGTTTGTTAAAACAAACAAATAATGAATTCTTGTACTTCTCGATGACATCCTCTTCATATGCATTTAAGTGCATTGGATGTTCGCTACTAATCAACTCGGACCCATGAGAATCTGGGTACCAAGCTCTCTGTCATGTGTAGGTAATTAACGATCAAAGGAACTACTACTTTTTGGATCGCTCTATTCGCTTTCTTTCATTTGATGACCATTGGTTCCCTCTATTATGTTTCACACTCTACACATGTGTTACTTTTGACATTATGGCGGTTATCCTTGATTTTCGGCGGTCTGTGTTTCACTTTTGGGTGCATTGACTTTATGGTGTGTTCGTTACTACCTCATGACGAAGGATTCTTGTTCTACCATTCTTAATCTGCACGTCTTGTGATGATTGTTGCGACCGATAGTGTTTCTATGATCAAGACTCCTTGATCCTTAATGCATTGGGACTTTACTTCGCTTCTTCAACTTGCTTTGGGGTAAATCTTTTTGAAGTCTTCTATTGCTCTCATGACCAATCTTAAAGAAAAGCTGGACCTGAGGTAAGTTTTCTTTTCAAAAACTTGCCTACATTACATTATATTAGAGTATGCTTCAATTAGTATATTAATATGATTTAATTTATAAGTTGCTATGCTTTTAGATCATGAATACCAATATATGCATACATGACATTAGGATAATTAACCCTCTTGTTGCTATGTCTATTATCATCTATATTGATAATCTTCTATGATTTAAAGTAGAATACTTGCCATTTATGCTATATGATCTTACTAGTTGCATTAATAGATGTGTTATAATTAAGACTTGCTAGTAACTCAATATTACAATGTGTCTTGTATACATGCATACATTCATATGTCTATATTGTATTCGTTGATGATTTTCTTTGTCCCTTCCTATCTCATTGCATTTAGATGTTTAATGTCTACCATATCTCTTTCATATCTTTAGTTGCCATTAGAAATTATTATATGTGACAATTGGCTTAATCGATTCTCTTGATGTGTATCTTTCACTTGAAATTTCTTGATTGTCAAAATCAAAACATCATATTTAAAAAAAAAAAAAAAAAAAAAAAAAAAAAAGAAAAGAAAAAAAAAAAAAAACTTCTTTCTTTGAATTAAAACCTTTCGAATAACTATTTTATGCTTTTTCGAACAACATGCTTAATCATAAGCTATCATAACATTATTTTGATCTTTATCAAGATAGAAACATTTTTCTTTTTGAAACAAAACAAATTTTGTTTTATTGGGATACTAACTTGAATGTATCTCAAAACATTAAGCTAAGTATTAGTGAATCAAGTAAACTTCATATTTGGTAATCTTCGATAGGTAAATTTAGGAACTCGATTTCTTCTAAAAAGGAGAATGACTACTGGAGAATCTATTGACTAGAAATTCAATTTAACCTAACGGTTGAATTGCTTCTATGTGAGAAGTTGGGTGTGTGTAACCCGTAAAAACGGTCGTGTTTAGCCTGAATTGAGCACCACTAGTAATAGTCTCATACTCATTCTCCAACTTGATTAAATTGCACTTCCTATATATACTTAACGCTAGTTTATTTGTATGAACTTTGCTTCTCATTAGACTCTTTCATTCTCAGATTTATGGCATTAAGTGAAAACTTACTCTCAAACATTGTTGAATAAAACTAAAAACATTTTGTTTAAAACATTGTTTTTATCTTCTCATATATGTCATACACTTATGTGAAAATGACATCTACAATTTAATCAAATCATTTCATGAGAATCATGGTTTGCCCATATGGATCTTGTTTGTAACAAGTCTTGAAGTTCATATAATCATATCTTCCCACGTGTTTATCATAAGCAATCTTCAATTTGTTTGCACTAATCCTACTTACCAGTATCTTTATATAGTTGCATACTTAACTAGTTTGCTTTATTGCTTCCTTAGTTACCAAACTTAATTGAAATATTAGGAGATAGCATGATTATGAGGAATTTATTGTTCACTTTTATTATTTCTATGATATTCCCTACATTCATGAATAGTATGCTCTATATTGCCTCAAGAGTTGAACTTACTTGAATCCAAATCCAAAAACACAACCTTTTTGAAAATTCTCTGCCAAAAACCCATTTCTGGCATTCTGGGAATCACCAGATGGGCGGCCCCCTTAAATCATAAGGGCGGCCCCCTTAAATTTAAGGGGACCGGCCTCCATTTAAGGGGACCGGCCATCTGATGGTCGGGGATACTTCCCAAAATTCACAAACATATTTTGTCCCATGCTATCCCTCAAAATTTACCTTCCTAAACCACATTTCTCATAAACTATAAATACCCTCTTCCCATCATTAATGCCATCACACCCAAACATGTCATCTCCCAATAACCAAAAACCAAAGATTTCAAGAACCGCAAGGATCTCCGTCAAACCCGTTTGGAGGAGGAAACTTGATTCTTGTCATAACCCTTGTGATGTTGTTTCAAGTCAACCAACAACTCAACCTCAAACCCACTCAAATGAGTTATCCCACAACCTATCTTCCATTAATACCCTCATTAATGCTTCCTCTTTTGATGAGCATGCTCAATCCCAAAACAACAATCCCAATATCTCAATCAACACTTCACATATTGCTCATTCAACAAAGACATCATCCACTCATGAAGAACATCTTCCACCCATATCTTGTTTTCATGATTATCCAAGCTCAAACACATCTCCACCACCTAGAGTACCACCACCACTTCCTACAACCTCACATGCCACTCCAATGTTGCATGTGCAAACCTTCACCCAAGACAACTATCATGCTCCACCACCATCACCTTCCTCCGAACACTTGAAGTTCGTTGAGGAGCTAAAAGAGGCACATGAGCTTAGTGCTCTTTTAGCATTACATCTTGCTCAACGCAATTTGGATCCACCACAATCAAGCTCACCATCATCACCACATAACAAAAACCAACTTGAGAAGCATGTTAACAATTTCCCTTGTTGCATCTTCCTTCAACAACAAACCATTGCTTTGAATGAGCACTTCACTTGGATTGAGTATCTTCTTACTAGATCTCAACAAACCCCATCACTTGAACAACATCACAACCCTCAACCAACAAACTCCACTTCAAATCCACCACCTCCAAGCTCTACAAACTCACCAACACCCATGGAACCAAGAGTTTACCTCCACTAAACCACCAAGCATTTGATATGCTTATGTTTTCTCATTTTCAAATAAAACTCCTCAACCATTTTGGGATTCAAGAAAGTTTGATGACACTCCTTGTTGGCACTATAGGATGTTCTATGTTATTTAGAATTCTATTTGTATTGCCTTTGTAACAATGATTATGGGTTGACATAATCATTTCTCTATTATTGAATGGTTTAATATATGTTTCTTATTCCCTTGTGCCATGATTATTACTTGTTAATATTATGCTATATGTATTTGCTTGTGCCATGCTTGTGCTTCTAATATCTTTCTTGCAAGAATTACTTTCTCGAAACCTTGGTGCCCTCAAACGAGGGGGAGCATACATCAAGGGGGAGTTTTCTACCCGTTTAAACTTCTCTCACGAAGCTTATTCGGCCTAACCTTTTTGATTCTACAAAAAGGGGGAGAAGTGAATGTAAACTTACTAAATACTTGTCTAAATATTAATTTTTGGACTTAATAAGTTTAGGTTTTGTAATCATCAAAAAGGGGGAGATTGTTGATATAAATAATTGACTGAAAACATTATTCATATCTTCCGATATCTCTATGTTTTGATAATCACAAAACTTAAACTAATCAAACCAAAGATCATGACGTAAACACGTATTTAGTAATAAATAATCACTTTCACCAACAAATCACTTAAGGTATGAATAAACAAAGTGCTTAGTGCAATGTATGATCAAAGGGGTATTTAATTAACTAATACAAAGTTTATTTAGTTATATAATCTTATTATATATTTTTGAAAAACACTTTTGGTAATAAGGAAAAATGTTTTAATCATACTAAATATATGATTTCAAATATTTAACCAAAATCAGTTAGTTTTTCACCAAATAAACTTTCCCCACTAAAAGACAAAGTTTCTGGCCGTTTCAGCTGGGCGGCCCCCTTAATTATAAAGGGCGGTCCCCTTAAAATTAAGGGGACCGGCCATGGTTTAAGGGGACCGGCCACGCTCCTCTATCAGAAACTTTTGCCTATAAATACCACCTTAAACCTGGATTTTTTCTCTACCTTTTTGCACAAAAACTTTCTGTTCTAGATCTCCATTTCAATCCTAAAAATCCTTTGATCATTTCATAAGCCTTTGTTTCCAAGTGATCCAAAGCCTCATTCTTTAAAGTGCAAAGAGAAGAATACTTCTATTAGAAGTATTACAACTTAGTATCATCTTGCTATCTAAGTTGTTTGTTTACATTTTCTTGTATATCTTTCATACTTTGGTGAATAAGGTGTATGTATTAGTTAACTAGATTTAGTTGAAGAATCTAGAATTGTTGTAAGTGTGAAGTGTAACTTGAAGTGAAGAAGAAGGGTTAGATAGTAGTGGTGATAGGAGATTGTAGCAATAGGAGCTTGTAGTGAAGAAATTAAGGATCTCTAGTGGAGAAGACTAGAAGACATTTGTAGATTGGAGTTGTGAAGACATTAGTGGCTTGAAGGTGTCAAGACATTAGTGCATTGAAGTTGTGAAGACATTAGTGGCTTGAAGGTGTCAAGACACTAGTGCATTGAAGTTGTGAAGATATTAGTGACTTGAAGGTGTCAAGACATTAGTACTTTGAAGGTGTGAAGAGAATAGAAGATTGGTGTATAGAAGATTGGTGTGTAGAAGATTGGTGTGAAGAAAATAGTAGATTGGTGTGAAGATTGGTGTGTAGATTGGTGTGTAGATTGGTGTGAAGATTGGTGTGTAAATTGGTGTGTAGATTGGTGTGTAGATTGGTGTGAAGATTGGTGTGTAAATTGGTGTGTATATTGGTGTGTACGGTTTTCTCCGCCATAAAGGAGGTCTTTGATCTAGTGAAGAAAACTCTCGAGTAGGTGACTCGGGGAGTGGAGTAGGGCAAGGAAGGTGTCCTTGTAGCCGAACCACTATAAATCCTTTGTGTCTCGGTTTGATCTTTCCATCTCTCACTCTTTGATTTATTACTTACTTGCATTTCACACATAGTCATAATTGATAGTATTGTGCATATGTTGATTTCACATAAAGATCAAACTAAAATTCATTCATAAAACTAATCTTACAAAAACCAACCTAGTACATATAATTATATCTATACACTACTACAAATATATATGCTTACATAAAATATATGAAATTGTATATTCTTTCCAAACATTATACATAAGCATTGTATATATAAAACCTTTAATAAATCTTGTATTTATACTTTTGTAGTTAAGTGTTTTGAAATTGTACATTATACATAAGTAGTATTTATACAAAATCATAAATTAACTAGTATATATATTTATGTATTAAAGTGATTTGAAAGTTTCATCTTAGAAACTATCTTTTATAAAATAAGCAAAACGAAAAAGACGTAAAACTATTCAACCCCCCCTTCTAGTTTTCCACAGTTTACTTGGTCAGATAGATTGATAAGACTGAGTCAATGTTCAATGTCAGTGGTTGTGCGGAGAATGCGAAGGTAAAGTTGTTAAAAGTTACGTATAATCATTAATATGTAAATGTCTAGTATCGAACCCGAGACCTCGGGATTGCACACTTTACAAACAAGAATAATGTATAATAAATATATATATGTTAAATGTATCGTATATATGTATTTATAAACACTTAATGGACTAAATGGTCGTTAGTTATTAAACGTATGGACTAACTATCATTAGGGACAAAAGGAAAAGTACTAGGATGTAATTTGGAAGTCAAGAAGGATCTAGAATACCCATGGGGTGCCTAGGCCGGTTGAACCCAACCCATATGGGTCGACCCATGCTTTCTTGAGCTCCAAGATTCACCTAGTATAAATACAAGGTTTGGGGTTAAACCTAAACATCTCTTGTGCATACACACAAAACCCTAAAAGTTTTCCTTGTTTTTTTCTTTCCTTGGTCGATCGACCCTCACTCCCATAAGGGTTTTAGGATCGATTTTTCCTAAGCAAATTAAGTGTTTTGGTTACTTGCATCAAACCTTTATTCGTTGGTAGTTTGTGTGTACAAGAACGAGGTAATTACTTACTTTAGTAATGATCGATAAACAAAACGGTAAGGGGTTTATCATTGATCTATTTGTACAAGAATCAAGGTTTATTTGAAGTGCATCGGGTACGTTTACTATTTATGTTTTAGTTAATCTTTATACGTGTTATTGTTGATCCTTGCTTCCGCGTATGTGTTATATTGATTGTCAAAATCTAAGAGTGGCATCATGAGCCATGGATAACATGTAATTGATTACTAAAACATAACAAAAATCGGATCTTTAATTGTTTTAGATACATGTTTTTTCTAGGGTTTTTTCTTTAAATTTTTTTTATTAAATTTAAACCCTAACCCTAATTTTGGGGAGGGGGTCGATTTCCACTATAAACCCTAATTAGGGTTTGTGGTTTTCTTGATTAAATTATGATCATATAGAAACCCTAGATCTTAAACCGGTTTTTGTGAACGTACTTGTGACCTATGTGCTAATTGTTAGGTTAATCCATGACAAAACATGCATGTTAGTCATGGATCTTGTTTGATTATTTATTTGTCACATGTTTTATATAGATCTAAAATTGGGGAAGACTCCAATTGATTAATATATATTAAAATCAATTTATATGCTATGTGGTGTGTATATTATCTTTGGCCTACGCAATTGATTCGTCTATGCATGTGGCTCCCCTCCACTAAGAGGAGAAGGCCTTAGGTGATTAGATGCATAATAATACCTAGAATTGATTTTATTAGGATCTTTTTAATAAGGTTTGCATGTGGCTAATTGTTTCACGTTTTATTATTAGTTGTTTATTTTTCTTTAAATTACTTGTTTTTATTGTTTTCTTAATTGTTTGACTTGATGTAAGCAATAAAAAGGGTGATTTTCATAAAAGAAAATAATATAGACTAATAACGGTGAAACTAAAGTGATAAAGTAAGAATCTTGCAAGGTGTTAAGTGCCGATAGTGGTCCGATTCGCACGGTAATCAGCTCCCGGGCGAGACTAGCAAAATTCATACTTTATTACATGATTTTGAAATTGAATCCATAAACTTTTGCTTGATTGATGTTTTGTACAAATATGCTTTTAAAATTAAGTCCTTTAAGACGATATTCATAACCGTGATTTGAAGGCTTAGAAAAGAGCCTTAGATTCTGCCTTGGTTATCACAATCTTGAATATGTCTTAAACGAATTACTTTTAAAATCATAATTGTAGAAAGTCATCTTAGGGTTTGTTAAACCTCAAGTAAAACTTTGTGCATTAATTTCACGAATTGGTAATAAAAAGGTTTTGAAAACTTATGCTATAAAGATGAGTGCATGCATCTTTATACATATTTTGATTTACACATCAAAATTAAATACCCTTATAATTTAAGTTACATGCCATCTATCTATAAGGAACACTTGGAATTTTAATTTAGTAAACGTGAGACCTAGGCTAAATCTATAACAAGGTAAAATTCTTTTAACGCGTGAGACCATAATTGTAATTTTACAGTTTCTAAGGTAGACGACTTAATAAAGTTGTGCGTGAGACCTAGAACTTAAGGCATGAGATGGGATGAAACATGCTTACAAGGCAAATTGATGAATCAATTTGATGTAATTCCCATAATGATCTAGGAATTGGAAATCTTGTTTGCCAATTATTGTTCGACAGATTACTATCTTTTGTACTTTCACCACTAGCAGATCAACTGATGTGGTGGAACTATGTAAAGTTAGATCCTAGGTTTTCAAGAAAATTTTGGTGGTTATATGAATATAACTTTGGGTATTTTATTTTCTTGAAGATATTTATTATCGAAAATACTAATGTTTGAACTTTTATCTATAGATATGGCACAACCCGATACCCCATCTGTGATTTCTGCTTTCAAGAGTCATCTTGAGAGAGAGAAACTGACTGGAAAGAATTTCAATGATTGGTACCGCTCACTTAGAATTGTCTTGAGGTCGACCGGTAAGATGGATTATTTGACCGAAGAATGCCCAGCTGAGCCTGCTGCTACTGAACAAGAAGCAGTCAAGGCGGCATGGAGGGTGGAACAAGCTAAGTTTAATGAGGTTGCTTGTTTAATGCTCACTAGCATGAGTGCTCATGATGAGTGTGTAAATACTCATCATTTTTACTGTATTTTAACTGCCAAAACACGAGAAAACATTCAAGAAGGCATCTAAATAACAAAAATATCCCAAAGATCGTGTTTTACATGTTTTAGATGCAAAATGTTTAAAAACAAACGAAAAACGAATAAAGTTTGCATAATTGGCAGTTTCAGTCCCCCAACTTTCAAAATTTGTCAAAACTAGTCCCTAAGCGTTTATTTCGAAAGAAAAATCAAACCAAGTCTTTAAAAATCAAAATTTACTGAATAATGATCTTTGGGTGAAAATTTTGGAAAAGTTACAATTGTGGTCCCGCAAGTTTGCAATTTTGGCAATTTTGGTCCTCGGATAGTTTCAATTTGGAAAATAAACATCAACGGAATTTTGGGAATGTAATATGTGGCGAGATTGGTCCTTTGGTGAACTTTGGATACTTGGCAGCCTTGGTCCCGGGAATTTCAGCAACTACACTTTTGATCCTTGTGATGTTAGCTACAAACCAAACGAGCCACCTTATTGCCCATTAACTTTAATCAAAATAGCAACACAAGCCCTAGCCCCCTTGAACCCTTGGCCCATGAATCCCTCCTAGCCCACACAAACAAAACCCACCCAAACCCTTACACGTATAATAAATAATACGTCCCCCTCCCATTCTGACCAGTCAACACAGCCCCATCTTCACCTCTTTTACCCAGAAAGCATTATCATTCCCTCCCCTTTTCCAGTTACACGCCAAGAAATCACCATCCACCCTCTCCTCAATACCTCAAACCCCCCCTCCTTCACGAGATTCCAACCCCTCACGGGTATCCCCTCTATTTAGGCGCCAAATCCAACCAAGGGATGAGATGACTTCAAAGTTAATCAACGGCTGACAAGAGAAGCATCAGAGATTGAAAAAACCCTAGTTTTTGGAGTAGTATAAATGGAATATGTAGCCAAAAGTATGAGGCAGTTTTTTTTTTTTTTTTTTTTTTTTTTTTTTTTTTTTTTTAGGATTTGAGTAGCAGTCGAATTTAATTAGGTTTTAGGAGATGGCAGTAGATGATAGTAGGTGGTAGTTTTAATTTAAGTTTTTAAATTTGTTTTAAGTTTCCTTGTACTCAGTTCTTAAATTTTAATTCAAAACTTAGTTTCTTTTAACAAATGCTTATTAGTTTCAATTACTGCTTATTATTGGCTTATTATTGCTTATTTTATTGGTAGAATCACTTTTACAACTTGTGACTTTTAGTTCTGATGCACAAATTCAGTTTGTTGGAGGCTAAAAATCATAGCAGTTCCCTTTAAGGATTGTTTGGCACAAGCCAAATTTTTGCCCAACCTCATTTTATTGCCAACCTTTTTAGTTAAATCGTCCTCATTATAGTTAGTTAATAGTTTTTAAGTAAAAAAATTAGTTGTTTCTGTTGGTGTTCAAAGTGTCTTAGTTGATTTCAAAAGGTTTTCATGTTAACTGACGCGTTAAAAGTTTTAGGGTAGATTATTGCTTAAGCTTGACTAAGTAGTTGTTTTTGGTTAAAAACAGTCACATGTAGAATAGTTCAGAGGTGTAACATTTGTACATTGACTTTCAGAGTCACAATCCCACTAATTTTGCCCCATTTTGAATCTCTGCTACAACCGTCCATTCATGCCCAAACAGCCTTAGACGTGTATTTTTTATTTCCTTGTTCTTGGGCTAATGGCCCTAGGAAGTTACAGGGTTATGTTCTAGCAGCTTGTTGACATGATTATATTTTTAGAATGTTTTTAGCATTTTTTTTTCAGGTTTTTGCAGCTTTGAAGTAGTCCCCTCAGCCCTCTTTCCATCAGCACCTTAGGGGGTTGCAAAAGCCCATTCATGCCTGCTGTTGAGCTGATCCAAGGGACCCTCTTCCCGCTTGTTATCTGCTGATCTCAATAAGTTGTAGGTGGAAACTTTCTTGGGTACTAGTAGTTTAATGCCACAGTAGCTTGTTTTTATTTCACTTAGGGGCTTTGTTGGTACCAAAAATTGCGGCTGCCCAAGCTCCATTCACCACTGCTGCATCAGCAGTTGCAGTCCCACAATACCACTTTTGATCTTGAGTTTAGGCTAGATAAAGTAGGATTTAGTGCTTGCTGTGGTGTTTACAAACAGTTAGTAGTGTAGCCTTCATATAAGATAGCTTATTTTGCATTTAGAAGTTCTCGTACTAGCATATTTGTGGCTGTCATTTTGCCTACCCAAACTGCATTAGTGACCCACATAGGCTGTTTGGTCTTTAGCTTCTTGCTTCCCTTTGATTTCTGCTCCTCAGTGAGCTTAAGTTTCATTTGCTTGGTTACTATAGCTTATTTGGATTAGTAGTTGTTTAGTATTAGATTATTGCACCTTAGGAATAGCTTAATACCTTTTTAGATTAGCATCTAGTTTTTTGTTTGTTTTTTTTTTTTTTTTAAATTTGCCACATCAGACCTCTTGGGGTGGAGTTGTTTGAATTTGCTAATAACTTCTTCCGTTTGCTTATCTGCCATGTTCTTTTGCTATTTCAACTTGATTCCAGCTTTAGTGTAGTTTCTCAGCTTATAAGTGTCTTTTGGCAAGCTTATGTGAGCTTGTGCTTGTTTATAACAGTTTATCTAATTCATTTGTCTTGATTGTTTATTCTCTTTGTTCACTGTGGTACTACAAGCTCATTTCCAGCTTATTTTGAAGTTTTCAGGAAGTTTACATTTTCAAAAAGTTATTTATTTTTAGTATTTTGTAAAATGCAAAAAGAAAAATTGAAATAAAAAATGTTTCAAAGAGTAGGGGTTAGGACAGATTCGAACCTTAACAACGAAACACAAATCAAACAAACGATCGACGAAATCTTAACAACGATAACTTCCAAAGGAAGGTTCTTCAAAACACAAATCAAACAAACAATCGACGAAATCAAACACAAATCAAACAAACGATCGACGAAATCTTAACAACGCGTCCCCGGCAGCGGCGCCAAAAATTGATTAAGTTCTTTTTGTAGTATTGTTTGTTTTTCCGAAGAAATACGGTGAAAGTATGTTCCCCGGGTCGTTCTCCCAACGAATCGTTGAATTGATCTTGTCGACACGGTTTCTAAATCTTGTGAAGTGAATGGGGTTTTAAAAGAGATGTTTTGGTTTTTAATTATGCTACAAATGAGAATAAAATTGTAATTAAAGCAAAGAGAATAAGCAACTAGTGCAAAGCACATTAGCAAATAAAATAAACATACTTAAAAGTGAAAGAGAAATAAAAACGCAAAGAAAACTTGTCACGACTAATTTGAAAATAAAAATAAAAATAAAAGTGACACTAGTTCTACGATTGCAAATTAAGTTTATCTAAATAAGAAGATATAAAAGAAAAATAACGTAAAGGAAAATTATATTTTTGGCTTTTTAATTGTTTTTATAAATGAAAAGGATGTGAAGACTAATTAAAAAGGAAATACGTAAAAGAAATAAAAACTATTTATATTTAAACTAAAAATGTTTACTAGATAACGTGACTAAATAAAAGAAACTAACTTGTTATAATATAAATCCTAACTTGATAAAATTTTAGAAAAATTCGGCAGAGTTTCGTTTAGATATTAAGCAAAGAAAACCTCACTCGATAAACGATGAGGGAACGATTATCTAACTCGATAATCATGGCTAACTAGCCAAAAGAAATAAAACATGGTAAAAATAAAAACTTCAAACTCGATAACTTTTTTTTTTGGTTCAAACTCGATAAGACAAAAGAAAAGAAACAAACTCGAAATGTTTGAGTACTAAAAACTCAATGACGTCATTGAGTTTTATATTTAAAAATTATTTGCTATCTAGTCCCTACAAATAATATCAAACTCGATGACTAAGAAAAAAAAAAGAAAACGTAACTCGATAGACATGAAAATGTCAAAACTCGATAAGTTGCTAAAAGGTCCCTATCACTTCAAAGACCAAACTCGGTATATATATAAAAAAAAACAGCAAACTCGATAAGTTTTATTTACTCCTAACTCGATATACAAAAAATACAAGCTCCTAACTCGATAGCTACTTTAGTAAATTGCAAAATAGTCCCTATGGTTGAATTACTAACTCGATAGTATTGTAAAGACTCTACATCGAAAGTATTACTATACCCTAACTCGATATTAACTTAAAACTCTAACTCGATGGAATTAAAAAAAAAACTTGACAGAACATTTAAAACAAAACTAACTCGATAAAATTTTTTATAAAACAAACTCGAAAATATTATAACTAAACACCATTTTAATTCAAAATAAAGCCTAAAAACTAATATTTTTCACCAAATTTATCACTAAACAACCTAGTTTAACCATAAACTTTAATTCCCACCAATAAAAACAAGATTTTAACAACTAAAAATTAAAGATTTTTAGAAAGATAAAGCTTTTTAGAGAGAGAAAGTAGCATAGAAAAAATGACTTTAATAAAATAAAATTACACTACTCCTACTACTATGAGGACAAACCCTCAACAACCCTAAAAACTAACTAAAACTAAAAACTAACCAACCTCAAAAATGAGGCATACAACTCTATTTATAGGCTAGGGGCTAGGGCTTCACTAATCTTTTACATTGTTGCATATTTAGCCCCTAGACCTTTACAAATCATGAAATTCAAGCCTAAAACATTATAAAATGTAACTAATACAACTTAATATTAAACGTAACGACTGATAACGATCCAAATGCGTTTCTTGTAACTTGGAGGATTAGAGTTGACGTTTCTTTCACGGCTTCGGCTTTTGACCTTTTTCAATCCCGTGCTCGTTTTTTGTCGGTTTTGCTTCGTTTTCGTTCATTTTTCACATATCCGTACCTGCACATACACAAATACAAAAACACATATATTTGGCATATTTGGCTTGGTTTTTTGTCTTTTTAGGTCCGTTTATGGTCAAGAAAAGGTGAGTAAATAAGAACTCACCAGGCACCGAGGGTGCCATTGGACTGCTATCATGGTTTGAGAATGTTCAGTCGAAACTCAGCATCACTAAATGTGCTGAAGGAGATAAGGTTGAGTTCTCTGCGGGTCTGCTTCAAGGTCGAGCATTGACTTGGTGGAACAACCAGCTACAGACTCGAGGAAGAGAGGCTGCAAATGGATTATCTTGGGAAGCATTTAAGAAACTACTAACTGACGAGTACTGCAGAAAAGATGAAGTGGAGAAGCTGGAAGTGGAATTTTGGAACCACTTGATGGTAGGAGTAGAAGTTGACAAGTATACGGCCCGTTTCCATGAGCTAACTAAGATGGTTCCTCATATGGTCTCCACTAAGGAAAAGCTGATCGATCGATATATTTGGGGATTAATTCCTGAAATCAGGAGGGATGTCACTTCATCGAACCCAACCACTCTACAAGCCGCTGTGGGCATGGCATACCGCTTGACAAATGATGTGATCAGGTCTGGTGAACTAACAAAGGGAAATAATGAAGGACGAAAGAGACAAGGAGATCAGCAAGGAAGCCGTTATCAAAATCAACAGGACAAGAAACAGCGAGTAGCTGGAAACTATGGAGCAATAACTCAAGGACCCGGAGGATATGTAGGCACACAACCTAAATGTACCCGATGTAACCTACACCACACAGGAGATTGCCCAAAGTGCAATAGCTGCGGAAAGACAGGTCATTTTAGTAAACATTGCAAAGGAAATCAAGTACGAAGGTCAGCATGCTACGAGTTTGGAAGCTTGGATCACCTCCGAAACACCTGTCCAAAGTTGAAAGGAACTACTAACCAAGGAGGAAATCATCCAAATCTGGCGTTGGCAGTTGAAGCCCCTCAAGATCAGAACATTGAGATTCCACCCGCACATAGCAGAGCTTTCTTCCTAGGAAATCCTATCACCCAACATGTCCACGATAGCATAACGGGTACATCCTCTTGAACAACTATCATATTTCCGTACCACTTGATCTTGAGTGCATAATTTACGTCTAACTATTACCTAGTTTGCTCCATCGATTAATCTGAGACCTAATGTTATCGACCTTGGTTATATTTTTGTGGGTTGATTTGATTGGTGTGAACAATTCCAAAATCGAGCCAAACTTTCAAAAGACCTTTCCAAGGATTTGTAATCCTATTTTTCAGATGGATTGATTCCTAGCCTGATTCCATGACAGTTCTTGTCTGATGAGTTGTGGGATCAAGTAAAAATCGGTTACCTAGAGGTCTTTTGGGGGCTATGCTCGATGATGGGAACGTTTGCCTCATTAAATCTGACCACGGGAATGTGCGTACGTAGACGAACGAGCTGAACTTCGGGACGAAGTTCCCTTTACGGTGGTAGACTGTCACAACTCGTAATTTCTGGTTGTTTTCCAAACTTCGGCAATTTACTATTCACAGGTTACTATTCAACATTTACTATTCATCGATCACTATTCATCATTTTTGAGGTCCATTTGATATTCTAAGAAGCGTTCAGAAATTTTACTATTCACTTGACACTATTCATTTCCGGAAGGAAACCACTATTCACGTGCATTACTCATTTCATCGTAAATTTAGTTTACGAGTATTCAAATTCGCGTAACCGTATTGGTTCAGGAGCGAATTCATGCATTATTATCAGGGACATCCCGTGCGGACTAGAAATAGTCCGCATATCATTATTATGGCACTTGCATACTATTCCACTCGTAGGATATTCAAATTAATACTTTTGATATATTTGACTTTTTACGTATGGTTATTTCTATATAAACGTTAACAAACGATCAATAATGTGACTAACACGTCCGACACTCCCGACTATGATTCCAATATATTTTTATATTCATTTTTATAATATAAAAATTATAATATTAATTTACCCGGTATTTTGGAGATTTATTTTAATTATTAACGTAAGTTTACAATAATTACGACGGTTTTCGTAGAAGTTAAACAATAATTATCCAAACACTAAATATTTATACCCAACATATTTCTACAATTTTTACGACTTTATTATGTCCCGGTTAACTCCGTTAAAATTTACTTTTAGTTAACTCGTTACCCGGTATTCCCTAAAACTATTAATATATACACAATAATACTTAAAATTACCAACTATCTTATACAAACTCCATATATTTTTTTTTTCATCATATGCAGCCCCCCCTCCATTCCCATTTCTTACAACTTTGAAAATATCACAAATCTCATTAATGTTGTCATAAAATTGTCTAACATATAATATATATAACAAAAACTATACATTTCACCTCATTTTTCAAGATCTAGTCAAGCAAACATTTCTTCTTTCTCTCCTCTTGTGTGCTCAGCCAAGAACCAACCAAGAAGCCATCATCATCAAATTTTCAAGAAAAATATAGAAACAAGATCATCTAAGGTTCCTTTAAGGGTTTTGCAATACAAACTCAAGGATTTCCTAACTTTTCACCATCATAAACCCATCTATTTTTCAAGTAAGTAAACAGAACTCATTTTTATAATCTTATCAAGTTTATACAAGATCCATATGATATATATATTAGATCTACATGCATATGCTATTTATACCACTTTATTTTACAAACGTTTAACTTTTGAACCTTAGAAAGTGTTTATGGTTAGATCCTTGTTAGATCTACTTGGTTATGATGTTTAGGAACCCATGACACCCTAAGAAGGTGTATGGTAGGATTAGACTAGTTTTGTGGTGATTGAAAGTGGTTTGGTGATGTTAGAAACTAGTTTAGCGTCTTGAAAATGGTTTTTGAACAAGTAGAAATACATTCTGTCCTATTTTGGTAAACCCAGAAAAATCCGTATTTACTCAGTCCACTTTGACAATATTTTTAGAAAATACTTTCGAAAATGAAGCTTTTAGCGAAAGAACGGATTAAAACGAGCTTATAACGAAGGAGATATGATTTTTGTAAATTTAACGACGAAGACTATTTTTTTCTGAAAACTGCATGCTGTTTGGCAGTTTTCGACGGGCAAATAGAGACGTTAGACGTAACCTAGTGGAGCCGAGCTATTGAAAATATATTAGTATATACTAAAACGAATCCGTGGATATAAAGAACGAGTAAAATGAGCTTAAAACGACCAAGTTATATACGTTTTAAAATCGTCAAAACTATATATATACATATATATATATATATATATATATATATATATATATATATATATATATATATATATATATATATATATATATATATATATTTAGTCACTACTAGAAAATAATATATTTTCTAGATTTCTTATTCAAGGGGTTTATTTTTAACTAACGAAGTACGTACGACTCAAGGTTTATTACGCGACTACTAGACATTATTTTAAGGTTTTCAAAGACGAAGAATATAACGCTAACATTTTATATACGATATATTACGACAAGTTTTTATAACTCTATTTGGACTTATTTTTCCTAAGTATGGAAAGTATTTTATTTGACTTTAACTAGTATTTCCAAGTCACGAGTGGTATTGGTATCATGTGCATGTACATTCACTACATCACCTCATAATCTAAGTAGATCATATTGTTCATTCGTTCTAGGTCGCGGTTAGAGACCGAGCCTCATTTCCATCATAACCGCTATCGTCATCGTTGTCATCCTTTCAAGTGAGTATTCACGAACCCCTTTTTCTAACTATTTTAATCGTTTTGGGGTGGATGCATGAACTATATTGTTTACTCTTAAACGAACTTAAATGACTATTGCTTCACTATTTATGCTCGTAAGTAAATCGTACTCAAACAAACTTGTTTGCTATTTTACGAACACTATTATTTGAACCCTTGACTTATCTTGAACGTTTTGACTTGAACTTTTGGACTTAGTGTACTGTATGATCTAAGACTTAAAGTCTCCTTTGTTCGGAGCAACACTATAAAGTCTCTCCTGTTCAGAGCATCCTTAATAATTCTCGCCATAGTGGAGTGACTAATAATTCTTCGCCAAGTCGGCGGAGTGACTAATAAGTCTTTGCCTAGGTGGCGGAGTGACTTCAAGTCTCCCTTGTTCGGAGCGGCCTTGACTTATGTTGTACTATGTGCCCTTATTGTGAACTATATTGATCATATGTACTTGACTACCAAACGTACTACTTTATGTGCAATGGGTTGTAAACACACAAGTTACAAGTCTCTTATGGCGGGACTTGGAACTGAGTGGATTTACAATGCCTTTGCCTGGCGAACATTCTCAAATGGTTTTCTTATTATTTAAAACGTTTATACTCACCAACTATTTTTATAGTTGACCGTTTTCTCTCATGCATTTCATGTGATCGTCAGTAAGCTTGTCATCAAGGTCTTGCATAATGAAGTTTTCACATGTCACTTCTTTTCATTATGTACTAAAATACCATCTTTTGGGAATCAAACTTATGTCTTATATTTGCCAAAGTCGGCAATAACAACGTTGTAATGTTATACTTTTCCTTAATGTAAATTATGGTATTGTCTTATTTCTCTTTGGTGATGTTTATCGATTTCGTTACAGCTCGTGTTTCCGCCTTCGGCGAGGGTGTGACAGATTGGTACCAGAGCCAGAGGTTATAGAGAATGCCGATTTTTCTAAAATAAAAATCGCAACTATAACAAAAATAATGTTTTTCTTAAACACTGAACATCATACGAGTCGACTAGTCCTAGCATTCCATCATTAATCCTCAAGTATACATAGCCTGATCACCTATGTATAATTCAGGAAGAATCATGCGATGAAGGGAGTAGTGGTCAAAGATCATGTTTGGTCGAGTCTAGAGAGTCTGGTCACCTGAAGTTGCATTGGTCGGGTGGGTATGCATAACTTGTTTATATGTTTCAGCTTGTGTTACCGTACCTTACATGTGCATTCATGTAGATTCTTCCTCTTTGCTACCTTATGCCCCGTTAGATTAAGCATGGCTTTGTTCCCATCATTCTGCGATCTCTATGTCACGACTGTCATTGTACCATACATCATCCGTCATCGTTCATGTATCGTTCACTCAACCCATTATTTCTGGTCTATCGCAGAGCCATTACCGCTATGAACACTCGCTCAGGACGTAACAACAATGAAAACCCGAATGACGGTGCTGCTAGACATAACAATAATGAAAACCCGAATGACAGTGCTGCTGGATTAGCTGATCTCCTCACTCAGATTGTTGCGCACATTGATGCCAGACGAACCAATAATGGTGCGAGTCCTTCGAACAACGGTCAGGGATGCAACTATAAGACTTTCATGACATGCAAGCCAATGGAATTTTATGGCACTGATTCAGTTCTTTTTGTAGTATTGTTTGTTTTTTCGAAAAAATACCGGTGAAAGTATGTTCCCCGGGTCGTTCTCCCAACGAATCGTTGAATTGATCTTGTCGACACGGTTTGTAAATCTTGTGAAGTGAATGGGGTTTTAAAAGAGATGTTTTGGTTTTTAATTATGCTACAAATGAGAATAAAATTGTAATTAAAGCAAAGAGAATAAGCAACTAGTGCAAAGCACATTAGCAAATAAAATAAACATACTAAAAAGTGAAAGAGAAATAAAAACGCAAAGAAAACTTGACACGACTAATTTGAAAATAAAAATAAAAATAAAAGTGACACTAGTTCTACGATTGCAAATTAAGTTTATCTAAATAAGAAGATATAAAAGAAAAATAACGTAAAGGAAAATTATATTTTTGGCTTTTTAATTGTTTTTATAAATGAAAAGGATGTGAAGACTAATTAAAAAGGAAATACGTAAAAGAAATAAAAACTATTTATATTTAAACTAAAAATGTTTACTAGATAACGTGACTAAATAAAAGAAACTAACTTGTTATAATATAAATCCTAACTTGATAAAATTTTAGAAAAATTCGGCAGAGTTTTGTTTAGATATTAAGCAAAGAAAACCTCACTCGATAAACGATGAGGGAACGACTATCTAACTCGATAATCATGGCTAACTAGCCAAAAGAAATAAAACTTGGTAAAAATAAAAACTTCAAACTTGATAACTTTTTTTTGGTTCAAACTTGATAAGACAAAAGAAAAGAAACAAACTCGAAATGTTTGAGTACTAAAAACTCAATGACGTCATTGAGTTTTATATTTAAAAATTATTTGCTATCTAGTCCCTACAAATAATATCAAACTCGATGACTAAGAAAAAAAAAAAGAAAACGTAACTCGATAGACATGAAAATGTCAAAACTCGATAAGTTGCTAAAAGGTCCCTATCACTTCAAAGACCAAACTCGGTATATATATAAAAAAAAACAGCAAACTCGATAAGTTTTATTTACTCCTAACTCGATATACAAAAAATACAAGCTCCTAACTCGATAGCTACTTTAGTAAATTGCAAAATAGTCCCTATGGTTGAATTACTAACTCGATAGTATTGTAAAGACTCTAACTCGAAAGTATTACTATACCCTAACTCGATATTAACTTAAAACTCTAACTCGATGGAATTAAAAAAAAAAACTTGACAGAACATTTAAAACAAAACTAACTCGATAAAATTTTTTATAAAACAAACTCGAAAATATTATAACTAAACACCATTTTAATTCAAAATAAAGCCTAAAAACTAATATTTTTCACCAAATTTATCACTAAACAACCTAGTTTAACCATAAACTTTAATTCCCACCAATAAAAACAAGATTTTAACAACTAAAAATTAAAGATTTTTAGAAAGATAAAGCTTTTTAGAGAGAGAAAGTAGCATAGAAAAAATGACTTTATTAAAATAAAATTACACTACTCCTACTACTATGAGGACCAACCCTCAACAACCCTAAAAACTAACTAAAACTAAAAACTAACCAACCTAAAAAATGAGGCATACAACTCTATTTATAGGCTAGGGGCTAGGGCTTCACTAATCTTTTACATTGTTGCATATTTAGCCCCTAGACCTTTACAAATCATGAAATTCAAGCCTAAAACATTATAAAATGTAACTAATACAACTTAATATTAAACGTAACGACTGATAACGATCCAAATGCGTTTCTTGTAACTTGGAGGATTAGAGTTGACGTTTCTTTCACGGCTTCGGCTTTTGACCTTTTTCAATCCCGTGCTCGTTTTTTGTCGGTTTTGCTTTGTTTTCGTTCATTTTTCACATATCCATACCTGCACATACACAAATACAAAAACACATATATTTGGCATATTTGGCTTGGTTTTTGGTCTTTTTAGGTCCGTTTATGGTCAAGAAAAGGTGAGTAAATAAGCACTCACCAAAATCCCCCAGACTAAGGTATTGCCGTGCCCTCACGCAATGTCATCACCTCACGCTTAAGAGATAAATAATTTTCAAAACCTCTCTTTACTGACGTTGTAAAGTAGCAATGACTTTCAAAAGAGATAGTAAAATCATTTACTCTCAAAAACGCTCCGTTATCCGATTTTCATAAATACCAACTACTACTACTCTTTTTGTATTTTTCATTTTAATATGTGACGGTTTATCTTGACTTTCATTATCAATTCATATCTGTTGATAATTTTCAGGGTCAACGAGTAGAAACACTTCAAGGAGAAGAGACCATACGGATAAAAATCGTCATCCTTGATTTTTCGCAAGCTCCCAAACTAAGCGTAAAATCGAAATCATTGTTTAACTAGAAGTTAGATGCTAACACTGCCCACAAAAGTTACTTGTGTATTACCTCTTGTCCCCAGGTCCTAAGTTTTGTATCTAAAGATTTTAATTGTGAGAAATGAATTGCTTCATATTTTCTCATTTCGATATTTGTTAGTCCGATAGTGATACCTAAGTTAAAACGATAAGTAGTTATTCATTTTCTCTTAAGAACCACTGCAATAGAAATTCGGTCCACATCAAGAAATTTGGGGTACATACAATATCAAGGATATTAAGTTGCGGAGTACAATCACGTGCACCTCATGTGACTGATTACTAATCACTTATCACATGCACCTCACGCGCCAACAACTTATTGATACATACATAAGCTCTTATTCGACATAACTTTCAACTTTCCTTTTCTTTATTTCACTTTTTTCACTTTTTTCATTTTTTTTTCATTTTTTTTTCTTTCTTTCTTGACTTTTTTTTCAATACATCAATGGAAGCTTAACGGGTAGCTCCAAAACCACATAGATAATCAACTTTTGACTTTTGATTTTTTCACTTTTTCGCTCTTATTTTTGGTGTTCCTTGATATGTACCCAATTTCTAAAGCAAAAATTCTCTTAAGAAAACAAAGAACTAAATATTATTCAAACCGAAATACCACTAATTAACCTAGAACATCTATTTATATATTGGTGACGTTTCTGATGGGAACAAGGAGGCCACAAGTACCTCTCGCGGGTTTTTTAAATCCCAGTAATGCGATCCGTGTATAGCACGAAACTTCTAAATAAACTCTATCATTCCTCGATCTCCGCAAATTTAAAATCCCAAGTAATGAGATCCGCGGATGCTTAGCCATAATCTTATGATTATTTTGGTTAAGGGAGACGAGCTAGGGCTCAACACGCCCGGTCAAGTCGAAACATTTATTTCTACTCTCGCCGGTAGGAAAATCAAAACAAGGTGTCAAAACTTATTATTCATATCATATATATTTTTTCATTTTTTTTTTTTTTTTTTTTGCATGTAAAAAGGTGACAAAAATTTAAAATTTTGGTGGAAAACGGAGTTGCGTAAGTTAACAGCTCAGACGATGGTACAGGTCAAATCGAATCGAAGATTCACCCCCCCAGACTAAAGTGAAACATTGTCGTCAATGTTTTAAGGGGTACGGGTAATCCTACATAAAATCTAAGGCCGTTTATTAAGTATGCCAAGAGATAAACGTTAGTCGATAAGATTTAGGATATGGTGAATTTCCAATAGAGCAGCGAAGGATGAGACTCGAGTGGAGAGAACGACAAACCACGAGCACGAGAGTCTTCAAACTTCGGGGAAATTCCTGAACATTCACAAACAACCACGAAAACAAGAGATATAGAAAAGGTTGCCCTCCTCAAGTTACGTTAGTAAAGAAAATAAAGAAAATGAAATGGATAAGCATGGGGTGCCTCCCACGAAGCGCTTGTTTTTGTTCACCGAGTCACATGAGCTTGACTCGATCCCCGAATTAATTCATCCTTGGGGAGAGCAGATGGAACAGACAACCGGCATAAACGGAGATGCCGGGGTCAAAAACGGTATCCTCACTCCCGGTGGAGTGGAAAAGTGAAGAAATGAGGGGATAAGCAAAGAACGGATAAAACACCCAGATGATAAAAGCAAATTCAATTTCTGAATCACGGGTGGATTGGGTGGGTAAAATATCAAGCATAGGAACATCATGTTCAGAAATCTCGTCCACCACTCCAAAATTATCTTCATTAGTATCGGTTTCAAAAACTACATCCGGTGGTTTCGCCGGTGGACGAGAAGAAAGTGAATTGAAAAGAATATCATTCTCGTCATTCTCAATACCCGGTGGTATCGAGTCATCCGCAACAAGAAATTGATCAACATCCTCAAAAAGAGGGTCACGTAACGGATTATCAGAAATAGGTTCAGAATCGATCTCAAAATAAAAACGCTCATAATCCGGAAGAGAGATATCAGCATGAATAGTGGGATTGCCACTACTCGTCTCTTCAAATCGAAAAATTTCAAGCTCGGGTAAGAAATCACTATCCATAACGGGGATAGGAGAAAAAGTCAGAGGATCATTTAATGCCTCGATCTTAGAAATGAGAAGATAAACTTTGGATAATTTCTCACGAAGAGCTTCATCTTGAATTTCCGCATCATCATCTTCATCGATATCTCCACAAGAGTCTTCATCACTCGAAGTGTACTCATTGTGAGAATCGGAATAACTTTCGACTTCTACTAAATCTTCATTGCTCATCGGAGGGAGAGAAGTTGACGGATCTTCATTCAATAATTCTTCGAGTAAACGAATATCCCCCTCCGGATCAAAATTAGCATCGTCCATTATCGGAATGGAATCATTAGCAAGAAACGCCTCGATCTCATCTAAAACGACATCACTCCCTTCAACCGGTGTGAAAGAAGGATGGAAATAAGAATCACCGTTAGAATTTTCCCCGGACTCACTTTGGATTGGAACGAGGTTCTCAACACTTGACGTATTGAATTCGTCAGATTCCGTTGCCGGAATAGTGTCAAGAGGCTCGTCCCCCATTGTTAGAGAGTCCACGGGCTCTACAGGAGAAGAGATAGAATCATTTTGAGGATTTATATTGATGGTAATTGTGGAATCATCATCGTACAAACAACACTCGCAAAACTGGAATTTTCTTTCTTCGACACGAGGTACTTCCATCGGTCTCTCATAAGGCTCTGGAGTAGATGTATAACGATTAATCACCATCTCTTTCAACTTATCCATCATTGATTTGAGTTCAAGAATTTGATTATTGAAATTGGAAGATTGTGGGGGTTGATAAAAATCATTAGAATTGTAATAATAATTTGATTCAAGATAAGAATTTTCAAACGATCCCCCACAATTTTCAAAACCCGATGGATTTTGAAATGAATCACCGTTGTAGCACGAATTTGGCTCATAAACATCATTTTGAGGAAAATTATTGATGCTCGAGTCGTAAGCATAAGACGTATCTGCACTCGGCATATAGCACATACAATCGGTGTATCCACATCCATCACAAAAATATCCTCCACACGGCCTACCTTCTTCGGACGGGTTTCCACAATTATAGCAAGAAAACGACGGTGGTGGTGGTGTATAAAAATCGGGAATATTAGACGAATTGTTGAACGAATTTTGATCATACGAATGAGAATTACAATTCAAACAAACGCCATCTCGTATATTATCTCCACATTCATTGCACGTACACCACACACACAACCCTCCGAAGAACGGTTCTCCACAATAGAGACAAATCGGATCCATGAGAATTAAACGTAAGAGGGATTGAGAAGAAGAATCAAATATGAGAGGATAAGAAGATTATTTTTGTTTTTTTTTTTTTTTTTTTTAAAGAAAATCAAAATAGCAAAGGAAAATCTTTTTGGTTTTTTATATACTTCTAATTTTTTTTTTTTAGGCGATAACTTCCAAAGGAAGGTTCTTCAAAACACAAATCAAACAAACGATCGACGAAATCTTAACAACGCGTCCCCGGCAGCGGCGCCAAAAATTGATTCAGTTCTTTTTGTAGTATTGTTTGTTTTTCCGAAGAAATACCGGTGAAAGTATGTTCCCCGGGTCGTTCTCCCCACGAATCGTTGAATTGATCTTGTCGACACGGTTTGTAAATCTTGTGAAGTGAATGGGGTTTTAAAAGAGATGTTTTGGTTTTTAATTATGCTACAAATGAGAATAAAATTGTAATTAAAGCAAAGAGAATAAGCAACTAGTGCAAAGCACATTAGCAAATAAAATAAACATACTCAAAAGTGAAAGAGAAATAAAAACGCAAAGAAAACTTGACACGACTAATTTGAAAATAAAAATAAAAATAAAAGTGACACTAGTTCTACGATTGCAAATTAAGTTTATCTAAATAAGAAGATATAAAAGAAAAATAACGTAAAGGAAAATTATATTTTTGGCTTTTTAATTGTTTTTATAAATGAAAAGGATGTGAAGACTTATTAAAAAGGAAATACGTAAAAGAAATAAAAACTATTTATATTTAAACTAAAAATGTTTACTAGATAACGTGACTAAATAAAAGAAACTAACTTGTTATAATATAAATCCTAACTTGATAAAATTTTAGAAAAATTCGGCAGAGTTTCGTTTAGATATTAAGCAAAGAAAACCTCACTCGATAAACGATGAGGGAACGATTATCTAACTCGATAATCATGGCTAACTAGCCAAAAGAAATAAAACTTGGTAAAAATAAAAACTTCAAACTCGATAACTTTTTTTTTTGGTTCAAACTCGATAAGACAAAAGAAAAGAAACAAACTCGAAATGTTTGAGTACTAAAAACTCAATGACGTCATTGAGTTTTATATTTAAAAATTATTTGCTATCTAGTCCCTACAAATAATATCAAACTCGATGACTAAGAAAAGAAAAAAAAAAGAAAACGTAACTCGATAGACATGAAAATGTCAAAACTCGATAAGTTGCTAAAAGGTCCCTATCACTTCAAAGACCAAACTCGGTATATATATAAAAAAAAAAACAGCAAACTCGATAAGTTTTATTTACTCCTAACTCGATATACAAAAAATACAAGCTCCTAACTCGATAGCTACTTTAGTAAATTGCAAAATAGTCCCTATGGTTGAATTACTAACTCGATAGTATTGTAAAGACTCTAACTCGAAAGTATTACTATACCCTAACTCGATATTAACTTAAAACTCTAACTCGATGGAATTAAAAAAAAACTTGACAGAACATTTAAAACAAAACTAACTCGATAAAATTTTTTATAAAACAAACTCGAAAATATTATAACTAAACACCATTTTAATTCAAAATAAAGCCTAAAAACTAATATTTTTCACCAAATTTATCACTAAACAACCTAGTTTAACCATAAACTTTAATTCCCACCAATAAAAACAAGATTTTAACAACTAAAAATTAAAGATTTTTAGAAAGATAAAGCTTTTTAGAGAGAGAAAGTAGCATAGAAAAAATGACTTTATTAAAATAAAATTACACTACTCCTACTACTATGAGGACAAACCCTCAACAACCCTAAAAACTAACTAAAACTAAAAACTAACCAACCTCAAAAATGAGGCATACAACTCTATTTATAGGCTAGGGGCTAGGGCTTCACTAATCTTTTACATTGTTGCATATTTAGCCCCTAGACCTTTACAAATCATGAAATTCAAGCCTAAAACATTATAAAATGTAACTAATACAACTTAATATTAAACGTAACGACCGATAACGATCCAAATGCGTTTCTTGTAACTTGGAGGATTAGAGTTGACGTTTCTTTCACGGCTTCGGCTTTTGTCCTTTTTCAATCCCGTGCTCGTTTTTTGTCGGTTTTGCTTCGTTTTCGTTCATTTTTCACATATCCGTACCTGCACATAAACAAATACAAAAACACATATATTTGGCATATTTGGCTTGGTTTTTGGTCTTTTTAGGTCCGTTTATGGTCAAGAAAAGGTGAGTAAATAAGCACTCACCAGGCACCGAGGGTGCCATTGGACTGCTATCATGGTTTGAGAATGTTCAGTCGAAACTCAGCATCACTAAATGTGCTGAAGGAGATAAGGTTGAGTTCTCTGCGGGTCTGCTTCAAGGTCGAGCATTGACTTGGTAGAACAACCAGCTACAGACTCGAGGAAGAGAGGCTGCAAATGGATTATCTTGGGAAGCATTTAAGAAACTACTAACTGACGAGTACTGCAGAAAAGATGAGGTGGAGAAGCTGGAAGTGGAATTTTGGAACCACTTGATGGTAGGAGTAGAAGTTGACAAGTATACGGCCCGTTTCCATGAGCTAACTAAGATGGTTCCTCATATGGTCTCCACTAAGGAAAAGCTGATCGATCGATATATTTGGGGATTAATTCCTGAAATCAGGAGGGATGTCACTTCATCGAACCCAACCACTCTACAAGCCGCTGTGGGCATGGCATACCGCTTGACAAATGATGTGATCAGGTCTGGTGAACTAACAAAGGGAAATAATGAAGGACGAAAGAGACAAGGAGATCAGCAAGGAAGCCGTTATCAAAATCAACAGGACAAGAAACAGCGAGTAGCTGGAAACTATGGAGCAATAACTCAAGGACCCGGAGGATATGTAGGCACACAACCTAAATATACCCGATGTAACCTACACCACACAGGAGATTGCCCAAAGTGCAATAGCTGCGGAAAGACAGGTCATTTTAGTAAACATTGCAAAGGAAATCAAGTACGAAGGTCAGCATGCTACGAGTTTGGAAGCTTGGATCACCTCCGAAACACCTGTTCAAAGTTGAAAGGAACTACTAACCAAGGAGGAAATCATCCAAATCTGGCGTTGGCAGTTGAAGCCCTTCAAGATCAGAACATTGAGATTCCACCCGCACATGGCAGAGCTTACTTCCTAGGAAATCCTATCACCCAACATGTCCACGATAGCATAACGGGTACATCCTCTTGAACAACTATCATATTTCCGTACCACTTGATCTTGAGTGCATAATTTACGTCTAACTATTACCTAGTTTGCTCCATCGATTAATCTGAGACCTAATGTTATCGACCTTGGTTATATTTTTGTGGGTTGATTTGATTGGTGTAAACAATTCCAAAATCGAGCCAAACTTTCAAAAGACCTTTCCAAGGATTTGGAATCCTATTTTTCAGATGGATTGATTCCTAGCCTGATTCCATGACAGTTCTTGTCTGATGAGTTGTGGGATCAAGTAAAAATCGGTTACCTAGAGGTCTTTTGGGGGCTATGCTCGATGATGGGAATGTTTGCCTCATTAAATCTGACCACGGGAATGTGCGTACGTAGACGAACGAGCTGAACTTCGGGACGAAGTTCCCTTTACGGTGGTAGACTGTCACAACTCGTAATTTCTGGTTGTTTTCCAAACTTCGGCAATTTACTATTCACAGGTTACTATTCATTATTTACTATTCATCGATCACTATTCATCGTTTTTGAGGTCCATTTGATATTCTAAGAAGCGTTCAGAAATTTTACTATTCACTTGACACTATTCATTTCCGGAAGGAAACCACTATTCACGTGCATTACTCATTTCATCGTAAATTTAGTTTACGAGTATTCAAATTCGCGTAACCGTATTGGTTCAGGAGCAAATTCATGCATTATTATCAGGGACATCCCGTGCGGACTAGAAATAGTCCGCATATCATTATTATGGCACTTGCATACTATTCCACTCGTAGGATATTCAAATTAATACTTTTGATATATTTGACTTTTTACGTATGGTTATTTCTATATAAACGTTAACAAACGATCAATAATGTGACTAACACGTCCGACACTCCCGACTATGATTCCAATATATTTTTATATTCATTTTTATAATATAAAAATTATAATACTAATTTACCCGGTATTTTGGAGATTTATTTTAATTATTAACGTAAGTTTACAATAATTACGACGGTTTTCGTAGAAGTTAAACAATAATTATCCAAACACTAAATATTTATACCCAACATATTTCTACAATTTTTACGACTTTATTATGTCCCGGTTAACTCCGTTAAAATTCATTTTTAGTTAACTCGTTACCCGGTATTCCCTAAAACTATTAATATATACACAATAATACTTAAAATTACCAACTATCTTATACAAACTCCATATTTTTTTTTTTCATCATATGCAGCCCCCCCTCCATTCCCATTTCTTACAACTTTGAAAATATCACAAATCTCATTAATGTTGTCATAAAATTGTCTAACATATAATATATATAACAAAAACTATACATTTCACCTCATTTTTCAAGATCTAGTCAAGCAAACATTTCTTCTTTCTCTCCTCTTGTGTGCTCAGCCAAGAACCAACCAAGAAGCCATCATCATCAAATTTTCAAGAAAAATATAGAAACAAGATCATCTAAGGTTCCTTTAAGGGTTTTGCAATACAAACTCAAAGATTTCCTAACTTTTCACCATCATAAACCCATCTATTTTTCAGGTAAGTAAACAGAACTCATTTTTATAATTTTATCAAGTTTATACAAGATCCATATGATATATATATATTAGATCTACATGCATATGCTATTTATACCACTTTATTTTACAAACTTTTAACTTTTGAACCTTAGAAAGTGTTTATGGTTAGATCCTTGTTAGATCTACTTGGTTATGATGTTTAGGAACCCATGACACCCTAAGAAGGTGTATGGTAGGATTAGACTAGTTTTGTGGTGATTGAAAGTGGTTTGGTGATGTTAGAAACTAGTTTAGCGTCTTGAAAATGGTTTTTAAACAAGTAGAAATACATTCTGTCCCATTTTGGTAAACCCAGAAAAATCCGTATTTACTCAGTCCACTTTGACAATATTTTTAGAAAATACTTTCGAAAACGAAGCTTTTGGCGTAAGAACGGATTAAAACGAGCTTATAACGAAGGAGATATGATTTTTGTAAATTTAACGACGAAGACTATTTTTTTCTGAAAACTGCATGCTGTTTGGCAGTTTTCGACGGGCAAATAGAGACGTTAGACGTAACCTAGTGGAGCCGAGCTATTGAAAATATATTAGTATATACTAAAACGAATCCGTGGATATAAAGAACGAGTAAAATGAGCTTAAAATGACCAAGTTATATACGTTTTAAAATGTCAACTATATATATATATATATATATATATATATATATATATATATATATATATATATATATATATATATATATATATATGTATATATATATATTTAGTCACAACTAGAAAATAATATATTTTCTAGATTTCTTATTCAAGGGGTTTATTTTTAACTAACGAAGTACGTACGACTCAAGGTTTATTACGCGACTACTAGACATTATTTTAAGGTTTTCGAAGACGAAGAATATAACGCTAACATTTTATATACGATATATTACGACAAGTTTTTATAACTCTATTTGGACTTATTTTTCCTAAGTATGGAAAGTATTTTATTTGACTATAACTAGTATTTCCAAGTCACGAGTGGTATTGGTATCATGTGCATGTACATTCACTACATCACCTCATAATCTAAGTAGATCATATTGTTCATTCGTTCTAGGTCGCGGTTAGAGACCGAGCCTCATTTCCATCATAACCGCTATCGTCATCGTTGTCATCCTTTCAAGTGAGTATTCACGAACCCCTTTTTCTAACTATTTTAATCGTTTTGGGGTGGATGCATGAACTATATTGTTTACTCTTAAACGAACTTAAATGACTATTGCTTCACTATTTATGCTCGTAAGTAAATCGTACTCAAACAAACTTGTTTGCTATTTTACGAACACTATTATTTGAACCCTTGACTTATCTTGAACCTTTTGACTTGAACTTTTGGACTTAGTGTACTGTATGATCTAAGACTTAAAGTCTCCTTTGTTCGGAGCAACACTATAAAGTCTCTCCTGTTAAGAGCATCCTTAATAATTCTCGCCATGGTGGAGTGACTAATAATTCTTCGCCAAGTCGGCGGAGTGACTAATAATTCTTTGCCTAGGTGGCGGAGTGACTTCAAGTCTCCCTTGTTCGGAGCGGCCTTGACTTATGTTGTACTATGTGCCCTTATTGTGAACTATATTGATCATATGTACTTGACTACCAAACGTACTACTTTATGTGCAATGGGTTGTAAACACACAGGTTACAAGTCTCTTATGGCGGGACTTGGAACTGAGTGGATTTACAATGCCTTTGCCTGGCGAACTTTCTCAAATGGTTTTCTTATTATTTAAAACGTTTATACTCACCAACTATTTTTATAGTTGACCATTTTCTCTCATGCATTTCAGGTGATCGTCAGTAAGCTTGTCATCAAGGTCTTGCATAATGAAGTTTTCACATGTCACTTCTTTTCATTATGTACTAAAATACCATCTTTTGGGAATCAAACTTATGTCTTATATTTGCCAAAGTCGGCAATAACAACGTTGTAATGTTATACTTTTCCTTAATGTAAATTATGGTATTGTCTTATTTCTCTTTGGTGATGTTTATCGATTTCGTTACACCTCGTGTTTCCGCCTTCGGCGAGGGTGTGACAGTTTTTTATTTTAATGCTATTGCTGTGAATGGTGTCTTTGAAATTGATATGAATGATAATGATAATGCTTTTGTTAAAAATAATTCAATGTATAGCATCAACATAAGAGAATCAAGAAAGGTCTGGATTCGTCTTATCTTTGGCATAGTCGACTTGCTCACATTAGCAAAGATCGCATGAAAAAGCTGCAACATGATGGGCTTTTAGAAAAGATCAATGATGAATCATTTGATAAATGCGAATCTTGCATTGCTGGGAAGATGACTAAGAAACCCTTTAAAAATAGGATTGAAAGGGCGAATGATCTACTTGGTCTTATTCACACAGATGTGTGTGGACCACTTAGACATGTGTCAAGGAGAGGTGCTAGCTACTTCTTAACATTTACGGATGACTACAGCCGTTATGGTTATGTTTATTTACTTAAACATAAACATGAGGTGTTTGAGACATTCAAAGTGTTTAAAGCAGAAGTAGAGTTGCAACTAGGAAAGAAGATTAAAGCTCTTCGATCCGATAGAGGTGGTGAATACCTGAGTCAAGATTTTATAGACTACTTAGAAAAGGAGGGAATTGTCCAGCACCTTACTTCTCCATATATACTTCTCCATATACTCCACAACAAAATAGTGTATCTGAAAGAAGGAATTGTACATTGCAAGATATGATACGAACTATGTTTAATCTAACAACTCTTCCTTACTCATTTTGGGATTATGCCTTGGAATCTGCTGTTCGCATTTTAAATATGGTTCCAACAAAGAAGGTTGATAAGACTCCATATGAAGTATGGACTGGAAAAGCTCCAAACTTGTCTTATCTAAAGGTCTGGGGTTGTGAGGCGTATGTTAAACGTGACTCAGCAGACAAACTCTAACAAAGATCTGTAAAGTGCATCTTCGTAGGATACCCTAAGGAAACTATGGGTTACTACTTTTATCACCCAACTGAAAACAAAGTTTTTGTTGCAAGGTATGAAGACTTCTTAGAAAAGGAGCTCATATCTCAAGAATTCAGTGGGAGAGTATATGATCTGGAAGATGATCATGAAGATGTAGCACCTTCTGAAAACACTAACCAACTTCCTGAAGAACCTGAAAGTTTAGGTCCTCCACCAGAAGTTGAAGTGATTCCCGTTCGCAGATCTTCAAGATCTGTGAAGGCTCCTACACGTCTATGTCTAAACGTGGAGTGTGATGACAACTTGATAGGGGATCTTGATGAACCTACAAGTTATAAAGCTGCTATGAATAGTCCTGAAAAGGAAAAATGGCAGGGAGCTATGAATGGGGAAATGCAATCCATGAAAGACAATGAAGTCTGGGAAGAAGTAGACCTACCTCTGGGTGCCAAGCTAGTTGGAAGTAAATGGCTCTTCAAGAAAAAGACTGACATGGATGGCATTGTACACACCTATAAATCCCGTTTGGTAGCTAATGGCTATACTCAAACTTTTGGTGTTGACTATGAGGAGAACTTTTCTCCTGTAGCTGACATAAGGGCAATTAGGATTCTTATAGCCATAGCAGCTTACTATGACTATGAGATTTGGCAAATGGATGTCAAAACCGCCTTCTTAAATGGTCTCCTAGATGAAGACATCTATATGGCGCAGCCTGAGGGGTTTGTGAATCCAAAATTCCCAGATCGTGTATGCAAGCTTAAAAGATCCATTTATGGATTAAAGCAAGCATCACGACAACGGAATAAGAGATTTGATAGTGAAATTAAGAAGTATGGATTCATTCAAAATCTTGATGTGCCATGTGTATATCACAAAGCTAGTGGGAGTAATGTAATTTTCCTTATATTATATGTCGATGACATATTGATCATGGGGAACGACATTCCAAGTTTGCAAAAGGTTAAGGCATATCTTGGAAGTTGTTTTTCTATGAAAGATCTAGGGGAAGCTGCATTTATTCTGGGAATCAAGATATATAGAGATAGATCTCAGCAATTAATTGGATTAAGCCAAAGTGCTTACATTGATAAAATATTGAAGAGATTCTGTATGCAAAATTCCAAGAAAGGATATTTGCCGATGCAAGAGCAACATGGCTTGAGTGAGAAAGTATGTGCTTCAACACCTGAAGAGGTGAAATGCATGAAGAGAGTCCCTTAACGCTTCAGCTGTGGGATCTATAATGTATGCGGTGAAAAGCACAAGGCCTGATGTGGCATTTGCTCAGAATTTAACCAGTCGATATCAACAGAATCCAGGTGAAAAACACTGGACTGCTGTTAAGAATATTCTTAAGTACCTTAGGGCTACTAAAGAGATGTTCTTGGTTTATGGGGGTACTCCATCTGCAGAGCTTGATGTAACAGGTTACTGCGATGCTTATTGGAAAGGTGATAAAGATGATATGAAGTCTCAGACGGGTTATGTCTTTGTCATTAATGGAGGAGCTGTTGATTGGAGGAGCAAAAAGCAGAGTGTACTAGCGATGTCTGCAACAGAAAGTGAGTATATAGCTGCTTCAGAAGCTGGAATGGAAGTTGTTTGGATTAGGAAGTTTGTTTCAGGGCTTGGGGTTATGCCTTTGATTCAGCGACCTATAAAAATGTATTGTGACAACTCAGCTGCAATTTCATTTGCCAATGAACCTGGAATCATGAAAGGCACCAGACATTTCCCGATTAAGCACCACTATGTCAGAGAACAAGTTGAGATAGGTGAAATCGAAATGCTCAAAGTTCACACAGATGAAAACTTAGCTGATCAATTTACAAAGCCTTTACTTGGCACCAAGCTTTACAAGCATGCTGAAGGAATAGGACTTAAATTAGCTGATAGTTTCATGCCCATTTGTGATTAGTATTTGGATAAAGGATGTAATGTACAATTATTAATTTATTAATGAAATAAAATATTGGTTATGTTTATTTATTCATTGTCTTAATAATATATCCTATATTTGCATGTTTAAGATCCGTGAATAATTTATTATTCTAAATAGTCCGTTGTCGATTAATGATATGGGAATATCATTAAACTAAGACAATTTTGAGTATTGGTTAAGGATATACTTGAAAGTATATTGATGCGTAGTCATACCAATTTCACATGTTATTCAATGAATTGAGTATTGGACTTATCCCAACAATATGATTTAAATTTATTGTGACAACCATATTTAATAGTTATCCTTAGACTTGAGATACCAGATAAGTGTCATGGATGTAGTGCATTTTGTGGAGCAATCTACCGCTTACCGTAATTGGAAGTCATAAGGGTTGTTTTCATAATGTTGCAAAGTTCATGGGTTATTCTTGTAGTCAAGAGAGAATTCGTTCCTTCTGATTTGTTCAGAAGTTTAATACTGCTGGGCCCCTCGTAGGGTTGACAAAGTGTTTCCGTGGCCACGCCCAAAGTCTATCTGGAATACGTTCAGATGTTTTGGTAATTTTGTTCAATCATAAAGAGACGAGAAACAAAATTTAATAAAGAACCTCACATCTTTATTAATGTAGTATTAAAGGCGAAAGGATAATAATAATGATGAATCATTAAAGGTTTTCCAGGAAACCTAGCTCAGGTCGAACTAGGGGCATTGGAGTGTTGCAAGACGCTAACCAATGTCATTTTACTATTAATGGATATACGAGTGGGAGCTGTTAAAAGTTACTTATAATCATTAATATGTAATTGTCTAGTATCGAACCCGAGACCTCGGGATTGCACACTTTACAAACAAGAATAATGTATAATAATATATATATGTTAAATGTATCGTATATATGTATTTATAAACACTTAATGGACTAAATGGTCGTTAGTTATTAAACGTATGGACTAACTATCATTAGGGACAAAAGGAAAAGGACTAGGATGTAATTTGGAAGTCAAGAAGGATCTAGAACACCCATGGGGTGCCTAGGCTGGTCGAACCCAACCCATATGGGTCGCCCATGCTTTCTTTAGCTCCAAGATTCACCTAGTATAAATGCAAGGCTTTGGGGTTAAACCTAAACATCTCTTGTGCACACACACAAAACCCTAAAAGTTTTCCTTGTTTTTTTCTTTCCTTGGTCGATCGACCCTCACTCCCATAAGGGTTTTAGGATCGATTTTTCCTAAGTAAATTAAGTGTTTTGTTTACTTGCATCAAACCTTTATTCGTTGGTAGTTTGTGTGTAGAAGAACGAGGTAATTACTTACTTTAGTAATTATCAAGAGATCGATAAACAAAACGGTAAGGGGTTTATCATTGATCTATTTGTAAAAGAATCAAGGTTTATTTGAAGTGCATCGGGTACGTTTACTATTTATGTTTTAGTTAATCTTTATATGTGTTATTGTTGATCCTTGCTTCCGCGTATGTGTTATATTGATTGTCAAACTCTAAGAAAAGTTTGCTTCTTTTACTTTCATGGATGAAGCTTTAATTTGGTGGAACAATTACCGAAATTCCGTGATGTAGCTTATGCCATGACTTGGGAGCAATTTAATTCCCTGCTGATTCAGGATTATTGCCCAAGGAATGAGGTTAAGAAGCTAGAGACTGAGTTTTGGAACCACAAAGTGAAAGGTAATGATATGACGACTTACAATCGTCGTTACCAGGAGTTGGCCTTGCTTTGCCCAGATATGGTAAAAACCGAGACTCAAAAGATCGAGAGGTATACTGATGGGTTGCCTGTAGCTACAAGGAATGATGTGATTTCTGCTAAGCCTGCAAACATCCATGAGGCAATCACAATTGCTCAACAACTTATGGATTCGTTGGAATTGGAAGGAGCTGATAAGGAGAAGAATGGAAAGAGAAAGAGAGACCAACACTCTAAGGGTAATGATCACCGAAGCAAAAGACAAGCTAAGGCTTATGCTATTGGGAATGGAGATAAGAAGAACCAGAACGGTGATGCACCCAAGTGTGGTCGTTGCCACCAGCATCATACTGGATGGTGTAGTGTGAAATGCCAGAACTGCTCAAAGAAAGGACACACAGCTAAGGATTGTAGAGCTCGACCTCTTGCTACGGTTCAAGCTGCTCTTGAGATGAGAAATAAGGCAGATGTTACTTGTTATGGGTGTGGAAAGAAGGGACACTATAGGAACGAGTGTAGAGAATCATGGAACCGTGGAAATCAAGGCTCGGGTGGTAATGGGTACAATCATGGAAACCGTGGAGCTGGAGGAAATCGTGGACGACAAGATAACAGGACCAACGTGTGGAAGCTGGAGCTGCTCAGGGAAGAGTGTATGCACTCGGGAACGAGAGAGGAGAAGATCCGAATGTCGTTACTGGTACGTTCCTTCTCAATAATCGTTATGCTTCCATACTATTTGATACTGGTGCCGATAGGAGTTTTGTGTCCACTACGTTTGCACCCTTACTAGAGAAACCCCCGATGGCCTTGGGAATTGGATATGATATAGAGTTAGCAAATGGGAATATAGAAAGGATTAATACCATCATTCGCGGTTGCACACTAAATTTCTTGAACCACCCTTTCAACATAGATCTTCTACCCGTCATGTTAGGAAGTTTTGATGTCATCATTGGTATGGTTTGGTTGTCGAAGTATCGTGCTCACATACTTTGCGACAAGAAGGTCGTGCGTGTACCTTACGGAAAGGAAATCCTAAATATATTAGGAGATCAGAAGGATTCGAGGAGCCCATCCCGATTAGCAGTTATTTCTTGCACTAAGTTACCAAAGCTATTGGGGAAGGGATGTTACCTTTTCCAAGCTCAAATTTCTGAGAAAGGAGGGACGAAGAAAAAGGAAAGGTGCATTGGAGAAGTGCCTATAGTTCGTGATTTTCCTGATGTGTTTCCCGATGATTTGCCAGGAATCCCGCCGACTAGACAAGTGGAGTTTCAGATTGAGTTGATACCTGGTGCTGCACCTGTAGCACGAGCGCCTTATCGTCTTGCACCTACCGAACTAGAAAAATAGTCAAAACAATTGGCGGAGTTAGCCGAAAAAGGATTCATAAGACCAAGTTCTTAACCTTGGGGATCCCCAGTCTTATTCGTAAAGAAGAAGGATGGATCGTTTCGTATGTGCATCGATTACCGAGAGTTGAACAAGTTAACGGTGAAGAATAGATACCCGTTACCGAGGATCGACGACTTGTTCGATCAACTTCAAGGATCGTGTGTGTATTCGAAGATCGATTTGAGATCGGGATATCATCAACTTCGAGTTCGCGAGGGAGATATTCCGAAAACGGCTTTCAGAACCCGTTACGGGCATTACGAGTTTCAGGTGATGCCGTTTGGGTTGACTAACGCACCGGCGATATTCATGGATCTCATGAATCGGGTGTGTAAGCCTTACTTAGATAAGTTCATGATTGTGTTCATCGATGACATTCTGATTTATTCGAAGAGTGAGAAGGAGCATGAGGAGCATCTAAGACTAACCTTAGAATTGAGATTCCACCCGCACATGGCAGAGCTTACTTCCTAGGAAATCCTATCACCCAACATGTCCACGATAGCATAACGGGTACATCCTCTTGAACAACTATCATATTTTCGTACCACTTGATCTTGAGTGCATAATTTACGTCTAACTATTACCTAGTTTGCTCCATCGATTAATCTGAGACCTAATGTTATCGACCTTGGTTATATTTTTGTGGGTTGATTTGATTGGTGTAAACAATTCCAAAATCGAGCCAAACTTTCAAAAGACCTTTCCAAGGATTTGGAATCCTATTTTTCAGATGGATTGATTCCTAGCCTGATTCCATGACAGTTCTTGTCTGATGAGTTGTGGGATCAAGTAAAAATCGGTTACCTAGAGGTCTTTTGGGGGCTATGCTCGATGATGGGAATGTTTGCCTCATTAAATCTGACCACGGGAATGTGCGTACGTAGACGAACGAGCTGAACTTCGGGACGAAGTTCCCTTTACGGTGGTAGACTGTCACAACTCGTAATTTCTGGTTGTTTTCCAAACTTCGGCAATTTACTATTCACAGGTTACTATTCATCATTTACTATTCATCGATCACTATTCATCGTTTTTGAGGTCCATTTGATATTCTAAGAAGCGTTCAGAAATTTTACTATTCACTTGACACTATTCATTTCCGGAAGGAAACCACTATTCACGTGCATTACTCATTTCATCGTAAATTTAGTTTACGAGTATTCAAATTCGCGTAACCGTATTGGTTCAGGAGCAAATTCATGCATTATTATCAGGGACATCCCGTGCGGACTAGAAATAGTCCGCATATCATTATTATGGCACTTGCATACTATTCCACTCGTAGGATATTCAAATTAATACTTTTGATATATTTGACTTTTTACGTATGGTTATTTCTATATAAACGTTAACAAACGATCAATAATGTGACTAACACGTCCGACACTCCCGACTATGATTCCAATATATTTTTATATTCATTTTTATAATATAAAAATTATAATATTAATTTACCCGGTATTTTGGAGATTTATTTTAATTATTAACGTAAGTTTACAATAATTACGACGGTTTTCGTAGAAGTTAAACAATAATTATCCAAACACTAAATATTTATACCCAACATATTTCTACAATTTTTACAACTTTATTATGTCCCGGTTAACTCCGTTAAAATTCATTTTTAGTTAACTCGTTACCCGGTATTCCCTAAAACTATTAATATATACACAATAATACTTAAAATTACCAACTATCTTATACAAACTCCATATTTTCTTTTTTTTTTTTCATCATATGCAGCCCCCCCTCCATTCCCATTTCTTACAACTTTGAAAATATCACAAATCTCATTAATGTTGTCATAAAATTGTCTAACATATAATATATATAACAAAAACTATACATTTCACCTCATTTTTCAAGATCTAGTCAAGCAAACATTTCTTCTTTCTCTCCTCTTGTGTGCTCAGCCAAGAACCAACCAAGAAGCCATCATCATCAAATTTTCAAGAAAAATATAGAAACAAGATCATCTAAGGTTCCTTTAAGGGTTTTGCAATACAAACTCAAAGATTTCCTAACTTTTCACCATCATAAACCCATCTATTTTTCAGGTAAGTAAACAGAACTCATTTTTATAATTTTATCAAGTTTATACAAGATCCATATGATATATATATATTAGATCTACATGCATATGCTATTTATACCACTTTATTTTACAAACTTTTAACTTTTGAACCTTAGAAAGTGTTTATGGTTAGATCCTTGTTAGATCTACTTGGTTATGATGTTTAGGAACCCATGACACCCTAAGAAGGTGTATGGTAGGATTAGACTAGTTTTGTGGTGATTGAAAGTGGTTTGGTGATGTTAGAAACTAGTTTAGCGTCTTGAAAATGGTTTTTAAACAAGTAGAAATACATTCTGTCCCATTTTGGTAAACCCAGAAAAATCCGTATTTACTCAGTCCACTTTGACAATATTTTTAGAAAATACTTTCGAAAACGAAGCTTTTGGCGAAAGAACGGATTAAAACGAGCTTATAACGAAGGAGATATGATTTTTGTAAATTTAACGACGAAGACTATTTTTTTCTGAAAACTGCATGCTGTTTGGCAGTTTTCGACGGGCAAATAGAGACGTTAGACGTAACCTAGTGGAGCCGAGCTATTGAAAATATATTAGTATATACTAAAACGAATCCGTGGATATAAAGAACGAGTAAAATGAGCTTAAAATGACCAAGTTATATACGTTTTAAAATGTCAACTATATATATATATATATATATATATATATATATATATATATATATGTATATATATATATTTAGTCACAACTAGAAAATAATATATTTTCTAGATTTCTTATTCAAGGGGTTTATTTTTAACTAACGAAGTACGTACGACTCAAGGTTTATTACGCGACTACTAGACATTATTTTAAGGTTTTCGAAGACGAAGAATATAACGCTAACATTTTATATACGATATATTACGACAAGTTTTTATAACTCTATTTGGACTTATTTTTCCTAAGTATGGAAAGTATTTTATTTGACTATAACTAGTATTTCCAAGTCACGAGTGGTATTGGTATCATGTGCATGTACATTCACTACATCACCTCATAATCTAAGTAGATCATATTGTTCATTCGTTCTAGGTCGCGGTTAGAGACCGAGCCTCATTTCCATCATAACCGCTATCGTCATCGTTGTCATCCTTTCAAGTGAGTATTCACGAACCCCTTTTTCTAACTATTTTAATCGTTTTGGGGTGGATGCATGAACTATATTGTTTACTCTTAAACGAACTTAAATGACTATTGCTTCACTATTTATGCTCGTAAGTAAATCGTACTCAAACAAACTTGTTTGCTATTTTACGAACACTATTATTTGAACCCTTGACTTATCTTGAACCTTTTGACTTGAACTTTTGGACTTAGTGTACTGTATGATCTAAGACTTAAAGTCTCCTTTGTTCGGAGCAACACTATAAAGTCTCTCCTGTTAAGAGCATCCTTAATAATTCTCGCCATGGTGGAGTGACTAATAATTCTTCGCCAAGTCGGCGGAGTGACTAATAATTCTTTGCCTAGGTGGCGGAGTGACTTCAAGTCTCCCTTGTTCGGAGCGGCCTTGACTTATGTTGTACTATGTGCCCTTATTGTGAACTATATTGATCATATGTACTTGACTACCAAACGTACTACTTTATGTGCAATGGGTTGTAAACACACAGGTTACAAGTCTCTTATGGCGGGACTTGGAACTGAGTGGATTTACAATGCCTTTGCCTGGCGAACTTTCTCAAATGGTTTTCTTATTATTTAAAACGTTTATACTCACCAACTATTTTTATAGTTGACCATTTTCTCTCATGCATTTCAGGTGATCGTCAGTAAGCTTGTCATCAAGGTCTTGCATAATGAAGTTTTCACATGTCACTTCTTTTCATTATGTACTAAAATACCATCTTTTGGGAATCAAACTTATGTCTTATATTTGCCAAAGTCGGCAATAACAACGTTGTAATGTTATACTTTTCCTTAATGTAAATTATGGTATTGTCTTATTTCTCTTTGGTGATGTTTATCGATTTCGTTACACCTCGTGTTTCCGCCTTCGGCGAGGGTGTGACAGTTTTTTATTTTAATGCTATTGCTGTGAATGGTGTCTTTGAAATTGATATGAATGATAATGATAATGCTTTTGTTAAAAATAATTCAATGTATAGCATCAACATAAGAGAATCAAGAAAGGTCTGGATTCGTCTTATCTTTGGCATAGTCGACTTGCTCACATTAGCAAAGATCGCATGAAAAAGCTGCAACATGATGGGCTTTTAGAAAAGATCAATGATGAATCATTTGATAAATGCGAATCTTGCATTGCTGGGAAGATGACTAAGAAACCCTTTAAAAATAGGATTGAAAGGGCGAATGATCTACTTGGTCTTATTCACACAGATGTGTGTGGACCACTTAGACATGTGTCAAGGAGAGGTGCTAGCTACTTCTTAACATTTACGGATGACTACAGCCGTTATGGTTATGTTTATTTACTTAAACATAAACATGAGGTGTTTGAGACATTCAAAGTGTTTAAAGCAGAAGTAGAGTTGCAACTAGGAAAGAAGATTAAAGCTCTTCGATCCGATAGAGGTGGTGAATACCTGAGTCAAGATTTTATAGACTACTTAGAAAAGGAGGGAATTGTCCAGCACCTTACTTCTCCATATATACTTCTCCATATACTCCACAACAAAATAGTGTATCTGAAAGAAGGAATTGTACATTGCAAGATATGATACGAACTATGTTTAATCTAACAACTCTTCCTTACTCATTTTGGGATTATGCCTTGGAATCTGCTGTTCGCATTTTAAATATGGTTCCAACAAAGAAGGTTGATAAGACTCCATATGAAGTATGGACTGGAAAAGCTCCAAACTTGTCTTATCTAAAGGTCTGGGGTTGTGAGGCGTATGTTAAACGTGACTCAGCAGACAAACTCTAACAAAGATCTGTAAAGTGCATCTTCGTAGGATACCCTAAGGAAACTATGGGTTACTACTTTTATCACCCAACTGAAAACAAAGTTTTTGTTGCAAGGTATGAAGACTTCTTAGAAAAGGAGCTCATATCTCAAGAATTCAGTGGGAGAGTATATGATCTGGAAGATGATCATGAAGATGTAGCACCTTCTGAAAACACTAACCAACTTCCTGAAGAACCTGAAAGTTTAGGTCCTCCACCAGAAGTTGAAGTGATTCCCGTTCGCAGATCTTCAAGATCTGTGAAGGCTCCTACACGTCTATGTCTAAACGTGGAGTGTGATGACAACTTGATAGGGGATCTTGATGAACCTACAAGTTATAAAGCTGCTATGAATAGTCCTGAAAAGGAAAAATGGCAGGGAGCTATGAATGGGGAAATGCAATCCATGAAAGACAATGAAGTCTGGGAAGAAGTAGACCTACCTCTGGGTGCCAAGCTAGTTGGAAGTAAATGGCTCTTCAAGAAAAAGACTGACATGGATGGCATTGTACACACCTATAAATCCCGTTTGGTAGCTAATGGCTATACTCAAACTTTTGGTGTTGACTATGAGGAGAACTTTTCTCCTGTAGCTGACATAAGGGCAATTAGGATTCTTATAGCCATAGCAGCTTACTATGACTATGAGATTTGGCAAATGGATGTCAAAACCGCCTTCTTAAATGGTCTCCTAGATGAAGACATCTATATGGCGCAGCCTGAGGGGTTTGTGAATCCAAAATTCCCAGATCGTGTATGCAAGCTTAAAAGATCCATTTATGGATTAAAGCAAGCATCACGACAACGGAATAAGAGATTTGATAGTGAAATTAAGAAGTATGGATTCATTCAAAATCTTGATGTGCCATGTGTATATCACAAAGCTAGTGGGAGTAATGTAATTTTCCTTATATTATATGTCGATGACATATTGATCATGGGGAACGACATTCCAAGTTTGCAAAAGGTTAAGGCATATCTTGGAAGTTGTTTTTCTATGAAAGATCTAGGGGAAGCTGCATTTATTCTGGGAATCAAGATATATAGAGATAGATCTCAGCAATTAATTGGATTAAGCCAAAGTGCTTACATTGATAAAATATTGAAGAGATTCTGTATGCAAAATTCCAAGAAAGGATATTTGCCGATGCAAGAGCAACATGGCTTGAGTGAGAAAGTATGTGCTTCAACACCTGAAGAGGTGAAATGCATGAAGAGAGTCCCTTAACGCTTCAGCTGTGGGATCTATAATGTATGCGGTGAAAAGCACAAGGCCTGATGTGGCATTTGCTCAGAATTTAACCAGTCGATATCAACAGAATCCAGGTGAAAAACACTGGACTGCTGTTAAGAATATTCTTAAGTACCTTAGGGCTACTAAAGAGATGTTCTTGGTTTATGGGGGTACTCCATCTGCAGAGCTTGATGTAACAGGTTACTGCGATGCTTCTTGGAAAGGTGATAAAGATGATATGAAGTCTCAGACGGGTTATGTCTTTGTCATTAATGGAGGAGCTATTGATTGGAGGAGCAAAAAGCAGAGTGTACTAGCGATGTCTGCAACAGAAAGTGAGTATATAGCTGCTTCAGAAGCTGGAATGGAAGTTGTTTGGATTAGGAAGTTTGTTTCAGGGCTTGGGGTTATGCCTTTGATTCAGCGACCTATAAAAATGTATTGTGACAACTCAGCTGCAATTTCATTTGCCAATGAACCTGGAATCATGAAAGGCACCAGACATTTCCCGATTAAGCACCACTATGTCAGAGAACAAGTTGAGATAGGTGAAATCGAAATGCTCAAAGTTCACACAGATGAAAACTTAGCTGATCAATTTACAAAGCCTTTACTTGGCACCAAGCTTTACAAGCATGCTGAAGGAATAGGACTTAAATTAGCTGATAGTTTCATGCCCATTTGTGATTAGTATTTGGATAAAGGATGTAATGTACAATTATTAATTTATTAATGAAATAAAATATTGGTTATGTTTATTTATTCATTGTCTTAATAATATATCCTATATTTGCATGTTTAAGATCCGTGAATAATTTATTATTCTAAATAGTCCGTTGTCGATTAATGATATGGGAATATCATTAAACTAAGACAATTTTGAGTATTGGTTAAGGATATACTTGAAAGTATATTGATGCGTAGTCATACCAATTTCACATGTTATTCAATGAATTGAGTATTGGACTTATCCCAACAATATGATTTAAATTTATTGTGACAACCATATTTAATAGTTATCCTTAGACTTGAGATACCAGATAAGTGTCATGGATGTAGTGCATTTTGTGGAGCAATCTACCGCTTACCGTAATTGGAAGTCATAAGGGTTGTTTTCATAATGTTGCAAAGTTCATGGGTTATTCTTGTAGTCAAGAGAGAATTCGTTCCTTCTGATTTGTTCAGAAGTTTAATACTGCTGGGCCCCTCGTAGGGTTGACAAAGTGTTTCCGTGGCCACGCCCAAAGTCTATCTGGAATACGTTCAGATGTTTTGGTAATTTTGTTCAATCATAAAGAGACGAGAAACAAAATTTAATAAAGAACCTCACATCTTTATTAATGTAGTATTAAAGGCGAAAGGATAATAATAATGATGAATCATTAAAGGTTTTCCAGGAAACCTAGCTCAGGTCGAACTAGGGGCATTGGAGTGTTGCAAGACGCTAACCAATGTCATTTTACTATTAATGGATATACGAGTGGGAGCTGTTAAAAGTTACTTATAATCATTAATATGTAATTGTCTAGTATCGAACCCGAGACCTCGGGATTGCACACTTTACAAACAAGAATAATGTATAATAATATATATATGTTAAATGTATCGTATATATGTATTTATAAACACTTAATGGACTAAATGGTCGTTAGTTATTAAACGTATGGACTAACTATCATTAGGGACAAAAGGAAAAGGACTAGGATGTAATTTGGAAGTCAAGAAGGATCTAGAACACCCATGGGGTGCCTAGGCTGGTCGAACCCAACCCATATGGGTCGCCCATGCTTTCTTTAGCTCCAAGATTCACCTAGTATAAATGCAAGGCTTTGGGGTTAAACCTAAACATCTCTTGTGCACACACACAAAACCCTAAAAGTTTTCCTTGTTTTTTTCTTTCCTTGGTCGATCGACCCTCACTCCCATAAGGGTTTTAGGATCGATTTTTCCTAAGTAAATTAAGTGTTTTGTTTACTTGCATCAAACCTTTATTCGTTGGTAGTTTGTGTGTACAAGAACGAGGTAATTACTTACTTTAGTAATTATCAAGAGATCGATAAACAAAACGGTAAAGGGTTTATCATTGATCTATTTGTAAAAGAATCAAGGTTTATTTGAAGTGCATCGGGTACGTTTACTATTTATGTTTTAGTTAATCTTTATATGTGTTATTGTTGATCCTTGCTTCCGCGTATGTGTTATATTGATTGTCAAACTCTAAGAAAAGTTTGCTTCTTTTACTTTCATGGATGAAGCTTTAATTTGGTGGAACAATTACCGAAATTCCGTGATGTAGCTTATGCCATGACTTGGGAGCAATTTAATTCCCTGCTGATTCAGGATTATTGCCCAAGGAATGAGGTTAAGAAGCTAGAGACTGAGTTTTGGAACCACAAAGTGAAAGGTAATGATATGACGACTTACAATCGTCGTTACCAGGAGTTGGCCTTGCTTTGCCCAGATATGGTAAAAACCGAGACTCAAAAGATCGAGAGGTATACTGATGGGTTGCCTGTAGCTACAAGGAATGATGTGATTTCTGCTAAGCCTGCAAACATCCATGAGGCAATCACAATTGCTCAACAACTTATGGATTCGTTGGAATTGGAAGGAGCTGATAAGGAGAAGAATGGAAAGAGAAAGAGAGACCAACACTCTAAGGGTAATGATCACCGAAGCAAAAGACAAGCTAAGGCTTATGCTATTGGGAATGGAGATAAGAAGAACCAGAACGATGATGCACCCAAGTGTGGTCGTTGCCACCAGCATCATACTGGATGGTGTAGTGTGAAATGCCAGAACTGCTCAAAGAAAGGACACACAGCTAAGGATTGTAGAGCTCGACCTCTTGCTACGGTTCAAGCTGCTCTTGAGATGAGAAATAAGGCAGATGTTACTTGTTATGGGTGTGGAAAGAAGGGACACTATAGGAACGAGTGTAGAGAATCATGGAACCGTGGAAATCAAGGCTCGGGTGGTAATGGGTACAATCATGGAAACCGTGGAGCTGGAGGAAATCGTGGACGACAAGATAACAGGACCAACGTGTGGAAGCTGGAGCTGCTCAGGGAAGAGTGTATGCACTCGGGAACGAGAGAGGAGAAGATCCGAATGTCGTTACTGGTACGTTCCTTCTCAATAATCGTTATGCTTCCATACTATTTGATACTGGTGCCGATAGGAGTTTTGTGTCCACTACGTTTGCACCCTTACTAGAGAAACCCCCGATGGCCTTAGGAATTGGATATGATATAGAGTTAGCAAATGGGAATATAGAAAGGATTAATACCATCATTCGCGGTTGCACACTAAATTTCTTGAACCACCCTTTCAACATAGATCTTCTACCCGTCATGTTAGGAAGTTTTGATGTCATCATTGGTATGGTTTGGTTGTCGAAGTATCGTGCTCACATACTTTGCGACAAGAAGGTCGTGCGTGTACCTTACGGAAAGGAAATCCTAAATATATTAGGAGATCAGAAGGATTCGAGGAGCCCATCCCGATTAGCAGTTATTTCTTGCACTAAGTTACCAAAGCTATTGGGGAAGGGATGTTACCTTTTCCAAGCTCAAATTTCTGAGAAAGGAGGGACGAAGAAAAAGGAAAGGTGCATTGGAGAAGTGCCTATAGTTCGTGATTTTCCTGATGTGTTTCCCGATGATTTGCCGGGAATCCCGCCGACTAGACAAGTGGAGTTTCAGATTGAGTTGATACCTGGTGCTGCACCTGTAGCACGAGCGCCTTATCGTCTTGCACCTACCGAACTAGAAAAATAGTCAAAACAATTGGCGGAGTTAGCCGAAAAAGGATTCATAAGACCAAGTTCTTAACCTTGGGGATCCCCAGTCTTATTCGTAAAGAAGAAGGATGGATCGTTTCGTATGTGCATCGATTACCGAGAGTTGAACAAGTTAACGGTGAAGAATAGATACCCGTTACCGAGGATCGACGACTTGTTCGATCAACTTCAAGGATCGTGTGTGTATTCGAAGATCGATTTGAGATCGGGATATCATCAACTTCGAGTTCGCGAGGGAGATATTCCGAAAACGGCTTTCAGAACCCGTTACGGGCATTACGAGTTTCAGGTGATGCCGTTTGGGTTGACTAACGCACCGGCGATATTCATGGATCTCATGAATCGGGTGTGTAAGCCTTACTTAGATAAGTTCATGATTGTGTTCATCGATGACATTCTGATTTATTCGAAGAGTGAGAAGGAGCATGAGGAGCATCTAAGACTAACCTTAGAATTGCTCAGGAAGGAGAAACTCTATGCCAAGTTTTTGAAATGTGAATTTTGGATTCTGACGGTACAATTTTTGGGTCATGTGATTGATAGACAAGGAGTCCATGTGGATCCTGCTAAGATTGAGGCAATAAAAGATTGGGCTGCACCTACGACCCCAACAGAAGTTCGTCAATTTTTAGGTTTCGAAGATCGCTAAACCATTAACCAAATTGACTCAAAAGAGTGTTACGTATGAATGGGGAGATAAAGAAGAGGAAGCATTTCAATTGCTTAATAAGATGTTGTGTAGTGCTGCTATCTTAGCGTTACCTGAAGGTAACGAGGATTTCGTCGTCTATTGTGATGCCTCACATAAAGGATTGGGAGCCGTGCTAATGCAACGAGAGAAGGTGATAGCTTATGCTTCCCGACAGCTCAAAAAACATGAAAAAACCTACACCACCCATGATTTGGAGTTAGGTGCTGTGGTTTTCGCCTTAAGGAAATGGAGACATTACTTGTATGGAACAAAGTGTGTTGTGTTCACTGACCATAAAAGTCTACAACACATCTTGAATCAAAAAGAGCTCAATATGAGATAACGACGTTGGATTGAGTTGCTAAGCGATTATGATTGCGAAATTCGCTACCATCCTGGTAAAGCAAACGTTGTTGCTGATGCTCTTAGTCGAAAAGAAAGAATACCACCATTACGAGTTAGGTCATTGGGAATGACTATCGTATTGCCATTACCGTCTCAAATACTTGAAGCTCAAACGGAAGCGTTGAAAGCAAAAAACAGATCTGCTGAGAATATATTTGGGATGGCTGAGAATGAGAAAGGATTTGTTAAGCGTTCTGATGGATTACTATGTTTTGGAGATCGGATTTGGGTACCATTATATGGAGGAATTTGGGAGTTAATTATGCATGAGTCGCATAAGTCAAGGTACTCTATTCATCCGGGATCTGACAAGATGTACCAGAATCTTAAGAAGTTACATTAGTGGCCAAACATGAAGGCAGATATAGCATCGTATGTTAGTAAGTGCTTGACATGTTCTAAGGTTAAAGCCGAACATCAGAGACCGTCAGGATTACTAACGCAACCAGAACTTCCAGTCTGGAAATGGGAGCGGATTACAATGGACTTCATTACCAAATTACCGAGGACAGCTAGCGGTTGTGACGCTATCTGGGTAATTGTGGATCGTCTGACAAAGTCTGCTCATTTCCTAGCAATTAGTGAAGATGATAGTGTGGATAAACTTGTGAGGTTGTATGTGAAGGAAATTATTTCACGTCATGGAGTCCCGATATCGATTATTTCTGATCGCGATAGCCGCTTTACGTCAGCTTTGTGGCGATCACTTCAAACGGCTTTGGGGATGAGACTTGATATGAGTACTGCATATCATCCCCAAACCGATGGTCAAAGTGAGAGGACCATTCAGACGTTAGAGGATATGCTTCGTGCATGTATCATAGACTTTGGTAAAGGCTGGGAGAAGTATTTACCCCTTGCGGAATTCTCCTATAATAATAGCTACCACACAAATCTTAAAGCTGCAGCATTAGAAGCTTTGTATGGCAGAAAATGTCGTTCGCCTATTGGTTGGGCAGAAGTTGGAGATAGCCAACTCACCGGACCTGAACTTATCTTGGAAACTAAAGAGAAAGTAGCTCAGATTCGTGATCGGTTGCAAGCAGCCAGAGATGAAAAGTTACGCCGATCAGAGACGTAAACCCTTAGAGTTCCAGGTTGGAGACAAAGTGATGCTGAAAGTCTTGCCTTGGAAGGGTGTGATACGTTTCGGGAAACGTGGAAAACCCAACCCACGCTACATTGGACCATTTCTTATCTTAGAAATAATTGGGCCCGTGGCTTATAGGTTGGAATTACCACATGAACTGAGTAAAGTTCACGACGTGTTTCACGTTAGTAATTTGAAGAAATGTCTTTCTAATGAGATGCCTATTATTCCGATGAAGGATATTCGTATCGATGAGAAATTGAATTTTGTGTAAGAGCCAATTGAGATTTTAGATCGTGAAGTTAAACGACTCAAGCGAAGTCACATCCCGCTCGTCAAGGTTCGTTGGAATGCCCGACACGGACCAGAATTTACGTGGGAACGTGAGGACGAGTTCCGGAAGAGATATCCGAAGCTTTTCAGTTCGTAGATGAAATGTTCCGAGAGAAACCCGGGACGGGTTTCTTCTGAGACTGGGAGGATGTGACAACCGGCAATTTAGGAAGCAATTTTGAAAACCCGCATTACGTTAAAGTTCGTTTATAATTTTTATTTGAAATTTTTATTCGCAACGAACTTGTAAAACCAATATTTATGGATAATTATATTTTATGACGTTATGGAATTCGAGAATTATTTTAATAATTCATTATGAAACTATACTCGGTGATGTATTCTTAAATTCTCACTTGGTACTACGTTGACTCCGGCATTAGGAAACTGAAAAGTTTAAAAACTTACGAGTTTTAATACGCTGGACTTTTAGTAACGTATTTATTATAAATTTCGGTGGAATAATATATATAGTCCGTCTAATGGTGAATATAACGAGCTTCGGGGACGTTTAATATTTTATTCGTAAGTTTTCACTTACGTAAAGGGACGTTTTATTAATTAAACTTGGAGGTAAGAAGGTTCGGTGTGCAAAATAATAAGAAACTTAGTAGAGGGACCAAAAGTAAAAAATACTCTATTTAACCCTAACCCTAACCCTCATAATATCATTTTCACTCAAAAAATTCACCCACTCCCTCTCCTCTCTTCCCTCACCGCCAGCCAACCTAAATCCGGCCACCACCGCCGCACACCACCGTACACCGCCACTCCCAAAACACTCCCCACCTCTTCCTTGTTATTGTGTTGTGATTCACGCGCGCAAAAACCATCATCCCCACCTCGTACTAGCACCACCGATGCCATACACCTCACCACCATCATTTTTCTTGGTCGATTTTGTAGATCCACGGGTAAGTATGCACGGGGTGCATCAAGTTTGTTGAAAAACGAACCAAACCCACGAATTTATTATGATTTAGGTTGGATTTGGAAGAAATTGATAATAATAATAATGGCTTTTGTTAAAAACTTGGTAAATCTTGGTTTGGTATCCGGGTATTGATGTTTGGTTGGGTTTTCTTTGCGTGGTCGACCCATAGCTGAGGGCCTCACCCTCGACTTTTATTGATTCCGGGTCGTGGTGGTTATTTTTGACCCAATTTCTTGTTTGTTGACCACATTTGGTCCTAGTGATTATTTGATTTAATTGGTTTGATCTTTAGTTGGATTTTGTATGATTGTTTGGTGTTGGTCGATTCATGTTGGAGCCGACGACCCTGTAGGGTCAGTTTGTTTTATTTTGGGTCGAGCTCTTGTGAGCTAGCCGCGACCATGGTGGTCTCGGGTGGGACCCATGTGACACTTGGTATATGAATTTGACTCGGGTTGACTTGGTATTTGACCCGAATACGGTTAATTTTTGAGAACCGTTGGTGATGTCGAAATATATATATTTCGGCTAAGTTTTTTTTATGGTTATTATTTATTGATTGGTTATACTTATTATGGCTTATTTGATTTTTAAGAGGTTGACGAGTATTATGGACTCGTGGTATTATTGGAGTTGTGTTGACGAGAAGTGGTTTTGGGGACCGATTGTGAGACGGTCACTTAGATTGACAGAGATAGGTTAGTCGGGTGTCGTAGTCGGACCCTATTGTTGTAGCACGTGGATTGGGATTGTGTTGGACGGAGATATATTGATTTTTATGACGTTTGCTTATTACTTTGGACTTGGACAATGAGCCGAGAGTCATGACTCGGACATGTGACCATTTCGTGTTACTCGATAACTATTTAAAATTAAAACATAAATAATAAAACTGGTAATAATAATTATTAGTAATATAAACGTTTATATGAATATGTAGACATGAATAACGGATATATAATTATATAAACGCGTATATTAATAATAACAAAAATCACGAGTCATATTATAAATAATACGACTAAATATATATTAGGCTACGAGAGTAACGTAATATTATTGGAAGTATTATTATTATAAAAATGTGTTATAAAACGAGAAACTCTCGACGATTGCTAAACATTAAATAAAATGTCATTTATATATATATATATATATATATATATATATATATATATATATATATATATATATATATATATATATATATATATATAACGAGTAAACTTATCGAGTTATGCGGAGTCGTGGTCACACGAATTCAGGTAAGTTTTATTTGTGACTTTCGTGTTGTCACGGATATATAACGATTAATATAAACGTTTTCTATAACTAAATAACTACTTAACCGAAGGGTTGAACCGGGTTATTTGGCTATACGAAATGAATATATTAATGGGCATTGTATCCTACGACGCCCGTAGGTTGTGGTATATGTAAAGGGTAATAAATTTCGAATATATATATCGGGGAATCTGGCCAATTTGACGATGTATATAAGGAATTTATTAAACTATGATATATACCATGTAGTGTTTATGTGCTATGTGCTTTAGGAATGGGTGTAATCTTGGAACGGTATGTTACGTAAATAAATATGGGGTTTATCAAATCGACGTATTTGATAAACTTCGGCGATTTATTTAAATGATATATTGGGCTAATATTAGATCTATAGTTTATTTTTACTATTCTTTTGTGTGACCTTTTTTGGTTTATTTTGTGTCGACCCACCCCCCGTATGGATACCAAACGTAAATACACCAAACTCTTACGAAATGGATTTCGGAAAATAAAACGGATTACGTCTGGGTTTGGGAATATTTTGAATTTGAGGAAATGATTTCTGAACGAGTTGATATTGTTAGGTCATGCCGAGTCTGTAGTTGTTGTCTTGTGAGTTACTATACATCTTATTTCTACCGACTTCTTCTTGCTGTTTTCTGGACTTGAGGTGAGTCATAGCCCCACTTTTACTCTTGAACTATGTCTTCAATACTTGGGGTGAGAAACGTGCAAATTATTTTCTGTGGACTATTATCGCTTTTATATTCTTTCTAAACTTGCTATGCGTATAGACTAAGATATATTGTCAGCTTTAGTCACATGTTTGGTGTGTACTATTCAAGGTTGGCTTATTTGGTTATTGGTGGATTGTCAGCTTTAGTCACATACTTTCGTGTGTACTATTCAAGGTTGGCTTATTTAGATACTATAGTGTGCACCTATAGGTTAGCAATACTTCAGAAGTTATCCAAGTATTTATGGTATTGCGGGGGTTACCCAAATATCTATGTTAGAGCGGAGGGTATCCGTGTGTTATGATTGGAGCGGAGGGTATCCGCAGGCTTTTAGTGAATCCTTAGTCTAGCTAGCAAGCGTTTTGCGTATATGTCCACTATATTGTTAGATGAATGTAAACCTATGATCTCACCAGCGAAAGCTGACTTTTAGCACGTTTTCTCAGGTAATTAAGTGATGACACGGGTGCATGGATTGGAAGGCTCGGCTAAGACTCCTGGTTTATGGATCTATTTTTCTAAACTCTGATATTGAATTATGGACCTACTGTTATGCTATTTTGGGCCTGACTCTGAATGATGTTGGGATAAATGTAAACTTTAAAACCCCGCCTTGGTTGCGTTTTTATTTTATTTACTTTATCTCGTTCTATTATGTCTTGCGTTGGATACCAATCCCCGTAGCACCCCGAAAGCTTGTTGAGTCTTCCGCTGTATCAAATTTTGGGGGTGTTACAAAGCTGCCATGGATTGACAAAAGGCTATCGGGATAGATAGTAATACGTGCTGTTTGAATCTCATTTGCCCGACCAACGATATTGGCTTCATGTAGAGACAGAGTACCTATTTAGTGCGATTCGCCTTTATTTTATGGTTGCGTTTGTGGTGAAATTACAACAGGCTACAACTGGTATTTAATAACTTTGCTAAATTATATTTGAAAATTGGGAAAGTGTTACTATCAGTTGGCAGAAATGCGTTTCTATCCTGCCCAAAATCTTTGCTAAAAGGCCAGATGGTCATTGACCTAGCCTTACTAATGTATACCGTAAAATGGGAATTATGCATCTTTGATGCTATTTGACAACACATGTTCTATGAACTATCTGGATTCTGCGATCAGCGCGGGTTGGAAATTCTGTTTTTGCACATGTTGTTGCCCAACCAAAAAAGTGAAACCATGTTAGAGACCCTAGTTGTCAATAACAGCAGCTAACCAAATTACATAAACAGGCATCACAAATCATTTAAAGGCGTAGACAAAGGTTCTAAAGTTTAGTAGCTAGTACATAATCAACGCATATATGTTTTAAGTATCAATATTCCCGGGAATTAATAACTCATCAAAACACACACTCATAGACCGTCCATATTTCTCCTCTCTAGCATATGTCAACCGACCCTCACAGCAACCCAATATTCCCAGGAATTAATCAAAACATATATATTTTAAGTATCAATATTCCCAGGAATTAATAAGTCATCAAATCACACACTCATAGACCATCCATATTTCGCCTCTCTAGCATATGTCAACCGACCCTCACAGCAACCCAACCTGCATATAAAAATAACACAACCAGTTAGATCCTCCTAAATGAAACAACTCATTGCAAAACAGTTTTTGATTACACATGCAAACTTAAGGTCAATACACTTCTTAGGTAGGCACTTACCACCCTAAGGGGCAACACGGAATATGAATTCCACATCATCGATCCCAACCTCCGGCTCCCCATTTTCAGCCGGATACACAAATGCTCGCCAGTTCAAGTTGATCTCCTTAAACGGAGTCCCATACACCTGATTATAATGCAAAATCGGAGGAGGGTTAATCAAGTTAGGTGACTACTGTTCTACAAACAGTGTAATGCTCAATACATAGACAGCTAAATCGTGATTCAAACACACGTGCAATGATAAACATATTTCCCTATGCAACAAATTTAATTTGATCTCGCAACAATCAACAGAATTGGAGTAGACTTGAAACTATAAAGCCATGATGCTTGGCTTCCAAATAGAAGATTCAAAACTTAAAACCAGTATCAGTTACCAAATAAAATTACATGCTTCATTTTATAAACTAGACATACATAAGAACAAACTAACATGAACTGGCGTGTAGATCAGGGAAGCAGTTACTACATTGTTTTTTCTGAAAAAATCCTAGTTTAAACAATTACAATATCACAATGTCGCCAAAAACACAATAAAGCCAGTTATTGCCTACACAAATCCAAATCCCTAACTTGCTTAAACTGAGGATTCACAAAATCTAAGAAAAATTAATGGTCCGCAACTTCCAGTACTAATCACACACTAACCGCTACAATATCTAAGATCAATTATATATGAATGTATCATCATGTAACCCAAAACTATCAACTAACATAAATCTCATATCTAACTTAATTGATCACATATAACTATCTATACATTCATACAATCATATTATGCTACCAGTACTAATATCTACATTCTAACGCATCAGATCATCAAAACAAATTATAATCTAGTTCTATAAAGGCTAAAAAGGCGCATACCGTGACACCATCCCACATGCCACAACTCACGGACCCACTGCGGTGAAGTCCCTCAAAGGAGAAAGTCATGATTTGGGCCTCCCTTCTCAAGTAGGTAAGGGGGAATCCTTTTCCAGGAAGCATTGTAATTGTTCCCTGTCAATGACAAGACCTGCACTGAAAACAGGAAAAAAGAAAATGCAAGTGTTATTGAAAAACATTGAAACCGAACCAAATACATATAGTACTTGCGTATTATGTTGTATGAAGTTGTTAGGTTTAAGTGAAATACCTTGCTCACCAAATGAACACGGGGTCGTTTCTTTGAGGGAGGTGTCGTCGAGTCCAAACTGACACAGATATCCTTGGGGCTCTCAACCCCGCATTTGCTACATTTTACCTACAAATAGAAGACAGATATATTAGACCAGATGCATTAAACACAAATCCAGTTAAAGAAAGTCAGTACAATGAATTAGTTGAGCAGACATACAAACCTATGAGCTTGTATAGCTTACTCGGCTTATACATATCATATAAGCTTATTAGTTTCATAGCATGTAACCCCTTCTTATTTTGCAACCAAATCTAGCATAACTTTGCATGCAATATCGAATTACTTATAATTATTGTTTCTGTAAGATGTCATTATCAGTAATTTTTGAAGTAAAATGATTTCTGAATTCCAGCAAACAAGGAGTCTATAATCTCAACTAACTAACATCCAAATTTGCAAATACCTCTAACAAACTCCACAAAAAGAAACACATTTACTAGCATAATCTTAAGAGACTATAAACTACGGCAAAGCTTCATTATAACTAGTCAAACTTAAGAGATTCAAACTAAAATCTGAACAAAAGCGCACAACAACAAAATTAAAATCAAAATCAAAATAGACAAATTAATCTCACCCCGCACAAAAGTCACATATACTAATTAACATAAATCTTAGAGACTATGAAACCACGGTAAAGCTTCATTAGAACTACGCAAACTTCAGAGATTAAAAAACTACTCTCTTCAATTCATCTTCAATTCATGAGAAACTTATAAATATCAAGTTGTTATAAACACATCAGTTTCATCTTATAAAAAACATTTTGATTGGTCCAGACTTGAAACGGGCTACTTATTTTTAGACTAAAACTCATAACGCACCCGGCTGTAAAATGGCTAACTTCAATAAAACAAACCACATATAAACTCATATGGCAAAACTAGTAAACTCGAATCATAGCACATATACTCACTGATCGAGAAGATTAAAACGACATTATATATGTAAAGTCCCATCACATATACACCGCAACTTCGCATTAACAAAACTATATAACTCTCGATTTTCAATTCATCGCAAACTAACTAACTGTCAAGTAATTTTAAACCATGAATTTCACCTATAAACACATTTTTTTCTAAAATCGGTTACTTATTTTGAGAGGAATCTCATAATCTTATATAACACACGTACGATAATTAATTAAAGTTGAGATCGAGATTAAGAAACTTACACTGCTTTTACACGTGCCATCAATATTGCCTTAACGAATGACAATATTGACTCATGTTTGGCGTTCGCCCATCTTATAAGTGAGCATCCCAACCCAACCATTTTTTACCTTACCCCCACACCCACCCCGCCACCCACCCATGTTTGTGCGGTTCTTTCTGTGTTTTGGAAAGAGGCCAAGAAGGATAGTTTGTGATCTTTCTCACTATTAGGTATCAATTCAAGAAGCAATTTCCAACCCAGATCGACCCAATCACCCATTAATAGGTCAAAACTACCGCCTATACTTCTGATATGCATTATTTGTAGATATATGAGATAATGAAAAATTAAATTTGAAATCGACTACCTTGAAACACTATTAGACTGTAGCTAATCGTTTAAGGCATAGTTCATGTTACTCTTGTTACACCCCTTCAACCTTTATGGTTTCTATGAACACCGTGTAACCAAGGCACAGATGAGCCTTTTCTGGCTATGTATATCTAGGTGTCTGAAATATGAGAACTATTCTTCCCGGTACTTGTTTGCATCTTTTTGTTTTGGTTATCATCAATATTTACTGTGATATTTCTACATGCATTCAGACACATTAACTATTAGTAAAATACCAAAAAGAAAATAGATTATAGGTTAGCCCACTAATAATGACAACATTAACCCAAGTATCAGTTGCATATTTTCATATCATTTCATACTAAGTAAAATGCAGAAACCAAAGTCAAGTACCCAATCACTTTCGAACTAAATAATTAGTACAATCACTTTCTATCGTAAACATATTAGCAACCCAGCAGATTCACACATAATAAGTTCCATTTTATGTTAAAACAGGAGAGCAAGCTCTGCAAGTACACTGTAAGATATAGATCAGCATAACTATCTTAGAATAATTTATGCACATCTTCTTAGTTAAATGTCACTATAAAACCAAGGATTATAGATGCTAATGATATCCATGTGACATTTTAAGCATTATTATTAAGTTCAATTGCCTAGAACTTGCTGCACTCTCATACTCTCAACTGAAACCTATAGCTTACCTGCAGAATTATATATAAGCATGTAGGAAATGAAAAGAACTTAAACCACAGATTCTAATTAACAACCAAATTATTCTCTAAAATTCCTTAACATTTATGTTGCTCTCTTTAATTGTCGAAATCTTCATATCTTTTTTTCACCAGAAGATTTAGATGTACTAACATCCTTTGCCCACCCGCTGTAAAAATATAAAATACATTTACTGAATACGTAATAATTAGTTATAACGGTCTCAAGATACGATCATGGATATCAGTATATATCTAAAAAAGATCGATAACAAAGATATACATATATACATTCAATATTGGGTTCAAGACCTGAAAGTCTATTAACAAACCTAACAGACGCAAATTTGTTACACAAACAAGAGAAAATTAAATAAAATTATCAAAACCGTAACAGAATAGATTATTTTCTAAGGAAGTTTAAGTTTTATTCATTACACAGAACCAAACAATGAAGTTTGGGTTATGCAAAAGCATGGGGAATCGTGGGATGACAACAAACTGATATTTAGACGACGGATCTAACCAATGGGGGATGCAAATTTCTTTAAAAATCTCCTCTGATAAATGAAAATATATACTAACAAGGTCCATAACTTTATCTTGACCACGTTTTTTAAACATCACAATGTGGAAAACCATTCATAGTTACTCCACGAGCATCTTCAAAAATGACATATGGGAAATCTTTAATCTTATCCCAATAGTTGGTCTTGCAATGATACACTTTCATAATGCGTTTCACAGCAACATGTCGAGCATCATAAATTCCATCCGATACAATTGTACCGTTACTACCCTTCCAATGTCAAATCCTGACGAGATCATAAATTCCATAAAAAATTTCATCATAAATTGATAGGAAGGGTTTTCTCATTCCTCCACTCCCACCAATCACTTGTTCATCTGTGTTAGATCTGCGATCTAGAATAAGTTAATAAATACCATGCATGAACACTCGTCATTTAAAAGAATCACAGTTACCTTGTCAGGATTGTATTATTCGAAATACTATGAACAATGATGCACCCTTTTTTAGTCACCTGCATTGTGATAAAGATTCTAAGTTAGCATGACATGATTAAAAATTGAAAAGACAAGAATAAAAATCTGAGGATTAAGAAAAGATCGACTCACATATTATTCAGGAGGCCTTGTTTCTTCGAACAGGTAAAATGAAACTGTTTCCATTAGGGTTTGCTATGACTTGTGCGGCGCCTTTTGGAAAAAAAAAATCCTGGCATGACAACTTAGAATGCAAGGATTTTATAATTGTGTGATTAGGTTAAATGTCTATAGTTTTGCCCTTCTTCTTTCCATCTTTCCAAATCCTTCTCCTTGTTTGTTATGTTTACTTTAGAACTCGATGCTACTTTAAGGATACACATTTAGAAGGAAATTTCGCCAAAAATCTAATTTCTAATTTAGAGGAAAGAGTTCTATGACTTTTGTCCCTCAACAAATTGTACGGGCAGAAAATAAGGTACGTGATATATATGTTGGATGGTTTGGCCATGATGCCTTTCGTGGTGGTTCTCGTGTATATTATATATTTTTTTTTGGACAATAACAAAATGCGGCAAAAAATGCCTAGGATCGAAATGATAAATTGAGTATTGTTACTTAGAGGTATGATGAAGGATTCATAAGGTTTTAGAGTGTTGAATGTTGGACATTAATGTGTGGGTGGGAGCAATTTGAGTTTTTGAGTGGGGGCATTTATATATATATATATATATATATATATATATATATATATATATATATATATATATATATATATATATATATATATATAAAAGCTCAAAATCAAAGAATAAAATACACTAAAATCTCATCTTGAATTGGTCTGGCCATGGAGGGCACCACCCCCCATATCTTAACCTTGCATCCGCCCCTGAGCGTGCTTTCGTAGTAAGTTTGTTTCAGAATATTCACACGTAAACTAAAAAAAAAAAAGTTATCCTCTCCGTTTACTCTATGTAGACGATATATCCTAACCTATATAAAACACAAGTGTGATTGCTATTTTTAGAGGCAATAAATCACCCCAAAACTCTAAAAAAATGACACCTGGAAACCACACCACTAATAGAAAGTTTTCAAAATTTTTAAATCAATTCGGTTCTGAAAAAATCAAAACAAAATCCCATGAAATAAGGAAAATCATTGATTATTTTGATTTCAATTCTGTTTTGATTCATTCACAAAATAAAACACGCAGCTAATCACACACACTGCAAACACAGCCATAAACCACACACAAAATCATTGATTATTTTGATTTCAATTCCGATTGGGCGTTTCTACTTCACAACTAGATCATGCAATCATAGAAACAACACTTCATCACAAACCAATCATATTCAGTTTGAGGTAATTTTTATTTTTACTTTTTGTTGCTTGATGTTTGATGCTTGATGAATTAAGGATTAGTTTTGTAGGTATTTATGGATTTTGATTATCGGATTCAGTTTTGAAATGAATCACGACTTCAAATAATAAAAATCAGTTTTGAAACAAACCGGCTCTCAATCTATCAACGTCGGATTTACCCTTATTTATTATTATTATTATTATTTAATTCAAATTAATTCATGGTTGTTAAAGCTAATTTTGTTGCTTTAATTTAGGAATCAAATCAAATAAATTAAAAAACAACCAATTTTTTGCAAGAAGTATTGTTGCTTTTGACTTAATTGAAAGCAACCAGTTATCTTCATTTGTGTAATTATCACCATAGCAATCACCATCACGTAAGTTATAATGTTATCAAACATGAATAAGAATTCTTTTAATTATTTTTTCTTTCGTAATTGTATCCTGGTCATGATCCCAATGATTTATTTGCTTCAATTGATTCCAACAAATTGATAGTTTGTACTTGATGTTTTATATTTTGTAGATTTATGTAAATTAAAAAAGATACAAACATGGTGTTACATCTCAAGATATAGAAGGTGGACTCGAATAGCCTGTACCACAAGGAAATATAGAGCTGATGCGTCATGAGAAGGTATATGAAAATTAATAAATTTCTTGGTTAGTGAGATATGATGTATCCATTTTAAGCATTGTTATGACTTTGCAGATTGTTGGCCTATAAATGGCTTTTTGCGGGGCAACTTTAATCACCATATTCACCGGTAAATATGCCATGTTAATATCTTTTTGTTGTTTTTAGCATTATGTGATTTGCATATGTAATTATATGTGTATGCATAGAAATTAGGAAGACAAAATTGGTAGTTTTACTATGTCTTTTCATTCTTCTGTAGAAATGACGACACTTTCAAGAAGGGTGATTTGTTTTTGTTTATAGCTGAGTTTGTGGTTAGTGACTCTTACTTCTCAAATTTCATTTTTGGATTATAAATTAGGGGTCAAATAGTCATTTTCGACTAAATGAGTTTCGTACAAAAAATGACAACAATAATGTTTATGTTAAGAGTAAAAAGTTACTCATTCGCATATTATTTGACATCACTGGATATTTGGATGACTTTTTTTAATCTAATTTCATCAACCACTTCTAATCTTTTTTTATAGAAAATTACATTTTATCTATCTATATATATATATATATATATATATATATATATATATATATATATATATATATATATATATATATGGCTAATCGTTTTGATGTGGGACGGTTTGATACAGTAGTGCTATTCAAATCAACTCTATAGTTTATACCAGAGTTTTTTTATTGATGTAGATCTCCAAAGCAATGATATCAACTTGAAAGCTTTTGTTTACCACTACCGAATCTAAATAAACGGATGGAGGGTCAAAAAATACTGCATCATTTTATATATTGGGCTAATCGTTTTATCTGTATATAGGTCGAAAGAGGAAACCATCTTTTTATCTTTATATAGAGCTAATCGTTTTGTATTTATGTAGATCTCCAAGGCAATGATATCAACTTAGAAGCTTTGTGTGCCACTACCAAATCTAAAGAAACGGATGGAGGGTCGAAAGAGAAAATCCATATGTTTAAGGTAATCTTTTTATCTGTATATCCAATGAAAATTTGATTCAGAGTCTTGTGGGCATACAATATTTTGCGATATCTTGAACTCATCCCCATTTGTTAAGTTGGTCATGAAATATGACTATGTTATAAGCAGGAATGTATATTTAAAATATGGACTTCTATAAATAGTGTTTGGATTTTCTTATTTTGTAAAGAACAAATGTAGCAAGACAGGAAATTCCTGTTTGGAAATTCTCATAAGCAATCCCAAACACTCTCTTAGTGAACAATGCAATTTATATGACCACATTATGAAAACAAAATTCTTATTATTTTGTTTTGGTGATGGTTGATTCCAAGAAAGTTAATTGAACTATGAGGAAGAGGAAGTCAATAGCAAAGCCTAATCCTAGAAAGCGGAAGGAAAAACTTGACGCTGTATTTAGTTGCCCCTTCTGCAAACCATGAAACCAGCGTTGAATGTCACAAGTAAGTAATTATCTGATTTATCTTTCGTTGTTGAAGGTTGGTTAATTAATTATATTTATTATTCATGATATGGTTAACTGATTATGATTACAACAACATTAACAATAGTTATAAGTATCATGATTTATAATGAGTTATTGTATAAATATTAGTCACACTTGAAGTGACAAATTATATGAATTATACATATGTGTAAATGCGGGAAAATCTTCACTACTAAATTATAAACTATCAACTGGTAAGTTAACTTAGATTCAAAGACTGTTCTAGGTTTTTTGCATTGTCTTTTGCTACATTTGATTTTTTGATTCTACACATTAAATTTTATACAAACTATTACAAAAAAACGAAGTCAAAAACTTTTCATTAGATGAACCTAATCAGTTATCTGAATCGATGTTTCAGAGATCTCTGCTACTGAATTATATCTGGGCGAATCGTTTTCTGTTCTTGCTGGAATTGCACACACCCGATGTGCGACCCACAAAGAGCCAGCTACAAGGAATTGTTATCCACATTCACTTCGCGTATGGAAGGTGCAAGACAGATTTGCAGTTGTTAAACATCTGAGAATTGTATTAACTAATCGTACCATTGTTTCTCCAGGTATGAATGATAAGTTGTAAGTTATTATTTGTTTATGTAATATTTTTGTCTTATTTAGTAGCGAAACTAACTACAAGAATTGGTTTTTTAGGTCCTATAGTTACAGATGTACAGACCAAGTTTCGATAGTAGATGCACCTCGAGCAGCAACATTGATGCATATAAAGAAGTTAAAAGTGGTGCATATAAAGAAGTTAAAAGTAGTCACAGATGTAATTTTTTTCGTAAGGACCATGACATTTAAAATTAACTTCCTGATGTCTCTTCATTATACAAACGTCACAACTACACACCCTACCTCGCAGGTGAAAAAGTCAATGGATCAGGATGACACCGATGACAAAAAAATTAAATATCGCTTGGATCCAAAGTGAGTTTTTTCTTGTGTTTCTTATAGACTGAATTTTCTAGCCGGTTGACATAATTCCTTGCTTGATATATCCTCTTTCATTTCTGTAGATATGCTAATGTTCAGACACAAGAAACATATGTTCAAACTCACCTCAACTATATGTAAAATCATCTTCATTGCTCATTCATATAATGTATTATCTATTTGCTATAGTCATCACACATTTGTTTAAAAAAAACAGTAAGGCTAAAAGAGAGACTTCATTTGTATATAAATTTTTCTAAGATGGTTAAAGGTATATAAGCTATTGTAAATAAGCTAAAACGAAACACCAATACTGATTTTCAAGTTAAAAATAAAAATCATTTCTGGTATCATTTTCATTTTGTAACACATTAAGCCCAAAACATAGATCTTATTTGATGGCTTATGAATTATTTAAGCTAATCCAAACAACCCCATAGCCCAGACAATAGGCTAAACCAAACACCTGGTGCTTTACAAATACACAAATTTCATGTATGATTAGAAAAGTCAATGGTTTAACTAATATCAAACTTTTATTCATAGGTAGTGGAATTTGTAACAAATCTGGTGCCTAGAGCGATTCAGCTTCTTCGGGAAGTTTTGAACAACCGGTAACATGCTATAATTTTGGCAACATAACGTATATGACTATAGCACTTTTTAGCTCTATAGTCACATTCCTGATATCGTGTAGACCAGCCATTGACCGAATGGATTATGGTATGTTGATCTTTTCTTTTTGCTTGATATACAGAGGATATGAAACCTGAAAAGAGCACCATGCCGCTGGTATTGATACCGCCTGATTTAGGCAGCAACAATAGAATTGGAATTCCGGTAAAAACATTCATGCATTTAGTTTATGTCTTATTTTATAGGTAACTTTAGAGCCGTTTTGTTCACGTTATTGGTTCTTTGGCAGGTGCGTGTTCTTTATCAAGGTTCTTCGCTGTATATTTTGTTAGGATGGAGGCTGGAGCACCCTTCAAATTATACTCTTACTCAGATGTAGATAAGAGCCTGAAAGCAATCCCAAACATCTTCTAAGGGCTGTTTGAATAAAGGTTTCTAAAATTGTATGTTAATGAGATTAGTAAGGTTACGCGGCGAGTTCTAAACAACCACTGATGGTGAGCAAATTATAGGCCTGGGAGACCTTGGATGCCAGGTAAATGACTTCCTATTTTTGTAACGTGTTCAAGTCATATATATAGTGGCAAGATTTGATAAAAAAAATCCCATTTTGCATGGTTGTATCACATATGAGAAAACAACAAAGATGCCAGTTGGAATAACAATTATAAAAAATCTTGTGTCAAACACATGACCTATAAGTATAGGATAAACCTCAAAAGTGTTTGGACTATATTTTTTTTAATAAATTTTGTAAAAATTACATGTCAAATATGAATGCAGTAACTTCATAATTATTACTCTAATCGATCTTTTTTGTGAGAACTTTAGTCACTTATCCTTTAGTTTTACCTCTTTGAACTGTAAAAGACAAAACATAACCCAAAATGCATTGACATCGCCACCTTTACACTTGCGGTCTTTATTTTTTTATTCATTTGAGTTGTAGTAAATTTGTTATCGATGATGAACCAATAGTACTGATGCCTAATTTCCTATGCAAACACGTTATAGGAAATGGACATACCTGTTGGAAAGAGCATTAGAATGATTTTGACCCGTTTAGATTTAACTGGATTGATTGATAAACGAGTTGAAGGAGGCTCATGGTATTCTATTATAATTTTGCCGCATTTAGAATTGGTACAAGTTAGTATGAAAATGTGCTGCTCAACCAATTGTATAAGGGAGTGATAGGAGATATATATGGATAACGAATTAGTATTTACTGAATTAGGTTACAAGAATTCATGCTAGGATGCCCACACATGTTGTCGGGACTAAATAATTCACTTGGTTTGCGGACGTCAAATAGACTGTCATACAGTCATACTATATCGACATATTGCATTTGCATGATTGAACCTACATACAAATATGTCATGACTTTTGTCGCACAACATCACAAAGGATCGCCAATTATCTTCCCTACATTAACGAAATCCATTGAAGTTGCTGACCTTTTATTCTCATTTTATGCAGATCAAACAAGTAAAGCTTATCATTGATGTTGACACATCTTGCTTATGATGTAAGTTGCCGCTGCTAATGATGTCGATTGTTGCTGACACCGGTGACACGAATCGTTGTTGCTGTGTCCGCGAATGGTCATATGTGCCGCCTTTGGAATAGAGAGAAAATACGAGAATCTTCGGCACACCAGCTTGTGACAAGTAATTGATATGCAGAATTAATAGCATGGTAGCTGTTCTCAGGGAAATACTGAACGTGTAAACTCTGCGACTCAAGGTAAACTTAGATACAAACATATTTGCAAATACCTGCACATAAGCGAATATCCATATATACAGTTGTTTTGTATATGTGATTCTACTATGCCATATGTACCATTGACGTTGGAATTATTAGCTTAATGGACACAAATTTGTTAAGGTTTAATGGCTCACATGGGTCAAATGGATCATTGTTAAGTCGATGAGAATGCAGTTTTTTAATAGGTGTCAAAATAGGTCACATTGGTCAAATGGGTAACTGTTAATTGCGACTTCATACTAGGCGATATGCTTTACACAGATGAAATGAGGGATAAGCACACATGACCGTAATGTTGTGACTTTCAATTCCCTTATTTGTATGTAGTTATCTTACTAATATTATGTATGAATTGTTAAGTGACTCTTCCATTATTGAATATCGTTATTATGTGTTTTGTGTTGGTTGTGGTGAATAAACATATAACTTTTTCTTTTATATGTATTTAGACGCTTTTTTATTTAGTCATATTTTTAGTATGCAGTTTTTTTAATTGAATGCGTATTCGTACGGTATTTTGATGTTTTATTTTATTAATATACTATTAATTGAAATAAACTAATAGAGCTAGCCCGCCCATCGGGCGGGTCTTGAAGCTAGTATACTATATAGGAGTAATGAGTTAGATGTGGGTTTTGGATTGATAACATCATGATATGCATGGTATGTATATGTACGCTACGTAAGCGAATGATAGTTCTTGTATAGGATAGACTAAAGTTTTATTTATGTTGAGGCCTAAGAGGTTATGAGTTGCAGACGAAGTTACTAGAATATGTTTATTGGTATGGTGACATTGTGATTAACATTAAAGGTGAGAAATATGTTATGGTATAATACGCAAAAGAGCAAGATTAACGTAGATTACGTTAATTTTGGTTTGGTGAATGGTTTCCATATATTGTATTTGAAAGAATGATGACCTAGTATGGTTTATAGGATTGAGTAAGACTTGTCTTTATGAGATTGTTAAGGATATATAAGTATGGGTATGTGACGAAGATTTAGATGCTCGGGTAAGATGTATGGATGAAATGTCTAACTGTAAGATACTAAAGAAATGTATAGGTAATGAAGGATACATGAAGTAGCCATTGCATAAATTGATAAAGTGAAGTAGTAAGTACCTCAATGATAATAGATAAATGGTGTGACATAGACATGTTCAAATGTTTTAAATCATAATTTGATAATAGCCTAATGAAATATAAGTGTTTAGTGACGTTTATCATTTATGGAAAGAATGATCGAATGTAGATTTTAATTATGTATGAGATTAAGTATGTACTAATGTGTTTGTCGTTTATGTGTAAGGTGTTATTTTGTCATAGGCTAGGTGATTATGAATGCGTTTTATAATGTAATAGTTAGCATTAAAGAAAAGTGGCGGTCATTCTACGTCTAGGATATTTGTAACGTGTCATAGAATGTCTAAGTATTTATTTGTTAGTGGGCTTTGGACTTGGTAATCTAATATGTTAAGAGTCGTGTTATAAAAACCTTGTAATGTTTTATGTAAACCATGCCCAAGCCCAAGCCCATAGAAAAGCCTTTAGGGCATCATGTATCCAACTATATAAACACCGCAAAGGCTCATTTCAAGTGTGTGCTTGAGTGTGTATTGTGTGTGTTTTGCTATAATAAAAGTTCTCTTATTCATCACTCTTTCTCTCATCTCAACGCCACATATCATCTATCAAGTCAACATCTTTGCTTCATAATGTGTCATATTGTGTGATTAAGTTGGTGTATTTAAGGTCCTAAAAGTGGTATCAATCGCCTAACAATGATTTAGGAGTGATTTGAGTTTGTGTTGTCACGTTTTTAAAGCTTCTTTACTCGTATTTCTTTAAAAAGTTTCGTACTTTCATTATTTATTTATTTATTTATTTTCATTTTTTTGTGGTTTTAGCACTTTTTTCCTTACAAACTAGTGTTATAACCCTTTTGCAATAAGAAAGTTTCAATCTTTGTGAAAATTTTAGCTTTAAATTCGTAGTTTTGTTCTTTTGCAGAGTTTCGAAATATAAAAAAAAATTCTTAAAGACCTTAAAGTTTGCAACTTTCTTCAAGTTTTAGTGTTTTTAAGACTACAAGTACAAAAATCATGGATTCAAAATCAACTTTTGGTGTGCTTTAATCATTTGCGAAATTTTGAAAATTTTCGAAATGTCAAAACCCCATATTTTCGAGAGGTTTTGTGATCAATTTTCGAGAAGTTTATCTAGAGACCGTTTTCAGATTTGGTAGATACACAGTGTTTACCTTGCTTGTATAAGTGAGAAAACACTTTAGAGGTGGAAGCTCGTAACATTCTTTCCCTAGAGGATGCACCACAACCAACGAGGTTACTACTTCACCGTCGTCTTGTGACAAGCAGATCAACACATTGCAAGAACCTTGGACTCGAATTTTGACTCTAGATTATTTAGGCAGCGGTGTTTTGTGCAAAAACTCCAAAAACAGGTCCTCTTTCGCCTCCAAGACATAGTTATGGCTTGCTCGAGTTTGTTTAGATTCAATGACATGGAAACACAGGCTGCTGGTTATTTTCTCACGACAAAGGTGTGGATGGTATAGGATGGGTGTTGGTTCTTCTACAACTCGTTTGTCATGAATGATCACTAGGTAACGATCATCAATGTAGTTACACCATACTTTTGCTACACACCGGGATCGAGCCAAACATTTAACGGGTACTCTTGAGAAGATTTTGAATATGATACTTGAAGGTAGTCTATCCATGAAGGAACTGTTTAATACAAACAACTACGATTACGTTGTGATATATATATATATATATATATATATATATATATATATATATATATATATATATATATATATATATATATATACCAAAAAGCAGCCATCAGTAAAAACAATTCGATTCCTAATTTAATAGGCAAGCCGATTATATTAGATGAACATGTATAGAGAAATTTGTAAACCATAATCTTGCTTTTGAAACATAAATTCCGACATTCCGTATGTTAAATATGCAAGATACATGTTCATCATACGAAGTTTGCAGCCTTTCCTTTTTTTTCTACCTGTGAGTGTTAGATACTTGGATTTAGGATTGTCAATAAACCAATTTATTAAGACTCACTAGTAGTAAAATTCCATTATTATGCAAACCATATGCAGGGGCCAAAAACATAGTAAAACAACAACAAAAATCTACCGTTCACGTGTGTGAACCAATTAAGTGCTTTCTTACAACTATATAAACTGCAAACTAATCTGGAACATAAACAGCTAGCTGCTTATTGGGATGTCTTAATTCCAACACCTAATTTCATATTATGTAGAATGCCACTTTTCAGATCATAAACGAAGAACATGTACCTTCTATTGCCTCTATTCTCTGTTAAGATATCCACTTTTCAGGTTCTACCTAGCTAGAATAAGTTAAGATCGTAAGATGAAATCAATTAAATGAAATCATCATCATTATTTTGCATGCCGTTCATAGTTATATAGAAACAGAGATATTTCAAATGTATACTGAAAGCAATCAAACAGTAGCAATAAGATAAAACAAACCAGTCACGGGAAACAATACTAACATGGAACAAAAACGTCGAAAGCAATTTCCTAAATACCTAACAATATGAAAGAACATGTTGGCAGCTTTTCTTCAGAATAGTCTTTTTCATGGAGAAGGTGGAATTTGTGTTGATGTCGTGGATTGAAGACAGTGTATTGGGATACATGATAAAACTTGGAATGAATCCATCTTCCATACCAGCAATGTTGGTGTTCTGTAATACACCAGTTTTCAGGTTGTAAACGAAGAATTCATACTTTCCATTGCCTCTCCCTATGCATTTTAATAATATATCCCCGTCTTTATTCCAACACCCCATAACGTATATGTAAGCATCAGGAGTTATTTCTTTTGCAAACCAACAATGTGGCACCCATTCTTTGTTCTTTAGTACCCAAAACTCCATGGTCCTAGTACACACATAACCAACTTCACCATTTATATCAACCACTTAATCGAACCTGCAACTGTAGTTTCTACATAACTCACATTCTTTTCGGAGGATCAATCAGCCCAAACTCTTCTTTCTCTACATCAAACCATATTACCGGTCTTCCACCATCTTCGGTCGGTACGTCAATATGACTAACCAACCAATGTAAACAACCATTAGCAAATACGGCTCCATCCGTTGTCGGATAAGGCGGGACTTGGGGTATTTCCCGCCATGAGTTTGTGCCAAATACATGCACCATTGTGCATACATACTTCTTCACCACATCAGGCTTATTAGATACCTTGTTACTTTTACACAAAACACACACCAACTTCAAAATGTTTGTGGAAGCATCAAAACCAAACCCACATGAGCCTCGGATCATGCTATCATTTTTTTTGGGTAAAAGGTCAACGACCCGGTAAATATATTACTCCAAAAAACATTTAAATACAACGGATATGAGTGATTCTCATATCTCAGCCCGTTACATAGGCGAAAGGCTTACATAACAAGATACTTCCAATTTTCTAGACAAGAAAACAAACCATTTAAAGACATGGACAAAAATTTAACCTACTTCCTACGACCTTGGAGATTAAAGCCATAAATGGCGTTAAGAGCATCCAATTCCCCTGGAAGATCAGAAATTTGCTTCGAGTAATCATCATAGTCATCCAACTCATCTTCACGCTCATGACCTCCACCAAAAAGATTTGCTGATTCGTCGAACGTGTTAAGAACCTCCTCCTCATCACTATCAGTAACCACAATATCACCCACCTTAGAGAATGCGTTAGCCCTCTTATTGGCAGATGCAGATGGAATAGGAACACCTTTATCATCCAAGAGGGTAGCTTTCCCATCGATAAGTTGCTTTTCAAGCTTACTAATTTTCTCAACTATAGGAGTAGAACCACCTTCCTTAGTTCCCATTAAATCATTCACAAGGGGTTCTTGTGATGTAGTACCAGTCTTAACCAACGCATCCTCATTAACTTCCATTGTACAGCCAGCATCCACATCCATGTTGGTGTCATCAGTAGGAATACCAAACGTATCCGTATCATCCATATTAAGAGCATCAAACTGGTTAGATGTAGAGATCGTTGTACCACTAGAACTAGCCACATCAGGAGTCTTCTTCTTATTGCCACCAACATTCTTGGGTTCAGGAGGAGTCTGTTTGGGTTGATACTGAAACTTCTTACCCACAACAGGTTTAGAAAACCCTCCTTTACCCGGAATTGTAGAACCACCTTGTTTTCCTTTCTTCCTGTTATTGACAGTCTTGAAACTATCATCAACATGCTTAGTGGGCTGAACAGGAGGTATAACAACCTTAGGGCATTCAGTCAGAGTATGACCAAATATCTTACACATGTCACAACGAGGTGGTTTCCACTCGTATTCAACCCTTATCTTCTCAATAGTCGAACCCGAACCGTCAAGTAACGGTATCTCAACAGTGAGGCTGTCCCGCAGCACCTCATCCGACTTCACTTCTATCATGCATCTAGCAAAACTACTACGGCCCCACGATTCCTTGCACATATTGCTTGTAAAAGCATCTAACCTTTTGGGCGTACCAATCAGTGTGGCTAGAAGACTGAAGCCATCATCAGAAAACATTGCAAGGGGGACATCATGGAATTTAACCCAAACAGGGATGTTAGTCAAATCCTGTTTAAGAAGGTTAGTGTTCAAAGTCCATGGTTTAAGAATAATAGGAACATTTCTGATCAACCAAGGACCGTTTTCAAGCACATCATCAACACCTTTCTTTGAATTGAACTTAAAGAAGAAGAACCCCTTTGCATTCATCATTACCTTTTGCACACCAAACTTAGCCCATGCGTTGCGGACATAGTAATCAACAACCGGAAAAGCAAGGCGTTGGCCAAGAAAGTAACCGTAGAGAGTATTCTCAAACCGTGTATTCACCTCTTCCACTACTTTCATTGGAACTGAAAGGTCGACATCCGCCTTCTTCTTGCTACATTCCAACCTACGAAAATTTGAAACATGTTTCAGAGGTTCATTAGAAGTAGCACCCGCGTAAGAAACCAACTTCACTCCCGTACCACTAGTAGTATCAACCTGGTGAGCATTAGGACCAGAAGTTACATTCTTATTCATATTCACATTTATCCCAGCCGAAGGAGAAGTACTTGTAACATTAGCTCCAATCTCACTTTGAATTTTCTTCATGGCATCATCAAAATTCTGATGTGCATTATCAATCAAATGCTTCACAATATCAGCACTTGAAGTCCGCTCCAAGTCATCACCATGTGATTTATCTTTCGTAAGTGGAATCGGCTCCACTTTCTGAGTACTATTCATAGAACAATTAGGTGAATCATCCATATTCAAACTAACACTACTAGGGTTCATCGTTGAGGGTGAACTCAACTCACCAAAGCTAGTAGTGGCCATTTGAATATTGCCAAGTGAAACCGGCTCCACTAGGTCTTGTTTGTTTCCAACCAATTTATCATTCATACCAGATTCAAGACTAGGGTTCTCCACACCCCTAGCCTGTTGTCGAACATGAGGAGTACCCAACGTAACCGTTGGTACAGTAGATACATTCTTGTTGCTAAGAAAACCTTTATTCATCTCTCCCGTAAACCCTCCCAAACCAAACCAGCAGAATCGATCAACCAGTACTTAACTACCAACCAGCATGCATGCAATCAGAATGAATAAAGATAAACCCTAATCGCTTAGGGTTTTGAGATTTAAACGCCAATGAATCAACCAGCCCCCATAGTAATCGTACCAAAAGAATGATGAATCAATAAGATCAGGACAATAAAGGAATAGATAACCAACTAGGAATAAAGATACCTTAGTCGATCAGAACATGAGAATCACAAAACCGATTAACCAACCCTAAAGAAACAATTGACAGAAATCGCTTAGAACTTGAGAATCACAGGACGAATCCAATAGAGATACAATTAACGATTGTCAAGAGTAATTAAATCAGAATCATGCAGCGAATCGCAAGTGGTTAGGCAGATTACTGACAAAAAACGATTAGGAATAGAGGGTTTGGAAAAATCGCCAAAGGGAGAGTCGGTTAGGGTTTCAGAAAAATTCGGATCATGCTATCATTAAAACGCACAGAAAGAGGTGGAAGCTCGTAACATTCTTTCCTTAGAGGATGCACAACAACCAACGAGGTTACTACTTCATCGTCGTCTTGTGACAAACAGATCAGCCAATTGCAAGAACCTTGGCCTCGAATTTTGACACTAGATGATTTAGACAGCGGTGTTTTGCGCAAAAACTCCAAAACCGGGTCCTTTTTCGCCTCCAAGACATAGTTATGGCTTGCTCCAGTTTGTTTAGATTCAATGACATGGAAACACAGGCTGTGGGTTATTTTCTCACGAAAAAGGTGTGGATGGTATAGGATGGGTGTTGGTTCTTCTACAACTCGTTTGTCATGAATGATCACAAGGTAACGATCATCAATGAAGTTACACCATACTTTTGATACGCACCGGGATTAAGCCAAACATTTAACGGGTACTCTTGAGAAGATGTTGAATATGATACTTGAAGGTAATCTATCCATGAAGGAACTGTTTAATACGATTCGAAAAGCAGCTATCAGTAAAAACAATTCGATTCCTAATTTAACAGGCAAGCCGATTATATCAGATGAACATATATAGAGAAATTTGTAAACCATAATCTTCCTTTTGAAACATAAATTCCGGCATTCCGTATGTTAAATATGCAAGATACATGTTCATCATATGAAGTTTGCAGCCTTTCCTATTTTTGCTACCTGTGATTCGAAATTCGATCTTTCTACCTGTGATTGTTAGATACTTAGATTTAGGATTGTCAATAAACCAATTTATTAAGACTCACTTCTAGTAAAATTCCGTTGTTATGCAAACCATATGCAGGGGCCAAAACCATAGTAAAACAACAAAAAAATCTACGATTCACATATATGAACCAAGTGCTTGCTTACAACTATAGATTTGCATAGAAGCAGACAAACACGTCCAAAACTTAGTAGTTTGAACAGACACGGAAGAAACACAAAGCTAAAAACCTGAATATCTCTATAACAAAAGCATAACAAACATTTGTAGGTTCATTTTAAAAAGCTGAAAACCAACTGAACCGGCTCTTGGCGGTTTATCAGAGAGATTTTTACTGGCCTGTTTGGCTTAAGCTTTACTTAACAAACATACAGCTCCTCAACCTGACTTAAATCTCAAGTTGCTACATATGTTGCCTACGACGTTTAGATTTATACCTCTCTTTCACCCTTATACGCCTTATAATTCTAACATCATCATCAGTTGGATAAGTGTTTTATAAAAACCATAAAAACCATTTACTCAATAATTCACAACTACGCTCTCTAACAAAAATATCACACGTATAGCCGGGTTTTAGCTGGATCTAGCCAGGTCTTGGCCGGAATAACCGAGTCTCAACTGGATATAGCCAGGTCTAGCTGGATATGGCCGGGTTTAGCAGGATATAAGCAGAGCCGAAAATCATATAACATAAAAGTGCATCAAAACAACAGCTAATTAATAAATATATAAAATGAATGTAGCAATTGGATACCTGTTAATAATGACGAGGAAATTAAAACCTTAATCTGATAATTGAAACAAGCGATCAGTTAATCCTTTTGGGGTTTAAGGTTGTCTCAACAAAGACAATAAGAAAAACAACGTTTAATTAAAGGATCATTATTTTTTGGAAATTCAAGTTATGAAAAAATATAAAGTGATTTTACTATGACTAATGGCGAAGTGTTAAAATGGTAGTGTACTGTATAAGCAAAAGTGGATGGGTCAGGTTTAACAAAAGGAGCACTTTTTAAGAGTAAATTACACTATTCATCCAAACCCCAATACAGACATACAGTCCTTAATATTTTTTTTCCCCTCATAAACCATCCTTACTTTGAAACCTAGTCCGTCGGTTAACTCTTTGTAGTTCTTAACCAATGTTGGTGGGATTAATTAACAATTAATCGAATTGGCATTTCCGGTACGTTTGGGTATTTTCAGCGAGTTTTGGGTTTTTCAGCAAGACATGCCTTAAAAAATAACTTGTAATAGATATAAACAGCAACTATAAGTAATTAAAACAAGTGTCAGCCGATTCTATGGTAATTTCGGCAAGGTTTGCAAGTTTTTGACAAGTTTGACTATCTTTGACCACCATTGTCCACCGTTGACCGATATGCACAAACCGAAAACGTTGGTGGCCAATTAGGCCCTAGGCAACGATAAATCGACTTTGTAAGCCTTTTTTCCAACTTTTTGCATGGAAACTTTTTGCATGGAAACGACATATCAAAACTGACCTGCTATTACTCTTTTGACTATTGGAAAAAATATATAAACATTCATACATTGACACTATATTTAAAAGAAACTAGACTCAATTACCTTCGAAACGCCGGGCAGCACGACCCGTGGTGCCTTATGAATTAAAAGATATGATTTTTCAAAGACCGACAAAATCTGTCCACACTTTCACTCCCAAACCGAAATTTCACCAATTTTCACAACAAACAATCCATACTACCTTATTTCCACACCAAACTCACTCAAAGCCACTAACATCTCATACTAAATCGTTTACATAATCAATCAACCCATTTGCTACCCAAAATGGGTAAACACATACTTAACCCAAACACCCTATTAACTGCATAGCGCTTTTATACATCTTATTGACCCATTCTCCGGAAAGACAACTTCTATGACCCAAAAATTAATAAAACTTTCTAGATTTACTTCTTATTTCATTGGGCTCATGTTCATATAAAAACATTTACCGTTTGACCCTCGAAATAGTGCTTTGCAAATGACGGGTTTTGTGCCAAAACCCAATTTGACCCATTTACATAACAAATCATCTATAACACTTCATTTGCCCACCAAACTTAACCAACATCATTAATTTAACCTACTAAACTTGTTCCATAGACACATGACCCGTTTACATCCCAAAATGGGTAGAAACATGCTTATGCCAAACACCCTTTTTAACTTAGACCGTAAACACTTTGAACATACTTTGACACAACGGTTGACCACCAAATCGTTAGGACAACCTTAACATATAATTTGCCACACGGTTACACTTTACCAATCAATAAAAGACCAACGGGGGTACAAACTTTACACTTGAGCTCGGTATTCTACCTTAGCTCCTAAACGCGTACTACCTTTATTCTTGAATATCCAAATCCTTAATCCATATATCCAATCCATCCATAAAAACATGCCAACCTACAAAACGATCAGAAAACTAAACAATAAGCTTTCGCTTAGTAAGTAACTAGATTAACATATGGTAAATACGTTAATATACATATATGCAATAAAAATACCTCGATCACTAATACATATGGTCATAATCACATCAAGCACATAAACATCTCAGCATACCTTAGCCATCCAAACACTCATAATCTATCACTTGAGTTGGCTAACTAGGCAAACCACCTATCAAGGCCACACTAACTAATTCCATGCTATCAATCATACATCCATACTCATATTCACATAATATGCAAATAACCATACCAAACACATATTAATCAAGTTACTTACCTTGATCATCCAAGCTGAGCTACAAAATAGTACCACCATCATCATCAACATCATCTCTATTCATGATCATCATCATAAAAAATCAAACCTAGTATCATAACAATCAAATAGATAAACAAGGGTTATAATAATCCACCATAACTTAACCAATCATCCTTCTACATCATCATATGATCATACTTTGATCATATGATGAAAACCCACTTAACCTATTAATCTAAACGACTGAATTATCAAGATAATGAATACTTACTTGTAGAGAGGGTCATAGCTAGGAACATATCACTAGTGTTGGAGCTTCAATCCTTCACCAATTTACCTCCAAGATCATCCTACTTTTTCCCTCTCTTTCTCTCTTGCCAAAACCACATATACACACATACTTCTTATCCAAAATGAACTTTATAGAAGTCCAAAGAATTCTTTAGACATTTGATAGTTGGAAGTTTGCCTAAATGACAACTTTAGTCCCTTAGGTCCTGTAACCATTCATCCTTAGTACTAGAATAAGTTGGTTCTAGTGCTAGTTTGAGGTTTTGGCAAGAATAGTCCCTGCTGACTAGAACAAGTTGGTTCTAGTACTAGAACAAGTTGGTTCTAGTACCAGTTTGGGATTCTGTCAACTTAGGTCCCTCAAGTTCTTATCCCTTTTAATTATGACACATAATACTTCTAAAACCACATTGCGAAATACTATGACTATCGGGTTTGACCATATCACGACATTTGTTGACTAACCAACCACGTAAGGCTCTTAGTCCATTACATCTAGGGTGGGGTCCAAGTACCCGGGAAACGGGTCTAACAATTCTATCCCCCTTATTTAGATTTCGTCCCCGAAATCTCTCTTCTTTTGCTATCCAAAACTAAATCACAACATATACATGTTTCATAATTTCAAAATCCTTAGTCATTACATTTCAACGATCTAAGTGATCTTGCAATTTCAAGTTTCTATATCACAATCATAACTCATAATAGACTATAAGCAATACTACTCATCGCAAGCTTATCTAAAATTTCCAAAAATGACGATTTGTCATCCAGAAACATCTACTATTTGACTTTCCATAAGTCAAACTTCAACACTATTCCACGTCATAAGCCCATGCACTAACATGACATATAGTCATACACCGGCCATTATGACACTATACATAATACCAACACATATCTACTTCCAAAAACCAGTAACTTATCTCACAATGTATACATGGTACCATATAAACGACACTTCCAAAAACCAACTCTACACATTACTAAAACAATCTTCTCGTTAGATCGTGGGGATTCCACCCATCATCTTATCAACTAAAAGCAAAAACTCATTCTAGGCGTCTATCTTAGGGTTCACACATGATTTAACAACGCTATAAACTTTTATTCATGGTTATAACTTGTTTTAGTTTTCACTTTCTCACTTCTCTACTCGTATTCATGCCATGTCGGTTGCACATAGGCCCACTCGTTTATAACTCTTTACTTAAATAAAAAGGTGTCCCAATCTATGTAAGTAAGGACTTATAAACTTATGGTTTGGCGATTTACAATTTCTTCATTTAAATGAAGAGGCGTCCCAATCCATTTAAATAAGGAGATTGCAAATCATCCTACTTACGTACTTCCGACACAACAATCATACTTACTTTACTTTCCATCATTTCTTGGATCCAATCTAACTAACTTTTCATCCATGCCATAAAGGCAAGCTAAACAACATGCCATAAATGGCAAGATATCATCCATCTCATAAAGGCAAGCTAACAACCATGTCGTGATGGCAAGCTAACAACCATGCCGCGAAGGCAAGCTGACAACCATGTCTCGAAGGCAAGCTAACAACCATGCCGTGATGGCAAGCTAACAACCATGCCGCGAAGGAAACCTAACAACCATGCCTCGAGGGCAAGCTAACAACCATGCCGCGAAGGCAAGCTAGGCTATCCCGAAGGATGCCAAAACACATGCCTTATAAAGGCAAGCTGGGCTATCCCGAGGGATACCAAAACTAGAGCATTGGATCCAAGCTATATCTACCTTATCATCTTTACTCACTTTATCATTCATGTACTTCTATCATTAAGCACACACTATCATTTCTTCAATACTCATTGCCTTAAGCAATTTCAATATTCACTACCATGTTTACTTTCATCTAGACAAGTTTCTATATAACACTTGTCAATTTATTATATTTGCATTTTCACAATGCAACTTATCATTTATCCTAAGTTGACTCATACATTCGTTATATGCCATGATGTCACATTGGCTTAATGAGTTCTTTCATGCACATAATTTGTACATCTTATGGTCATACATCCTTCAATATTTTAACATGATTAGATTCATGTTTTACAATTCTTTATAGCTCTCTTCATATCACTTATGACTTCTAGCGCAATCTATGTCTCATTCATCACTTCTACTCATCACGCTTAACCATTTAGTTACTAACACATTTTACTTATCATGATTTATATGTACATGATCTTATCACCCTTAACTGTACACTTTAATTTTCTCATGTAATTAACTTATAAGAATTTATGCTTTCAAGCATCTAATCATTATCATACTTAATTTCAAGCCTTCTAGACATCTAGGCTTATCAAACACTTATCATGCTTCTTAACTTATTTCATGTGTCAACGTGTTCTTTCAACTTTCCTTCATTACATAATATGCATCCTAATGCATATATCTCAACTCATACACTTCTATGTATCATGCTTTCAAGCACAACACTTAAAACTTAGACATATAATTAACTACTACCATAGACTTATAGTTACATAAACAATAACATTCAACACTTATCTACAAAGTTTTAAAAAAAATTCATAATCATAATCAAATCATATAGTCTATGGCTCGTACATCACATTGCACAATCAATCTATGTCTAAGCATCAACATTCTAACTAGCTGCAAGCGTTAGCCTACCTTATAACTAAGACATCATAAAACTTTAATTCCATTATTAGCCCATCTTTAATACCACATAGCATTTCTACTCGCATTCCATTTACCATAACTCTATCAAACATTCACATAATTGCGATGCAAACGCTGGCACCAACTGAGGTGTATGGCCAACTAATCATTCAAACACTTCAATTCCTCCACTGACTAATACCTCATACACATCAACACTATATCATACATCCATCACTTATCACCAATAAGTTCATCTAACAAAAGACATAATCAATCTCATACTTAACAACTACTTTATGCGTTACTAACTCTTACGCTCACCGCTTCTAAGAGTGGTTTAAGACAAGTAAACCTATAGTGGAAACCTAATTCACTTAAACTGAAGCTCTGATACCAACTTGTTACGCCCCGTGCCCGATTTGACAAAAAATTAAAACCTTTTGCATGGAAATGACATATCAAAACTGACATGCTGTTATTCTTTTGACTATTGGCAAAAATATACAAATATTCATACTTAGAGACTATTTTTAAATGAAACTAGACTCAATTACCTTCGAAATGCCAGGTGGCACGATCCGTGGCGCCTTATGAATTAAAAGATATGATTTTTCAAAGACCGACAAAATCTGTCCACAGTTTCACTCCTAAACCGAAATTTCACCCATTTTCACAACAAACAATCCATACTACCTTATTTCCACACCAAACTCACTCAAAGCCATTAACATCTCATACTAAATCATTTACATAATCAATCAACCCGTTTTCTACCCAAAATGGGTAAAAACATACTTAACCCAAACACCCCTTTAACTGCATAACCCTTTTATGCATCTTATTGACCCATTTTCCGGAAAGACAACTTCTATGACCCGAAAATTAACGAAACTTTCCAGATTTACTTCTTATTTCATTGGGCTCATATTCATATAAAAACATTTACCATTTGACCCTTAAATAGTGCTTTACAAATGACGGGTTTTGTGCCAAAACCCATTTTGACCCATTTACATAACAAATCATCTATAACACTTCATTTGTCCACCAAAATTAACCAACATCATTAATTTAACCTACTAAACTTTTTCCATAGACACATGACCCATTTACATCCTAAAATGGGTAGAAACACGCTTATGCCAAACACCCTTTTTAACTTAGACCGTAAACACTTTGAACATACTTTGACACAACGGTTGACCACCAAATCGTTAGGTCAACCTTAACATACAATTTGCCACACGGTTACACTTTACATAAAATACCAACGGGGGTTCAAACTTTACACTTGATCTCGGTATTCTACCTAAGCTCCTAAACGCATACTACCTTTATTCTTGCACAATTTTTGATGATTTATGATGGATATGTTGATTACAATTTCATTTTTGTTTCGGAGATGCAAATTACGGTGTTCCGGTGGATTAGGTGTATCGATTATTGACGACAAATTATTCCGGCCATCGTATTGATAGCAAAATATTCCGGCCACGATGAAGAATTTGAGCAAATTATGTAAACTCACTATTTTGTCAATATGTAATTTTGATATATTATCCAACAAATTGTAACATTTATCTTGATAATTATCACAAATATCGTGTTGTTGAGGGTGTGATTACATTTCGATTAACCAAATCACTTATAAATCAAGGTATTCACATAATAAGATTTATGGTTTCAATTTTCGGTAAGTGATTTAAATTAGATATGTGAATTTTGTTGTTGGTGACGCACCATAGCTAAAAAAAAGGTCTTATTAAATTTGGTTTGTTGTTATGAAAATTGAAATTAATGATTAATGTTTGTATCAATGAGTATTGAACATTACCCGCCACCCAAATTACCCCTTTCTACCCAGTAATCAAGCTTTATATTAATGAAATAGTAGTTTATTTTTCATCTAATCCTTATTTGCTTATTATCCTTAAATTCTCAATTTACATTTTGTTGTTGTTCAAGCTTGATCTTCTGTTCTTAAAAGCTTTATTATGTCACTAGTTGCTTCTGTACTAAATTAGTTTATAAACTCTTTCAACTTATCTAAAAAACCTAAAAAATATAAAATACCTTGAAAAACCAAAAATATGTTTTCATTTGTAAAACCAAACTTCATCAAGCTTGTTTTCACTTAGTACAAGCTCATTTTAGCTGTTCATAGCTTTTGTGAGTTTTTGTAGGAAGTAATTAGATAATATCTCTCAAAAGCTAAAAAATGCAACAAAAGTCAAACAGCTCATTCAATAAGTTGCAAGCTGAATCAGAAGGTATTGGAGGTTCTGTGTTGCTGATTTTGGAGCCTATCTAAAAGATAGGCTGTGTTCTAGTATAATCTCTGTTTGAGCTGAGGTTTCATTTGTAAGTCTCATTATTCCATTTAGCTTAAATATTGAATTTGCTTATATAGTGTTAGATCTGTTGCTATTACTGTGCTTTGAGCTTGTTTAGTTTACTATAGTTTGATATTTCCTTAGTGATAGTTCCTTGTTCATTTAATCTCATTGTTGCTTGAAAACTCTTGGATCATTGTTCATTCTGCATATTTGTAATCTTGGTAGATTCAAAGGTTAATTCAATCATTTGCTTCAATAAAGTTAACAAAATCTAGTTTAAGGAGTGTTTGGTTAATTGGATTTCACTAAGGTTGAGTTTGATTCTGTTGTTGCAGTTAGTTTAAGTAACTCATAGGAGGTTCTTAGTAAGCAAATAAACATAAAATCCACTAGGTTATTAGTTTAAAAGTCAAATTATAGGTTAATTTCATTTATGCAAGCTGTGTAGTGTTTAGGATTGCATAAACATGGGATTAGTTGCACATCTAGTTATAATAGCTTAATCTTTTATATAATAAAAGAATTACATCATTTCGGAGTGTTTTTGAAAATTCCTTCTCATTGAAAAAAAAATTAGACCAATAGCAGAGCTAAATTTTGCCACGTAGGCGAAATCGAGCAACATGATTGGTCAATAAAAAGTCAAAATTAAATTGATTTTGGTCAAACTTAATAAATTTGGTGGAGAAATTTGGTTAAGAAAAAAAATACATAAAAATATAGGTGTCAAATTTATGAAAACAAAAACTTAAAAAAAGAGGAAGTAATTAATAAAACTTTAGTGATTGAATTTTAAATAATTTATATAGAGTAAAGTGTAAAATTATAAGTTTCCATGTTTTTTAATAACTTTATAAAAAAACACAAATAGCCCCTTACACTTTATACCCCTTATACTTTATAATAGTGACTTTGTTTAAAATTACATGAAACTTTCATCCATTAAAATTACATAATTTGGTAAATATGCGAATTAGTTTTAATATACGTTAAATATATTTTTAAACTAATGTTAGTTTTAAACTTTTATCCATTAGAATATTTTTTTAAATAATAACTCATTTGGTAAATATGCGAATTAGTTTTAATATATGTTAAATATTTTTTTAAACTAATGTTAGTTTTAAACTTTTATCAATTAGAATATTTTTTTAAATAAAGACTCATGTTACTATTTAAAAGTTTAATTATACGTACACGGGTTTGAAATACGGCTAAATTATTAGTAACGGGAATATAAATATCAAATGGTAAGCACGATACTGTGATATGAAAATAAATATACACGATTCTACTTATAACAACCACTCATGAAATTGTTATTTAAAATTTGTATATGGATATCCATAAAAACATTTTAAAAACTTTACGGAGCATATTTTAGCTTCATCAACGCTCATTATGTGGTACTAAATTCACACATTTTATAGAACATGATATCAGTAGTTAAAGTTAAACAACAAAATCAACCTCAACTTCAACATGTCTGTCAGTTAAAAACGTTGTACAAAGCTAATTAAAAAAAACAAAAAACAAAAAAACACTTGGGTTAGATAGTCATTGTTCAATATAGAAGATGTTTTCTTTAAATTATATTAAAAAACGCATCACAATTCTTATTTGATAACAATCACCTACTAAAAAATTTTAAAAAATAAAATAAAATAAAAAATAAAAAAAAACGTTGGTGTTTTCCTTAACTTTATTCATTGGCGTGATGTTTCATTAAAAAAAAAAAAAAAAAAAAAAAAAAAAAAAAAAAAAAAAAAAAAACGTAATAGTTGGCCGTTGTAAACGAATTAAAAGTATGTACATGAGAATTATTCAGCAATAATATATAGTTTTAATCAGGTTATTACGTTACTATACTGCGTTAATGTTATTGAGTTGGTAATCACAGATGTGAGATACAACCATTATTCTATACTTATGATTTATGTGTAAACCTCTTTTTACTTTTGAATAGAATCCGAAAGAGACCTCAACAGAACTTTGGCTTATGCCTTATCTAGCTGATAGTATTTAGTAACTTTTCTTTTATGGTTTAACTTTTTTGTTATACACACCAACTTTTTGTAACTCTTTTTTATGTTTTGTTGAAAACTTCTACACTTAATATTTGTGTTTTTACTACAAACACGCTAAGGTATAATAGAATTAGTTGTGAGTTCAGGGGTTTTTCACTAGGCTTCTAAAAAAAGCTTATAGCTTTATCATACACTTATTGCATTATGGTAATTGAATATGCCAATAAGCACCTTTAATAAGTATAACCAAACACCCCTTTAGTTCTAATATGAAGTTTTCTTATTTGATGTTATAACTAACTTTGTTGTTATTCTCGCTATAATGCAACACATTAGTGGTTTTTACACTTTTATTATCTTATCGCACAAACTAAAGTGTAATGTAATTTGTTGTGTGCAATTTTTAGAGGAGGATGAAGTATCAACACTTGATTGTCGTGGAATGATTTTCTATGCCTGCTCAAGTTATGAATGTATAATTTAGTTGAATTGCTGATTTAGATAATATATGAATATATTTTAATGTACCAAAGATGTGTTTTAGTTCCAATATAGAGAATTTTATGGTAGGAATTCTTTTCGGATTGTAATTTGTCTTTGAATGAGTTAATGAAACTTAGCAGGTGTTTGCTATCATTGATAACACTATAAGTGTCAACCAACGGTCTAAAATATGGGTGTCTTTTACCTTGATGATTTAGACCAATTGTAAGGAAAGTTGCATTAAAGTGAAAGGTTGGTAATGATTCAAACAATCCTAAAAGACTTGCGAATATACTTTTTGTCATTTTTTTCATGCATTTATAATTTACTTATACAAGTAATAATAATTTCCTTATATAGTTCGGGCTTAGAGAAAAATTATTCTTATTCATTATACATAAACGTAAGATTAAATTTGAGTTCTACCCATTACATATTTTTTCGTTTCTCTTTATGTAATAAAGAAGCTATAGTGTAAGCATATATGTTAATTTGGTAATTTTATGATTAAATATGAGAAGTAAATAACACAAACTTATGAAAATACAACTTTCCAAATAAAAAGGTACATTAATAAAAATGATGTGATGGTTATTTATAATTAAGGAAATTAATAAATCTTCAAAGCTATCAAAATATGCTACATATTTTAACGAAAATATAAGTAAAAGAAATAGCACAATTACAAAACACATCGTAAATTTATAGCACGGGTTTGCAAAACTAAAAGCATATATCACTAACATCTCATGCAAGTCATGTATTATCACGTGATTTTACTTGAATAATAAAATATAATTTTTAATCTAAAAGCATTCTCCTAAAATAATAGGTAGGTTATAACATATACATATATTTTTAGTCCACCAAGTAAAATCATTTGAAACATGTTAAGTGGTTCATTTCTTAATCGATAATAATACATAATTAAAACGAAATTTTAAAAACCCTGTGCGTGCACAGGTATTATAACTAGTTTAGTATAATACTAGCTTAATATTACAACTAGAATCATTTAGGACCATTAACAACTTTATTGATCCTAAAATCAAAAATCTTTTTACATAATAGTCACTGCTAGGATTCGAAACCGGGCAACCTAGCTAACCACCACACTCCTTTCCATTCTGCCATTAAGTTAATTTCGTTTACCATAGTTTCCCTTTTTCTTTTATAGGATTTTTGTTTTCTTTTAATATTTAGCTTATATAATCTGTAAGCTAGCTTATAGCTTATTTTCAAAAGCAGTTTCCAGTTTTCAAAATTTTACTAAATTTCTTTTATTATAATAGAATTTTACAAAAAAGTTTAGATTTATTTGAATTATTTTTCTACTTCTTTTGATTTATTTACTTTTTAATAGTTTTAAATCATATTAAATAAATAAAAAATCACAAAAATATAATTTCTTTTTCTAATTTTTTTTTTAATATTTAGGGCTTTTAGGAATTTATTTTAGAATTTTAGGTGCCTTTTTCTTTAGTTCCACTATTTAGTTGCGTTTTAGAATTTAATTTCGTACGTTTTTAGGATTTAGTTGCGTTTTAGGATTTTGTGTGTTTTATTTGTTTGTTCTATTTGCATGTTTACCTGTTTTTAATCGTTATTTCATATTCTGGTATTAAAATTCCATATATCTCATTTCATTGCACGTTTTTCTACACGATTATCACATTTTCCGTTCACACCTTCACACGGAACGACTCGGGAATACGTATTTCTTGCGTATTTCTTGGAGAATACTTATATACTTTATAATTGATTTGAATCAATTTGGCATCACTGAATTGGACGAGCTACGTCCTATCATTGCCAAGGCATACTAGGTCTTTATTGGTTGTATTTAATGCATGAGCCACTGTTTACAATCCCTATAGTTGGGCTGGGTCATGGTGTAGGAGGAGATAAGAGCTCATAGAATTGGGGAGTTATGTATGCTACCCCATGAATGGTATTAAGGAATACAATCCGTCATCCATACAATTATAACAAGTAATTAATGTGTAAAAGATATCTAGGGATTAGTGAAGTCTAAGTAAACACAATTTCTCCAATTACTGCTCACAACCTTAGTATAATTTAGTTTAATTTCATTTTTAGTATTTTACTTTGATTATATATTAGTTTTGGATTAGTTGAATAGCAACTAATTCCGCCCACTCTTCCAAAACCCGAGATTTTACTTGCTTTCATAAAAACATAAAAATACAAAAACAATCATCCCTCACCTCTAGAACTAGTAATTAGGTTTTCTAATCCTAGCGACACTATTCCTAAGCTGAACGATTGTAACACCCACAAAATTTGATACAGCGGAAGACTCAACAAGCTTTCGGGGTGCTACGGGGATTGGTATCCAACACAAGACAATATAGAACGAGATAAAGTAAACATAGTAAAAACACAACCAAATACGGGGTTTTAAGGTTTACATTTATCCCAACATCACTCAGAGTTAGGCCCAAAATAAAATAACAATAGGTCCAAATTTAATTATCAGAGTTTAGAAAATATAGATCCATAACCGTGTGCCACAGCCGAGCCTTCCAATCCAAGCATGCACCTCAACACTTAATTACCTGAGAAAACGTGCTAAAAGTCAGCTTTCGCTGGTGAGATCATAGGTTTAATTTCAACTAATAATATAGTGGACATGTACGCAAAACGCTTGCTAGCTAGACTAAGGATTCGCTAAAAGCCTGCGGATACCCTCCGCTCTCAACATAACACCCGGAAACCCTTCCGTAATAGCCAAAACACACGGATACCCTTCCGTAACAACATAAGTATTCGGGTAACCCCCGCAATACCAATAATTACTCGGATAACCTCCGAAGTAACAATAACCTATAGGTGCACACTATAGTATCTAATAAGTCAACCTTGAATAGTACACACGAAACTATTTGACTAAAGCTGACAATCCAAATAAGCCAACCTTGAATAGTACACACAACAAATATGTGACTAAAGCTGAAAATCCAAATAACCAAATAAGCCAACCTTGAATAGTACACACAAAAGGTGTGACTAAAGCTGACAATAGATCCTAGTCCATACGCATAGCAAGTTTTAGAAAGAATATAAAAGCGATAATAGTCCACGTAAAATGATTTGCACGTTTCTCACCCCAATCGTTGAAAACATAGTTCAAGAGTAAAAAGCGGGGCTATGACTCACCTCAAGTCCAGAAATATAGCAAGACGAGGTAGGTAGCAATAAGATGTATGATAACTCACGAAACAGCAACTACGGACTTGGCACGACCTAACAATATTAACTCTTTCAGAAATCATTTCCTCAAATATATAATATTCCCAAACCCGGACGAGAATCCGTTTTATTACCGAAAATCCATTTCGTATTAGTTTGGTGTATTTGCGTTTGGTATCCATACGGGTGGTGGGTCGACTCAAAACAAACCAATAAGATCGCACATAGAACATATAATAAACTATAGATCTAATATTAGCCCAATATATCATTTAAATAAATCGCCAAAGTTTACCAAATCCGTCGATTTGATAATCCTCATATTTATTTACGTAATATACCGTTCCAAGATTACACCCAATCTAAAGCATATATAAAGCACATAGCACGTAATTACTATATAGTATATATCTCAGTTTAATAAATTCCTCGTATATATCGTCAAATTGGCCAGATTTCCCGATATATACACTCGCAATCTATTACCCTTTACATATACTACAACCTATGGGCGTCGTAGGATACGATGCCCACTAATATATTCGTTTCATATAACCAAACAACCCGGCTCAACCTTACAGTTGGGTGGTTATTTACTTATAGAAAACGTCTATATTAGTCGTCATATATCCGAGACAACACGAATGTCGCAAATAATAACTTACCTGGACCCGGGTGACGACAATTTCGTCTAACTCAATAAGTTTATTCGTTATATATCCAAAATGACTTTTTATTAAACTTTTCATAATTGTCGGGAGTTTCCCGTTTATAACACAATTTCTAATAATAATAATACGTTTAATTAATATTACGCCACTTTCGTAGCTTAATATGTATCTAATCGTATTATTTATAATACGACTCGTGATTATTATTATTATTAATATACGCGTTTATATAGTTATATATACGTTACTCACGTATATACTTTCGTATAAACGTTCATATTACTAATAATTATTATTACGAGTTTTATTATTCTCGTTTTACTTTTAATATTTATTGAGTTACACGAAATGGTCATATGTCCGAGTCATGACTCCCGGCTCATTGTCCAAGTCCAATAATAAACCAAAGTCACAAACAATAAACTCCGTCCAATCACAATCTCAACCACGGGCTACAACAATAAGGTCCGACTACGGTACCCGACTAACCTATCTCCGTCATCTAACGACCGTCTCATAACCGGTCCTCATGTCACATCCCAATCGACAACAACTTCTCAATATTCAAACCATAACCAATAATCAATATCCATTTCGGCCCAAAGTATTCGGCCGAGAAATAATACCACGACAAAATAACAATAACAATAATAATCAACGACAATATACACTTAGGTCACATTAGACAATTCATAACATTAACCAAGTCAATGTGTGGGTCGGTTTACCAAGCCAACCCGAGCCCTCGACTCACTTGAGTCTCGGCTCAATACTACGAGTCGCGATGACTCGAACTAAACATACAACCATCACTTAGCTCACAAGAGCACCACAAAATAACCAAGTAATCCACTCGACCTCAAAAGGTCAATTCGGCAAAACACAAGTATTTGGCTAAAAGCCGCGACTCAAAAGTCGAACCGTGTAGCTATCGAGTCAATAGACTCGAACCGTACTCAAGAGAATCCCTAAGAGGGTCTCGGTAGGGCCATACGAGCGCAGGAAAAATGATCCCGAGACCATAAGGTCTCGGCTAGCTCCAACTCGAGGTCACAACACCTCGACAACCCATGAATCCCACGAATCCATCACCAAATCGAACCCAACACAACCCAAATCGGATACCAAACTTTAAGAAAACGTTTTTCCAATCACAACCCATAACTTTGTTACGTTTTTAGATGAAACCCATTCGGATCTCCCCGATTCGTGACCAAGAGTCATGATTCGAACCCATAAAGTGAGTTAAAACTCATCCTACCTTCCAAAACAATATGAAATCGAATGGTACTTCAAGAAATAACACGAAAATGATGATGAACTTTTGATTATTTGGTTCGGATTTGGTGTTAATGGGGGAGTTATGGCGCGTGTTTTAGCTTAAAAGAAAGAGGAGAAGGAGAGGAGTAAGATGGTGGTGGTGTTTTTGTGTGGTGGTCGGCGGTCACGTTGTGGTGGCCGGATTATTGGACCGGCGGCTAGGGTTAGATTAGTGAGGGAGATGAGAGAGTTTGAGAGAGATAAAAAAAAAGTGAGTGTTGTGTGTGTGTGTGGTGAACCGGCCAAACGGACCCTATGTAACTTTTCTCTTTTTTTTTTTTTTTTTGTTATTTGCTAATAATAATAAGTGTAAATAATAATAATAATAGTAATAATAATAATATTATTACGATTGAGCGGGTAATATGGGTAAATGTAAAACACGTGGCCCGAACCCGAACTCATTTTAAAATTTCCATATTACACGAGAACCTCTCGTAATCAATTAAAATAATAACGGCTCGTTAAGACGAATCATAAAATTATGTTAGGTAATCCTAGTGCCAAAGTCAACGTAGTGCCAAGTGAGAATTCAAATATACATCGCCGATCACATAATCAAAACGAATTATGAACATAATTCACGAATACCATAACGTCATTAAATAAAATTTCCATAAAATAGGTCTTACAAGTTCGTTGTGAAATGAAAATTTCAAATAAAAATTATAAACGAACTTATATCGAAATGCGGATTTTTAAAATGGCTCCCTAAACTGCCGGTTGTCACATCCTCCCCGTCTCAGAAGGAAACCCGTCCCGGGTTTCACTCGGAAAAATGTCCATCTACGAAGTGAAAAGCTTCGGATATCTCTTCCTGAACTCGTCCTCACGTTCCCACGTAAATTCTGGTCCATGTCGGGAGTTCCAACGAACCTTGACGAGCGGAATGCGACTCCTCTTGAGTCGTTTAACTTCACGATCTAAAATCTCGATCGGCTCCTCCACGAAATTCAATTTCTCATCAATACGAATGTCCCTCATTGGAATGACGGGCATTTCATCAGAAAGACATTTCTTCAAATTACTCACGTGAAACACGTCATGAACTTTGCTCAGTTCAGACGGTAATTCCAACCTATAAGCCACGGGCCCAATTCTTTCTAAGATCAAGAATGGTCCAATGTAGCGCGGGTTGAGTTTACCACGTTTCCCGAAACGTATTACACCTTTCCAAGGCGAGACTTTCAGCATCACTTTGTCTCCAACCTGGAACTCTAAAGGTTTACGTCTCTGATCGGCGTAGCTCTTCTGCCTATCTCTGGCGGCTTGCAACCGATCACGAATCTGGGCTACTTTCTCGGTAGTTTCTAAAATAAGCTCAGGGCCTGTAAGTTGACTATCTCCAACTTCTGCCCAACCAATAGGCGAACGACACTTTCTGCCATACAAAGCTTCGAATGGTGCAGCCTTAAGACTTGTGTGGTAGCTGTTATTATAGGAGAATTCCGCAAGGGGTAAATACTTCTCCCAGCCTTTACCAAAGTCTATGATGCATGCACGAAGCATATCCTCTAACGTCTGAATGGTCCTCTCACTTTGACCATCGGTTTGGGGATGATATGCAGTACTCATATCAAGCCTCGTCCCCAAAGCCGTTTTGAAGTGATCGCCACAAAGCTGACGTAAAACGACTATCACGATCCGAAATAATAGATATCGGGACTCCATGACGCGAAATAATTTCCTTCACATATAACCTTGCAAGCTTATCCACACTATCATCTTCAATAATAGCTAGGAAATGAGCAGACTTTGTCAGACGATCCACAATTACCCAGATAGCGTCACAACCGCTAGCCGTCCTTGGTAATTTGGTAATGAAGTCCATAGTAATCCGCTCCCATTTCCAGACTGGAAGTTCTGGTTGCGTTAGCAGTCCTGACGGTCTCTGGTGTTCAGCCTTAACCTTGGCGCATGTCAAGCACTTACTAACGTACGACGCTATTTCTGCCTTCATATTTGGCCACCAATAGAACTTCTTAAGATCTTGATACATTTTATCGGAACCAGGGTGAATGGAGTACTTTGACTTATGCGACTCATGCAAAATCAATTCTCGAATTTCTCCATATAACGGTACCCAAATCCGATCTCCAAAACATAACAATCCATCCGAACGCTTAACAAATCCTTTCTCATTATCAGCCATCCCAAATATGTTCTCGGCAAATCTATTTTCTGCTTTCAATGCTTCTGTTTGAGCTTCGAGTATCTGAGATGGTAATGGCGATACGATAGTCATTCCCAATGACTTAACTCATAATGGTGGTATTCTTTCCTTTCGACTAAGAGCATCAACAACAACATTTGCTTTGCCGGGATGGTAGCGAATTTCACAATCATAATCGCTTAGCAACTCGATCCAACGTCGTTGTCTCATGTTGAGCTCTTTTTGATTCAAGATGTGTTGTAGACTTTTATGGTCAGTAAATACAACACACTTGGTTCCGTACAAGTAATGTCTCCATATTCTTAAAGCAAAAACCACAGCACCGAGTTCCAAATCATGGGTAGTGTAGTTTTTCTCATGCTTTTTGAGCTGTCGGGAAGCATAAGCTATCACCTTCTCCCGTTGCATTAATAAGGCTCCTAAACCTTTATGTGAGGCGTCACAATAGACGACGAAATCCTCGTTACCTTCTGGTAACGCTAAGATAGGAGCGCTACACAACATTTTCTTAAGCAATTGAAACGCTTCCTCTTCTTTATCTCCCCATTCATACGTAACACTTTTTTGAGTCAATTTGGTCAATGGTTTAGCTATCTTCGAAAATCCCTCGATGAATCTTCGGTAATAGCCAGCTAAACCCAAAAATTGACGAACTTCGGTTGGGGTTGTAGGTGCAGCCCAATCTTTTATTGCTTCAATTTTTGCAGGATCCACGTGGACTCCTTGTCTATCAATCACGTGACCCAAAAATTGTACGGTCGGAATCCAAAATTCACATTTCGAAAACTTGGCATAAAGTTTCTCCTTCCTGAGCAATTCCAAAATGAGTCTTAAATGCTCCTCATGCTCTTTCTCACTCTTTGAATATATCAGAATGTCATCGATGAATACAATTACGAACTTATCCAAGTATGGCTTACACACACGATTCATGAGATCCATGAATATGGCTGGTGCGTTAGTCAACCCAAACGGCATCACCTGAAACTCGTAATGCCCGTAACGGGTTCTGAAAGCCGTTTTCGGAATATCCTCCTCACGAACTCGAAGTTGATGATATCCCGATCTCAAATCGATCTTCGAATACACACTTGATCCTTGAAGTTGATCGAACAAATCATCGATCCTAGGTAACGGGTATCGATTCTTCACCGTTAACTTATTTAACTCTCTATAGTCAATACACATGCGAAACGATCCATCCTTCTTCTTCACAAACAAGACTGGGGCTCCCCAAGGTGATGAACTTGGTCTTATGAATCCCTTTTCTGCTAACTCCGCCAATTGTTTCGAAAACTCTTCCAGTTCGGTAGGTGCAAGACGATAAGGTGCTCGTGCTACAGGTGCAGCACCGGGTATCAACTCAATCTGAAACTCCACTTGTCTAGTCGGTGGGATTCCCGGCAAATCATCGGGAAACACATCAGGAAAATCACGAACTATAGGCACATCTCCAATACACCTTTCCTTTTTCTTCGTCTCTCCCTTCTCAGAAATTTGAGCTAAGAAAAGATAACATCCCTTCTCCATTAGCTTTGGTAACTTAGTGCAAAAAATGACTGCTAATCGGGATGGGCTCCTAGAATCCTTTCGGTCTCCTAGTATATTTAGGACCTCCTTTCCGTATGGTACACGCACGATCTTCTCGTCGCAAAGTATGTGAGCACGATCAATCCATACCAATGATTACATCAAAACTTCCTAACGTGACGGGTAGAAGATCTATGTTGAAAGGGTGGTTCAAGAAATTTAGTGTACAACCGCGAATGATGGTATTAATCCTTTCTAGGTTTCCATTAGCTAACTCAATATCATATCCAATTCCTAGGGCCATCGGGGGTTTCTCTAGTAAGGGTGCAAATGTAGTGGACACAAAACTCCTATCGGCACCAGTATCAAACAGTATGGAAGCGTAACGATTATTGAGAAGGAACGTACCAGTAACGACGTTCGGATCTTCTCCTCTCTCGTTCCCGAGTGCCTACACTCTTCCTTGAGCAGCTCCAGCTTCCGCACGTTGGTCCCCATTATCTTGTCGTCCACGATTTCCTCCAGCTCCACGGTTTCCATAATTGTACCCATTACCACCCGAGCCTTGATTCCTACGGTTCCGCGATTCTCTACACTCATTCCTATAGTGTCCCTTCTTTCCACACCCATAACAGGTAACATCTGCCTTGTTTCTCATCTCAGGAGCAGCTTGAACCATTGCAAGAGGTCGAGCTCTACAGTCCTTAGTTGTATGTCCTTTCCTTGAGCAATTCTGGCATGTCACACTACACCATCCGGTGTGATGCTGATGGCAACGATCACACTTGGGTGCATCACCGTTCTGATTCTTCTTATTTCCATTCCCAATAGCATAAGCCTTAGCTTGTCTCTTGCTTCGGTGATCATTACTCTTAGAGTGACGGTCTCTCTTTCTCTTTCCATTCTTCTCCTTATCAGCTTCTTCTAATTCCAACGAATCCATAAGTTGTTGAGCAATTGTGATTGCCTCATGGATGTTAGCAGGCCTAGCAGAAATTACATCATTCCTCGTAGCTACAGGTAGTCCATCCGTATACCTCTCAATCTTTTGAGTCTCGGTTTTCACCATGTCAGGGCACAACAAGGCTAACTCCTGGTAACGACGATTGTAAGTCGCCATATCATTACCTTTCACCTTGTGGTTCCAAAACTCAATCTCTAGCTTCTTGACCTCATTCCTTGGGCAATAAGTCTGAATCAACAAGGACTTAAATTGCTCCCAAGTCATAGCATATGCTACATCACTCCCAACTGCATTTCGGTAGTTGTTCCACCAAGTCAAAGCTTCATCCTTGAAAGTCAAAGAAGCAAACTTTACTTTCGCATTCTCCGCACAACCACTGACATTAAACACTGACTCAGTCTTCTCAATCCATCTAACTAAGTAAACCACTCCTTCATTTCCACCAAACTCAATGGGTCCACAAATCTTGAATTCCTTATAATGACATCCATTAGCACGAACAGGTGGAAAAGTTCCAGCAGAATTGTTGGAATGGTTTGACTCAGCGAGTAGTTCAGCAACTCTTTGCTCCACGAGTTGGTTGATCATTGCTTGATCCACAGTAGGTGCATTAAGTGGAACATGACCATTGTCTCCCTGAACATCGACATTTTGATTCCTGTTGTTACGGTTAGTGGTGTCCAAGTTGTCAGGAGTAGGGGTTTCAACATTTCGAGTAGGTCGACGACCTCGACGAGCAGGAGTAGGAGTAGTCACAGCAGGACCAGTCCTGGTAGACCTAACAGGGTTTCGACGGGGTGCCATTGATCTGTAACATCACACAAGTTCATAAATCTCCATTAGAACTTATCGACATGCTCAACAAAACATCTCAACGAAATCAAGTCATAGCAAGAATGGCAACGACACGCTATGTAATAATAAGCGAATAAGGACTCAATTTCCATAACACCCAAAATCACATAATACCATATACTAACAACCATCAATCATACAATAGCGATCTAACATCGTTCCAACCAACGGATAACACCAAACATACTAATCGTTCCAAAAGAGACGAATACCAAACAATTACATCAAAATATGATAACTAGCTTTTCTAACCGAACACTCCTCGGCTAAGAAAGCAACAAGATAATATAACTCAAGCAACTAGCCACGGGGCTGACGGAGAATCCTCAACTCCTGCCTCAAGCCATCAAGATCCCTCCATAACGATCCTAACTCCACGCTATGGGTGTCTCGGTCTCTCTTGAGGTCAGCCACCTCCTTCTCTAGCTCGGCATTCCTTTGCCAAAGCTTGCGGTCGGCCTCACGAGCAGTAACGAATCCTCGCTGCAAACTATCGATATGCTCATGAACATCCATCAAAACTCTCCTCAGCTCAGTAGCCCTGCCCACAGCGACAGTCAAATCAACTCTCAAATCTGCTAAAAACTCTCCAATAACTCTCTCAAGTCGATCAGATACGTGTGCAACTCTGTCACTAAGCTCAGTAATCCGAGCCCACAACCTGCCAACCTCACCCAACTCTGCATGCTCAGCAGAAACCTCCGACGATGCATCCGACTCAACGGGACTACCAGGTGGCAACTCAAACAAGAACGGATGATCAGGTGAATCGGGCTCAATCGGGTGTACAGGTGAATCAGGCTCCTCAGCCTGAGCTGGTGGTGCTAACTCATCATCATCATCATCAGGCATCTCATCCTCCTGAGGGTCATCCTCCTCCTCAGGGTCATCATCATCACCATGCTCAGCCTCCTGAGGGTCATCCTCCCGCTCAGGGTCATCAGCCTCATCCTCACCCTCGTACTCCTCCTCCTCATCGGAAGAGTACCTCATCACTCGTCGTCTCCTGCTAGGTGAACCATGTGGAGATGTAGTAGGTGATCTAGGACGACGACGCAATGATGTGGGTGGCGCCTCAGACAGAAAAGAATGAGCATCAATCTGTAAAGGTGATGGAGTAGGGCGTACCGACATGCGTGTTGTAGCTCGGTGGGCAAAGCGTGGTGCCACACGAGCCAAAGCCTGATGAAGAGTAAGCTGCCTCGATGTACCAGGGAGCCCTAGAGAAGATGAGGGTCCCTGCGTAGATGCAGCAGGTAGTGCTGAAGTAGAAGCTGCCTGTGACACAATAGCTGTAGACATGGCCATCTGGTAGGGGTCATCAGATGCCATAGTGAACTGTGCAGGTAAAACTGGTGCAGTAAGGATGTCCTCGACGACATCAGGCACATGGGAGGCCATAGTCTGTGACAACGGCGTAGGGTAGGTGTAAGTGTTTCAAAACAACTTAAATCACAACTCATAAAATCGTACCAAATATGCACATCAAATAGTACCATATAATCTTAATAAAAGAATTTCAAACACCGCATTTCTAAAAATGTTTATAAAACATATAGACCATATAAATCCTCAAGAACGCCATCTTAATACTAAAATCCATAAACCTCAAATCATCTCAAATATCTCATAATACCTCAATTAATAGAAGATGCTTCGGCTTGGCGGGCTGGCGGGCGGTAGTCAAGGATCATTTTCTATAAAAATACGGTTATAGTTTAGGCGTTTATTTACCTAGTTCTCTATAACCTTGGCTCTGATACCAATCTGTAACACCCCCAAAATTTGATACAGCGGAAGACTCAACAAGCTTTCGGGGTGCTACGGGGATTGGTATCCAACACAAGACAATATAGAACGAGATAAAGTAAACATAGTAAAAACACAACCAAATACGGGGTTTTAAGGTTTACATTTATCCCAACATCACTCAGAGTTAGGCCCAAAATAAAATAACAATAGGTCCAAATTTAATTATCAGAGTTTAGAAAATATAGATCCATAACCGTGTGCCACAGCCGAGCCTTCCAATCCAAGCATGCACCTCAACACTTAATTACCTGAGAAAACGTGCTAAAAGTCAGCTTTCGCTGGTGAGATCATAGGTTTAATTTCAACTAATAATATAGTGGACATGTACGCAAAACGCTTGCTAGCTAGACTAAGGATTCGCTAAAAGCCTGCGGATACCCTCCGCTCTCAACATAACACCCGGAAACCCTTCCGTAATAGCCAAAACACACGGATACCCTTCCGTAACAACATAAGTATTCGGGTAACCCCCGCAATACCAATAATTACTCGGATAACCTCCGAAGTAATAATAACCTATAGGTGCACACTATAGTATCTAATAAGTCAACCTTGAATAGTACACACGAAACTATGTGACTAAAGCTGACAATCCAAATAAGCCAACCTTGAATAGTACACACAACAAATATGTGACTAAAGCTGACAATCCAAATAACCAAATAAGCCAACCTTGAATAGTACACACAAAAGGTGTGACTAAAGCTGACAATAGATCCTAGTCCATACGCATAGCAAGTTTTAGAAAGAATATAAAAGCGATAATAGTCCACGTAAAATGATTTGCACGTTTCTCACCCCAATCGTTGAAAACATAGTTCAAGAGTAAAAAGCGGGGCTATGACTCACCTCAAGTCCAGAAATATAGCAAGACGAGGTAGGTAGCAATAAGATGTATGATAACTCACGAAACAGCAACTACGGACTTGGCACGACCTAACAATATTAACTCTTTCAGAAATCATTTCCTCAAATATATAATATTCCCAAACCCGGACGAGAATCCGTTTTATTACCGAAAATCCATTTCGTATTAGTTTGGTGTATTTGCGTTTGGTATCCATACGGGTGGTGGGTCGACTCAAAACAAACCAATAAGATCGCACATAGAACATATAATAAACTATAGATCTAATATTAGCCCAATATATCATTTAAATAAATCGCCAAAGTTTACCAAATCCGTCGATTTGATAATCCTCATATTTATTTACGTAATATACCGTTCCAAGATTACACCCAATCTAAAGCATATATAAAGCACATAGCACGTAATTACTATATAGTATATATCTCAGTTTAATAAATTCCTCGTATATATCGTCAAATTGGCCAGATTTCCCGATATATACACTCGCAATCTATTACCCTTTACATATACTACAACCTATGGGCGTCGTAGGATATGATGCCCACTAATATATTCGTTTCATATAACCAAACAACCCGGCTCAACCTTACGGTTGGGTGGTTATTTACTTATAGAAAACGTCTATATTAGTCGTCATATATCCGAGACAACACGAATGTCGCAAATAATAACTTACCTGGACCCGGGTGACGACAATTTCGTCTAACTCAATAAGTTTATTCGTTATATATCCAAAATGACTTTTTATTAAACTTTTCATAATTGTCGGGAGTTTCCCGTTTATAACACAATTTCTAATAATAATAATACGTTTAATTAATATTACGCCACTTTCGTAGCTTAATATGTATCTAATCGTATTATTTATAATACGACTCGTGATTATTATTATTATTAATATACGCGTTTATATAGTTATATATACGTTACTCACGTATATACTTTCGTATAAACGTTCATATTACTAATAATTATTATTACGAGTTTTATTATTCTCGTTTTACTTTTAATATTTATTGAGTTACACGAAATGGTCATATGTCCGAGTCATGACTCTCGGCTCATTGTCCAAGTCCAATAATAAACCAAAGTCACAAACAATAAACTCCGTCCAATCACAATCTCAACCACGGGCTACAACAATAAGGTCCGACTACGGTACCCGACTAACCTATCTCCGTCATCTAACGACCATCTCATAACCGGTCCTCATGTCACATCCCAATCGACAACAACTTCTCAATATTCAAACCATAACCAATAATCAATATCCATTTCGGCCCAAAGTATTCGGCCGAGAAATAATACCACGACAAAATAACAATAACAATAATAATCAACGACAATATACACTTAGGTCACATTAGACAATTCATAACATTAACCAAGTCAATGTGTGGGTCGGTTTACCAAGCCGACCCGAGCCCTCGACTCACTTGAGTCTCGGCTCAATACTACGAGTCGCGATGACTCGAACTAAACATATAACCATCACTTAGCTCACAAGAGCACCACAAAATAACCATGTAATCCACTCGACCTCAAAAGGTCAATTCGGCAAAACACAAGTATTTGGCTAAAAGCCGCGACTCAAAAGTCGAACCGTGTAGCTATCGAGTCAATAGACTCGAACCGTACTCAAGAGAATCCCTAAGAGGGTCTCGGTAGGGCCATACGAGCGCAGGAAAAATGATCCCGAGACCATAAGGTCTCGGCTAGCTCCAACTCGAGGTCACAACACCTCGACAACCCATGAATCCCACGAATCCATCACCAAATCGAACCCAACACAACCCAAATCGGATACCAAACTTTAAGAAAACGTTTTTCCAATCACAACCCATAACTTTGTTACGTTTTTAGATGAAACCCATTCGGATCTCCCCGATTCGTGACCAAGAGTCACGATTCGAACCCATAAAGTGAGTTAAAACTCATCCTACCTTCCAAAACAATATGAAATCGAATGGTACTTCAAGAAATAACACGAAAATGATGATGAACTTTTGATTATTTGGTTCGGATTTGGTGTTAATGGGGGAGTTATGGCGCGTGTTTTAGCTTAAAAGAAAGAGGAGAAGGAGAGGAGTAAGATGGTGGTGGTGTTTTTGTGTGGTGGTCGGCGGTCACGTTGTGGTGGCCGGATTATTGGACCGGCGGCTAGGGTTAGATTAGTGAGGGAGATGAGAGAGTTTGAGAGAGATAAAAAAAAAGTGAGTGTTGTGTGTGTGTGTGGTGAACCGGCCAAACGGACCCTATGTAACTTTTCTCTTTTTTTTTTTTTTTTTTTTTTTTTTTTGTTATTTGCTAATAATAATAAGTGTAAATAATAATAATAATAGTAATAATAATAATATTATTACGATTGAGCGGGTAATATGGGTAAATGTAAAACACGTGGCCCGAACCCGAACTCATTTTAAAATTTCCATATTACACGAGAACCTCTCGTAATCAATTAAAATAATAACGGCTCGTTAAGACGAATCATAAAATTATGTTAGGTAATCCTAGTGCCAAAGTCAACGTAGTGCCAAGTGAGAATTCAAATATACATCTCCGATCACATAATCAAAACGAATTATGAACATAATTCACGAATACCATAACGTCATTAAATAAAATTTCCATAAAATAGGTCTTACAAGTTCGTTGTGAAATGAAAATTTCAAATAAAAATTATAAACGAACTTATATCGAAATGCAGATTTTTAAAATGGCTCCCTAAACTGCCGGTTGTCACAACGATCAATCCTCCGGTACTTGTCACTATACTATACTACAACGATCAGGTATACTGCCTGGTGGGGGTTGTAAGCTTCTCGAGATCCCTCGAGAGGTAAAGCCTGTTGCGATTCCCACACATCAAGTTTTTGGCGCCGTAGCCCGGGGAAATAGTTATTGTCTAGGTTAGGATTTCTTTTTATTAGGTCTACTTGCTAGATTCCTTTCTAGGAAGATTTTTATTTTTATTTTTATTTTTAGGTCTTCTTTAGTCTATCTTATTTCTTTGTGTCTTTGTTCGTAAACTGTTTCGATGGATAACAATAACATTGATCGGTTGATTCCTGTTATTCGTGTTTTTCGTCGTAGGATGTTCCAAATGCCCGCCCCACTTCCTTTAGCAGAAAATGAGAACCCACCCAACCTCTCACCCTAGCACCACTTTGACAATAATTCTGAGCTAGAAGAGTCTGATCATGATGATGATCGTAGGGCTAGTCCTTTTTACTATCCAGACTCCGATGAGGATCTTGATGATGGTGACGTAATTAATGAGGACAGAATGGAGGAGGAAATAAACCCTCTTAGGTATGTTGACCCTAGAACTAGGATCGAGTGCGATAGTTCATTTAACATGCAATTCCCTTGTAAGATTGGATTTAAGAGATTTAACGCCTATCTCAACTCATCTCTTCCGATGAACATAATCTCACGTAACGAATACAATAAAATCATGGTAGACGAGTTAGAATACAAGGGGCAAAACATCATTGCTAAGGCAATACCATTGCATGTGTTTGTAGGAAGGTTGGTTTATCTTGTTTAGTTCATGGTAATGGAGAATCTAGGAGAGTTTATTGATAATAAATTGACCCAAGTTGTGTTTGGAAAACCCTTCAAACGGTTGACAAACCTCAATGAAAAACTCATAGAATGGCTAATTACATTCTCGGGTGGGGATGAAGAGTTTGTCAATCAAATGCCCCGCGCACACCCTAGGTTCAAAGATTTTTCCATGGAAAAGTGTAGTAGGTATCCGCCCATGGAAATGCTAAGTGAGAATGATAAGAGAAAAGGACTTAAGTACACGCATGAAAAGAATAAAAAATACTATCGCGGGTGCTTAGAGTTAGGAGAAGAATATAAGAAAGATGAGGCGACTATTAGATGGCTCACACTTGGTTATGTGAGCATAAGCGATACACGATAGCCAATGACTTTGAGTCTAGCTACAAGACTCGTAAATAAAGAAAAGCGCTTCTTGGGAGGCAACCCATGTTTTATGTGATTTTATTTTGTTTGATTGTTATTTGCTTCCGTATGCATGTTTTATTATTATTGTTGGTTGATCATGTTTCTCAATTAAAATGTGGAAATACTTTATTATGTTGTTTGGCCTAGTCTTAACTCCAACCTAAAGGTATTTTTGCAAAATATAAGTGTAAGGGGAAACCCCAAATATGTTTTTAAGAAACAAACCGATCATGATTCTCCACAATATTAAATGAACATGTATATTCGTATTTGTTAGAGTCAAATGCTTGTATTGAGTCATAATGAAGTTTTGCAGGATTTTCCAGGAAGTAGGACCAAGTTTTTCCAGAAATTTTCCGGAAACTTAACATAAGAATTTTTGCAGGTCCATTCTGACAGCGTCAGAGTATTACTCTTGACGGCGTCAGGAGTTAAAATCTGGAAATTTTACCGGTTTTGTTTTTCTAACGGAGTCTTATGGTTTTTTTGAATTATTAAGTTTTATAATCTCCAGGAAATCTGAAAACTTCATTCCACAAGCATTATATCTTACTTTGTTTTCTAGGATTTAGTAACTTATATAGGATGCCGCCGATTTTACGCGAGGTTGTCTTGTCTATTGTTGTCAGGATTTACAGGTTATGTTCGACAAGAAGATGATTTATATTCTGGAAGGGAAGCTTTGATTGTTCGTTTTCTTGGAGGAAGATCTAACCAGACCAACCTATAATCCATACCGAGATCAGGGGAGTATTTGATTTCATTCTCTTTACTTTTTCACTTTTACATTCTTTACTTGAACATTGGGGACAGTGTTCATCTTAAGTGTAAGGGGAGGGTAAAAAGATGATACCTTACATATGCACTTTCGCTTGAGTTTGTTTTGTTTGATAGTAGATGTGTAATAAAACTATGAGAAATACTTGTTAGTGTAATTTTAGCGCCAAATTTAAAATTTTTTACAACATTTAGGAGTGAAACTTTAGCCATAGCAAGCGTCTCGTGGATAGGAGGTTGTATGACTAGCACATAACCGTATATTCAGACAAATTTTCCACCCAAAAATGTGAGGTTCGCCTTTAGATTTGATAGGAAAAGCATTCATTATTGTTGCTTATGAGTGTACTGGTAGCATTTAGATTCTAGAACTTGCGTTAGTGATGCATCCCGAGACCGCTAGTGAGACTACATTCGTGTGGAAGGATTTACTATATGATAAGAGGCATTAGGATCACCCTTGTGTTAAACCCGTATTATAATTACTTGACCATTTAAGTCATATTACTTGGCTAGTTAAGTCAACTAATTTTTCCCACACCCTTACCGTTGTACTCATTTTTAGTACACGAAACCTCTAGTACACCCCTCCGAGCCTATCTTTTCGTTTCTAACTTTAAGCATCTTACTTAAAGAAAGAATTTGTTACACCCCACTTAAATGTACACCCAAATCGCCTTAGCCTTCCGTGTATGCGCTCATTTTTGTGCATTATTGTTATTTGTTAAACCCTAAGTTAACTTTCTAATTGATTACATGGTTGCTAAGTCGAGTCATATCATTGTACATATTGTTTTGGGACGATTGGGACTCATGGGTAAGTACTTATTTTATGGAGTAATGGGGAAGAACAAAATATTATTACCCCCATATGTACGTTAATCTTAAAAGTGCTCCAAGTGTTTTGATTTTCTTAATTCGAGTCATTAGAATAGTTGAATGTAAAGTATGTAAAGATTCAAGTGTTAGGGGAATGTTCATACCCCTATGATGTATTATTTTGGATGGTAGGGTAAGAGTGTATGCAAAAAAAAAAAAAAAAAAAAAAAAAAAAAAAAAAAAAAATCGAAAAAAATCAAGAAAAAGAAAAAAAAAAACATACGGACTACCATCCCCTTTTTATTCTATGTTCATTTTATGTTTTCGTTATTTTTCATTTATTAGCTCAAGTCGAGTCTAGTCTTGGCTTAGCAACGCCATCTTGTACATGTAATTAACCAAGATTGTTAACTCGCCACCAGTAAAACTTCCTTTATCTAACAAAACCGTGTAATTCATATCCCTATACCTAATGTTACAACCCTTTAAAAGACCTCTTTGATAGTTTATCCTAGGTGCTTATGCCATGTGGTGGAGGTTTGATCCTTTCCCAAGCCAATGGTAATCTATTTTGCTATGACAGCTAGTGAGAGATATCTTCCATTTCCATAATGTCATATTACTTTATTACACCCGAGAGATGTGAGTATCTAAACATTATTTGTGAGGTGCTTGTGTATGACCTCCGTGCTTGTCTATTTGTCTTTAGTGGAACGATTATTTGTTGTAATTACTATATTAGTGTTAAATGACCCCTAACTTGTCTTTTGAGTAGAATAAAAGCTCATTTGCTTGAGGACAAGCAAATCTCAAGTGTAAGGGTATATGATGAGGCGAAAAGTGATCCGTTTTTAGAGGGTCATTTAAGCCCGAATCCGACTTTATTTGATCAAATATTGCCCTAAATCGTTCCTTTTGTGATTTTAGGTACTTGGAGAGTGAATTCAGGAAAAGAAGCCATTTTGGACGTTTTTGGAGCATAAAAGTGAAGAAAACGGCAAAGTCTCAAATTTCTATGCTGGAACAGTGCATGAAGGCGTCACAGATTGCTCTTGACGGCGTCAAGACCCAAAGAATAAAATACCGTGGTAGCTGACGACGTCACATAGGCCGTCATAAGTAGATCAAGGCCGTCCGAGGAAGTATTTGGCGGTGAGATGACGGCGTCACACCATTGCTCTTGACGCCGTCACCTCGGTTTTCCTATATATAGTTTTCTAGTTTTTTCATTAAAAGAAGAGAAGTTTTGGTGAAACCCTAAAGACGAATTTGGTGCATCTTTTACAGGTTTTTCAAGGGTTCCAAACCCTTGATACCTTGCATTGTAATTGAGATAAGTGTTCTTCTAATTCAATCAGTATGTCTATGTGTTGGTTGTCTATATCTTGTTCTCGTCTCAATTCCATTATGCTAGGCTAGATCTCTTTTGTGTTTGCTTAGATCTAATGAAACCTAGATGTTGATTATGTGTTGATTACTTTTTTATTCTTGTCTTGGATGAATGATTTTATATGTTAGGCTTAAGAAAACTGGCAGATCTCCAAATGGTAACATGCTTGAACGTCTTAAGAAACATGAACCGAGGCGTACTAGGTCTTTATTGGTTGTATTTAATGCATGAGCCACTGTTTACAATCCCTAAAGTTTTGCTGGGTCATGGTGTAGGAGGAGATAAGAGCTCATAGAATTGGGGAGTTATGTATGCCACCCCATGAATGGTATTAAGGAATACAATCCGTCATCCATACAATTATAACAAGTAATTAATTTGTAAAAGATATCTAGGGAGTAGTGAAGTCTAAGTAAACACAATTTCTCCAATTACTGCTCACAACCTTAGTATAATTTAGTTTAATTTCATTTTTAGTATTTTATTTTGATTATATATTAGTTTTGGGTTAGTTGAATAGCAACTAATTCCGCCCACTCTTCGAAAACCCGAGATTTTACTTGCTTTCATAAAAACATAAAAATACAAAAACAATCATCCCTCACCTCTAGAACTAGTAATTAGGTTTTCTAATCCTAGCGACACTATTCCTAAGCTGAACGATCAATCCCCCGGTACTTGTCACTATACTATACTACAACGATCAGGTATACTGCCTGGTGGGGCTTGTAAGCTTCTCGAGATCCCTCGAGAGGTAAAGCCTGTTGCGATTCCCACGCATCAAATTTATTTCGAGATTTTATTGGCACTACGTTGACTCCGGCACTAGAATAACCTAACTAAAATTTTATGTCTTGAGTCTACGGATTCGACTATATAAATATTTATTTATTGAACGTATTGTGATATTTTGGGAACGAGCTCGGTCCGAGAAAGAGTTGGAGTATTTTATAAAGTTACGGGTTTTGGTCCGTGTATTTTACACCTAGTCACCTTACCCTAAATATAATAACACTTTTGTTATTATTATTATTATCATTATTATTATTGTTAGTATTATTGTTATAAGTAAAGAAAGAAAAGAAAACTTTTTTTTTAAGTAAACATACAAAATCGTCCTTGTGATAGCTGTTCCTCACCACAACGCAAACCTACACCAACACCATCTCTCTCTCTCTCTCTACAAACCTTAGCCGCCGCCCTCTTTGGCCTGCCACCACCGTCGCACCGCCACCCTCACCACAAAACTAATACCACCATCTCAACCACCATCTTCCGATCTATCTATTGGTGTGCACCACGCGCCTCACTAACATCTTAACCTTTGTTTTCAATCACCACCGCCACCTAAACACCGCTTTTTCCGTCATTTCGTTGTTGGGTTTTTGAAGAAAACGTTATTTGGAATCGTTTGGAGGTGAGTGGCCGCGGTTTCTTTGTCGTGTGCCTCGATTTAGCTTAGATCCGTGGTTCACGGGCTATATTCTTGTTGGGTTTGATGATTAACGAATGGAAATTGTTGTTTTTGATAATATTATCACGTTTGGTATCCGGGTTTTTCATGTTTGTATGTGGGTCGAGACCTAACCGAGAGTGATTGCTCTCGGCTTGTATTTTTCTAAGCTTATGTGTTTTACTTGTTGCTATTAGTTATGAGGTGATGATTTTGTGAGTATTTGATTGTATATCTTGGTGATTTGGATTCATTTTTACATGAAGGGATGGTATTTTTATTGTTGATCATTGATACCGAGACCCTTTGTGGTCCATGTGGTTCGTTATGGAATGGAGTAGCCGAGCCGAGACCCTTACGGTCTCGGCAGTGGGCTGCTACTCTTGTTAATATTATGTGGTTCCTTTTAGTAAGTTGATGTACCTAGTTGACTGTTGCAGTTTATTTTTTTGTTTGTTGTTTTAACATTGTTGTTGTTGTAGTATCTGTTTCGGCCGAATATCGTTGTTGGGTCGAGACCCTTTGTGGTCTCGACGATGGGTACATGAGTATTTTGTGAAGTGCTGACGAAGTGGTATATGGGGACCGATTGTGAGACGGTCAATTAGAATGACGGAGATAGGTTAGTCGGGTGTCGTAGTCGGACCCTATTTATGTAGCACGTGTTTTGGGAAATTGTTGGACGAAGATTAATTACTTGGTTTGACTTAATTATCATTTTATTTGGACTTGGACAATGAGCCGAGAGTGATGACTCGGACATGTGACCATTTCGTATGACTCGATAATTATTTATAATTAAACACAACTAATAAAACTCGTAATAATATTATTAATATTATAAACGTTTATATAAATATATAAACGTGAAAACGTATATATATTTATACAAGTGCGTATATTAATAATAAAACGATCACGAGTAATATTATAATAATAACACGACTATAAATATTATGCTATGAAAGTAGTGTAATAATATTGCGAGCGTTATTATAATTAAACGACTATAAATAACAATGAAATCTTGACGTTAAATAAATATTAAATAAAATAATTTCTTTTAAATAAATGAGGGAAACTATCGAGTTATACGGGGTCGTGGTCACTTGAGTCCAAGTGGATTATTATTTGTGACGTTTCTGTTGTCACGGATATATGACGATTAATACATTCATTTTCGATAACTACGTAACTTATTTAATCGACGGGTTAAATAAGAGCTATTTAGTTGTTTAAATTGAGTATATTAATGGGTATCGTATCCTACGACGCCCATAGGCTGTGGTATGTGTACGAGAATAATAAGTTGCTAAGTATCTCGTGAGATTGCCAAATTGACGAATTTGGTAAGCTTAACGGTATAATTAGTGAATTTATTAAACTTTGATATATACCATATAGTACTTTATGTGCAATGTGTGACCTAGGATTCGGGTATAATCTTAGAATGGTATATTAAGTAAATAAATATGGGGGATTACCAAATCGACGGATTTGATAAACTTCGATGATTTATTTAAATGATATATTAGGCTAATATTAGACCTATAGATTGTTTTATCATCCTTTTGTTGTGACTTCTTGGTTTGAGTTGTGTCGACCCACCACCCGTATGGATACCAAATGCCAAACTCCAAACTAATACGAGATTTATTCGAGAAATGGATTTTCGGAAGTAAAATGGAATACGTTCGGGTTTGGGAATATTCGATTTTGAGGAAATGATTTCTGAACGAGTTGATATTGTTAGGTTGTGCCGAGTCCGTAGTTGTCGTCTTTTGAGTTACTATACGTCTCACTTATATTGATTTCTTATTGCTGATTTCTGGACTTGAGGTGAGTCATAGCCCCACTTTTTACTCTTGAACTATGTTTTCAATACTTGGGGTGAGAAATGTGCACATTGTTTTATGTGGACTATTATCGCTTTTATATTCTTTCTAAACTTGCTATGCGTATAGACTAGGATATATTGTCAGCTTTAGTCACATACATTTTATGTGTACTATTCAAGGTTGGCTTATTGGTATTGTCAGCTTTAGTCACACGGTTCGTGTGTACTATTCAAGGTTGGCTTATTTAGATACTTTAGTGTGCACCTATAGGTTATTAATACTTCGGAGGTTATCCGAGTATTTATTGGTATTGCGGGGGTTACTCGAATATCTATGTGGGAACGGAGGGTATCCGTGTGTTAGGTTGGAGCGGAGGGTATCCGCAGGCTTTTAGAGAATCCTTAGTCTAGCTAGCAAGCGTTTTTTTGGGTAAAGGGGAGTAATCCTGCACCCGGTAAAATACGCTAGCAAGCGTTTTGCGTATATGTCCACTATATTGTTAGATGAATTTAAACCTATGATCTCACCAGTGAAAGCTGACTTTTAGCACGTTTTCTCAGGTAATTAAGTGATGCCCTTTGGATGCTTGGATTGGAGGCTTGGCAATGGCACCCGGTTATGGATCTATTTTCTAAAACTCTGATAAACTATTGTGGACCTATATTTATTTCTTTTGGGCCTTACTTTGGAAAATCATTGGGATAAATGTAATCTTTAAAACCCGTTTTGGTTGTGTTTTTCTTATTTTTACTTTATCTCGTTCTTTCATAACTTTGAATGGATACCAATCCCCGTAGCACCCCGAAAGCTTGTTGAGTCTTCCGTTGTATCAAATTTTGGGGGTGTTACATAGTAGCACCGGTCACCACGAATCCACCTCAAAATCACAATGAAAAAGTCAGTTTTTTTCCTTCAATATCAGAGAACTTTGGTAGATATGTGGGTGACTCTTCTTTTTTAATGCATAATTAACGTGCTATTTTTCCTCCAATAAATCTTAAAGGGTTGGGCTCACATGATTATCAATAACGTATATATAATTATATTGCACAGTAAAAGAACATTCTTGAAAATTATCTAAATAATTACTTAATGGAATACTAGATCGTACTTTGGTTGTTTTTGCCTTAAACACCTACAAGTGTGTCATACGGATCTTTAGTTTACATTATTAATAAAAAAAACAATTGAAGCTTTTTAGTTTACATTATTAATAAAAACAAACGAAGTTATAAAACACGTAAAGAAAATGACACTGACAAAATGCAAAGTTAATCGTCTATATTAAAACAGCCCTCTTAAAGTTACAAAATATTTGAGTAACTAAACCTAATTATGAGCAACTAAAAACAAGAACAATACCCGTGCGTTGCACGGGTAGACGTTTTTTTTATGATGTTTGCAATAAGTTAGGAAGAGATTGAACATCGAAAAGTTGAAGAAAAAAACCATGATTATAGTCTAACATAATAATAAAATAAAGCCTAATGTATGATGGTTTAAACTCATTATTTTCATAATGTACTAAATGATCAAAGTAAATTTGTGAACGGATTAAATGGCTGCAAATTGTCTAAACGATTCAAGTAAAGGACTACGAACAATTAAGGGCAAATAATAAAAAAAGGTAATATACTTGCCACAATTTCATCGAATGGGTAGTGAACTAAAAATTTTCATTTTCAGCACCATTAACTTGTCTTTTTTTCATCGTCTGGGTAATATGTGACTTGTTCAACACGTAACAAGTTCTACCACCACCCAGAAGATGAATATTTGGCAAGTATAATACTTTTTTTTTTAATAATTTGCCCTATTGGTAAATCCTTAGTTTATATATCCCAAGTATTTAGGTCACCGGAACACCACTACCACCAACATGAACACACTACCACCATTTTCTTGATCTCTACATTATTTCCATTACTCTGGTACCCTTCACGGGCAGAGAAACATCTCTATCACCACTCGTAACTCAACCACAGCCACACACCCACCACTGAAAACATCTCTCTCTCTCTCTCTCTCTCTCTCTCTCTCTCTCTCTCTTTGTCTGTCTGTCTCTCTCTCTCTCTCTATCTCTCTCTCTCTCTCTCTCTCTCTCTCTCTCTCTCTCTCTCTCTCTCTCTCTCTTGTTGATACCCAACATCCAACGTATCAAGGAATGTGGGATGTTTTGGGTTGCAATTAAGGTGTTTGATAAAATGCCTGAGAGAGATGTGGGGTGTTGGAATACGGTTATTTCGTGTTATTTACATGATTGAAAGTAAATAATGACACGTGGATTTCACCATTTCTTTTTCTTGATCTCCTCCCTTGATTTGGAAACGTGTAATTATAATCATATTGTTTAGAAGATATGTAAGAATGAGTTTCGTTAATCACAACTCTATGGGTTGTGTTTACGCTATGTTCTCGAGTCTAATTTTTAAAGAATGAAAGGGGATAGGATGGGAAGGGCAAAGTAAGGGATCACATTGAGAAAATTGTGGTTATTGCAATTTTTATTCTTGAGATTGAATTTTTAAATAGAAATGGCAGGATATGGAAGCTAACAAAACTACCAATATACCTTTGAAACTAATATTTCTGAAAACAACCAGTGCTAGTATAAAATCCTTGTAGTCTTTCACATAAACATAATTACATAAGTTAAAATTATTTAGTTTCTCATTAAGTGTCTATCATAGGAGTTATAGGAGTAAACTAAGGAAACTATATAATCAGTCTTTCAAAAACAATCATGGTATGAACATCAAATAAAATTTAAATCTATTTATAACTATAATCTTGATTGTACATATAGTTATGTGATCTCTTTTGAAAGTTTCAATAAATAGCAATCACAATATTGACTTTTTTGAACAATCATCCAGCGTACACACAATGAGCAGAAATTTAAAGTAATCGTTAAAAAAGTAACTTATGTGTCATGATTCAGCTTTCGAGCTTCAAAAGAAGGCCTAACATCGTCAGATATCACAATTAGGTTTATTCAATGAGTTACGGCATTTGCAAAAATAAATAAAGATAAAATTGTAATTTTACACAAACGTTGGTGACCCACTTCCCTTCCAAATCCACCGATATATATATATATATATATATATATATATATATATATATAACATAATCCCCCAATATAAAATGAACAAATCTACAAAAAAACAAACAAAAAAAAAAATAAATAAAAAGGAAAAAAAAAAAAAAAAAAAAAAAAAAAAAACTCTAGAACAGAGTTTTAAGCTTTCCTTAAATGTAATAATTAAAGCTTAATTAACATAAAATATTTCATTTTTAACAACTCTTTCTATAATTAATGTGTATAAATAGAAATAATGAGTTCAATAAATGCTATTTTAGATAAATAATTATGAAATAGGGTTGTGGTTAAAAAATTATAAATTTAAGAGGATATAACATTACTCGTTTGTTAAGCATAACTTGAATTACTAAGAACCCAATTTATGGAAAGTAGTTAAGCGCCATATATTATAGATATGGTATGATTCTTTTTTCGGTCAAGCCCATTAGTGATCTACATTCAACAAGATGTGATTGAGGTGGTCATACTTTTTAGGGATAATGTATATAGAGGTCATCTACGTTTTCAACTTTTAACATATAACTCAGGATCTAACCTCTAACTTATCCAATCAATAGGAATGAAAATTTTGATGTGAAATATCAATTATACGCTTAATTTAATTGTGAATTAATTTTTTTAAAAGAACTTTAGAAGGATAAATTGCGGCTGTTTTTTATTTTTGTTAGTTTAATATGTGAGTGTAAGGTTCAATCTTGCCGTTCAATAATGTTTCGAATTAAATTTGACCGGAATGGGTGTAAACAAAGATAAACACATAGTTTAGTGGCTTATAAGTTACTTTCATTAAATGGGTGGCTTATATGAGAAAAAAATTAAAAGTTGAAGGGCCTCGGAATATATTATTCATACACTTTTTACATTAAGGTTATGTTGGAGTACTTTATTACAAAAGCCCAAGCCCAGCCCATCTCTCTTATCTTAACTATAAAAGACACCTTATTCTTCATTTGTAAAGCGTGCTTGAAGGGGTGTGTGTGTGTTTTTTTCATAAGATAATAAAAGTTTTCTACTATACCATTCGACATACATATTGATAGAGTTGATATATCTTAGGTTCTACAGGCAGTATCAATCACCTAACAATGATTTAGGAGTAGTTTGTGTTTGGTTTTGAAGATTTATGGTCTTATTATTGGCTTTCTTTGATTCTCACCTTTGTGGTATTAAACTAAGTCTTATTATTGGCTTTCTTTGATTCTCACCTATTGACAATATTGCCTTGACGAATGACAATATTGACTCATGTTTGGCGTTCGTCCATCTTATAAGTGAGCATCCCAACCCAACCATTTTTTACCTTTACCCTGCCACTCACCCCGCCACCCACCCATGTTTGTGCGGTTCTTTCTGTGTTTTGGCAAGAAGTCAAGAAGGATAGTTTGTGATCTTTCTCACTATTAGGTATGAATTAAAGAAGCAATGTCCAACCCAAATCGACCAAATCACCCATTAATAGGTCAAAACTACCGCCTATACTTCTGAAATACATTATTTGTAGATATATGAGATAATGGAAAATTAAACTTGAAATCGACTATCTTGAAACACTATTAGACTGCAGCTAATCGTTTAAGGCTTAGTTCACGTTACTCTTGTTACATCCTTTCAACCTTTATGGTTTCTATGAATAACCAAGGCACATATGAGCCTTTTCTGGCTATGTACATCTAGGTATCTGAATGACAACTATTCTTCCTGGCACTTGTTTGCATCTTTTTTGTTTTGGTTATCATCAATCTTTACTGTGATATTTCTATATGCATTCAGACACATTAATTATTTGTAAAATACCAAGAAGAAAATAGATTATAGGTTAGCCCGCTAATATTGACAACATTAACCCAAGTATCAGTTGCATATTTTCATATCATTTCATACTAAGTAAAATGCAGAAACCAAAGTCAAGTACCCAATCACTTTCGAACTAAATAATTAGTACTCAATCACTTTCTATGGTAAACATATTAGCAACCCAGCACATTCACACATAATAAGTTCCATTGTATGTTAAAACAGGAGAGCAAGCTCTGCAAGTAAACTGTAAGATATAGATCAGCATACCTATCTTAGAATACTTTATGCACATCTTCTTAGTTAAATGTCACTATAAAACCAAGGATTGTAGATGCTGGTGATATCTATGTGACATTTTAAGCATTATTACTAAGCTCAATTGCCTAGAACTTGCTGCACTCTCATACTCTCAACTGAAACCTATAGCTTACCTGCAGAATTATATATAAGCATGTAGGACATGAACAGAACCTAAACCACAGATTCTAATTAACAACCAAATTATTCTCTAAAATTCCTTAACATTTATGTTGGCTCTCTTTAATTATCGAAATCTTCATATCTTTTTTTAACCAGAAGATTTACATGTACTAACATCCTTTGCCCACCCGCCGTAAAAATATACAATACAGTTACTGAATACGTAATAATTAGTTATAACGGTCTAAAGATAAGATCATGGATATCAGTATATATATAAAAAAGATCGATCACAAAGATATACATATATACATTCAATATTGGGTTCAAGACCTGAAAGTCTATTAACAAACCTAACAGACGCAAATTTGTTACAAAAACAAGAGAAAATTAAATAAAATTTATCAAAACCGTACAGAATAGATTATTTTCTAAGGAAGTTTAATTTTTATTCATTACACAGAACTAAACAATGAAGTTTGGGTTATGCAAAAGCATGGGGAATCTTGGGATAACACCAAACTCATATTTAGACGACGGCACAAAAGCATCTGTCTATCAATTTCATCAAGCTCGTCATCAAATGACTTTTCTTGTATCTTCTGCTTCTCTATTTTCTCTATCAATACTTTTGACTGATCTTCAAGTTCCTCCTGTTTGTCCTTTATTAGAAGCAAACGCGTCAAACGCTCTCTAATGACCTCCACATCAAACCCATTACTCTGATAAATCAAAATATACACTAACAGGGTCTATAACTTTATCTTGACCACGTTTTTTAAACATCACAATGTGGAAAACCATTCATAGTTACTCCACGAGCATCTTCAAAAATGACATATGGGAAATCTTTAATCTTATCCCAAGAGTTGTTCATGCAATGATACACTTTCATAATGCGTTTCACAGCAACATGTCGAGCATCATAAATTCCATCCGATACAATTGTACCGTTACTACCCATCCAATGTCAAATCCTGACAAGATCTTCTAGAAACTTTTTCCAAATTGATAGGAAGGGTTTTCTCATTCCTCCACTCCCACCAATCACCTAACATAGATCTACAAAATAAAAAAGGTTGTTCATCTGTGTTAGATCTGCGATCTAGAATAAGTTAATAAATACCATGCATGAACACTCGTCATTTAAAAGAATCACAGTTACCTTGTCAGGATTATATTATTCGAAATACAATGAACAATGATGCATCCTTTTTCAGTCACCTGCATTGGGATAAAGATTCTAAGTTAGCATGACATGATCAAAATTTGAAAAGACTAGACTAAGATCGACTCACATATGATTCAGGAGGCCTTGTTTCTTCGAACAGGTAAAATGAAACTGTTGCCATTAGGGTTTGCTATGACTTGTGCGGCGCCTATTGGACAAAAAGCCTGACATGACAACCTAGAATGCAAGGATTTTATAATTGTGTGATTAGGTTAAATGTCTATAGTTTAGCCCTTCTTCTTTCCATCTTTCCAAATCTAACCCTTCTCCTTGTTTGTTATGTTTATTTTAGAACTCGATGCTACTTTAAGGATACATATTTAGAAGGAAATTTCGCCAAAAATCTAATTTCTAATTTAGAGGAAAGAGTTCTATGACTTTTGTCCCTCTACAAATTGTACTGGCAGAAAATAAGGTACATGATATATATGTTGGATTGTTTGGCCGTTATGCCTTTTGTGGCGGTTCTCGTGTATATAATATTTTTTTTGGACAATAACAACAAAATGCGGCAAAAAAGCCTAGGATCGTATTGATAAACCGAGTATTGTTACTTAGAGATATGATGAAGGTTTTATAAGCTTTTAGAGTGTTGAATGTTGGGCTTTAATGTGTGGGCAGGAGCAATTTGAGTTTTGAGTGGGGCATTTAATAATTATTAAAAAAAGCTCAAAATCGAAGAATAAAATACACTAAAATCTCATCTTGAATTGGACTGGCCATGGAGGGCACCACCCCCCATATCTTAACCATGCATCTGCCCCTGAGCGTGCTTTCTTAGTAAGTTTTTTAAGAATATTCACACGTAAACTAAGAACAAAAGTTATCCTCTCCGTTTACTCTATATAGACGATATACTATATATACTTATAAGCAAGTAGGTGAACTTAGAAACATTGAAGCGAGTGTCTGCATTAGAAATGGTGTAGCCATGCCTTGAGTTGAGCTTTCTACAATATGCCATAAAACAACAATAGACGTATAGAGATAGTGACATGAATATAAACAGCAAATTAAAATTTCTTGAGGTTTAAAAATAAAAACTGTCTAAAGGATCACACATAAGAACTCGTTGTCAATTTGGTGAAACTGATAGTTGGAGCTTGAGAGGACGTTCCTGAGTACTGCATTGGGTGAGATGATTCAACATCACATGTAGGCGATACTGAAGCTATAATTGTTATACCTTTTTCCCGAATACAACTAGAACTCACTCGAGATGATTTGAATAAGGCTTGTTGTGATAGGTTAGTCAATGGAAGTTACGGTGTAGTCAAACCCGATAGCCAATGTTTTGTATAATGTGGTTATGGAAAGTATCATGTGTCTCATGTATAATAAAATAGACTTAGGGGACTAAACTTGTCATATGGTAAAGGAGTTATAAGTGTGATGTGGCCAATTATGAATGATTAGAACTCGAGGGTCCAATCTTGCATAATGACCAAACTACTTTATGTGACTAAATAAATATCTAGGGGGTAGAGAATTCTAGAAAATAAGAGAAAAGTTGAGAGGTGTTTGTGGGTGACTGTTTTAGAGAGAAAAGAATGGAAGGAGATGAAGCTTGATGGTTGATCCATGAAGGGTTTAAGGTTTCAAAGCAAAGGTTAAGTTCATAGCAACAATCACCCACAAGTAATTAATTAAACTATATCTTGTGTTTATAATGATTATAAGTTAGATTCATAGAGATGATGATGGGTTTTGGTAAAACCCTTGTTGGATAGTCTTAGTTTGATGATGAAATAAGTACTTTTATTATTTGAGTAGGAATCAATATGGATAATTAAGGTTTAGCAAGTGAGAAAGATAATAATGGATTATGATGATGATGATGATGATATGGTGGTTAGCTTGGATGACCGAAGTAAGTAACTATGATTATTATATGTTAATATAAATGTTCTCATGTTATGTGTTATTTAATGTGTTTATAGTATTATGCCTTGGATTAGTATGTTGAATTAGTAGGAAGTATGTTACTGAGTAAGGGACAAGAAATGGATCATGGTTTGGAAGGATTAAGGTATGTTTATGTTCTTATGTGTTTAAAGTTATTACGTTATGTACTATAATTAAGATGTTGTTATGCAAATGGATATGATATTGGATACTCATGAGTTGAATGGTTAAAAATATTCACAATGCATATATGTGTGGAACTGAAGTATTACTCATGTATTAATCTAGTTGCTTACTAAGCGAAAGCTTACATTTGAGTGTTTCAATGTTTTGTAGGTTATGTGTGTTGGAGATGCTATGGTTTGGATTAATTCTTAGGGGTTGGAAGAGCGGATCTTGAAGGTAGAAATGCATTTTAGGAGCTTAGTATAGAATACCGAACTCAAGGTCAAAGTTAAACCCCCATTGGTCTTTTATTCATTTGTAAAGTGTAGTCGAGTATCAAGTGGTGTCCTGGTCGGTTATGGTAAAGCATAGTTAACGGTTGGTTATATAAATGGTTTTATGTGTTCTTAGTTAAGGATAAAGGGGTGTTTGGTATAAGTATAACTATGTCCATTTTGGGTTGCAAAAATGGTTATGAAAATGATCTTATATGTTGAGTTAATGATTTCTAGAAAGTCTCGTTAATTACTGAGTCTCGGAAATTGTTTTTCTTTCTTCAGAATTAGAGCTATTTTAGTTTTCTTTGTAAAAATCTGCAAAAGGCATATGGCCATATGTAATTTCAGCATATGGGCACATGGCTGCCTCACAGGTTTTGTATAAGGGTATATGACCAGCATATGGCCATATGGTTGCCTCAGAAAGTTTGGAAAGGGCAAATGGGCTGAATATGGCCATATGATATTTTAGCATATGGCCATTTGCTTGTGTCATAATATAAATTAGATATTTTATAGTTTTTATCAAATTTTCAAATTTTGTATCTTCTGATTCGTAAGTCATCACGGGTCGTGCCACCCATTGTTCTAAAGATAATGAAGTCTAGTTTCATTTAAAAATGTTCCAAGGTCTATACGTTATCGGATTTTAGTCAATGGTCAAAAGAAAAATGGAATGTGCATTAAAGTCAGATCATTTCCACACAAAAAGTTTTAAATTTTGGTAAAACCGGGCACAGGGTGTAACAATTTAGTATTAGAGCTTGGGATACTTTCGAATTTGTACAGATTTGAAAGTTTGGTCTTTTATTTTCGAAATCTAAAAACTTCCGAGATAAAAACATTCGAAATTTCAAAAAATTTCAGGAAGTTGAGAATTTTTCGAAAACTTCTAAGGTTTTCGAGAAGTTCAAGGTTTTTGAGAACTTCAAGGTTTTCGAGAAGTTCAAGGTTTTCGAGAAGTTTAAGGTTTTCAAGATGTAGGAAAATATTCGAAAAGTGGGATTTTGTTGACTGAAAGTTGACTTTTGACGTCAAAACTTCAAACGGCCATAACTTTTTAACCGTAACTCCGTTTTCGAGTTCGTTCGAGGTTTCGAGGTTCGGTTTCGGGATTTCGGTAACTAGCAGTGACAAGAGGTAGAAGAAGATCAAAGTATTTGGTATGCATGAATTGCATACCCACATGAATACAAAGTTGGCAAGTTTACATGTGTCTTTTTTGTATTATGAGGTCAACAGTATTGGTTTTTAAAAACTTAAAAGTCAACACTAGTTTATCGTTTTTGAGGTTATAAAATAAATTGATTAAATTGACGGACTTGTTGCATTTTCTTGTGGGACAAGGTTTTTTAATCGATTAAATTGGTTTCTGATTTATTGATTTGGTTACTTGTTCGAGATCGAGGTTTAGGGTTTCTATTTAATTCAATTTTCAAGAAGGGTTAGTATCAACAAGGCAATATTGTACATGGCTTGTGAGGCTTGTCGGTAAAGTTGGTTAATAAACAACTTGACAAGGTTTTTAGCAAGGTTAAAGAAGAATGGCTAGTTCTATAACTAGGTTTGACATCGAAAAATTCGATGGAAAGAATGACTTCGGGTTATGGCAAATAAAGATGGGTGCTTTAATGGTATAGCTGGGATGTGATGCTGCATTAGAGACATTACTCGCGGACATAGGAGGAGGTGAAAAGGATGTTTTGATGAAGAAGGCATACAGTACCTTGATTCTATGCTTGGGAGACACGGTTTTACGAGAAGTTACCAAGGAAACATCTGTTGTTGCCGGAATTTGGACGAAGTTGACTAGTCTGTATATGACTAAGTCCTTAGCAAACAGATTGTATCTGAAGAAGAAGTTGTACACACACTATATGAGTCCAGGTATGAAAATGGGTGATCATATAGATGAGTTTAATTAATAAGTTGATATTTGATTTGGAGAATATTGAAATCGAGATTGAGGATGAGGATCAGGAACTTATGTCACTTACGTCGATGCCATCATCTTACAAAAACTTTGTGGAGACATTGTTGTATGGGAGGGAGTCCTTGACAATGAAGGATGTTCTGGCGACTCTAAATTCAAGAGAGTTGATGAAAAGAACTGAAGGCACAAAGGAAGATAGTGGTGACGGATTATATGTAAGGGGAGGGTCACATCATTCAAGGAAAGCTCATTCTGGTAGAAGTTCGTGGTTCAAGTCAAGGGGTAGAACTGGTAAACTCAAGTGCTTCATATGTCATGCAGAGGGTCATCTAAAGAGAGACTGTCCAATGAAGAAGTCAAGTGGGTTCGTAAAGAAGGGTAAGCATGATCAGGATTCTGATTCTTCAAATGACGAAGGTAATGTCTACTTTGGAGAAGCCTTAGTGGTAGTCGGGAATGATGAGATGGCTGAATGGGTAATGGGTTCAGGTGGATCTTATCATATGACACCTAGGAGGGACTTCTTGTATGACTTCAAGGATGATGGTGGTTCGGTTCAGTTAGGTTATAACAGGACATGCACTATCGGAGGTACAGGAAAAGTAGAGATACAGTTTCATGATGGTTCAAGCTTTATACTGGAAGATGTGAGGTATGTTCCAGGGTTAAGAAGAAGCTTGATTTCATTGGGTACTCTTAAAAATAGAGGGTTATATTGTGAAGATGCAGATGGGCAGAGTCAAGGTGATCAAAGGTTGTCGGGTTATGATGACTAGGATCAGGAAAGAGAACTGTGTGTATACTCTTGAAGCAAAAGTGACGACTTTTGGTGTACAAAAGCATGGAGGTTCAAAACAAGTTGGATTCAAGCAACTTGGTCATAAACAAGTTAGGTTCAAGCAACTTGGTCATGAACAAGTTGGGTTCAAACAACTGGTTCATAAACAAGTTGGGGTCAAACAACTTGGTCCTGGTGTTAAAACAGGAGTCCATGGAGTACAGGTTGATGAACATGTTTGGTTTGAGGTGGAACTGCAGGGAGCTCAAGGAAATCATGAATCTGAGGTTATTGAGGATAGTAACGATGATGCTGCAGTGGCTCAAAGAAAGTTGGAGGTTAAAAAACTTGAAGAAAAGACAAACACGGACTGTTTAGTAAAGGTGCAAGAAAAGATACACCTTGGCACAAAGGTGGGGGCGGACATTACGGTAACTGGAGTACCTGGTCAAGAGGGTGCAGATGGTAATGCTGCTGAAAAGAAGAAAGTAAAGGAGTCTACAGAAGCTAATCTTGTAAAATTACAAAAGTACAATGCTTGGTCGACAAGGTGGTCCCCGGTCCGAGGTTCCAGCACGAGGAAAACGTGCTGAGTATCGGTTATGTTTAAGTGTTACTCCTAAGGTCGAAATTTTTATATATTAGTAGTAAACTTAAACATAGATTAGGGGCTTAAGTGTAATTTGTAATTAGATTAGGTGTTAGACATAAACTAGGATTAGGTATCTTGGAGTGCAAGGCAAGCTAAAGTTTCTACGCCTCATCTATACTACTTATAAAGAGAAAAGGGTCAAGTGGAAAAGTGAAATCCTTAATTTTTGGTCAATGCCCATAATGCCCTTGATGCGTGGGAATCGCACCTTGCTTTACCTCTCGAGGGATCTCGCGAGGCTTACAACCCCCACCAGGCAGTGTACCTGATCGTTGTAGTATAGTATAGTGACAAGTACCGGGGGATTGATCGTTCAGCTTAGGAATAGTGTCGCTAGGATTAGAAAACCTAATTAATAGTTCTAAAGGTGAAGGACGATTATTTTTGTGTTTTTATATTTTTATGAAAGCAAGTAAAATCTCGGGTTTTGGAAGAGTGGGCGGAATTAGTTGTTATTCAACTAACCCAAAAACTACTTTATAACTAATTAAACTAATGAAAATGAAATTAAACTAATATTAAACTAAGGTTGTGAGCAGTAATTGGAGAAATTGTGTTTACTTAGACTTCATTACTCCCTAGATATCTTTTACATGTCAATTACTTGTTACACTTGTATGGATGACGGATTGTATTCCTTAATACCATTCGTGGGGTGGCATACATAACTCCCCAACTCTATGAGCTCTTATCTCCTCCTACACCATGACCCAGCACAACTATAGGGATTGTAAACAGTGGCTCATGCATTAAATACAACCAATAAAGACCTAGTACGCCTCGGTTCATGTTTCTTAAGACGTTCAAGCATGTTACCATTTGGAGATCTGCCAGTTTTCTTAAGCCTAACATATAATATCATTCATCCAAGAACAAGAATAGACAAGTAATCAACACATAATCAATATCTAGGTTTCATTAGATCTAAGCAAACACAAAAGAAATCTAGCCTAGCATAGTAGAATTAAGATAAGAACAAAAGATAAACAACCAACACATAGACATATTGATTGAATTAAGAGTATACTTATCTCAATTACAATGCAAGGTATCAAGGGTTTGGAACCCTTGAAAAACCTGTAAAAGAGGCACCAAAATCGTCTTTAGGGTTTCACCAAAATTCTCTTCTTTTTAATAAAAAAACTAGAAAACTATATATAGGAAAATCGTCCTGACGGCGTCAAGAGTTAATTCTGACGCCGTCAGCCAGCCGCCAATAACTTCCTCGGACGCCCTAGATCCAATTGTGACGGCCTTGGTGACGCCGTCACCACCTACGGTAAAATATTCTTGGCTACTTTGACGCCGTCATCTCTTCATCTGACGCCTTCACAACCTACGGTAAAATATTCACCCTTTCTGACGCCGTCAAGAGTAATATCTTGACGCCGTCACCTTGTAATTTCAGCTTGGATTTGGTACTTTGTCGTTTTCTTCACTTTATGCTCCAAAAACGTCCAAAATAGCTTCTTTTCCAGAATTCACTCTTCAAACACCTAAAATCACAAAAGGAACGATTTAGGGCAATATTTGATCAAATAAAGTCGGATTCGGGCTTAAATGACCCCCTAAAAACGGATCATTTTTCGCCTCATCATATACCCTTACACTTGAGATTTGCTTGTCCTCAAGCAAATGAGCTTTTATTCTACTCAAAAGACAAGTTAGGGGTCATTTAACACTAATATAAAAGTAATTACAACAAATAATCGTTCCACTAAAGACCAATAGACAAGCACGGAGGTCATACACAAGCACCTCACAAATAGTGTTTAGATACTCACATCTCTCGGGTGTAATAAAGTAATATAACGTTATGGAAATGGAATATATCTCTCACTACCTGTCATAGCAAAATAGATTACCATAGGCTTGGGAAAGGATCAAACCTCCACCACATGGCGTAGGCACCTAGGATAAACTATCAAAGAGGTCTTTTAAAGGGTTATAACGTTAGGTGTAGGGATATGAATTACACGATTTTGTTGGATAAAGGAAGTTTTACTGGTGGCGAGTTAACAATCTTAGTAAATTACATGTACAAGATGGCGTTGCTTAACCAAGACTAGACTCGACTTAAGCTAATAAATGAAAAATAACAAAAACATAAAATGAACATAGAATGAAAACGGGATGGTAGTCCGTATGTTTTTTTCTCTTTCTTTTTCCTTTTTCTATTTTTTTCTTTTTCTTAATTTTTTCGATTTTTTTTTTTTTTTTTTTTTTTTTTTTTTTTTTGCATACACTCTTACCCTACCATCCAAAATAATACATCATAGGGGTTTGAGCAATCCCCTTACACTTGAATCTTTACATACTTTACATTAAACTAATCTAATGACTCGAATTAAGAAAATCAAAACACTTGGAGCACTTTTAAGATTAACGTACATATGGGGGTAATAAATGATGTTCTTCCCCATTACTCCATAAAATAAGTACTTACCCATGAGTCCCAATCGTCCCAAAACAATATGTACAAGGATAAGACTCGACTTAGCAACCATGTAATCAATTAGAAAGTTAACTTAGGGTTTAACAAATAACAATAATGCACTAAAAATGAGCGCATACACGGAAGGCTAAGGCGATTTGGTTGTACATTTAAGTGGGGTGTAACAAATTCTTCCTTTAAGTAAAATGCTTAAAGTTAGAAACGAAAAGATAGGCTCGGAGGGGTGTACTAGGGGTATCGTATACTAAAAATGAGTACAACGCAAAGGGTGTGGGAAAAATTAGTTGACTTAACTAGCCAAGTAATATGACTTAAATGGTTAAGTAATCATAATACGGGTTTAACACAAGGGTGATCCTAATGCCTCTTATCATGTAGTAAATCCTACTACACGAATGTAGTCTCACTAGCTGTCTCGGGATGCATCACTAACGCAAGTTCTAGAATCTAAATGCTACCGGTACACTCATAAGCACCAATAATAAATGCTTTTCCTATCAAATCTAAAGGCGAACCTCACATTTTTGGGTGGAAAATTTTTTCTGAATACACGGTTATGTGCTAGTCATACAACCTCCTATCCATGAGACGCTTGCTATGGCTAAAGTTTCACTACTAAATGTTGTAAAAAATTTTAAATTTGGCGCTTAAATTGCACTAACAAGTATTTCTCATAGTTTTATTACTCATCTACTATCAAACAAAACAAACTCAAGCGAAAGTTCATATGTAAGGTATCATCTTTTTACCCTCCCCTTACACTTAGGATGAACATTGTCCCCAATGTTCAAGTAAAGAATGTAAAAGTTAAAAGTAAAGAGAATGAAATCAAATACTCCCCTGATTCGCTCGGTATGGATTATAGGTTGGCCAGGTTAGATCTTCCTCCAAGAAAATGAACAATCAAAGCTTCCCTTCCAGAATATAAATCATCTTCTTGTCTTAAATAACCTGTAAATCTTGACAAAAGTGGACAAGGCAACCTCGCGTAAAATCGGCGGCATCCTATATAAGTTACTAAATCCTAGAAAACAAAGTAAGATATAATGCTTGTGGAATGAAGTTTGCAGATTTCCTGGAGATTATAAAACTTAATAATTCACAAAAACCATAAGACTCCGTTAGAAAAACAAAACCGGTAAAATTTCCAGATTTTTACTCCTGACGCCGTCAAGAGCAATTGCCTGACGCCGTCAGAATGGACCTGCAGAAATCTTTATGTTAAGTTTCCGGAAAATTTCTGGAAAAACCTTGTCCTACTTCCTGGAAAATCCTGCAAAACTTCATTATGACTCGATACAAGCATTTGACTCTAACAAATACGAATATACATGTTCATTAAATATTGTGGAGAATCATGATCGGTTTGTTTCTTAAAAACATATTTGGGGTTTCCCCTTACACTTATCTTTTGCAAAAATACCTTTAGGTTGAAGTTAAGACTAGGCCAAACAACATAATAAAGTATTTCACATTTTAATTGAGAAACATGATCAACCAACAATAAAAATAAAACATGCATACGGAAGCAAATAACAATCAAACAATTAAAATCACACAAAACATGGGTTGCCTCCCAAGAAGCGCTTTTCTTTATTTACGAGTCTTGTAGCTAGACTCAAAGTCGTGGGTTACTACGTGATTTCATCATTAGTTCCACTCTCTAGGTCATCTTCTAAACTAGTGTCGCTCTCATAGTGTAAGTACTTTGGATCTTCAAATTCTAAAACATTCTTTCGATACTTAGAGCCAAGCTTACTAACATCTTTAAAGAACCCACAAGATAGATCAGAAACATTTCTACAACCTCTTCTAACATCGTCATCACACAAAACCAGTTGGGAGCTCATAACATCGAGCCTGTCGCAATCTATCTCCCTAAGATCTCTTCTTTTATATGGCGTTTGGTATGAAATCCTCCTAATCCCGTCAGTGAAAGTCATGATTCCGTTCAAGTCATCTACTATCAACTTAGTGATTTCACAAAAGGGCGCTCCAAATACAACTTGCGATAACCTAGGGTCAACAAAGTCTTCTATGTTATCCACAATTGTGAACTCCATAGTGAATGCCATATTTCCTATGAATACTTGGATTTCATGATCCTTACCAACCACTTTCTCTCCCTTGTAAATCATCCCCCATCTGCAGATATTGTTATAGTGAAACAACGACATGAAATTCTTTGGTAAGAATACATTAATGTACACGTTCTCGAAGTGTTTGCGACCAATCATGCAGGGGATTTTTAGGTTATTTGGATTACGTCGTTTGATCTTTTTCAACTCTCCTCCCTTTGACCCGTATGGATTCCCTTCAAGGGAGGGGCGATACTCATAGACTTCCTCACCATCCCTATGAAAAATTACCGTTCTAACACCATTGGTGAATAATACACTACCATCTTTCTCGTCAAGGATTGCTCCCGATTCATTGATAAATGGTATCCCAAGGACGAGGTTGGTCAATGCTTGATTGGCGAGAGGATCCACGTCATCAACCATGGTGAAGTCAGTCTCGTAATCAAGTCCTCCAATCCTAATTGATATATTCTCTATTACTTTCTTGCATTCGACGTCCTCTGGAAAGGTTTTGTGGTATAGAGAAAGTGGGATTATGCTGACCGGGAAGCTAGGATCTATATGGCTACTAATTGAGACCTTTCCCTCAATGGTACAGGGGATTTCAAAAAGCTTATAGTCGTTCCCCTCGGGTTGATTGCTATCCCTACTTATAGCATCCTCTTTTTCGGATTCTTTTATAACCGATTTGCTCAAAATGGTTGGGTTCTTCTCCTGTTCCTCCGATGTCTCGTTCCAATCATCCAGTTTGTCAGATTTCTGCGCGGTACACTGCTCGGGTGAGTTGGCAGGTTTCCTTGCCGAAGCGTGGTCAACCTTTGGTGTCACATCATTAGTTGTCTGACCAAGGTTGTCAATTTGTTGTTGGGTTGGTTTGGATGCAGCAGCTGATATCGTGGTGATGGTGTTTACAAAGTGGATTGGTCCAGAGGGGTTGATAGGTCCTTTCTTGTCAGGGGATAGATGTTTGAATAACTTACCAGGACTTTTTATCTTCACAGGGGAGGCTGGTGGACTCATGACGGTAGCAGACTTAACCTCATCAATGTGAATGGGCTTATTATCAATATGCTCTTTGATAGCCGTCAAAAGGTTACAAATCTTATTGTTCACGTCAGCCTGCTGTTGTTTGAATTTTGCCTCGAGTGTAGCAAGCTGCAGTTCTTGAGAAAGAATGAATTTTTTTAAATCATCTTCACAGCTTTGCCTAGGGGCATCTTGTGATGGAAAATGTGTGGACCAAGTGAGGGGTGAGGAATCATTAAATGATACACTTCGTGTTTGGTACCCTCTAAACTTAGGTTTATCCTTCCATGCCTCATATGCTTCGGCAGAAGTTCGAGGACCCTGCCCTACGTGTGATGATGTGAATTCGTTATAAGCACGTTTTGGAAGTTCCATGCAGTTGTAGGTCTCATGATGGCCATTGCAAAGTTTGCATGTAGAAGCGATTCTGCTTACTTGGCTTGAAAGCTTATGAATTTCGTAAGATTTCATGAGAGACTTGACTCGACCTTCAAGTTCCATGATCCTACGGTCGGGAGTGCTTGAATTGTTCGAAGGCAAAGATATTGCCTTGACCGTTTTGTTCAAATCACGGGGATCATTCCAACTTTCGTTGTCATAGAGAGCAAGATCTTCTATGAGTTCCCATGATTGTTCCGCACTTAGATCACGTAGCTTACCACCGGCCGATTGGTCAATGGTTCGCCTCGTGGGGATGTCGATATGGTCATAGAAAATTTGGACTTGGAGCCAAAGATCTATGCCATGATGAGGGACTTTTTGGAGTAAGTCCTTGAAACGAGTCCATGCTTCGTAAAGAGATTCATTTTGACGTTGTTGGAACATCAAGATGTCATTTCTAAGCTTAGTGGTTCTCCCCGGTGGGAAAAATTGAGCAAGGAAACGAGTGGTGAGATCATCCCATGTGGTGATGGATCCCGCGGGTAAATGCTCAAGCCATTGACTAGCTTGATCCCGTAGAGAGAATTGGAATAGGCGTAAACGGGTAGTCTCTCTAGTTTCAACACCTAGGTCTATGGAATCTACGATTTTGAGGAAATCCTTAAGGTGTTGGTTTGGATCTTCGGAACGAAGTCCATGGAATGCACATCCGCTTTGCACCAACCGGATGGTGTCGGATCGCAAGGGGGTCACATTGGCTCCGGTGAGCTCAATGGTGTTTCGGTAGCCTTGGTGGCTAGGTCGGGAATACTCTCCTAAGGTTCGGGGCCTAAGGGGTTCTAATGGTGGGTTTTGTTGTGGTGGGATGACGGGTTCAAAGATGTTACCACCTTCCATGATGTCGGATGGTAAAGAGTTACGAACAAAGGCACAAAGAAATAAAATAGACTAAAGAAGACCTAAAAATAAAAATAAAAAATCTTACTAGAAAGGAATCTAGCAAGTAGACCTAATAAAAAGAAATCCTAACCTAGACAATAACTATTCCCCGGGCTGCGGCGCCAAAAACTTGATGCGTGGGAATCGCACCTTGCTTTACCTCTCGAGGGATCTCGCGAGGCTTACAACCCCCACCAGGCAGTGTACCTGATCGTTGTAGTATAGTATAGTGACAAGTACCGGGGGATTGATCGTTCAGCTTAGGAATAGTGTCGATAGGATTAGAAAACCTAATTAATAGTTCTAAAGGTGAAGGACGATTATTTTTGTGTTTTTATATTTTTATGAAAGCAAGTAAAATCTCGGGTTTTGGAAGAGTGGGCGGAATTAGTTGTTATTCAACTAACCCAAAAACTACTTTATAACTAATTAAACTAATGAAAATAAAATTAAACTAATATTAAACTAAGGTTGTGAGCAGTAATTGGAGAAATTGTGTTTACTTAGACTTCATTACTCCCTAGATATCTTTTACATGTCAATTACTTGTTACACTTGTATGGATGATGGATTGTATTCCTTAATACCATTCGTGGGGTGGCATACATAACTCCCCAACTCTATGAGCTCTTATCTCCTCCTACACCATGACCCAGCACAACTATAGGGATTGTAAACAGTGGCTCATGCATTAAATACAACCAATAAAGACCTAGTACGCCTCGGTTCATGTTTCTTAAGACGTTCAAGCATGTTACCATTTGGAGATCTGCCAGTTTTCTTAAGCCTAACATATAATATCATTCATCCAAGAACAAGAATAGACAAGTAATCAACACATAATCAATATCTAGGTTTCATTAGATCTAAGCAAACACAAAAGAAATCTAGCCTAGCATAGTAGAATTAAGATAAGAACAAAAGATAAACAACCAACACATAGACATATTGATTGAATTAAGAGTATACTTATCTCAATTACAATGCAAGGTATCAAGGGTTTGGAACCCTTGAAAAACCTGTAAAAGAGGCACCAAAATCGTCTTTAGGGTTTCACCAAAATTCTCCTCTTTTTAATAAAAAAACTAGAAAACTATATATAGGAAAATCGTCCTGACGGCGTCAAGAGTTAATTCTGACGTCGTCAGCCAGCCGCCAATAACTTCCTCGGACGCCCTAGATCCAATTGTGACGGCCTTGGTGACGCCGTCACCACCTACGGTAAAATATTCTTGGCTACTTTGACGCCGTCATCTCTTCATCTGACGCCTTCACAACCTACGGTAAAATATTCACCCTTTCTGACGCCGTCAAGAGTAATATCTTGACGCCGTCACCTTGTAATTTCAGCTTGGATTTGGTACTTTGTCGTTTTCTTCACTCTTCAAACACCTAAAATCACAAAAGGAACGATTTAGGGCAATATTTGATCAAATAAAGTCGGATTCGGGCTTAAATGACCCCCTAAAAACGGATCATTTTTCGCCTCATCAGCCCTTGTACCATATTTTGGAAAGTATTGCTATATTGAAAAGAGTATAAAAGGAATTGCTATGGTTGTAAACTATATAGGCGTTTAGACAATGCACCATATTTTGGAAAGTATTGCTATATTGAATGATATGGCTGTAAACTACTATATTGAATGTTATTGCAGGCATTTATTAAAGTATTACTAGGAAAGTATTGCTATACGAAATGCTATGGCTGACTTCTTCAATCTTCAAGGCGGGAAGTTTAATTTTTAGATGAAGTTCAAACTTATGAAAATATATATGGCAAGGGTTTCCATTGCCAATATAAACAACCCCCATGTAAACATTCATTTCATACTGATATATACTTTTGTTACGGGTAGAAAGAAAAGAAGAAATGGAAATGAACAATCAAAAAAATGTTGATGATCTTCAGGTTGGTTTCTCTTATATAATGTGTCGAGTATCTATATGTACGTACTCATATACTTTTGTTCTAAAATCTCCTTTTATTGTTTTGTTAACAGTTTTATCCCCTTCCTAACCCTGCTCCACATCGTAACCTTTTTTCAACTCTAACTTGATCAATTAGAATTGGGATGATGTCATTGTCTGTTGATATAAATAATGCTTAAAAACATTATTAATATTTCTCAATAACTCTACGTTTTGATAATCACAAAATGTAAACTAAATTAAGTCAAGATTATGATGTAAACAAGTATTTAGTGACAAATATTTACCTCTACAACTAATATCACTTAAGGTATGCATAAACTAAGCATCTTATGCATTACATAATCAAAAGAAGAATTTTCTTAACACAAAACATTTTATAAAATGAAATTAACATTTTATATATTTTAGTAAATCGTATTGTTTTATTAAACCACAAAGATATGATTTCAATTTTTCATCCAAAAAGAGCAAACTCTCTAGAAAAACCTTCCCCACAAAATGATAAACAAACCCAACGTTCTGAAGAGGGCGGCCCCCTTAGTTTTTGGGCGGCCCCCTTAATGATTAAGGGGACCGGCACGCTCCAGAACAATATTTTTAAGTCATATAATTACTGGTTCATTTCACAAATTTTACTCACCTTTTTGCACTCAAAACTTTCTGATCTCATATCCATTTCTATCCCAAAAATCTTTGATCATATAATTCATAACTTTTTGTTTCTAAGTGATCCAAAGGTTCCTCCACACAAGTGCAAAAAGAAGAACACTCCTTCAACATCCATACAATTGTAGTAGTGTTGTGATTAGTTAGTATCATCTTGTAGTAGTGCTAGATATTTGTAAAGTGTAGTGTGATTTAGTTGATTGTAGATATTAGGTGTGTTGTAAAGTAGTGTAGAAGTTGTGAATTAGTTATGTATAGAAGAAGGTGTAAAGTAGACGAGAAGAAGAAGTTGTGGAGCTATCGTGAAGTAGTTGTAAAGTTGTGAAGAAGTTGTGAAGTAGTGAAGAAGTTGTGAGATTAGTTCTAGCTATGATTAGAACTCGACATTTAGTTTAGTGTCGTTAGTCAGTGTAAGACAAGGTGTGTAAGTTTTCTCCGCCATAAGGAGTTTGTTGACATAGTGAAGAAAACTCTCGAGTGTGGTACTCGAGGATTGGAGTAGGGCAAGGAAGGTGTCCTTGTAGCCGAACCACTATAAATTCGCGTGTTATGGTTTGATCTTTTTATCTCTATCTTTATTTCATTTCATTACAATACTTTTATTATTAGAATGTACTTGTTTAGACTTGCTCACAATTGTTGACATTTGAATTCACGTAAGATCGAATCAAAGTTTTTATAAGCTACAAAAGATTTTGAAAATAAATTTAAAAAGAGAGTAAAACTATTCAACCCCCTTCTAGTTTTCCACATTTTCATATCAAGTAATGACGAAGATGACGAAGAAGAACAAATCCCAACTCCAACCGTTGAGATTCGAGTAGTCGTGGTTGGTCGGAAAAGAGTTTATAGTCTCATTGATGAAAGTGAGAGTGATGAAGAATAAAATTTATGTTCTTTGCTTTTTGTTAAACCAACTTGTTTAACACGGTTTACAAACTATGTCTTCATTTCCTTAGTTTATGTCCTATCAAAATTAATGAATTACTCTTGTGTTGCTCTTTGTTTAGATAAGACTATCAAACTAACTGCATTCATTTTCTACCAAAAAGTTCTTTCCTACATTGCATGGCCTCTCTATTCGAATAATGTTCGGAACACATTGAACCATTATTTTGATAAGTATATCAGTTGGTTTCGAGTCAAGTCAAGTCGTGGTATTCTGAGTGATTTCTTTCTAAATTGATTATTATCATTCATTATCAATCAGTATCAATGATTGAACTTAAATTTAAACGATAAAAAAAGTATTACATGATTTTGGTGATCTTCCGCAATTGGTAATAAAAGTATTACAAGATAATACAAGCGTTAGGTAAATTATTCGAACCTAGACTTATTTGGGTGATCTTTTGCAATTGACAACCAGCCACTCATTGTCTACCATCCTTAATCACAAAGAGTTGATGATAGCAACATCCTACATCACATTCTATGCGTACATTATTATAGTATTACACAATTGGCATAACGTAACTAATTTATTTCAAACTTCACTAATTTAGGCAAATATTTATCCTTGAAGAAAACACATGTAATATTAGTATGCAAATAAATAAATAATATTAATATGAAAATATATTAGAACAAAAATTTGATTTATATCGAAATTCATTTACCACTATCCTAATTTCATGAAAAATGAAAAAAACATGGTCAAACTAATAAAAAAATAGATCAAGAACTCTTGGTCATTTAAAAACTTGCTTTAACGATATATAAAAAAGTCTATGATATAAAATATTCAATATTTGCATTATACTATACGTAAGGCTATTGCACCATGTCGTCTACCAAGAAGTTTTACACGACGACTAACCTGCATTGTTAGTTTGTATCTCATAATTGATGTAATGTTTTCTTTTTTGGTTTCAGTAAATATTTCTATATGTCGTTTGATATATGCTAAGAATTTTTTTAGAGTTGAATTATCACACATAACAACCATTTACCATTACATTTTGATCTTTTCACGTTCTACTTTGAATGTTATACGAAACACTGATCACAGTATCGCGTATCGTTAATTGTCTACCGCTAGGAACCGCTGCCGATAGGCGCGGGTACTCGCTTAGTCTCTATAAATAGAGATGAGGGGATGCTAGTTATACATTCTTCTTCCTCGTTGTAATAGCATTATTAGGTTTTTAATAAAGGTTTGGTACGAGGATATATCATGTGCAATATTCTTGTCGGTTCTTTGTAGTATATCTTGAATCTCGTTTTTGCTAGTTGTACTCGATACAACTCATGATCTAGCATTCCGCGATCGAACTTCGGGTATTCACACATTCTTTTTGGAGGATCAATCAGCCCAAACTCTTCTTTCTCTAAATCAAACCATAATACCGGTCTTCCACCATCTTGGGTTCGCACGTAAATATGACTAACCAACCAATGCAAACAACCATTAGCAAATACAGCTCCCTCAGTTTTCGGATAAGGCGGGACTTGGGGTATTTCTCACCATGAGTTTGTGCCAAATACATGCACCATTGTGCATAGATTTTTCCTCACCACATCATCTATACTCTTTTATAAAGCATTTAGGACATTCTAAATAAAGAAATCTTAAATTCTTAAGACCAAAAACATTTCTTATTAAAGAAATCCATAAAAACTTAAATCTAATTTACTTGGTCAAAACTTATAACCTGTCATATTAATGAAATAAATGTGATTTTTAATGAGAAAAAAAATGTCACCATATTAATACTTGTAACCGTTAAAAGTTAGTTATTATCAATAATGATTATTAAAAACGTGTAATAGCATCTAACATATAAATCTACAATCATTTCATATCTCTCTCAGACGTCTATTTAGAGATCAAATAGTTTGAATTGTTATGGGTTATAGTTATTTTAATAAAAAATTATCATTCTTTCGTAAAGTTACTGTTAGAGATAAATAATGTATAAATGAACAACATTTACTCACCATAAAATTTAATCACAGGGTACCCGCCACCGCATTGCGCGGGTACCCTTCTAGTGGTTATATGGTGGCGCATAAGCTTAAAGCAAAATACACACCATCTTCAAAGTGTTGGTGGATGAATCAAACCCAAGCCCACATGATCCTCGGAGCATGGAACTATCAAAAAGCATAGGAAGACGTGGAAGCTCGTGACATTCTTTCCTTAGAGGATGCACCACAACCAAAGAGGTTACTACTTTACCGTCGTCTTGTGACAAACAGATTAGCCCATTGCAAGAACCTTGCGCTCAAATCATGACTCTAGATAATTTAGAGAGCGGTGTTTTGCGCAAACTCCAAAAATGGACCCTCTTTCGCTTCCATGACATAATTATGGCTTGCTCCAGTTTGTTTATATTCAATGATATGGAAACACAGGCAGCAAGGTATTTTCTAACGCCGAAGGTGTGGATGGTATAGGATGGGTGTGGGTTCTTCTATGACTCGTTCATTATGAATGATCACAAGGTAATGATCATTAATGTAGTTGCACCATACTTTTGAAACACACCGGGAACGGGACAAACATTTAGCTGGTTCTCTTGAAAAGATATCAAACATGATGTTTGAAGCTAATATAACCATGATCGATATGTTTGAATAAAAGGTTATGATTATGGTGGTGATATATTTATTTATAGTGAAAGATGACAAATCAATTTATCTTAAAAATAGTCAAGGGAAAATAAATTAGGAAACCAGGATGGTAGTAAATAAAAGAACATATATAGATTGGCTCGTAAATTAGAGAATTTGTTAACACAATAAAAAAGGAATAATCTACGGCAATAGCAATTAACCTATTATTCTAAATCGGGTAACAAGTGCTAAAAAGAAATTATACCACCATATCTTTAATATACGGTGCTTCACTCTTTTCCATAAACCGGCTTCTTTCAAACGAGTTAAAGTTACAACTAGGGTTGTTATCGGGTGGGGTGAGTCGGGTTTTGATTTTTTTAAAACTTGCCCGCAACCCGGCCTGATAAGGAATCGAGTTGTCGGGTTCGGGTTGTATTCGGGTCGGGTTATGTCGGGTCGGGTGATTCGGGTTATATCGGGCGATATTATACTTTCGAAAGTGACAAAACAAAATTGTATGACAGCAAATAGGTTGCACTAAACTCATGTTTCGGAAGGATGGAAACTTGTTTAGTCGTTGGATTGTAAACATAATAGGTTGCACTAAACTCGGGTTCTTTTGAAAGTACATGCAGACTATAACACAATATTAAACCATTGGCAGGGCCGTCCCGTCGATTTCGGAGGCCCTGGTCAATAAGAAACAATAGGCCCCTTGATTATAGCCAAAATAGTCACTCATATCACAATAGCGTCATTTTGTTTAACGTCGATTGTCTAGCATATAAAAATGTAATTGTTTTATTTTTCCCATACAAATAAAAGACATGATAGGACTAGTAGCGGCATACAATGATGCAACTGAATTTGAATTTAACTGAAAAAAAGGCCCTAAACATTATTGTGTTGATAAACTTTGAAGTTGGAGTGGAAAAAGGTCTCAAATATTGGTTTTTGTGACTGACTTTTAAACTTTGGCTAAAAAAAGGCTTATTGGAGCTATTATATATTAATGGACTGCAAAAAATGGTGCCCTCCAAAATCTTAGGCCCTGGGCGATGGCCCATCCTGCCCTTGTCCAACACCGGCTTTGCCCATTGGACAAATGCAAAATAACTATACTTTAATTCCATATATTCGCATGGAAATCAAGTGTTTTAAAAGGAGGTGTTTTAGTATAATCAAACAGAACGAAATCATACTCAAAAGGAGTACAAAACAGTAGCATTATTATTAATTCGTTGAAGAAACAAACCGCCGGAGGCTCATCTATGGTTCATTACTTATTGTTTAATATTCATCTCCATTGTAACGACTTATTGTCACAGAAATGATCAAAGAAATGGAGGAAGAAAATAAGGAAATTTGCTACACCCACATAAAAGTATCCACAAAAACAATACATTCGGTGATGTGTCAGCGGGTGATTTGTTTTTGTGGGATGTGGATCCCACAAAAACCAATCACCCGCTGACACCTCAGCGAGTGTATTTTTTTTTTTTTTTTTTTTGATATTTTTATATGGGTGTATCATTGCTCGAAAATGAGAATGAAAGTTAACACTTGTATACAAGAATTTTTTCAACTAACTAATTATCAGTTACTCTAGTAACTGATTGTGTTTGAGAAGACCTGTTCCTGACAAGAGACGTAATAGTTTTTTAAATCACAAATTTGCCAAACCTTTAACTAGTTTCCAGATTATCAGTAATAACTTAAAAATCAAAAAATGATTGTCGAGTCTTATCGGGTTGACCCGATAACCTGATAGCATTATTTATTCAACCCTAACCCTACCCGATATCACTATCGGGTCATCGGGTTCGGGTCAAAACAACCCGACAAGATTTTTTAACCCGACTTGCCCAACCCGATAAGCCTTATCGGGTTTGGGTTCGGGTCGGGTCACCCCGACCCCACTAACACTCCTAGTTACAACAACAACAACAAACATGTTAGCAAGAGATGTGTTGATCATCAGTGGAATCAAAGAGAGATCTCAATGATCGTCCCTTAGGGAGATCGTTAGAAATAGAAGTGACGATCATTTATATGTTATTGAGTTTTGTAATAATGTTGTAATAATCTAGTATTCTAGTTAAGGGTAAACGAGATTGGCTTAATCTAATATTGTATAAGGTTATGTCTAGTTTATCAGAAAAGCCCAAGCCCGGCCCATCTCTCTTATCATAACTATAAAAGACACCTTATTCTTCATTTGTAAGGTGTGCTTGAAGGTGTATGTGTGTGTGTGTGTGTGTTTTTCATAAGATAATGAAAGTTCTCTTTCTCTTCATCTCTCTACTATACCATTCGACATACATATTGTCCATCAAGTCACCATACGAGCTGAATATATAAAGTGATAGAGTTGATATATCTTAGGTCTTACAAGTGGTATCAATCGCCTAAAAATGATTTAGGAGTAGTTTGTGCTTGGTTTTGAAAGTTTATGGTCTTATTATTGACTTTCTTTGATTCTCACCTATTGACTATTGCACACATGAGCCTTTTCTGGCTATGTACATCTAGGTGTCTGAATGAGAACTATTCTTCCTGGTACTTGTTTGCATCTTTTTGTTTTGGTTATCATCAACCTTTAATTACTGTGATATTTCTACATGCATTCAGACACATTATCTATTTGTAAAATATCAAAAAGAAAATAGATTATAGGTTAGCCCGCTAATATTGACAACATTAACCCAAGTATCAGTTGCATATTTTCATATCATTTCTTACTAAGTAAAATACAGAAACCAAAGTCAAGTACCCAATCACTTTCGAACTAAATAATTTGTACTCAATCACTTTCTATCGTAAACATATTAGCAACCCAGCACATTCACACATAATAAGTTCCATTTTATGTTAAAACAGGAGAGCAAGCTCTGCAAGTACACTGTAAGATATAGATCAGCATAACTATCTTAGAATAATTTATGCACATCTTCTTAGTTAAATGTCACTATAAAACCAAGGATTGTAGATGCTAATGATATCCATGTGACATTTTAAGCATTATTACTAGTTCAATTGCCTAGAACTTGCTGTACTCTCATACTCTCAACTGAAACCTATAGCTTAACCGCAGAATTATATATAAGCATGTAGGACATGAACAGAACCTAAACCACAGATTCTAATTAACAACCAAATTATTCTCTAAAATTCCTTAACATTTATGTTGTCTCTCTTTAATTGTCGAAATCTTCATATCTTTTTTTAACCAGAAGATTTACATGTACTAACATCCTTTGCCCACCCGCCGTAAAAATATACAATACAGTTACTGAATACGTAATAGAGTAATCAGTTATAACGGTCTCAAGATATGATCATGGATATCAGTAAACAAAAAAGATCGATAACAAAGATATACATATATACACTCAATATTAGGTTCAAGACCTGAAAGTCTATTAACAAACCTAACAGACGCAAATTTGTCACACAAACAAGAGAAAATTAAATAAAATTTATCAAAACCGTACAGAATATATTATTTTCGAAGGAAGTTTAATTTTTATTCATTACACAGAACTAAACAATGAAGTTTGGGTTATGCAAAAGCATGGGGAATCATTGGATAACACCAAACTCATATTTAGACGACAGCACAAAAGCATCTGTCTATCAATTACATCAAGCTCGTCATCAAATGACTTTTCTTGTATCTTCTGCTTCTCTATTTTCTCTATAAATACTTTTGACTGATCTTCAAGTTCCCCCTGTTTGTCCTTTGTATGAGGAAGTTCTTGAGTCGTACCCAAGTGCAGCGTTCCTATATGGTCCTTTAAATATAAAAGAACCATCAAAAGCATTATCACCTAAGAAAATCAACCTAACATAGAAACTTTTTCCAAATTGATAGGAAGCGTTTTCTCATTCCTCCACTCCCACCAATCACCTAACATAGATCTACAAAATAAAAAAGGTTGTTCATCTGTGTTAGATCTGCGATCCAGAATAAGTTAATAAATACCATGCATGAACACTCGTCATTTAAAAGAATCACATTTACCTTGTCAGGATAATATTATTCGAAATACTATGAACAATGATGCATCCTTTTTCAGCCACCTGCATTGGGGTAAAGATTCTAAGTTAGCATGACATGATCAAAAATTGAAAAGACTAGACTAAAAATCTGAGGATTAAGAAAAGATCGACTCACATATGATTCAGGAGGCCTTGTTTCTTCGAACAGGTAAAATGTAACTGTTGCCATTAGGGTTTCTATGACTTGTGCGGCGCCTATTGGAAAAAAAGCCTGACATGACAACCTAGAATGCGAGGATTTCATAATTGTGTGATTAGGTTAAATGTCTATAGTTTAGCCCTTCTTCTTTCCATCTTTCCAAATCTAACGCTTCTCCTTGTTTGTTATGTTTATTTTAGAACTCGATGCTACTTTAAGGATACATATTTAGAAGGAAATTTCGCCAAAAATCTAATTTCTAATTTAGAGGAAAGAGTTCTATGACTTTTGTCCCTCTACAAATTGTACTGGCAAAAAATAAGGTACGTCATATATATGTTGGATTGTTTGGCCGTTATGCCTTTCGTGGCGGTTCTCGTGTATATAATATTTTTTTGGGAAATAACAACAAAATGCGGCAAAAAAAGCCTAGGATCGTAATGATGAACCGAGTATTGTTACTTAGAGATATGATGATGAAGGTTTTATAAGCTTTTAGAGTGTTGACTGTTGGGCTTTAATGTGTGTGGGTGGGAGCAATTTGAGTTTTGAGTGGGGCATTTAATAATTTAAAAAAAAAGCTCAAAATCGAATAATAAAATACACTAAAATCTCATCTTGAATTGGTCTGGCCATGGAGGGCACCACCCCCATATCTTAACCATGCATCTGCCCCTGAGCGTGCTTTCATAGTAAGTTTTTTCAGAATATTCACACGTAAACTAAGAACAAAAGTTATCCTCTCCGTTTACTCTATATAGACGATATACTATATATACTTATAAGCAAGTAGGTGAACTTAGAAACATTGAAGCGAGTGTCTGCATTAGAAATGGTGTAGCCATGCATTGAGTTGAGCTTTCTACAATATGCCATACAAAAACAATAGACGTATAGAGATAGTGACATGAATATAAACAGCAAATTAAAATTTCTTGAGGTTTAAAAAGAAAAACTGTCTAAAGGATCACACACAAGAACTCGTTGTCAATTTGGTGAAACTGATAGTTGGAGCTTGAGAGGATGTTCTTGAGTACTGCATTGTGTGAGGTGATTCAACATCACATGTAGGCGATACTGAAGCTATAATTGTTATACCTATTTCCCGAATACAACTCGAACTCACTCGAGATGATTTGAATAAGGCTTGTTGTGATAGGTTAGTCAATGGAAGTTACGTTGTAGTCAAACCCGATAGCCAAAGTTTTGTATAATGTGGTTATGGAAAGTATCATGTGTCTCATGTATAATAAAATAGATTAAGGGACTAAACTTGTCATATGGTAAAGGAGTTATAAGTGTGATGTGGCCAATTATGAATGATTAGAACTTGAGGGGCCAATCTCGCCTAATGACCTGTGACAACTGGCAAAATAGGGAGCCGTTTTTAAAACCCGCATTACATTAAAAATTATGATTTTGGAATTTTTGAAAAGTTTATTGTGACGAGATGATTTACGAACGTTGGAATGTGTTTTGATCGTACTTTAATTATGAGGATTTGATTATTAATTTATGGTTGGGTTTGATTCGTTCGTGTTGATTTATTGTGAGATTGTTACTTTGGCACTACATTGACTCCGGCACTAGGTTAACCTAACAATTTTAATTATATTTTTAATATTGGTTCGGATATTATTATTTTTTTTGGAACGAGTTCGGTTTGAGAAAGTTGTTTGATTATTTAAGGTTTTGGGTTTGGCCGTGTATTTACACCGGGCTACTTAACCCACCACACCTATCACTATTATTATTATTATTATTATTATTATTATTATTATTATTATTATTATTATTATTATTATTATTATTATTATTATTATTATTATTATTATTATTATTATTATTATTATTAAAAGGTTTGTTTTTTTTTTTTTATTAAGAGTAAATTGCATCGTCCTTGTGGATCCGGTCATAAGCAAAGCATAACACCCTCATCACCAACATTACTCTCTCTCTCTTCCTTTGAAACACCATCACCGCCGCACCCTAATCCCCAAATAGCACCACCACCGCCACCCTCTCATCAAATCTAACACCACCATCTTAACCATCTTCTTCCGATCTATCTTTTGGTGCAAACCACGCGTGATTTGGACCACTCTAACACCCTTTTCGAATTAAAATCAACACGTTATCACCACAAATTCGTCATTTCTTGTCTTGGTTTTGGAGATCCGTTCGAGTTAGTCTTGGGAATCGAAGGTAGGACGAGCTTGGCTCGTGTTTTGGTTTAAACCGTGACCTAGGGTCACGGGTTTGGTTCTTTACGGGTTTTCTTGGATAATAACGCAAGGATTTAATGGGTTTTGAATGAAATGGATTAAAAAAAATGTTTAGTATCCGGGTTTGGATTAGTTTCGATGGGTCGAGGTTCAACCAAGATCTATGTCTCTCGGCTTGGGTCTTGGATGTGCTATCTTTGGCCATTCGATGAGTTTTGGTTCTTTGGTGTTCGATGGTGATGTTTGGTCGACCTTGTGGTCGTTTGGTTTCTCGGCCGACACCCCAACGTGGGCTGTTTGGCTCGGTTTGGCTCGAGTTAGAGCAAGCCGAGACCTATTGGTCTCGGGTGGGACTCCCGTATCTTGTTTCGGGCGTTTATTTACCCGGGTTGACTTGGTAACTCAACCCGTATTTTATTTTGTTTTCGGTTATATTGTTACTTATCGGATTATTATTTTTTGTTGTTGTCGTGGTTGTGATTTTTTGGACCATGGTTTCTTATTGGATTTATTATTTTGGACTTGAGTGGTATATTTGGATTTCGAGTTATATTGGAGATGTGTTGTCGAGTGTGGAACTTGGAGACCGATTGTGAGACGGTCATTAGATGACGGAGATAGGTTAGTTGGGTGCCGTAGTCGGACCCTCATGTTGTAGCACGTGGTTATGGGATTGATTTGGACGGAGATGATATATTTATTTTGACTTCTTCTTATTTTGGACCTGGACTATGAGCCGAGAGTCATGACTCGGACATGTGACCAAATTCTATGACTCGATAAATATTTAAAAGTCAAATATTAAAAATAATACTCGTAATAATATTATTGAGAATATAATCGTTTATATACGTATATAGACGTGATAAACGTATATATATATATATATATATATATATATATATATATATATATATATATATATATATATATATATATATATATATATATATATGCGTATATTAATAATAAAACGATCACGAGTAAACGTTATAATAATATAACGATAGTTATTATGCTATGCAAATAGTGTAATAAATGTCGGGCTATTCTTATAAATAATAACTCTAAATAACGGCGAAAACTTATAAGTCGGGTAAATAATAATTAAAAACTTGATTTTTATAAATTTAGAAACTTATCGAGTTATACGAGTTGTGGTTATTTAAAGTCCAGGTGGGCTTTATATTGTGACTTTTGTGTTATCACGGATATATGATGATTAATATAAACATTTTCTATAGCAAGTGACTTATTTAATCGACGGATTAGATCGAGTTATTTGATTATATAAAATGAGTATATTAATGGGTATCGTATCCCACGACGCCCATAGGGTTTTGGTATATGTTTTAGGGTAATAAATTACTATGTATCTCGTGGAATTTGGCCGATTCGACGATATATGTAGGGAATTTATAGGACTACGGGATATACCAAATAGAATTCTTTGTGCTATGTGCGTTAGGTTGGGTATAATTTTGGAACGATATATTATGTAAATAAATATGGGAGATTACCAAATCGACGGATTTGATAAGCTTCGATGATTATTTAAATAATATGTTGGGCTAATATTAGACCTATAGTTGGTTATTATTTCGTTTGTTGTGGCTTTTTGGTTTGAGTTGTGTCGACCCTTCACCCATATGGATACCAAACGTCGATTTTCAAATTAATATGAAGTTAATTCGAGAAATGGATATTTTGGAAAGTAAAATGGAATACGTTCGGGAATGGGAATATTTGATTTTTGAGGAAATGATTTCTGAACGAGTTTGATATTGTTAGGAAGTGCCGAGTCTGTAGTTGTCGTTACGTGAGTTTCTTGAGTTTGCTTACGTCTTTCTTCTATCGATTTCGTTGAGGATTTTCTAGACTTGAGGTGAGTCATAGCCCCACTTTTACTCTTGAACTTTCTTTTCAATACTTGGGGTGAGAAACGTGCAAATGTTTTATGTGGACTATTGTCGCTTTATTCATTTATTTCAAACCTTGCTATGCTTATAGATCTAGGTAGTATTAAGCGAGGCCTAGTCCCGAACTAGGTAAGCTATTGATTTAGTTGTTGAACGAGGCCTAGTCCCGAACTAGGTAAGCTATTGGATTGGTTATAGAGCGAGGCCTAGACTTGAGCTAGGTAAGCTATTGATTGGTTTGATTTGAGCTATAGCATGCACCTATAGGGTTGATTTGATTTGGTTGGATTATTTTGGTTGGATTATTTTGGTTGGATAATTTTGGTTGGATTATTTTGGTTGGATTATTTTGATTTGAGCTATATTTTGGTTGGATGATTGAGGCCTAGTCTAGTTAGCAAGCATTTTGCGTATATGTCCACTATGTCTGTAACACCCCCAAAATCATCTCGTCAGCGGAAGACTTAAAATGTTAGCGGAAGACTTAAGATGTCAGAGGAAGAATTTTTGGGTGTTACTTCGAGGATCTTTATCACAATCATAGAAAACGACACAAAAGTGACGCTTTAAAGTTTAATTCATTCAAAATACCAAATATTCGAGACATCAAGATGTTTCATAGTTTAAACAACAAATTTATTTGAAATGTGTCAAAATGTTTATTTAAGCCCATGCCGGGTTACAAGCCCACTCCGTGCCTTCAAGTTCCTTCTTGTTTAGTTACCTGAGATAAACACATGCTAAAAGTGTCAACACAAAGGTTGGTGAGTTCATAGAGTTTATAGTTTTGAATATCGATTTCGAAAATCAAAGAGTTTATGATTCCATAGAAGTTATAATAACAGTTGATTATCCAATTAAAGTGTGAGAAAATCCATAGTGTTCATAGTTTAAATCGTTGATTTATCAAAATCAGAAAATGAGTGATTTCCTTATTAATTCAAAAATAGTCCGTTGGTTTGCCATTCACCGGGTCAACACCAAAAGAGTAGTTTGTTTGAACTAATCGGGTCAACACGAAAATAGTTTGTTCGTTTGCCAATTATTAATAGTTTTCATGCTATATTGCGAGCATAATCTCATAGTTTAATAAAATAGTGGGCTACAGCATTGTACGCCCCAAACATCAGTCGTTGTAATACTATATCATGACTACAGTACTACCGTTCTATTGCTCTAAGCTCATGACACTCAACGATTAACAGACATCAAAATTATCCATAATAATGATGTAAAACAGTGGCCCTCAGGATAGGTATTTACTAGTAACCTATGAAATCAAATAGTGTGCATTTGGTGGCTTTCCTCTAGCAACCAAATGGGGATTGTCAATCCATAATAGATCTATTCACAACTACTTACGCTCACCCTTTGGGTGATTAAGGTGCATGAACGAGGGACTTTCGGTAATAGGTACTTAGGCAATAGAAATCAAGTATAGCATACTGTCGAACAGTCACTTGTAATCATGTCTATAGCAGGTATTTCCTTATGAGATATAAAAAAATGTGTAAACCAGTAAAGTTTATATGAAATACAGTCATGTATTTAGTTATTGAATACTTGTAAAAGTAAAAACAGTAGTTAAGCATGTATCTCTCCCAAAAACGTTTATAAACCATTGTAAAACAAGTAAGAGTAGGGGCTATGACTCACCTTAGTAGTACAGTAGTAGTGGTAGTAATATAATCTCAACGATGCAAGACAACGGCTTCAAACACAACCTAAAAGATATGGTATGTTTTAGTTGATAGTCTAAATCTAGTTTTATCGCGAATATTAGTCATTCAGTTGTGATTAAAACCCGTGTTCGTTTAAATGCTTGAAGTTCAAGAACAAAGTTATATATAAATATAACTTGTGAGTGTAATGATCGATGATCGATGTGTGATGGAAAATCATCAAGAATAAGTCAAAATGTGTAGACGGTGTGTTATGATGTCAGTTTAAAAGAAAATGAATGAACGTATCGTTATATATATATATATATTGTTAAAATTAATTATCGTTACGCGAATATTTATAACGTATATTTATAATAGTTTTATACTAAATATAAAATATTAATGTTATTTTTATAAAACAATATTACAGAGAATCCCTTCAAGTTTTACAATGTTACCTTTTTAACCCTAACGGTCTAACTTTAACGCCGTTAGTCCAAAATTAACGATTGTTCCATTTTAAGTCCAATTACTATCACTATTTACATTCTTCAACTCCAAGTTTTAATATTAACAGTTTGTAACCCAAAAAATCAGATTTGACAGTTTCCACCCTAAGTTTCCAAGGTTTACGCTTTTAGTCCCTCGGTTAATAAAATTTGCAAATTTAGTCCAAAAGTTACCAATTTCAAAACTTATTTAACTTATCAAAACTGCTTATTAGTTTACAAGTCTCTTTTTATACTTAATGGGCTTTTAGCGAGCCAAAATAGTGGCCAATTAACATTTTTAGATCCGTTGGGCTTACGAAAGGTTTGGACCTGGTCTTGGGTTTATTTTTATGTCATAAAAATGTTACTTAAGAGTTTATACGACCAGCTTATCAAAAAAGCTTAAAATAAGCTTAACGGGCTAATAAGCCCAACTTGTTATTTATAAAGAGTTTTCAAAACAGTTTTGGTTGATTCAAAAAGGGTCGAGTAAACTGCTTAAACGATTTTATAAATTCGAATAAATTGTATTTACTGATTGTATACCAAGTCAATAACGAGGTCGAGTAATAAAAAGATGTGATCATGTGTGGAAATAATTATTGAACGAGGCCAAGTAAATGACCATAAATCAATTCTGAAAATAGTTTTTTCTCAAAAATATTATAAATCTTTTTAATAACTTTCAAAACGATTTTGTGACTTATAAACGTGTCTAGAAAACGCAGTAATCCTTTATATTAGTTACAAAAACATGTACCACTTAATTGTTGGTAATACGAGCATGTAGTATTTGTGAAAATATATGTGTGTCGTTAATATATTTTACAAGAAAATCTATCAAAGCTTAAGTGATAATTCAGTTTGCAAATATATCAAAGTTACCCAAAAATTACTAAGTATTGAAAATTTAACAAAAGCGTCCATCACAACTTCTAAACGTGTCGTTCTTATATGTTATTTTCTAGTTTCACGCTTTGTATATCTCGATTATTAGTACATGGAATATTTAGGAGGTCGAATAAAAAGTATATGTTACGTTCTTGATTTACGAGAGATTAAGACAAAGTGAATGTGCAAAAATCAATATATAAAGAAATGAAAATAGTAAAATGGTTCAAGTATTCTCACCTCACCTCAAAAGGGTGGGGTAAAATTGGACGTAGAGGTCGAGCTGGGGAAAATGGGGATTTTGGTTCGACACACGACCCACCAAGGATCTTGGATGATCAAAGCTTGGATCTTGAACTCGTTTCTAACCCTTCGAGAACTTGGCAATCTTTCTGTCTCATTTTGCTCGTATAACAATAATATAGTTTGTAATATTGATTTGTTTTTGTGTGTGTTTATAACTGAGCTCACAAGGGGTGACTATATAGGCAATATATGAGTGTGAAAGCAAGGTAGAGACACAAGAGATTGAGTGTTTAACTCAACCAAATGCATGCAACGAATAGTACTTGACAAAATAGAATGTGCAGGTTGTGTAAGACTCGTGTATAATCATTCCTGATCACTCTTACACGTTGCAAGTTGGATTTCCATGGATTGGAGGGCTTGGGAGGTGATGCACATGGTTTATAGGTCACATTTGAGGGAGTAATCAAGTGAGGGAGGTGGTGTAAGGGTTTTGCACATGTAGTAGTACCTAATTTTGAGTCCAGGTCGTAATTTAAAGATAACAGCTTGGGATTGCGTTTTTGGTTTAAAATCTCGCGAGTCTAAATGTAAAACATTATTTTGGACAACTTTCGTGTTTTACACTTTTCCTGGTTCGGACTAGAAGAGCCTTAAAATTAGGATTTAAATTCGTTACAGAAAGTTGGTGGTTTATTAGAATTTATACGAAGTGTTATTACTATTTGTGTTAATTTGAGATGAAACGTGTAAGGTACCTTAACTTGATCAATATTCTAGTATAGTAATTATATTTAAAAGTTGATAACAATTGTCTTTCATGGTTCTTAGAAGCATGGAAACTAGAGTTGTGAAATAAAAGGGATACGTCGTGCGTAAAAGTTAAAATAAACTGAGCTAAAGCAAACATGTACTTGTGACTTGTAATATAATAGTTAAAGGTTTTCTTGGTGAGCTTGTTCAAAGTATCATGTCGAGGTTCAAAAATATTAGTGAGTAATCTCGGGAATTTTCGTAGGCTCCCAAAATATATAAATATGGTACGGTAAATAAACGAAACGTATAATTTTAATTATAAATGTTTTAAATATATAGGTATTGTACGGTAAATATAAGAAACGTATATTTATAAAATATATTCGTTTTAAATTTATATACTATTCGCGATATTAATAGACTATCAAGGTTTGTGTGTAAGCATCGTTCATAGGCAAATGGTCAATCATAAATGTCATAGTGATCCACATAATATGCAATGCATAAAAAAAATGTTCCCCGTAAAAATGGTATTTAATTAACGTAATATCCTTTTATTCAAATATTGATATTTACTAATCGTATGGGAAAATTACGGGAGGTTACAATATCGATTATGAACTTAAACCTATGATCTCACCAGCGAAAGCTGACTTTTAGCACGTTTTCTCAGGTAATTAAGTGATGCTCTATGGATGATTGGGATTGGAGGCTTGGCAATGGCACCGGTTATGGATCTATTTTTCTAAAACTCTGATAACTATTGTGGACCTATGTTTATTTATTTTGGGCCTTACTTTGGATAATTCTTGGGATAAACGTAAACTTTAAAACCCGTTTTGGTTGTGTTTTTCTTATGTTTACTTTATCTCGTTCTTTCATGACTTTCAATGGATGCCAATCCCCGTAGCACCCCGAAAGCTTGTGAGTCTTCCGCTGTATCAAATTTTGGGGGTGTTACAGATTGGTATCAGAGCCAAGGTTATAGAGAACTAGGTAAATAGACAACTAAACTATAACTGATTTTTATAGAAAGCGATCCTCGACCATTGCCCGCCAGCTCGCCAAACCGAAGCATCATTGTTGTTATTGAGGTATTATGAGATTATTGAGATGATTGATAGATTTGGGATTCTTGAGATGATTTGAGGTTTTGAGGTTTATTGATTTAGTGATATGATGGCGTTTTAAGGAATTATATGTGTTTGAGGAATTATATGGCTTAATTGTTTTACGAATGATTTTAGTAATGCGGTATTTTAAATATTTCTTGGTTATATATGATTTGGGATTATATGATGACATTGATATGGTATTTTGAGTTCGCGGTTTAGTTGTTTTGAAACACTTACACCTACCCTATGCCGTTGTCACAGACTATGGCCTCCCGTACGCCCGATGTTGTTGAGGATATTCTTACTGCACCGGGATTTCCAGCACAGTTTACCATGGCTCCTGATGATCCTTACCAGGTTGCCATGCATTCAGCTACTGTGACACCGACAGGTTCTACTTCAGCACCACCTGCTGCATCTACACAGGGACCCTCATCTTCTCTAGGGCTCCTTGGTACATCGAGGCAGCTTACACTTCATCAGGCTTTGGCTCGTGTGGCTCCACGTTTTGCCCATCGAGCTACGACACGTATGTCGGTACGCCCTACTTCACCACCTTTATAGATTGATGCTCACTCTCTTTTGTCAGAGGCGCCACCTGCATCATTGCGTCGTCGTCCTAGATCACCTACCCCTTCACCACATGGTTCACCTGTTAGGAGAGGACGATTGATGATGTACTCTTCTGATGAGGAGGAGGAGGAGTACGAGGGTGAGGATGTGGCTGATGACCCTCAGGAGGCTGAGCAGGGTGATGATGATGACCCTGAGGAGGAGGATGACCCTCAGGAGGAGGAGATGCCTGATGATGATGATTTGTTAGTGCCGCCAGCTCAGGCTGAGGAGCCTGATTCACCTATACATCCGATTGAGCCTGTTTCCCCTGATCATCCATTTCTGTTTGATTCACCACCTGGTAGTCCCGTTGAGTCAAATGCACCTTCTGAGGTTTCTGCTGAGCATGCAGAGTTCGGTGAGACTGGTAGGATGTAGGTTCAGATTACTGCACAAGGGGAGAGGATCTCGCGATTATCTGATCGACTTGGGAGGATTATTGGAGAGTTTATAGCATATTTGAGAGTTGATATGACTGTGGTTGAGGGCAGGTCGACTGAGATGAGGAGAATTTTTATGGAGGTTCACGAGCAGATTGAGAGTGTACAACGAGGTTTTATTACAACTTGAGAGGCCGACCGCAAGTTATGGCAAAGGAATGCCGAGCTGGAGAAGGAGGTGGCTGACCTCAAGAGGGACAGCGACACCCATAATGTGGACTTAGGATCATTATGGAGAGATCTTGATGGCTTGAGGCAGGAGTTGAGGAGCCTCCGCCAGCAGCGTGGCTAGATGTTTGAGCTATGTTATCTTGTTGCTTTCCTAACCGAGGAGTGTTCAGTTGGAAAAGCTAGTTATCTTATTTTGATTGTATTTTTAGTTGATTACTCGTCTTGTTGGAACGATTAGTATCTTTTGTGTTATCAGTAGTTGGAACGGTGTTGGATCTTTATTGTATGGTTGATGGTTATTATTATATGGTATTATATGGTTTTTTTGGATATTATGGAAATTGAGTTCCTATTCGCCTTATTGATGTCTTGTGGTGTACTGTTGATATTCTTTCCATGACTTGGCTTCGTTGATTTAATTCTTGTTGAGCATATGATAAGTTCTATCGGAGACTCACGAACTTGTATGATGTTTCAGATCAATGGCCCCACAACGAAACCCTATTAGAGCTACCAGAACTGGTCCTGCAACGACTACCCCTGGTCGTCGAGGACGCCGTCCTACTCGAAATGTTGAGACCCCTACTCCTGATAACCTGGATACTACTAACCGCAACAACAGGAATCAAAATGTTGATGTTCAGGGAGACAATGATCATGTCCCACCTAATGCAACTACTGTGGATCAAGCAATGATCAATCAACTTGTGGAGCAACGAGTTGCTGAGCTTCTAGCTAAGTCAAATCATTCCAACAATTTTGCTAGAACATTTCCACCTGTTCGTGCTAATGGATGTAACTACAAGGGGTTTAAGATCGTGGACCCGTTGAGTTTGGTGGAACTGAAGGAGTGGTCTACTTGGTCAGGTGGATAGAAAAGACTCAGTCAGTGTTTAATGTCAGTGGTTGTGCGGAGAATACGAAGGTAAAGTTTGCTTCTTTTAATTTCAAGGATGAAGCTTTAACTTGGTGGAACAATTACCGAAATTCGGTTGGGAGTGGAGTGGCTTATGCTATGACTTGGGAGCAATTTAAGTCCTTGTTGATTCAGACTTACTGCCAAAGGAATGAGATTAAGAAGCTGGAGATTGAGTTCTGGAACCATAAGGTGAAAGGTACCGATATGGCAACATACAATCGCCGTTATCGAGAGTTAGCCTTACTTTGTCCCGATATGGTTAGGACTGAAATCAAAGGATTGAGAGGTATCCCGATGGGTTGCCGGTAGCTACAAGGAACGATGTGATTTCTGCTAAGCCTACAAACATTCATGAGGCTATCACTATCACTCAACAATTGATGGACTCGTTGGCATTAGAAGAAGCTGAGAAAGACAAGAATGGAAAGAGGAAGAGGGACGATCACTCTAAGGGTAATGATCTTCGAAAAAAGCGACAAACAACTACTAGAGCTTATGCTATGGGAGATGGAGACAAGAAGAACTACAATAGAGATGCACCCAAGTGTAACCGATGTTACAAGCATCATTCTGGTCGATGTACTGTGATGTGCAAGAATTGCTCTAAGATGGGACACATAGCTAAGGATTGCAGAGCTCGACCACTTGCTATGGTTCAAGCTACTCCTGAAACTATGAGTAAGGCAAATGTTACTTGTTATGGATGTGGAAAGAAGGGACATTATAGGAATGAGTGTAGGGAATCGTGAAACCGAGGAAATCAAGGATCGGGTGGTAATGGGTACAATAATGGAAACCGTGGAGCTGGAGGAAACCTTGGACGACAAGATAATGGGGACCAACGTGTGGAAGCTGGAGCTGCTCATGGGACAGTGTATGCACTAGGGAACGAGAGAGGAGAAGATCCGAACGTCGTTACTGGTACGTTCCTTCCTAATAATCGTTATGCTTCCATACTATTTGATACTGGTGCCGATAAGAGTTTTGTGTCCACCAAGTTTGCACCCTTACTAGAGAAACCCCCGATGGCCTCAGGAATTGGTTATGATGTAGAGTTAGCTAACGGGAACATAGAGAGGATTCAGACTATCATTCGCGGTTGCACGTTAAACTTTATGAATCGTCCTTTCAACATAGATCTTCTACCCGTCACGTTAGGGAGTTTTGATGTTATTATTGGTATGGATTGGTTGTCGAAGTATCGTGCTCATATAATCTGCGATGAGAAGATCGTGCGTGTACCATACGGCAAGGAGATTCTGAACATACCAGGAGATAGAAAGGATTTGAGAGGCCCATCTAGATTAGCGGTCATATCTTGCACTAAATTGCCGAAGCTAATGAAAAAAGGATGTTGCCTTTTCTTAGCTCAAATTTCTGAGAAAGGAGAGAAGGAGAAGAAGGAAGGGTGCATTGGAGATGTACCTATAGTTCGTGATTTTTCGGATGTGTTTCCCGATGATTTGCCGGGAATTCCGCCTACTAGACAAGTGGAATTTCAAATTGAGTTGATATCTGGTGCTGCACCTGTAGCATGAGCGCCTTATCATCTTGCACCTACTGAATTGGAAGAGTTGTCGAAACAATTAGCGGTGTTAGCCGAAAAGGGATTCATAAGACCAAGTTCTTCGCCTTGGGGACCCCGGTCTTGTTTGTAAAGAAGAAGGATGGAAATTTTCGCATGTGTATTGATTATCGAGAGTTGAACAAGTTAACGGTAAAGAATAGATACCCGTTACCAAGGATAGACGATTTGTTCGATCAGCTTCAAGGATCGAGTGTGTATTCAAAAATCGATTTGAGATCGGGATATCATCAGCTTCGAGTTCGCGAGGAAGATATTTTGAAAACGGCTTTCAGAACTTGTTATGGGCATTACGAGTTTCAGGTGATGCCGTTTGGGTTGACTAACGCACCGGCGGTATTCATGGACCTTATGAATCGGGTGTGTAAGGCTTACTTAGATAAGTTTGTGATTGTGTTGATCGATGACATTCTCATTTATTCGAAGAGTGAGAAGGAGCATGAGGAGCATCTAAGACTTATCTTAGAATTGCTCAAGAAGGAGAAACTTTATACCAAGTTTTCGAAATGTGAATTCTGGATTTCGACGGTACAATTTCTAGGTCATGTGATTTATAGACAAGGAGTTCAGGTGGATCCTGCTAAGCTTGAAACAATTAAAGATTGGGCTGCACCTACGACCCCAACAAAAGTTCGTCAATTTTTGGGATTAGCCGGTTATTACCGAAGATTCATTGAGGGATTTTCGAAGATAGCAAAACCATTGACCAAATTGACTCAAAAGAGTGTTAAATATGAATGGGGAGATAAGGAAGAGGAAGCATTTCAGTTACTTAAGGAGATGTTGTGTAGTGCTCCTATCTTGGCGTTACCTGAAGGTAACGAGGACTTCGTCGTCTATTGTGACGCTTCTCATAAAGGTTTAAGAGCTGTGTTAATGCAACGGGAGAAAGTGATAGCTTATGCTTCCCGACAGCTCAAGAAGCACGAGAAGAACTACACCGCCCATGATTTGGAGTAAGGTGCTGTGGTTTTTGCCTTGAGGATATGGGGACATTACTTGTATGGAACCAAGTGTGTAGTGTTTACTGACCACAAAAGTCTACAAGACATTTTGAACCAAAAAGAGCTCAACATGAGACAGCGACGTTGGATTGAGTTGCTAAGCGATTATGATTGTGAAATTCGCTACCATCCTGGTAAAGCAAACGTTGTTGCTGATGCTCTGAGTCGCAAGGAGAGAATTCCACCGTTACGAGTTAGGTCATTAGGAATGACTATCATATCGCCATTACCGTCTCAAATATTAGAAGCTCAAATGGAAGCGCTGAAAGCAGAGAATCGACCTACTGAGAACATATTTGGGATGGTTGAAAATGAGAAAGGATTTGTTAAGCGTTCTGATGGTGTATTATGTTTTGGAGAGCGAAGTTGGGTACCATTGTATGGAGGAATTCGAGAGTTGATTATGCATGAGTCGCATAAGTCAAGATACTCTATTTATCCTGGGTCTGACAAGATGTACCAGGATTTGAAAAAGTTATATTGGTGGCCAAATATGGAGGCAGATATAGCGTTGTATGTTGGTAAGTGTTTGACTTGCTCTAAAGTTAAGGCAGAACATCAAAGACCGTCAGGATTATTGACGCAGCCAGAACTCCCAGTTTGGAAGTGGGAGCACATCACGATGGACTTTATTACCAAATTACCAGAGACAGCTAGCGGTTGCGACGCTATATGGGTAATTGTAGATCGTTTGACTAAGTCTGCTCATTTCCTGGTGATTAGTGAAGATGATAGTGTTGATAAACTTTCGAGGATGTATGTAAAGGAGATTGTTTCTCGTCATGGAGTTCCGATATCAATTATTTCTAATCGCGACAGCCGCTTCAAGTCAGCATTGTGGCGATCACTTCAAACCGCTTTGGGGACAAGACTTGATATGAGTACTGCATATCACCCCCAGACCGAGGGTCAAAGTGAGAGAACTATTCAGACTTTGGAGGATATGCTTCGTGCATGCATAATAGACTTTGGTAAAGGCTGGGAGAAATATCTACCCCTTGCGGAGTTCTCCTACAACAATAGCTACCACACAAGTCTTAAGGCTGCACCATATGAAGCTTTGTATGGTCGTAAATGTCGTTCACCTATTGGTTGGGCAGAAGTTGGAGATAGCTGATGCGTGGGAATCGCACCTTGCTTTACCTCTCGAGGGATCTCGCGAGGCTTACAACCCCCACCAGGCAGTGTACCTGATCGTTGTAGTATAGTATAGTGACAAGTACCGGGGGATTGATCGTTCAGCTTAGGAATAGTGTCGCTAGGATTAGAAAGCCTAATTAATAGTTCTATAGATGAAAGATGATTATTTTTGTGTTTTTATATTTTATGAAAGCAAGTAAAATCTCGGGTTTTGGAAGAGTGGGCGGAATTAGTTGCTATTCAACTAACCCAAAAACTATTATATAATTAATTAAACTAATGAAAATGAAATTAAACTAATTTAAACTAAGGTTGTGAGCAGTATTTGGAGAAATTGTGTTTACTTAGACTTCATTACTCCCTAGATATCTTTTACATGTCAATTACTTGTTACACTTGTATGGATGACGGATTGTATTCCTTAATACCATTCGTGGGGTGGCATACATAACTCCCCAACTCTATGAGCTCTTATCTCCTCCTACACCATGACCCAGCACAACTATAGGGATTGTAAACAGTGGCTCATGCATTAAATACAACCAATAAAGACCTAGTACGCCTCGGTTCGTGTTTCTTAAGACGTTCAAGCATGTTACCATTTGGAGATCTGCCAGTTTTCTTAAGCCTAACATATAATATCATTCATCTAAAACAAGAATAGACAAGTAATCAACACATAATCAACATCTAGGTTTCATTAGATCTAAGCAAACACAAAGTAAATCTAGCCTAGCATAGTAGAATTAAGATAAGAACAAAAGATAAGCAACCAACACATAGACATATTGATTGAATTAAGAGTATACTTATCTCAATTACAATGCAAGGTCTCAAGGGTTTGGAACCCTTGAAAAACCTGTAAAAGAGGCACCAAAATCGTCTTTAGGGTTTCACCAAAACTTCTCTCTTTTTTAATGAAAAAACTAGAAAACTATATATAGGAAAAACACTCTGACGGCGTCAAGAGTTAATTCTGACGCCGTCACCTCGCCACCATATACTTCCTCGGACGCCCTAGATCCACTTGTGACGGCCTATGTGACGCCGTCACCACCTACGGTATTTTATTCTTTGCCACTTTGACGCCGTCACCTGTCCATCTGACACCGTCACCAGCTACGGTATTTTATTCTCCATGTCTGACGCCGTCAAGAAGGAAGTCTTGACGCCGTCACCTTGTATCTTCAGCATGTATTTTTGGTACTTTGCCATTTTCTTCACTTTTATGCTCCAAAAACGTCCAAAATAGCTTCTTTTCCAGAATTCACTCTCCAAACACCTAAAATCACAAAAGGAACGATTTAGGGTAATATTTGATCAAATAAAGTTGGATTCGGGCTTAAATGACCCCCTAAAAAGGGATCATTTTTTGCCTCATCAATAGCCAACTCACAGGCCCTGAGCTTATTTTGGAAACTACTGAGAAGGTAACGCAAATTCGAGATCGACTGCAAGCAGCTAAAGATAGGCAGAAAAGCTACGCCGATCAAAGACGTAAACCCCTGGAATTCCATGTTGGAGACAAAGTGATGCTGAAAGTCTCGCCTTGGAAGGGTGTGATACGTTTTGGGAAACGTGCAAAACTAAATCCCCGATACGTTGGACCATTTCTTATTTTGGAAAGAATTGGGCCTGTAGCTTATCGGTTGGAATTGCCAACGGAATTGAATAAAGTTCATGATGTGTTTCATGTTAGCAATCTGAAGAAATGTCTTTCGGAGGAAACGCCAGTTATACCAAGCAAGGATATTCGTGTGGATGAGAGTTTAAATTTTGTGGAAGAGCCGATTGAGATATTGGATAGAGAGATTAAACGACTCAAGAGAAGTCGCATCCCGCTCATCAAAGTTCGTTGGAATTCACGGCATGGACCGGAATTCACGTGGGAACGTGAGGATGAGTTTCGAAAGAGATATCCGAAGCTTTTTACTTCGTAGATGGGCTGTTCCGGGAGAAACCCGGGACGGGTTCCTTCTGAGGCTGGGAGGATGTGACAACTGGCAAAATAGGGAACCATTTTTAAAACCCGCATTACATTAAAAATTATAATTTTTGAATTTTTGAAAAGTTTATTGTGACGAGATGCTTTACGAACGTTGGAATGTGTTTTGATCGTACTTTAATTATGAGGATTTGATTATTTATTTATGGTTGGGTTTGATTCGTTCGTGATGATTTATTTTGAGATTGTTACTTTGGCACTACATTGACTCCGGCACTAGGTTAACCTAACAATTTTAATTATATTTTTAATATTGGTTCGGATATTATTGTTTTTTTTGGAACGAGTTCGATTTGAGAAGGTTGTTTGATTATTTAAGGTTTCGGGTTTGGCCGTGTATTTACACCGGGCTACTTAACCCACCACACCTCTCACTATTATTATTATTATTATTATTATTATTATTATTATTAAAAGGTTTATTTTTTTTAATAAGAGTAAATTGCATCGTCCTTGTGGATCCGGTCATAAGCACCATCACCGCCGCACCCTCATCACCAACATTACTCTCTCTCTCTCTCTCTCTCTCTCTCTCTCTCTATTCCTTTGAAACACCATCACCGCCGCACCCTAATCCCCAAATAGCACCACCACCGCCACCCTCTCATAAATCTAACACCACCATCTTCTTCCGATCTATCTTTTGGTGCGAACCACGCGCGATTTGGACCACTCTAACACCCTTTTCGAATTAAAATCACCACGTTATCACCATAAATTCGTCATTTCTTGTCTTGGTTCTGGAGATCCGTTCGAGTTAGTCTTGGGAATCGAAGGTAAGACGAGCTTGGCTCGTGTTTTGGTTTAAACCGTGACCTAGGGTCACGGGTTTGGTTCTTTTCGGGTTATCTTGGATAATAACGCAAGGATTTAATGGGTTTTGAATGAAATGGATTAAAGAAAATGTTTGGTATCCGGGTTTGGATTAGTTTTGATGGGTCGAGGTTCAACCGAGAGCTATGGCTCTCGGCTTGGGTCTTGGATGTGCTATCTTTGGCCATTCGATGATTTTTGGTTCTTTGGTGTTCGATGGTGATGTTTGGTCGACCTTGTGGTCGTTTGGTTTCTCGGCCGACACCCCAACGTGGGCTGTTTGACTCGGTTTGGCTCGAGTTAGAGCAAGCCGAGACCTATTGGTCTCGAGTGGGACTCCCGTATCTTCTTTCGGGCATATATTGCTACTCAACCCGTAATTTATTTTATTTTCGGTTATATTGTTACTTGTCGGATTATTATTTTTTGTTGTTGTCATGGTTGTGATTTTTTGGACCATGGTTTCTTATTGGATTTATTATTTTGGACTTTAGTGGTATATTTTGATTTCGAGTTATATTGGAGATGTGTTGTCGAGTGTGGAACTTGGGGACCGATTTTGAGACGGTCATTAGATGACGGAGATAGGTTAGTTGGGTCCCGTAGTCGGACCCTCATGTTGTAGCACGTGGTTATGGGATTGATTTGGACGGAGATGATATATTTATTTTTACTTGCTTCTTATTTTGGACTTGGACTATGAGCCGAGAGTCATGACTCGGACATGTGACCAAATTCTATGACTCGATAAATATTTAAAAGTCAAATATTAAAAATAATACTCGTAATAATATTATTGAGAATATAATCGTTTATATACGTATATAGACGTGATAAACGCGTGTGTATATATATATATATATATATATATATGTATATATATATATATATATATATATATATATATATATATAAATGCGTATATTAATAATAAAACAATCACGAGTAAACGTTATAATAATATAACGATAGTTATTATGCTATGCAAATAGTGTAATAAATGTCGGACTATTGTTATAAATAATAACTTATAAGTCGGGTAAATAATAATTAAGAATATGATTTTTATAAATTTAGAAACTTATCGAGTTATACGAGTTGTGGTTATTTAAAGTCCAGGTGGGCTTTATATTGTGACTTTTGTGTTGTCACGGATATATGACGATTAATATAAACATTTTCTATTGCAAGTGACTTATTTAATCGACGGATTAGATCGAGTTATTTGATTATATAAAATGAGTATATTAATGGGTATCGTATCCCACGACGGCCATAGGGTTTTGGTATATGTTTTAGGGTAATAAATTACTATATATCTTGTGGAATTTGGCCGATTCGACGATATATATAGGGAATTTATAGGACTACGATATATACCAAATAGAATTCTTTGTGCTATGTGCTTTAGGTTGGGTATAATTTTGGAACGATATATTACGTAAATAAAGATGGAAGATTACCAAATCGACGGATTTGATAAGCTTCGATGATTATTTAAATAATATGTTGGGCTAATATTAGACCTATAGTTGGTTATTATTTCGTTTGTTGTGGCTTTTTGGTTTGAGGTGTGTCGACCCTTCACCCATATGGATATTAAACGTTGATTTTCAAATTAATATGAAGTTAATTCGAGAAATGGATATTTTGGAAAGTAAAATGGAATATGTTCGGGAATGGGAATATTTGATTTTTGAGGAAATGATTTCTGAACGAGTTTGATATTGTTAGGAAGTGCCGAGTCTGTAGTTGTCGTTACATGAGTTGCTTGAGTTTGCTTACGTCTTTCTTCTATCAATTTCGTTGAGGATTTTCTGGACTTGAGGTGAGTCATAGCCCCACTTTTACTCTTGAACTTTGTTTTCAATACTTGGGGTGAGAAACGTGCAAATGTTTTATGTGGACTATTACCGCTTTATTTATTTATTTCAAAACTTGCTATGCTTATAGATCTAGGTAGGATTAAGCGAGGCCTAGTCCCGAACTAGGTAAGCTATTGATTTAGTTGTTGAGCGAGGCCTAGTCCCGAACTAGGTAAGCTATTGGATTGGTTATAGAGCGAGGCGTAGACTTGAGCTAGGTAAGCTATTGACTGGTTTGATTTGAGCTATAGCGTGCACCTATAGGGTTGATTTGATTTGGTTGGATTATTTTGGTTGGATTATTTTGGTTGGATCATTTTGGTTGGATATTTTGGTTGGATGATTGAGGCCTAGTCTAGCTAGCAAGCGTTTTGCGTATATGTCCACTATATCGATTTTGAACTTAAACCTATGATCTCACCAGCAAAAGCTGACTTTTAGTACGTTTTCTCAGGTAATTAAGTGATGCTCTATGGATGCTTGGGATTGGAGGCTTGGCAATGGCACCGGTTATGGATCTATTTTTCTAAAACTCTGATAACTATTGTGGACCTATGTTTATTTCTTTTGGGCCTTACTTTGGATAATTCTTGGGATAAAGGTAAACTTTAAAACCCGTTTTGGTTGTGTTTTTCTTGTGTTTACTTTATCTCGTTCTTTCATGACTTTGAATGGATATCAATCCCCGTAGCACCCCGAAAGCTTGTGAGTCTTCCTCTGTATCAAATTTTGGGGGTGTTACATGACCAAACTACTTTATGTGACTAAATAAATATCTAGGGGGTAGAGTTGTAGAAAATAAGAGAAGAGATGAGAGGTGTTTGTGGGTGACTGTTTTAGAGAGAATAGAATGGAAGGAGATGAAGCTTGATGGTTGATCCATGAAGGGTTTAAGGTTTCAAAGCAAAGGTTAAGTTCATAGCAACAATCACCCACAAGTAATTAATTAAACTATTTTTTTGGGTAAATAATGAAACTATATCTTGTGTTTATAATGATTATAAGTTAGATTCAGAGAGATGATGATGAGTTTTGGTAAAACCCTTGTTGGATAGTCTTAGTTTGATGATGAAATAAGTAATTTATGATTTGAGTAGGAATCAATATGGATAATTAAGGTTTAGCAAGTGAGAAAGATGATGATGATTATATGGTGGTTAGCTTGGATGACCGAAGTAAGTAACTATGATTATTATATGTTAATATAAATGTTCTCATGTTATGTGTTATTTAATGTGTTTATAGTATTATGCCTTGGATTAGTATGTTGAATTAGTAGTAAGTATGTTACTGAGTAAGGGACAAGAAATGGATCATGGTTTGGAAGGATTAAGGTATGTTTATGTTCTTATGTGTTTAAAGTTATTACGTTATGTACTATAATCAAGATGTTATGCAAATGGATATGAGATTGGATACTCATGAGTTGAATGGTTAAAAATGTTCACAATGCATATATGTGTGGAACCGAAGTATTACTCATGTATTAATCTAGTTGCTTACTAAGCGAAACCTTACATTTGAGTGTTTTAATGTTTTGTAGGTTATGTGTGTTGGAGATTCTATGGTTTGGATTAATGCTTAGGGGTTGGAAGAGCGGATCTTGAAGGTAGAAATGCATTTTAGGAGATTAGTATAGAATACCGAGCTCAAGGTCAAAGTTAAACCCCCACTGGTCTTTTATTCATTTGTAAAGTGTAGTCGAGTATCAAGTGGTGTCCTGATCGGTTATGGTAAAGCATAGTTAACGGTTGGTTATATAAATGGTTTTATGTGTTTTTAGTTAAGGATAAAGGGGTGTTTGGTATAAGTATAAATATGCTCATTTTGGGTTGCAAACTTGTCAAATGGTTATGAAAATGATCTTAAATGTTGAGTTAAAGATTTCTAGAAAGTCTCGTTAATTACCGAGTCTTGGAAATTGTTTTCCTTTCTTTAGAATTAGAGCTATTATAGTTTTCTTTGTAAAAATCTGCAAAAGGCATATGGCCATATGTAATTTCAGCATATGGGCACATGGCTGCCTCACAGGTTTTGTATAAGGGTATATGACCAGCATATGGCCATATGGTTGCATCAAAAAGTTTGAAAAGGGTAAATGGGCTGAATATGGCCATATGATATTTTAGCATATCATATGGCCATATTGCTTGTGTCATAATATAAATGAGATATTTTCTAGTTTTTATCAAATTTCCAAATTTTGTATCTTCTGATTCGTAAGTCGTCACGGGTCGTGCCACCCGTTGTTTTAAAGATAATGAAGTATAGTTTCATTTAAAAATGGTTCCAAGGTCTATACGTTATCGGATTTTAGTCAATGGTCAAAAGGAAAAATGGAATTTGCATTAAAGTCGGGGTCGTTTCCACACAAAAAGTTTTAATCTTTGGTAAAACGGGGCACAGGGTGTAACAATTTAGTATTAGAGCTTCGATTTAAGTGAATTATGTTTCCACTTTAGGTTGCCTAGACTTAAACCACACGTAGACGCGTTGAATGTAAGTTGAAGTAATGCAAATATCAGATGCCTTGTGGTATAACGTAGAAGTGCTTATAGTAACAATGAGATTAGACTATGGCTTAGATGTAAAGTGATTATTGCATTGTGTAGTGATTATAGGAATAATGAGTTAGATGTGGGTTTTGGACTGATAAAATCATGAGATTGAATGCATGATATGTATATGTACGCTACGTAAGTGAATGATAGTTCTTGTATCGGATAGACTAAAGTTTTATTTATGTGGATTGAGGCCTAAGAGGGTATGAGTTGTAGATGAAGTTACTAGAATATGTTTATTGGTATGATGACATTGTGATTAATGTTAAAGTTGAGAAATATGTTATGGTATAATATGCAAAAGAGCAAGATTAACATAAATTACAATAATTTTGGTTTTGTGAATGGTTTGCATGTATTGTGTTTGAAAGAATGATGACCTAGTAAGGGTTATAGGATTGAGTAAGACTTATCTTTATGAGAACGTTAAGGATATATAAGTATGGGTATGTGACAAAGATTTAGATGCTCGGGTAAGATGTATGGATGAAATGTGTAACTGTAAGATACTAAAGAAATGTAGAGGTAATGAAGGATACATGAAGTAGCCATTGCATAAATTAATAAAGTGAAGTACTAAGTACCTCAATGATAATAGATAAATGGTGTGACATAGACATGTTCAAATGTTTTAAATCATAATTTGATAATAGCCTAATGAAATATAAGTGTTTAGTGATGTTTATCTTTTATGGAAAGAATGATCGAATGTAGACTTTAATTATGTATGAGATTAAGTATGTACTAATGTGTTTATCGTTTATGTGTAAGGTGTTATTTTGTCATAGGCAAGGTGATTATGAATGCGTGTTATAATGTAATTGTTAGCATTAAAGAACAATGGCGGTCATTCTACGTCTAGGATACTTGTAACTTGTCATAGAATGTCAAAGTATTTATTCATTAGTGGGCTTTGGACTTAGTAATCTAATATATTAAGAGTCATGTTATAAAAGCCTTGTAATGTTCTATGTAAATCAAGCCCAAGCACAAGCCCATAGAAAAGCCTTTAGGGCATCATGTATCCAACTAAATAAACACTCAAAGGCTCATTTGAGGTGTGTGCTTGAGTGTGTATTGTTTGTGTTTTGCTATAATAAAAGTCCTGTTACTCATCTCTCTTTCTCTCATCTCAACGCCACATATCATATATCAAGTCACCATCTTTACTTAATATTGTGCCATATTGTGTGATAAATTTGGTATATCTAAGGTCCTACAAGTGGTATCAATCCCTAATAATGATTTAAGTGTGATTTGAGTTTGTGTTGTCATGTTTTTAGAGCTTCTTTACTCGTAGTTCTTTAAAAAGTTTCGTACTCTCATTTTTTTTGTGGTTTTAGCACTTTTTTGCTTACAAACTAGTGTTATAACCCTTTTGCAACAGGAAAGTTTCAATCTTTGTGAAAATTTTAGCTTTAAATTCATAGTTTTGTTCATTTGCAGAGTTTCAAAATATAAGAAAAATTTCTTAAAAACCTTAAAGTTTGCAACTTTTTCCAAGTTTTAGTGTTTTTAAGACTAGAAGTACAAAAATCTTGGATTCAAAATCAACTTTTGGTGTGCTTTAATCATTTGCAAAAATCTGATAAATTTCGAAAAGTCAAAACCCCATATTTTCGAGAAGTTTTTTGATCAATTTTCGAGAAGTTTCTCCACAGATTGTCTTCAGATTTGGTGGATTACTCGGTGTTTACCTTGCTTGTATAATTGAGAAAACACTTCGACACATGAGATACTTTCGAATTTGTACAAATTCGAAAGTTTGGTCTTTTATTTTCGAAATCTAAAAACTTCCGAGATAAAAACTTTCGAAATTTCAAAATTTTCGAGAAGTTGAGAAATTTTCGAAAAGTTCTAAGGTTTTCGAGAAGTTCAAGGTTTTTGAGAACTTCAAGGTTTTCGAGAAGTTCAAGGTTTTCGAGAAGTTTAACGTTTTCAAGATGTAGGAAAATTTTCGAAAAGTAGGATTTTGTTGATTGAAAGTTGACTTTTGACGTCAAAACTTCAAACGGCCATAACTTTTTGACCGTAACTCCGTTTTCGAGTTCGTTCGAGGTTTCGAGGTTCGGTTTCGGGATTTCGGTAACTAGTAGTGACGAGAGGTAGAAGAAGATCAAAGTATTTGGTTTGCATGAATTGCATACCCACATGAATACAAAGTTGGCAAGTTTACATGTGTCTTTTTTGTATTATGAGGTCAAGAGTATTGGTTTTTAAAAACTTAAAAGTCAACACTAGTTTATCGTTTTCGAGGTTATAAAATAAAATGATTTAATTGAAGGACTTGTTTCATTTTCTTGTGGACAAGGTTTTTTAATCGATTAAATTGGTTTCTGATTTTTTGATTTGGTTACTTGTTCGAGATCGAGGTTTAGGGTTTATATTTAATTCGATTTGCAAGAAGGGTTAATATCAACAAGGGAATATTGTACACGGCTTGTGAGGCTTGTCGGTAAAGTTGGTTAATAAACAACTTGACAAGGTTTTTAGCAAGGTTAAAGAAGAATGGCTAGTTCTATAACTAGGTTTGACATTGAAAAATTCGATGGGAAGAATGACTTCGAGTTATGGAAAATAAAGATGCGTGCTTTAATGGTACAGCTGGGATGTGATGCTGCATTAGAGACATTACTCGCGGACATGGAAGGAGGTGAAAAGGATGCTTTGATGAAGAAGGCATACAGTACCTTAATTCTATGCTTGGGAGACCAGGTTTTACGAGAAGTTACCAAGGAAACATCTGCTGCTGCAGGAATTTGGACGAAGTTGACTAGTCTGTATATGACTAAGTCCTTAGCAAACAAATTGTATATGAAGAAGAAGTTGTACACATACTATATGAGTCCAGGTATGAAAATGGGTGATCATATAGATGAGTATAATTAATAAGTTGATATTTGATTAAGAGAATATTGAAATCGAGATTAAGGATGAGGATCAGGCACTTATGTCACTTACGTCGTTGCCATCGTCTTACAAAAACTTTGTGGAGACATTGTTGTATGGGAGGGAATCCTTGACAATGAAGGATGTTCTAGCGACTCTAAATTTAAGAGAGTTGAAGAAAAGAACTGAAGGCACAAAGGAAGATAGTGGTGACGGATTATATGTAAGGGGAGGGTCACATCATTCAAGGAAAGCTCATTCTGGTAGAAGTTTGTGGTTCAAGTCAAGGGGTGGAACTGGAACTCAAGTGCTTCATATGTCATTCAGCGGGTCATCTAAAGGGAGACTGTCCAATGAAGATGTCAAGTGGGTTCGTCAAGAAGGGTGTAACACCCCAACCCAACACGGGTCAAAATGCCACATTATGGTGTCTATCAGAACAAACAAACGCAAGCGGAAGACTTATAAACATAATAATACAAAGGTATTCTAAGATACCAAATGAAAAGCTAACTCTATACAAGATGAAATCCAAAACTGAATTACAAATCCATCTAAATCTAACTGAAGCTAAAACCCAGTCTAATCCAGAAGCAAATACTATCAAGTCATCAGGGTGGTTCACTAAGAGCTCCTATGCACTCTTTACTCAATCCCAGCTTTCAACCTAAAACCTGCCGCAGGAAAAGATATGTGGCTGAGCTTGAAAAGCCTAGTGAACAGATATATAACAAAACGAATAATCAAAACGTATATAAGTATAAGAAAAGAAATCATAAGCTCCTGCTAAAACGAATATCATTTGTCAAATGCATAAGAGATCAACATACACCGAACGAATATCATGAGTCAAAGGGGAACGAAGTATCAGAGATATATCACATAAGCATAATCATAAGGGAAAGGTAAATAGCACGTATCAACAAAGGCATGTCTACCAGAGTCAATCGAATAGACATAAAGAAACAAGGAAAGCCACGAGCCGACCTACCAGAGTCACTCGAATAGGTTTCATACATACATACATACATAATCCATAATCACCTGTCGAAGGATATGGAGAGGGGAGACCTCTCGGTACCACATGGAGGAGCGACCTCCCAAACGTGAAGGAGTAGAGAAGCACCTACCCATACTCAGCATACACATAAGTGCTAGGATGCATCCATACGCCCCCATACATACATAAATAGTCCAACATAATCATAATCATAAGTGCGCATAATCATATCATACCAAATGGGGACGCCGTGGATCAATAACACCTCCACAGAAAGTGTCATGCCATCGGTGCCTCGATGACACTCCCATGGTACCTCCATGAGTAGTTAGAAAACTCGGGGATAAGAAGAGAACGAAGCATACATACATACATACGTAGAATCATAGCAGCATATCTGAATCATATCATAGCATAATCATAATCAAAGCAGAGTCAATGAATGTGAATCATAAATCAGAGGGATCATATCAAACGTCATATCAAATGAATCATAAAGAATGAATCAACATAAGGGAACATAGCAATGGCATAGGGAATCTTATAACGAATCAAAGATCAATATTAAATCATGAGAGAGAAGGCACCCTTACTGAAAGGGAAGTACCTCAAACCGCAAATGAATTCATATCAAAGACACAAGGATAGGAAGTTACTCATTCTTCAGTAAATCTACACAAATTAATGATTGTCTTATTATTAATAAGCTCGTCTTAAATCAGATTACTCATTTTAGGTTTTCATTCTATTTTTAGAAACTTTTTATTTTTTTAGTGAGTTCCCATATTTAGTAACTTTCTCCAATTAGTAACTCTATACCATAGGGTTACATATGTTAATTAATAATATTTAAGGGTTCAAATGACTAATATAATAGTTTAGGGTTATAAATGTAAATTATCAAGGTTTAATATTTAAATATATCATGTATTTAACTTTAGGGTTTAAAATGTAATTAAATGTCAAAATGACTGTTTTAGGACTCCGATATTTCACAAAATATATAAACATATTTTCGATTTCATATTAGACCATGACAATATAATAGCATGCACTCACACGACTCAACCACGACCTATATTATTCGTAAAAGTAAACACGACACAAACAAAACTCTACACATAATTTACCCTTTTAACTCACACGACAAAACCATTTTGGACAGTCCCAAATAACGACACAGAAAAGTGGCAACAAAACAAAACAACCACATGTCTAAACCATTTTTGTTTCAATTCGTGAACACATTAATTTACCACTTTAAACTACTCAAAATATCCACAACAAGCACCCCATTCGAGACACATCCATTCTTTTACAAAATATTTCATACGCATACACATGCATGAAAACCAATACTATGTTTGTCACATAAATCACAGACCAATACATTAAATACGCCCCACAAGTATTAAATAAAATCACCTATACTTGGCCCCTTCATTCACGTATAACCATGCATAGCCTACTATCATTCTTTAAGTTTTGTTACCAGTTTTATACCGTATACATGACAACATTTTCGAACGTTTCAAAACAGAATAGGGTCGACACAAGGATGATGCATAAGCTGGCGTATAACATGTATTAGCAACTCATAGTGAGTTAACGAGGCAACCAGAAGGTGAACAAAATATGCATTAGGCCCATTTCATAGCATGTTATTTAATTTTGTTAGCCCTCACATATATCGAATATAAAACAGAAACAAAACCAAAAGGAAACTCATGGGTGGACCTGACTTAGAAACGAGAATGTAGGGTAGAAAATAGGGCTCGAATAATCTTCACGACTCCAACGTCATACCCTCACTGAACACCAAAAACTTTCTCTTCGTCTCTTCTCTAGATCGGATTCAGAACAGATCGAAGAGAACAACGAATACAACCCACGAGCCAATACTCACACGATCACTACTATCGCGACTACCACGAGGCTGCGCTACTACACAAAGCATTTATTAGAACGAACAATTTAAAACGGTTGTTACCTTTAACCGCTTTAAATAATTAAAAAGCATCATTTAAAACGGTTATATAACAAAGCGCTGTAAATAATGAATAATAAACGTTCCAAAAAATTTCCTTTATCTTTGTTTCAAAAAATTTCACCTCAAAGAAGCGGGAATTTTCCCTCTCATTTTCTTTTTTCATCATTCACTTTATCTTTTCATACATTTCTCTATATAATCAAACTCTGCACTTTTTCTTCATTTTGTATTCTCTCTCTTTCTTTATACCTAAAATAAATCTAATCGTTTTCATAATTTTTTTTGCAGATCTTGAAGAACACATTTCATTTTGTATTCCCTCTCTTTCCTTATACCTAAAACAGCAATCTAAATCTAATCATTTTCATAATTTTTTTTTTTCAGATCTTGAAGCACACATCTTTCATTCCGTGAATACACTCAATTTTTAATATGTGTTCATCATTTATTTATATAGAAGGTACTCTTGAGTTATGAAGGGTTTTCCTTTTATTTTATGCTTGTAGATTTCTTTATTTTGTTTCATGTGCTGTTGATTTGTATTTTTAGGTATGTTTATTATAGTCTTATTTTGACTTTTCTCTAATGTAGGATGTTTGATACACTCCATACACAATTCAGATTTGAGGTAATAAATCTTCTCCTAGTGTCCACCAATGTTGTCATGTTGACCACATAAATCTGCACCCACTAAGAGATAAACAAAAGATTAAAAACCATGTATGCACCAATTACTTTCGAGGGCAAAATTCTCAAATTCATAAGTATCAATGACCATTGACCAACAACAATAACACCTATAAAGAATTGTATTGTGAACGCCTTAAAAAGTACGCAATCAAACTCTTGCAAGATATATTTTTTTTTTAGTTTTTGACACCCTTTTAAAACGGTTCTTTATGAACGTAATAAAAAAATGCGATTATATAGAACGGTTGAAAACCGTTGTAAAAAAACAACCTATTATTTATTACGCTCTATTATAGAACGGTTCAAAACCGCTTCAAAAAATGCAAAATACCCGTTCTAAAATATGGTTTGTGTACTAGTGCTGGTACACCAACCGATTACTACCTTGTTATTACCTTCGTACTATAGGGGATAAGGGAATGAAGGAGATATGGGGTGAATGAAGGAGATATGGGGTGTGATAGGAGCAGTGAATGAAGGAGATATGGGGTGAAGTGGCCGAGTATATAGGGGATAAGGGAAGACTATTATTTCCCTTCAAAACTTTCAAATGCTATTTATTATACTTTTGATAATGTTGTGTACACTTAAAAAAAATAATTTTTTTGCCTGCTCATGACCTTTCAAACATGTAATATACCTTCGCCAAAATATTTGAGTCGCATTTGTTAGTACTTAGGAATTAGAAGTATCTCATTTCGTAGTCATACTTATAGCGTAAGTATTTAACTCAAACAACGTTCAAAGACCTTAGGAAATATATATATATATTCCGCCGAATTTCTTATATAAAGTTCAAATTCTAGGTTAAATTCGTATCAAATGTTCAAATGATATTTCAGATTTTGAGGTCGTTACAAAGGGTAAGCATGATCAGGATTCTGATTCTTCAGATGACGAAGGTAATGTCTACTTTGGAGAAGCCTTAGTGGTTGTCGGGAATGATGAGATGGCTGAATTGGCAATGGGTTCAGGTGGTTCTTATCATATTACACCTAGGAGGGACTTCTTGTATGACTTCAAGGATGATGGTGGTTGGGTTCAGTTAGGTGATAATAGGACCTCCACTATCGGAGATACAGGAAAAGTAGAGATACAGTTTCATGATTGTTCAAGCTTTATACGGGAAGATCAGGGTTAAGAAGAAGCTTGATTTCATTGGGTACTCTTAAAAAAGAGGGTTATACTGTGAAGATGCAGATGGGTAGAGTCAAGGTGATCAAAGGTTGTCGGGTTATGATGACTGGGATCAGGAAAGAGAACTGTGTGTATATTCTTGAAGCAAAAGTGACGACTTTTGGTGTACAAAAGCATGGAGGTTCAAAACAAGTTGGATTCAAGCAACTTGGTCATAAACAAGTTGGGTTCAAGCAACTTGGTCATAAACAAGTTGGGTTCAAACAACTGGTTCATAAACAAGTTGGGGTCTAACAACTTGGTCCTGGTGTTAAAACAGGAGTCCACGGAGTACAGGTTGATGAACATGTTTGGTTTGAGGTGGAACTGCAGGGAGCTCAAGGAAATCATGAATCTGAGGTTATTCGGGATAGTAACGATGATGCTTCAAAGAAAGTTGGAGTTTAAAAAACTTGAAGAAAATACAAACACAGACTGCTTAGTAAAGGAGCAACAAAAGATACACCTTGGTATAAAGATGGGGGCGGACATTACGGTAACCGAAGTACCTGGTCAAGAGGGTGCAGATGGTAATGCTGCTGAAAAGAAGAAAGTAAAGGAGTCTACAGAAGCTAATCTTGTAAAATTACTAAAGTACAATGCTTGGTCGACAAGGTGGTCCCCGGTCGGAGGTTCCGGCACGAGGAAAACTTGCTGAGTATCGGTTACGTTTAAGTGTTACTCCTAAGGTGGAAATTGTTATATATTAGTAGTAAACTTAAACATAGATTAGGGGCTTCTGTGTAATTTGTAATTAGATTAGGTGTTAGACATAAACTAGGATTAGGTAGCTTGGAGTGCAAGGCAAGCTAAGGTTTCTACGCCGCATCTATACTACTTATAAAGAGAAAAGGGTCAAGTGGAAAAGTGAAATCCTTAATTTTTGGTCAATGCCCATAATGCCCTTGTACCATATTTTGGAAAGTATTGCTATATTGAAAAGAGTATAAAAGGAATTGCTATGGCTGTAAACTATATAGGCGTTTAGACAATGCACCATATTTTAGAAAGTATTGCTATATTGAATGATATGGCTGTAAACTACTATATTGAATGTTATTGCAGGCATTTATTAAAGTATTACTAGGAAAGTATTGCTATACGAAATGCTATGGCTGATTTCTTCAATCTTCAAGGCGGGAAGTTTAATTTTTAGATGAAGTTCAAACATATGAAAATATATATGGCAAGGGTTTCCATTGCCAATATAAACAACCCCCAAACATTCATTTCATATTGATATATACTTTTGTTACAGGAAGAAAGAAAAGAAGAAATCGAAATGAACAATCAAAAATATGTTGATGATCTTGAGGTTGGTTTCTCTTATATAATGTGTCGAGTATCTATATGTACGTACTCATATACTTTTGTTCTAAAATCTCCTTTTATTGTTTTGTTAACAGTTTCATCCCCTTCCTAACCCTGCTCCACATCGTAACCTTTTTTCAACTCTAACATGATCAATTAGAATTGGGATGATGTCATTGTCTGTTGATATAAATAATGCTTAAAAACATTATTAATATTTCTCAATAACTCTACGTTTTGATAATCACAAAATGTAAGCTAAATTAAGTCAAGATTATGATGTAAACAAGTATTTAGTGACAAACATTTATCTCTACAACTAATATCACTTAAGGTATGTATAAACTAAGCATCTTATCCATTACATGATCAAAAGAAGCATTTTCTTAACACAAAACATTTTAAAAAATGACATTAACATTTTATATATTTTAGTAAATCATTCTTGGTATTGTTTTATTAAACCACAAAGATATGATTTCAAATTTTCAATCAAAAAGGGCAAAATCTCTCCAGAAAAACCTTCCCCACAAAAAGACAAACAAACCCAACGTTCGGAGAGGGCGGCCACTTAATTCTTGGGCAGCCCCCTTAATGATTAAGGGGACCGGCACGCTGTAGAACTATTTTTATGCCATATAAATACTGGTTCATTTCACAAATTTACCTCACCTTTTTGCACTCAAAACTTTTTGATCTCATATCCATTTCTATCCCAAAAACCTTTGATCATATAATCATAACTCTTTGTTTCTAAGTGATCCAAAGCTTCCTCCATACAAGTGCAAAAAGAAGAACACTCCTTCAACATCCATACAATTGTAGTAGTGTTGTGATTAGTTAGTATCATCTTGTAGTAGTGCTAGATATTTGTAAAGTGTAGTGTGATTTAGTTGATTGTAGATATTAGGTGTGTTGTAAAGTAGTGTAGAAGTTGTGAATTAGTTATGCATAGAAGAAGGTGTGAAGTAGACGAGAAGAAGAAGTTGTGGAGCTATCGTGAAGTAGTTGTGAAGTTGTGAAGTAGTGAAGAAGTTGTGAGATTAGTTCTAGCTATGATTAGAACTCGACATTTAGCTTAGTGTCGTTAATCGGTGTAAGACAAGGTGTGTAAGGTTTTTCCGCCATAAGAAGTTTGTTGACATAGAGAAGAAAACTCTCGAGTGTCGTACTCGGGGATTGGAGTAGGGCAAGGAAGGTGTCCTTGTAGCTGAACCACTATAAATTCGCGTGTTGTGGTTTGATCTTTTTTATCTCTATCTTTATTTCATTTCATTACAATACTTTTATTATTAGATTATACTTGTTTAGACTTGCTCACACTTGTTGACATTTGAATTCACGTAAGATCGAATCAAAGTTTTAAAAAGAGAGTAAAACTATTCAACCCCCTTCTAGTTTTTCACATTTTCATATCGAGTAATGACGAAGATGACGAAGAAAAACAAATCCCAACGCCAACCGTTGAGATACGAGTAGTCGTGGTTGGTCGGAAAAGAGTTTATAGTCTCATTGATGAAAGTGAGAGTGATGAAGAATAAAATTTATGTTCTTTGCTTTTTGTTAAACCAACTTGTTTAAAACGGTTTACAAACTATGTCTTCGTTTCCTTAGTTTATTGTCCTATCAAAATTAATGAATTACTCTTGTGTTGCTCTTTGTTTAGATAAGACTATCAAACTAGCTGCATTCATTTTCTACCAAAACGTTCTTTCCTACATTGCATGGCCTCTCTATTCGAGTAATATTCGGAACACATTTAACCATTATTTTGATAAGTATATCGGTTGGTTTCGAGTCAAGTCAAGTCGTGGTATTCTGAGTGATTTCTTTCTGAATTGATTATTATCATTCATTATCAATCACTATCAATGATTGAACTTCTATTTAAAAGATAAAAAAAGTATTACATGATTTTGGTGATCTTATGCAATTGGTAATAAAAGTATTACAAGATAATACAAGCCTTAGGTAAATTATTCGAACCTAGACTTATTTGGGTGATCTTTTGCAATTGACAACCAGCCATTCATTGTCTACCATCCTTAATCATAAAGAGTTGAAGATAGCAACATCATACATCACATTCTATGCGTACAATATTATAGTATTACACGATTGGCATAACGTAACTAATTTATTTCAAACTTCACTAATTGAGGCAAACATTTATCCTTGAAGAAAACACAAGTTATATTAGTATGCAAATAAATAAATATTATTAATATGAAAATATATTAGAACCAAAATTTGCTTTATATCGAAACTGATTTACCACTATCCTAATTTCATGAAAAATGAAAAAACATGGTCAAACTAATAAAAAAATAGATCAAGAACTCTTGGTCATTTAAAAACTTGCTTTAACGATATATAAAAAAGTTTATGATATAAAAAATTTAATATTTATATTATACTATACGTAAGGCTATTGCACCATGTCGTCTACCAAGAAGTTTTACACGACGACTAACCTGCATTGTTAGTTTGTATCTCATAATTGATGTAATGTTTTCTTTTTCGGTCTCAGTAAATATTTCTATATGTCGTTTGATATATGCTAAGAATTTTTTCTAGATTTGAATTATCACATATAACAACCATTTACAATTACATTTTGATCTTTTCACGTTCTATTTTGAATGTTATACGAAACACTGATCACAGTATCACATATCGTTAATTGTCTACCGCTAGGAACCGCTGCCGATAGGCGCGGGTACTTGTTTAGTCTCTATAAATAGAGATGAGGGGATGCTAGTTATACATTCTTCTTCCTCGTTGTAATAGCTTTATTACGTTTTTAATAAAGGTTTGGTACGAGGGTATATCATGTGCAATATTCTTGTCGGTTCTTTGTAGTATATCTTGAATCTCGTTTTTGCTACTTGTGCTCGATACAACTCATGATCTAGCGTTCCGCGATCGAACTTCGGGTATTCACACATTCTTTTCGGAGGATCAATCAGCCCAAACTCTTCTTTCTCTAAATCAAACCATAGTACCGGTCTTCCACCATCTTGGGTTTGCACGTCAATATGACTAACCAACCCATGTAAACAACCATTAGCAAATACAGCTCCCTCCGTTTTCGGATAAGGCGGGACTTTGGGTATTTCTCACCATGAGTTTGTGCCAAATACATGCACCATTGTGCATAGATTTTTCCTCACCACATCATCTATACTCCTTTATAAAGCATTTAGGACATTCTAAATAAAGAAATCTTAAATTCTTAAGACCAAAAACATTTCTTATTAAAGAAAGCCATAAAAACTTAAATGTAATTTACTCAAAACTTATAACCTGTCATATTAATGAAATAAATGTGATTTTTAAAGAGAAAAAAAAAATGTCACCATATTAATACTTGTAACCGCTAAAAGTTAGTTATTATCAATAATGATTATTAAAAACGTGTAATCGCATCTAACATATAAATCTACAATCATTTCATATCTCTCTCAGACGTCTATTTAGAGATCAAATAGTTTGAATTGTTATGGGTTATAGTTGTTTTAATTAAAAATTATCATTCTTTCAAAAAGTTATTGTTAGAAATAAATAATGTATAAATGAACAACATTTACTCACCATGAAATTTAATCACAGGGTACCCGCCACCGCATTGCGCGGGTACCCTTCTAGTGGTTATATGGTGGTGCATAAGCTTTAAGCAAAACACACACCATCTTCAAAGTGTTGGTCGAAGAATCAAACCCAAGCCCACATGATCCTCGGAGCATGGAACTATCAAAAAGCATAGGAAGAGGTGGAAGCTCGTAACATTCTTTCCTTAGAGGATGCACCACAACCAAAGAGGTTACTACTTTACCGTCGTCTTGAGACAAACAGATCAGCCCATTGCAAGAACCTTGGGCTCAAATCATGACTCTAGATAATTTAGAGAGCAGCGTCTTGCGCAAACTCCAAAAATGGACCCTCTTTCGCTTCCATGACATAATTATGGCTTGCTCCAGTTTGTTTATATTCAATGATATGGAAACACAGGCCGAAGGTGTGGATGGTATAGGATGGGTGTGGGTTCTTCTATGCCTCGTTCATTGTGAATGATCACAAGGTAACGATCATTAATGTAGTTGCACCATACTTTCGAAAAACACCGGGAACGTGCCAAACATTTAGCTGGTACTCTTGAAAAGATATCAAACATGATGTTTGAAGTTAATATAACCATGATCGATATGTTTGAATAAAAGGTTATGATTATGGTGGTGATATATTTATTTATACCGAAAGATGACAAATCAATTTATCTTAAAAATAGTCAAGGGAAAATAAATTAGGAAACCAGGATGGTAGTAAATAAAAGAACATATATAGATTGGCTCGTAAATTAGAGAATTCGTTAACAAAATAAAAAATGAATAATCTACGGCAATAGCGATTAACCTATTATTCTAAATTGGGTAACAAGTGCTAAAAAGGAATTATACCACCATATCTTTAATATATGGCGCTTCACTCTTTTCCATAAACCGGCTTCTTACAAACGAGTTAAAGTTACAACTAGGGTTGTTATCGGGTGGGGTGAGTCGGGTTTTGATTTTATTAAAACTTGCCCGCAACCCGACCCATTAAGAAATCGAGTTGTCGGGTTCGGGTTGTATTCGGGCCGGGTGATTCGGGTTATCGGGCGATATTATACTTTCAAAAGTGACAAAACAAAATTGTATGACAGCAAATAGGTTGCACTAAACTCAAGTTTCGGAAGGGTGGAAACTAGTTTAGTCGTTGGATTGTAAACATAATAGGTTGCACTAAACTCAGGTTCTTTTGAAAGTACATGCAGACTATAACACAACATTAAACCATTGGCAGGGCCGTCCCATGGATTTCGGAGGTCCTGGTCAATAAGAAACAATAGGCCCCTTGATTATAGCCAAAATAGTCACTCATATCACAATAGCGTCATTTTGTTTAACATCTATTGTCTAGCATATAAAAATGTAATTGTTTTATTTTTTCCATACAAATAAAAGACAAGATAGGACTAGTAGCGGCATACAATGATGCAACTAAATTTGAAATTAACTGAAAAAAAGGCCCTTAACATTAGGCCCTAAACATTATTGTGTTGATAAACTTTGAAGTTGCAGTGGAAAAGGGTCTCATATATTGGTTATTGTGACTGACTTTTAAACTTCGGCTAAAAAAAGGCTTATTGGAGCTATTATATATTAATGGACCGCAAAAAATGGTGCCCTCCAAAATATTAGGCCCTGGGCGATGGCCCATCCTGCCCTTGTCCAACACCGACTTTGACAATTGGACAAATGCAAAATAACTATACTTTAATTCCATATATTCGCATGGAAATCAAGTGTTTTAAAAGGAGGTGTTTTAGTATAATCAAACGGAATGAAATCATACTCAAAAGGAGTACAAAACAGTAGAATTATTATTAATTCGTTGAAGAAACAAACCGCCGGAGGCTCATCTATGGTTCATTACTTATTGTTTAATATTCATCTCCATTTTAACGAGTTATTGTTACAGAAATGATCAAAGAAATGGAGGAAGAAAATAAGGAAATTTGCTACACCCACATAAAAGTATCCGCAAAAACAATACATTCGGTGATGTGTCAGCGGGTGATTTGTTTTTGTGGGATGTGGATACCACAAAAACCAATCACCCACTGACACCTCAACGAGTACATTGTTTTTTTTTTTTTTGGATATTTTTATATGGGTGTATCATTGCTCGAAAATGAGAATGAAAGTTAACACTTGTATACAAGAATTTTTTCAACTAACTAATTATCAGTTACTCTAGTAACTGATTGTGTTTGAGAAGATCTGTTCCTGACAAGAGACGTAATAGTTTTTTAAATCACAAATTTGCCAAACCTTTAACTAGTTTCCGGATTATCAGTAATAACTAAAAAATCAAAAAATGATTGTCGGGTCTTATCGGGTTGACCCGATAACCCGATAGCATTATTTATTCAACCCTAACCCTACCCGATATCACTATCGGTTCATCGGGTTCGGGTCAACACAACCTGACAGGATTTTTTAACCCGACTTGCCCGACCCGATAAGCCTTATCGGGGTTCGGGTCGGGTCAACCCGACCCCACTAACAATCCTAGTTACAACAACAACAAACATGTTAGCAAGAGAAGTGTTGATCATCAGTGGAATCAAAGAGAGATCACAATGATCGTCCCTTAGGGAGATGGTTAGAAATAGAAGTGACGATGATTTATATGTTATTGAGTCTTGTAATAATGTTGTAATAATCTAGTATTCTAGTTAAGGGTAAACGGGATTGGCTTATTCTAATACTGTATAAGGTTATGTCTAGTTTATCAGAAAAGCCCAAGCCCGGCCCATCTCTCTTGTCATAATTATAAAAGACACCTTATTCTTCATTTGTAAGGTGTGCTTGAAGGTGTATGTGTGTGCATGTGTTTTTCATAAGATAATAAAAGTTCTCTTTCTCTTCATCTCTCTACTATACCATTCGACATACATATTGTCCATCAAGTCACCATACGAGCTGAATATATAGAGTGATAGAGTTGATATATCTTAGGTCCTACAAGTGGTATCAATCGCCTAACAATGATTTAGGAGTAGTTTGTGCTTGGTTTTGAAAGTTTATGGTCTTATTATTGGCTTTCTTTGATTCTCACCTATTGACTATTGCCTTAACAAATGACAATATTGCCTTAACACGAATGGCAATATTGACTAATGTTTGGTGTTCGCCCATCTTGTAAGTGAGCATCCCAACCCAACCATTTTTTATTTTTACCCCGCCTGCCACCCATGTTTGTGCGGTTCTTTCTGTGTTTTGGCAAGAAGCGAAGAAGGATAGTTTGTGATCTTTCTCGCTATTAGGTATCAATTCAAGAAGCAATGTCCAACCCAAATCGACCCAATCACCCATTAATAGGTCAAAACTACCGCCTATACTTTTGATATACATTATTTGTAGATATATGAGATAATGAAACATTAAACTTGAAATCGACTTCTTGAAACACTATTAGACTGTAGCTAATCGTTTAAGTTTTAGTTCATGTTACTCTTGTTGCACCCCTTCAATGTTTATGGTTTCTATGAACACCGTGTAACCAAGGCACACATGAGCCTTTTCTGGCTATGGACATCTAGGTGTCTGAATGAGAACTATTCTTCCTGGTACTTGTTTGCATCTTTTTGTTTTGGTTATCATCAACCTTTAATTACTGTGATATTTCTACATGCATTCAGACACATTATCTATTAGTAAAATATCAAAAAGAAAATAGATTATAGGTTAGCCCGTTAATATTGACAACATTAACCCAAGTATCAGTTGCATATTTTCATATCATTTCTTACTAAGTAAAATACAGAAACCAAAGTCAAGTACCCAATCACTTTCGAACTAAATAATTAGTACTCAATCACTTTCTATCGTAAACATATTAGCAACCCAGCACATTCACACATAAAAAGTTCCATTTTATGTTAAAACAGGAGAGCAAGCTCTGCAAGTACACTGTAAGATATAGATCAGCATACCTATCTTAGAATAATTTATGCACATCTTCTTAGTTAAATGTCACTATAAAACCAAGGATTGTAGATGCTAATGATATCCATGTGACATTTTAAGCATTATTACTAAGTTCAATTGCCTAGAACTTGCTGCACTCTCATACACTCAACTGAAACCTATAAAAATATACAATACATTTACTGAATACGTAATAATTAGTTATAACGGTCTCAAGATAAGATCATGGATATCAGTATATATATAAAAAAGATCGATAACAAAGATATACATATATACATTCAATATTGGATTCAAGACCTGAAAGTCTATTAACAAACCTAACAGACGCAAATTTGTTACACAAACAAGAGAAAATTAAATAAAATTTATCAAAACCGTACAGAATAGATTATTTTCTAAGGAAGTTTAATTTTTATTCATTACACAGAACTAAACAATGAAGTTTGGGTTATGCAAAAGCATGGGGAATCTTGGGATAACACCAAACTCATGTTTAGACGACGGCACAAAAGCATCTGTCTATCAATTTCATCAAGCTCGTCATCAAATGACTTTTCTTGTATCTTCTGCTTCTCTATTTTCTCTATAAATACTTTTGACTGATCTTCAAGTTCCTCCTGTTTGTCCTTTGTATGAGGAAGTTCTTGAGTCTATATGGTCCTTTAAATATAAAAGGACCATCAAAAGCATTATCGCCTAACACCACCAATCCCACCAATTAATAGGAAGCGTTTTCTCATTCCTCCACTCCCACCAATCACCTAACATAGATCTACAAAATAAAAAAGGTTGTTCATCTGTGTTAGATCTGCGATCCAGAATAAGTTAATAAATACCATGCATGAACACTCGTCATTTAAAAGAATCACAGTTACCTTGTCAGGATTATATTATTCGAAATACTATGAACAATGATGCATCCTTTTTCAGTCACCTGCATTGGGGTAAAGATTCTAAGTTAGCATGACATGATCAAAAATTGAAAAGACTAGACTAAAAATCTGAGGATTAAGAAAAGATCGACTCACATATGATTCAGGAGGCCTTGTTTCTTCGAACAGATAAAATGAAACTGTTGCCATTAGGGTTTGCTATGACTTGTGCGGCGCCTATTGGACAAAAAGCCTGACATGACAACCTAGAATGCAAGGATTTTATAACTGTGTGATTAGGTTAAATGTCTATAGTTTAGCCCTTCTTCTTTCCATCTTTCCAAATCTAACCCTTTTCCTTGTTTGTTATGTTTATTTTAGAACTCGATTCTACTTCAAAGATATATATTTAGAAGGGAATTTTGCCAAAAATCTAATTTCTAATTTAGAGGAAAGAGTTCTATGACTTTTGTCCCTCAACAAATTGTACTGGCAGAAAATAAGGTACATGATATATATGTTGGATTCTTTGGCCGTTATGCCTTTCGTTGCGGCTCTCGTGTATATTATATTTATTTTTTTGATAATAACAACAAAACGCGGCAAAAAAAGCCTATGATCGAAATGATAAATCGAGTATTGTTACTTAGAGATAGGATGAAGGATTTATAAGATTTTAGAGTGTTTAATGTTGGGCTTTAATAGTTTAATGTGTGGGTGGGAGCAATTTGAGTTTTGGGTGGGTGCATTTAAAAAATAATAATAAAAAAAAAAAAAAAAAAAAAAAAAAAAAAAAACTCAAAATCGAAGAATAAAATACACTAAAATCTCATGTTGAATTGGTCTGGCCATGGAGGGCATCTTAACCATGCATCCGCCCCTCAGCGTGCTTTCTTAGTAAGTTTTTTCAGAATATTTACACGTAAACTAAGAACAAAAGTTATCCTCTCCGTTTACTTTATATAGACGATATACTATATATAATTATAAGCAAGTAGGTTAACTTAGAAACATTGAAGCGAGTGTCTGCATTAGAAATGGTGTAGCCATTATTTGAGTTGAGTTGTCTACAATATGCCATAAATCAACAATAGACGTATAGAGATAGTGACATGAATACAAACAGCAAAGTAAATTTCTTGAGGTTTAAAAATAAAAACTGTCAAAAGGATCACACACAAGAACTCGTGGTCAATTTGGTGAAACTGATAGTTGGAGCTTGAGAGGACGTTCCTGAGTATTGCATTGTGAGAGGTGATTCAACGTCACATGTAGGCGATACTGAAGCTAAAATTGTTATACCCATTTCCCGAATACAACTAGAACTCACTCGAGATGATTTGAAAAAGGCTTGTTGTGATAGGTTAGTCTATGAAAGTTACGTTGTAGTCAAACCCGATAGCCAAATTAAGTTTTGTATAATGTAGTTATGGAAAATATCATGTGTCTCATGTATAATAAAATAGACTTAAAGGACTAAACTTGTCATATGGTAAAGGAGTTATAAGTGTGATGTGGCCAATTATGAATGATTGGAATTTAAGGGGCCAATCTTGCCCATTGAACAAACTACTTTATGTGACAAAATAAATATCTTGGGGGTAGAGAATTCTCGAAAATAAGAGAAGAGTTGGGGGTGTTTGTGGGTGACGGTTTTAGAAAGGCAAGGATGGAAGGAGATGAAGCTTGATGGTTGATCAATGAAGTGTTTAAGGTTTCAAAGCAAAGGTTAAGTTCATAGCAACAATTACCCACAAGTAAGTAAACTATATATTGTGTTTATAATGAATATAAGTTTGATTCATAGAGATGATGATGGGTTTTGGTAAAACCCTTGTTGGATAGTCTTAGTTTGATAATGAAATAAGTCTTTTTACGATTTGAGTAGGAATCAATATGGATAATTAAGGTTTTGCAAGTGAGAAAGATAATTATGGAAGATGATGATGATGATGATGATATGGTGGTTAGCTTGGATGATCAAAGTAAATAACTATGATTATTATATGTTAATATGAATGTTCTCATGTTGTGTGTTATTTAATTAGTTTATAGGATTATGTCTTGGATTATTATGTTGAATTAGTAGGACGTATGTTAATGAGTAAGGGACGAGAAATGGATCATGGTTTGGAAGGATTAAAGTATGTTTATGTTGTAATGTGTTTAAAGTTATTATGTTATGTACTATAATTAAGATGTTGTTATGCAAATGGATATGAGATTGGATACTCATGAGTTGAATGATTAAAGATGTTCACGATGCACATATGTGTGGAACTGAAGTATTACTCATGTATTAATCTAGTTGTTTACTAAGCGAAAGCTTACATTTTAGTGTTTCAATGTTTTGTAGGTTATGTGTGTTGGAGATGATATAGTTTGGATTAATGCTTAAGGGTTGGAATAGCGGATCTTGAAGGTAGAAATGCATTTTAGGAGCTTAGTATAGAATACCGAGCTCAAGGTCAAAGTTAAACCCCCGTTGGTCTTTTATTCGTTTGTAAAGTGTAGTCGAGTGTCAAGTGGTGTCCTAGTCAGTTATGGTAAAGCATAGTTAACGGTTAGTTGTATAAATGGTTTTATGTGTTTTTAGTTGAGGATAAAGGGGTGTTTCGTATAAGTGTAACTATGCCCATTTTGGGTTGCAAACGGGTCAAATGGTTATGAAAACGATCTAATATGCCGAGTTAATGATTTCTAGAAAGTCTCGTTAATGTCTCAAAAATTGTTTTTTTCCAGAGCGATTATAGTTCTCTTTGTAAAAATCTGCAGAAGGCATATGACCATATGTGATTTCAGCATATGGGCATATGGATGCCTCAGAGGTTTTGTATAAGGGTATAAGACCATCATATGGACATATGGTTGCCCTAGAAAGTTTGGAAAGGGCATATGGGTTGAATATGGCCATATGATATTTTTAGCGTATGGCCATATGCTTGTGTCATAATATAAATGAGATATTTTCTTGTTTTTATCAAATTTCCAAATTTTGTATCTTTTGATTCGTAAGTTGTCACGAGTTGTGCCACCTGTTGTTTTAAAGATAATGAAGTCTAGTTTCATTTAAAAATGGTTCCAAGGTCTATAAATTTTCGGATTTTAGTCAATGGTCAAAGGAAAAATGGAATGTGCGTTAAAGTCAAGTCGTTTCCACACAAAAAGTTTTAATTTCTGGTCAAACCGGGCACGGGGTGTAAACATGCTAAGGTAACTTTGGACGAGGAGGCTGGGTTTTCATGGAACAATATTGGCGTAGATTCTTCTACAACATTGTTCAGATATAGTATGTATTATAAGTGATCGTTACTACATGAAATATAGTTACATTTTTGATAATGTTAGTAGTGCATTATTACGACAAGGAACCGACATTGAAATTTGTTACATTTTTATGCAGACTACTATAAATATATTTGTTTCGTGAGGTTTAAATAACAAGGGTATTTTTGGTGAAAATAGCGATAACAGGAAGCAGTAGTTGTTTGTTTTGATAAATTGTTTGATAAGAGGAGTGCTAACACATGCAGTTTTTCTTAACATCTTCAATAAATTAACACCTTATTTTCTGCCATGAGTTCGTGCCAAATACATGGACCATCATGCATAGATTCTCCCTCACAAGATCATGCTTCTTTGGGGGAGATTTTTCTTTGACAAAAACACACACCATCTTGAATGTGTCAGTGGAAGAATCAAAACCAAGCCCACATGAGTCACGAAACATAAAACCATCAAAAGTTAATGGAAAGGGTAGAAGCTCAGAACGATGTTTCTTCATAGGATGGATAGCAACCAACGAGTTTATAACTTGGTGATCATCTTGTAATATATAGTGAAGTCCATTGCAATAACCTAGGAGTTGAAATTTGGTTACATTAACTTCTCAAAGCATCTTGTTGTATAGAAACTGAAATTTCGGGGTATTTTTTTGGCTTTAAGACATGATTAGCACTACCGTCTTGTTTAAGTTGATCAATAATGTGGAAACAAATGGTAATTAGTGTTTGTTTTGAACAAGTAGGGTAAATTTCATGGCACAAGATTGGTGTAGCTACATCAATAGGTCGTTTCGTGCGTTCTCGCTCACCATCAATGATGGCAAGATGACGATATTCAATGTATTAATTCCCCGCATTGTTTTAATACAAACTGGAAACTAAGATTATACCCTTTCTATGCCGGAATAAGTGTCCTCACGTTCCTATTTTGTTGAGTTTTTTAAATAACCATTGTACTTCAAAAACATATTTAACGAAATATGTACTTCTAAAACTATTTAACATAATATACATATTTTTTATCATTCAATCGTCAGTTTGAAAACCAATAAAAACAGCTTGCTAGCAAGGGACGTCGTCTTTCCGAATCTGCCCCACTCAATTTATCATGGACTTTCTCAATTTGTTTTGATTACTTTAACCTTTTTTTCTTTATTAAAAGAATTATCCACATGTTAGATTAGCAAATTAAGGGTTAAATTTCAAACATTGTGAAGGCCAAAGTGAACCGAACTGATAAAATTAATAAACATCAAGCGCTTTTCACATAACGAAGCTGTTATTGAATAGGACATCTAATAGTAAAGCTCGACGCGAGTCGATCCCATAGTATATAATATGTTCAATCGGTAACCAACAACGACAAGACAATCGTTGTCAACCACGAACCCGTAACAAGCCCGCCATTACGACGGTGAATGCAATCAGTTCTCATGACAAACCAAGTAAGAAAATAAAACTTAATGTTGTTCATATAAAAGTAACACCGTTCCTTTTATTTGCAAAACATATACGAAACGTCATAAGGAAAAGTCAATCTAACAGGGAATGATTATTAGGTTCCATTGATTTCTTAATGATTATTAGGTTCCATTGATTTCTTGCCCTTAACAATTTTATTATTTGTTTGGGATGATTTATCATCATCGTTAGTCATTTTGAAATAAAAACATTTTAATTTTGTTTAGATGGACAATGGAAGCATGAGTACAAGATGATGGATTTTGAATTTTAAAATTGAAGGAAACACAACAAATACATGTTATATTAAATATGTTTAGAAGTACATTAGTTTCTTAAATATTTTTTGAAAATGCAATAGTCATATAAAAAACTCCTATTTTGTAATGTTTAAAAATAAGTGTCAACTTTATATATCAACCAATTAAAAATAAAGTAATTTGGTGGCTAGAATTGATATTTGATTAATGAAAAGTATAATTTACGAGATAGTTAGTTGTCGTTTAGAAAAAAATTATTTACTAAATCCAACACGGATTCTAGTAGTTAAACCAAGACATTTACTCAACTTTATAAGATAACCCAATGATTCATTTGAAAACAATAGGCTAACTAAAATTTCATTCTTTTTTTATTAACTTAACTGATAGACTCAAACACTAGCTAATCTAATCGTGGTTGGTAAAGTTTGGAAACAAATAGCAGAGTTCAATTATTTTTAATATAATACCAAAGTGTAAAGCATGCACACCTTAAGGGAAAGCATTTAAGCTAGCAACCACGAGATCCAAGACTGATACTTCAAGAGCCAGGCTACTAAAAACAACGTTTAGAAGTGGCTGATAACTCGAGCAGTAAAGCTACGTCATCTTTGTTTCTATCTGAGTCTACACACCTTTGTCAGAAGGGAACCTTGTTCATGTGATCCTATGTTAATGCTTGTAATGCTTAAAGACAATTTACTTATGTTTTTATTAATGTTTATTATGTATGTGTCAAAAAGTGTCAAAAGGCACATGTAATGTTTGGTTAATTCGTTAAACCAAACAGTCCTTGTTAGTTAGTTATAAGAAATGATAGTTATTATGGTTGTTAGTTACAAACAGTTACTTGTGAAAAGACACAATGGTTGACATTGTAAAATTGTGTCCATTCACCAAGTATATATAGATTAGGATCGAGTCAATTAATATAAGTCCTTTTTTTACTTTTACTTCTACATTGTTTATTTCTATTTTGTCTCACAACTAAACACAGTTACACAAACGTATCATGGTTAACAAAAATTACTTGATTGAAAACAACATGCTTCAAACAAAACCTGTGACAAAGTTTCAACAGTGGTATCAGAGCCCACGTTCTGATCCTTGGGGGAAGCAGTTACAAAGAAATACCATATACACCCAAAAGAAACATTATTTACAAAGACAAACAATCCCAAACACCCCACAGTGGCCCAAACACAAAAAATACATATCCCCTAAGGGAAAGTAGTTACTCAAAAAGAAAGTAGAGGAAGTTGTCTCATACAATTCCCTGAAAAACAACAAAACCACCAGTGGGAAGCAATTACAAGCAAATAGGAGTAACCAGTTGATTGTCTAGAAAAATGAGGCGTGCACTTTGTTATGTTTGTAAGAAAAGAGGGCATGTGTATTGGCCGTGTGTGAATAAGGAAAAAGAAGTTATTTTAGAAGGCAAGGAACCAAGTGCTATGAATCCTACAACAACAATGATACCAAAAGTTCATGAAGCCTTCAAGTCTGAACCAGAATGTGTTCATGTTACAACGGATTTTATGGTAGAAGGCTTGGATAAAAGGAACTAGGATGATATATGGTACGTTAGCAGTGATTATAAGAGACACATGAGTCCCGTGAAGCATTTGTTCAAAAGAATGATACAAAGATTCAAGGTCGAAGGGACACAAGAAAAAGAAAAAATGTTTATTGTTTCTTATGGAGTATGAGACGTGTTTGTGGAGACAAATAAAGGAAGATTGTTAGTATCTAATGTACTTTTCACACTAGAAATTACGTTAAGTGTTCTCAGTTTAGATCAATTAGAAGAGCAGGGATACATGGTGAGTTATGAGGGCAACAAATGCAGGGTGAAATACATGTTTGATAACATAGAAGAAGAAGCATTTGAACAAGAAAACACCATAGAAGATGAAGATGAGAAAAGCATCAGAGAAAGCCATAACAGATTCTTAGATGGCTGTTTTAGGTCTTTGGATATAAATGAAGAGTGCTCTTTGATCATGGGTATGGAAGAATTAAAGATGAACAAGGAGGATGAACAAGATTATGTAGACAGTGATTATTTAAGTATGAATGGGATACTATACTTCATGAAGGTAAATACTTTCCAAAGGTTTAATGCATTCTTAGATTTGATAAAGATAGATAAACTAGTTTATGGGAATTGGGAAGTATTGAAAGGCAAATGCATTGAAATGATTGAATGGTTCTATGTGGTATACTTAAAACAAGAAGTGCTAGGAGAATTACCACCAATTATAGGAGTAATTAGGATAGATTTGTTGGGTCTGTATAGGTTTGTAGATGCATGGGGTGGGTACATGGAAGTAACATTCAATGACAAATGGAACCAAGTTGCAAGTTTACTAGGATTGGCATATGAACATCAAGAGACAGTCAAGGAAGTGTATAACGAATACATTGGCATGGTGAAAGTGTACTATGAAGAAGCAAAAAGATCAATGCATGGAAAACTAGAAAGTGTGGCAGAAAATGGCAGAGGTACTGCAGACATTGAATGACCACAGGTTATTGTAAAGAAGGATGCTGAAGTACAAGAGATGCTGGATGAAACTCCAAAGAAAAAGGAGCAAGACTGAGAAGGATGATGTAACCATGGAAGATGTCAGAAGTGGAAGCAATTATGAACCAACAACTGAAGGAAATGAAGAAAGCACAAGCAGCAGTGATGACTTTATCATCATCACATGAAGATGGAACCAGGAAGGACATGGAAGTTGGCATTAAAGCATTAGGAGGGAGATGTGATGCTATGTTAATGCTTGTAATGCTTTAAGACAATTTACTTATGTTTTTATTAATGTTTATTAAGTATGGGTCAAAAAAGGTCAAAAGGCACATGTAATGTTTGGTTAATTCGTTAAACCAAACAGGCCTTATTAGTTACTTATAAAAAATGACAGTTATTATGGTTGTTAGTTACAAATGGTTACTTGTGAAAAGACACAATGGTTGACATCATAAAGTTGTGTCGATTCACCAAGTATATATAGATTAGGATCGAGTCAATTAATATAAGTCATTTTTTACTTTTACTTCTACATTGTTTATTTCTATTTTGTCTCACAACTAAACACAGTTACACAAATGTATCATGGTTAACACAAATTACTTGATTGAAAACAACATGCTTCAAACAAAACCTGTGACAAAGTTTCAACAATTCACAACAAACAGGCCACAAACACAAGTGAAAACTTTTAACATTACTTTTTAGTGCAAATGCTAGATGTCTCAGGAGTCTTCCAAATGGGTTCATGCAACCCCCCTTACCTAAAGTGACCCGTTTGAGATAATTCAATTTAGTAAAAAGCAACATTGCAGTTTTTCATTGGTTTACGGACAAGGTTTTCTTGAAACAAATGCTTACATGAAAATCAAAGATGCTTCCCCTATTCAGTTTGACTGTTCTATGGGTTAGTCGAGTTTGCATTCAGTAGCGGGTGGACAACTCTAACTATAATTAAGTCGTTCTTTGATTGTACTATCTTTCATACGGTAAATTGGTATTATTGCAAAAGTATATTATGCTATTTTAAGTTTGAAATAAAATATATTGTTGAGTATCTTCTCAAGCTTACCGACACCTGTTGCTTTCATCATTTCAAACTTAAATCCTCCTAATTGCGTCCTTTTAAGATTCGATGGACAATCATTAAGTTCATAGGCTTGTCCACATCGCTTTTTATGAAGGGTATGGAATGCATTATTAAATAGGTGGAAGAGAGGTATGAAAACTAGTCACCGTGAGCTTGAATTCAGGTTGAAGAGAGGTATAAAAATATATCAACATAGAAGGTATAGAATGCAATAACAAATCAGGAAAGTGTTACTTTCTATAGTGCCCAAAATCTTTGCTAAAAGGCCATATGTCAATTTTCAATGACATATATTATTGAAATTGTGATAAGGAGTAATATAGAAGGAATATTGAATTCTTGGCTAAGGCGTTCGTTCCCTTACTAATTTATACAGTAAAATGGGAATTATGTTTCTTTGATGCTAATTGACAACACATGTTATGACTACACATTTATGAACTATCAGGATTCTACGATCAACATGTGTTGTAAATTCTGTTTCTGCATAAATTGTTGCCCAACCAAAAAGTGAAATCAGGTTTTTGTCTAAATTCCCTTAACAAAATAGAATTTTCATTAACGTATGAGAAATAAACTTATGAATCCAGTTTGCTAGTCCGTGCTTGTTATGATTTTATTCTTCATATTAGCTTATAAATAAGTCTAGGGGTTAGAGTGTTAAGCTTAAACTTATCTTAGTCAAGTAGGAGTCGGTTTGGTTGGCTTGTGCCCCAAGCCCAACCCGTGTCCTTGTAACAGCCCACTATGATTCCATGTTGGAGTCGGTTTTACCTTCCCCTTTATCTCTATAAAAGGAGGTGAGGGGGAAGGGTTTGTACGTCATTCTTTCAATACTAATCAAAGGTTCGATTAGGGTTACTTACTTGTGCATCGTTCTTTACTTTCTGTCGATATAAGCTATGAGTGTGTCGACTTCGAGATCAAAGTAATCCGCTCTAGTAATCAGGTTGTAGGTTGTCGATTACTACAAGTGGTATCAGAGCTCGGTTCGCGGGGTTCACTGGTTATCTAGGATCAATCGAGAAGGGTTCTTCTTTGGTGTTCGGTTTCTGGAAGGAGCATAACGGTGTGTTTCTGTTTGGGCTACCAGGTATAATTGACAACAAAGGTGCTTGTTGTTCAGGTTCTTGATCGACAAGGAGCAGCAGATTGTATTATGTTTAGATCGAGAAAGATGTTTTTTGGATATGTTTTTTTGTTGGCGGCGTCTAAAGAAGAAGAAAACTGAAACAGTAACAAGTGGTTGGTTTTTTTATTTATTTAAAAAGTCAACTTTCAAATTATTTATAATAATAATATCTAATACTTGGTATAGAGTTTAGTATATTATTATTATTGAATAATAATAGTTAGGTATATTATTATTATTATTCGATAAAGGGTTAAATAATTTGAAGGGTATTGCACAAAGGGACTTTGTTGGTTTGTGATTGTGAGGTTTTTTCACAAGGTTTAGCAAATTAATAAAGGGATTAAAGAATGACGGGAGCCAAGTTTGAGATCGAGAAATTCGATGGAACTGGTGATTTCGGGTTATAGAGAGTCAAGATGCGTGCTTTATTAATCCAACATGGATGTGAAGCGGAGGTTTTACCCGCGAATATGGATGCTACAGCAAAAGCTGAGCTAAACAAGAAAGCTCATAGTGCCATGATTTTGTGTTTAGGTAACAAGGTTCTGAGAGAAGTTACCGGGGAGACGACTGCAGCGGGGGTTTGGACGAAGCTCGAAACTTTGTACATGACAAAGTCCTTGGCCAATAAGTTGTACCTGAAGAATAAGTTGTATACATTCTACATGCCGGATGGACGTACGATTTCCGAGCATTGTAGATGAGTTCAACAAAATTGTTCTAGATTTAGCAAATATTGAGGTAAAATTCGAGGATGAAGATCTTGCTTTATTATTACTCACTTCTTTACCAGCATCATACGAACACTTTGTGGATACCTTGCTTTATGGACGGGAAGCTTTGACTTTGGAGGATGTGATGGCCACACTGAATTCAAAGGAAATCAAAGAAAGATCTAAGGCGAAGGGAGATGATGGTGAAGGGTTATATGTGAGAGGAAGAACTTATCGCAGGAATTCGCATCAGTCTGAGGAGCACTTGAAGAGAAACTGTTCGAAGAATAATCGCAAGAAGTCAAATGGATTCAAGAAAGATGATCAGAGGTATTGGCAAGGTAAGGGTACAACTGAAAGATGGGTCAAGTTTTGTATTATACAATGTCAGGTATATTCCTGAATTGAAAAGAAACTTGATATCGCTGGGAAATCTTGAAAAAGAGGGATATACCGTAAACATGCTGTCGGGCAAAATCAAGGTGATTAATGGTTCTAGGATTATTTTATCTGGAACCCGAAGGAATAATTATGTACACTCTTTGGATGGCCATGTAGTGGCGGGTGAGCTTAATGCTAGTGTTGAAGAAAAAGATAGTCTTGCGCAGGTTTGGCACAAAAGACTTGGACATATCAGTGAGGCGGGACTTTAGGTGCTAGAAAAGCAGGAGCTGTTTGGAAAGAAAAGTCTAGGTAAGCTTGATTTTTGTAAGAATTGTGTTCTGGGAAAGTCACATCGAGTCAGTTTCGGTGTAGGAAGGCACACTACTCAGGGAGTGATAGACTATGTTCATTCAGACTTATAGGGTCCGTCTCAGGTGGAATCATTGGGAGGTAAGAGGTATTTCTTATCTGTCGTTGACGATTGTTCCAGGAGGGTATCGGTTTATATTCTCAGGTTTAAACATGAAGCATTTGGAAAGTTCAAAGAGTGGAAGCAATTAGTAGAGAATCAGACTGGGAGGACAGTTAAGAAGCTAAGAACATATAATGGTCTTGAGTTCTGTAAGCGGGAATTTGAGCAGCTATGCACTGAGAGTGGGATTGCTAGACATTTGACAGTTGTCGGGACGCCGCAGCAAAATGGATTAGTAGAATGGATGAATAGAACTCTCATGGATAAGGTACCTCGTTTATTAATTCAGTCTGGATTGCCCAAGACCTTCTGGGCGGAAGCGACATGTACGGCCGCATATCTTATAAATAGGTCACCATCGACAGCGATTGAGAAAAAGACACCTATGGATATGTGGTCGGGACATCCAAGTGATTATGGGATGTTTACTGTTTTTGGTTGTGTCGCATATTCACACATTAAACAAGGTAAGCTCAAGCCGAGAGCGGTGAAATGCGTTCTTTTGAGGTATTCTGAAGGTGTGAAGGGGTACAGGCTATATAGGCTTGATAATGAATCACCAAAAATAGTCACTAGCAGGAACGTGGTCTTCAACGAAAGTGTCATGTACAAAGACACGTTGAAGGATTCTGGTGCAGGTACTGATAAGTCTGTTGAGGAATTACAAATTGAGGTGGAACTGCATAGGTTAAATAATCATTCGCTTGAGGAAGATTTGATTGATGGTCAGGAAGATGGCGATGATGAAGATGCAGGGGATCAGGATCATGATCAAACACCGGATCTCAAAGATTATCATTTGGTTCGGGATAGAGAGCCAAGGACAAGAACGAAACCTTTGAGGTTTCGAGATTAAAGTAATATGGCTGCTTACACATTTGCTGCAGCAGAGGAAGAAGATACTCATGAACCATTGACATACCAGGAGGCAGTTGCTAGTAAAGATAGATTTTAGTGGAAAGGTGCTGTGGATGAAGAGATGGATTCTCTGAAGAAGAATGAGACCTATGAGTTAGTGGATCATCCAGCTGGGCAAAAGCTGGTGAGCTGCAAGCCTGCAAATGGTTGTTCAAGATAAAGGAAGGGATTGAAGGTGTTCAAAAGCCTAGGTACAAGGCGAGATTTGTGGCTCGTGGATTCACACAAAGGGCAAGTATTGACTATAATGAAGTATTTTTGGCGGTAGTTCAACACACATCTATTCTGGTTATACTTGCACTAACTGCATGTAGAGATTATGAGTTGGAGCAACTTGATGTAAAGACGGCATTTTTACATGGGAATCTTGAGGAAGTGATCTACATAAGGCAGCCACCGGGTTATTAACAAGGTAACAAGGTATGTTTGTTAAAGAAGTCCCTTTATGGTTTGAAGCAGTCACCTAGGCAATGGTATAAGAGGTTTGATGAGTACATGCTGAGCAATGGGTTCAAGCGTAGCAGTTACGACAACTGCGTATATTACTGGAGTTATACACCAGGTGAGTATATCTATCTACCGTTATATGTAGACGATATGCTGATTGCTGAGATTAGGTCTACCAAGTCTTTGCTTAAAAAGGAGTTCGACATGAAGGAGCTCGGGGAAGCAAAGAAGATTCTTGGTATGGAGATCATCAGGGATCGGAGTCGCAAGATTATGAGGGTGTTACAACTCACAATCCGGGTACATTTCTAAGATTTTAAATAATTTTAGAATAGATAATGGGAAATCGGTTAAGATGCCATTTGGTGGGCATTTCAAGCTGTCATTGAAGGATTGTCCTGTTAGGGATTGTGATGTTTAAAGGATGAGTAAGGTGCCGTATTCAAACGCGGTTGGGAGTTTAACACTGTGGCAGTTAATTGTGATAATCAGGGCGCGATTCACTTATCGCAGAATCATGCTTTTCATGAAAAGACTAAGCACATCAATGTGCGTCATCACTTTATCAGAGAGGTCTTGGAAGCAAAGACGGTTGAAGTTCTGAAGGTGGGTACTGAACACAATGCTGCGGATGCCATGACAAAGGTGGTACCTGGACGGAAGTTACAACACTGCTTGGAGTTGTTGAGTGTCAGTATAGGCTAATATAAAGCCTAAGGTGGAAATTGTTATGATTTTAGTCTTCATATTAGCTTATAAATAAGTCTAGGGGTTAGACTGTTAAGCTTAAACTTATCTTAGTCAAATAGGATTCGGTTTGGTTGGTTTGTGTCCCAAGCCCAACCTGTGTCCTTGTAACAGCCGACTATGAGTCCATATTGGAGTCGGTTTTACCTTCCCCCTCATCTCTATAAAAGGAGGTGAGGGGGGGGGGGGGTTTCTACGTCATTCTTTTAATACTAATCAAAGGTTCGATTTGGGTTACTTACTTGTGCATTGTTCTTTACTTACTGTCGATATAAGCTGTGAGTGTGTCGACTTCGAGATCGAAGTAATCCGCTCTAGTAATCAGGTTGTAGGTTGTCGATTACTACAGTGCTTAAATCAAATTCCAATGGTTCATAACTCGTGCAACCAAACAACCTCAATCATATCATATAGGTGATGCGTGGGGATTGCACCAGGCTTTACCTCTCGAGGGATCTCGAGAAGCTTACAACCCCCACCAGGCAGTGTACCTGATCGTTGTAGTATAGTATAGTGACAAGTACCGGGGGATTGATCGTTCAGCTAGGAATAGTGTCGCTAGGATTAGAAAACCTAAATACTAGTTCTAAAGATGAGGGATGATTATTTTTGTATTTTTATATTTTTTTAGAAAGCAAGTAAATATCTCGGGTTTAAAGGATTTGGGCGGAATTACTTGCTAATCAACTAACCCAATACTAAAGATGCAATCAAAATAAAATACTAGAAATGAAAATAAAACTAAATTAAACTAAGGTTGTGAGCAATAAGTGGAGAAATTGTGTTTACATAGATTTCACTACTCCCTAGATATCTTTTACACGTTAATTACTTGTTATAGTTGCGTAGATGACGGATTGTATTCCTTAATACCATTCATGGGGTGGCGCACTTAACTCCCTAATCCTATGAGTTCCTACTTCACTCCTATGTCGAGCCGGCTAAGAAACTCCTAACATGGGATCATTAGAATTTACTCATGCATTAAATACAACCAATAAAACCTAGTGCACATCGGTTCATGTTTCCTAAGACGTTCAAGCATGTTACCATTTGGAGATTCTTAAGCCTAACATCGAAATCATTCATCTAATACAACCATAAACAAGTAATCAACACATAATAAACATGTAGGTTTCATTAGATCTAAGCAAACACAAGATAAATCTAGCCTATCATGGTGGAATCAAGACAAGCACAAGATATAGACAACCAACACACAGACATATTGATTGAATTAAAAGAACACTTATCTCAATAGCACATGTAAGCATTCAAGGGCTGAAAACCTTTGAAAAAGCTGTAAAATTTGTATATGGTTCGGCCTTAGGGTTTCTCCAAACTTGTTCCTCCCAATGAATGAAAATTAAAAAACTATATATAGAAAATAGAGGCTGAAAACGTCAAGAACAACATTGTGACGCTGTCATCTCGACGCCGTCATATACCGAGAATTATTTTGGCGGCGATATGACGGCGTCACCTATTTGGTCTTGACGCTGTCAGCCTAAATTTCCTATATATAGTTTTCTAATTTTCATTCATTAGGAGGAACAAGTTTGAGGAAACCCAAAGGCCGAACTTGTTACGAATTTTACATGTTTGTCAAGGGTTTTCTGCCCTTGAACCCTTACATGTGTAATTGAGATAAGTGTTCTTCTAATTCAATCAATATTTCTATGTGTTGGTTGTCTATATCTTGTGCTTGTCTTAATTCCATCATGCTAGGCTAGATCTATCTTGTGTTTGCTTATATCTAATGAAACCTAGATGTTGATTATGTGTTGATTACTTTTTTATGGTTGTATTGGATGAATGATTTCGATATTAGGCTTAAGAAAACTGGCAGATCTCCAATTGGTAACACGCTTGAACGTCTTAGGAAACATGAACCGATGTGTACTAGGTTTTATTGGTTGTATTTAATGCATGAGTAAATTCTAATGATCCCATGCTAGGAGCTTCTTAGCCGGCTCGACATAGGAGTGAAGTAGGCACTCATAGGAATGGGGAGTTAAGTGCGCCACCCCATGAATGGTATTAAGGAATACAATCCATCATCCATGCAACTATAACAAGTAATTAACGTGTAAAAGATATCTAGGGAGTAGTGAAATCTAAGTAAACACAATTTCTCCACTTATTGCTCACAACCTTAGTTTAATTTAGTTTTATCTTCATTTCTAGAATTTTATTTTGATTGCATCTTTAGTATTGGGTTAGTTGATTAGCAACTAATTCCGCCCAAATCCTTCAAACCCAAGATATTTACTTGCTATCTAAAAAAATATAAAAATACAAAAATAATCATCCCTCATCTTTAGAACTAGTATTTAGGTTTTCTAATCCTAGCGACACTATTCCTAGCTGAACGATCAATCCCCCGGTACTTGTCACTATACTATACTACAACGATCAGCTACACTGCCTGGTGGGGGTTTTAAGCTTCTCGAGATCCCTCGAGAGGTAAAGCCTGGTGCAATCCCCACGCATCAAGTTTTTGGCGCCGCAGCCCGGGGAATAGTTATTGTCTAGGTTAGAACTTCTTTTTATTAGGTCTACTTGCTAGATTCCTTTCTAGTAAGATTTTTTTTTTTAGGTTTCCTTTAGTCTATCTTATTTCTTTGTTTCCTTTGTTCGTAAACTATTTCGATGGATAACAATAACATTAATCGTTTGATTCCTGTTATTTGTGTTTTTCGTCGTAGGATTTTCCAAATGCCAGCCCCACTCCCTTTAGTTGAGAATGAGAACCCGCCTAACCTCTCACCCAACCACCACTTTGACAATAATTCTGAGTTAGAGGAGTCTAATCATGATGATGACCGTAGGGCTAGTCATTTTTACTATTCAGACTCCGATGAGGGTCTTGATGATGGTGATGTGATTAATGAGGATAGAATGGAAGAGGAAATAAACCCTCTTAGGTATTTCGACCCTAGAACTAGGATTGAGTGTGATAGTTCATTCAACATGCAATTTCCTTGTAAAATCGGATTTAGGAGTTTTAACGCCTATCTTAACTCATCTATCCCCATGAACATAATCTCGCGTAATGAATATAATAAAATCACGGTAGATGAGTTAAAATACAAAGGAGAAAACATTATTGCTAGGGCAATACCATTGCATGTGTTTGTAGGAAGCTTGGTCTATCTTGTTGAGTTCATGGTTATGGAAAGTCTAGGGGAATTTATTGATGATAAGTTAACCCAGGTTGTGTTTGGAAAACCCTTCAAAAGGTTGACCAACTTTGATGAAAAACTTATAGAAGGGTTAATTACATTCTCGGATGGGGAAGAAGATTTTGTCTACCAAATGCCCCGCACACACCCTAGGTTCAAGGATTTTTCCATGGAGAAGTGTAGTAGGTATCCGCCCATAGAAATGCTAAGTGAGAATGATGAGAGAAAAAGGCTTAAGTATACTCATGAAAAGAATAAAAGATACTATCGCGGATGTCTAGAGTTAGGAGATGAGTATAAGAAAGATGAGGCGACCATTAGATGGCTCACGCTTGGTTATGTGAGCATAAGTGATACACGGTAACCCATGACCTTGAGTCTAGCTACAAGACTCGTGAATTAAGAAAAGCACTTCTTGGGAGGCAACCCATGCTTTGTGTGATTTTTATTTTGTTTGATTGTTATTTACTTCCGTATGCATCCTTTATTTTTATTGTTGGTAGATCATGTTTCAAACTAAATAGTGGAAATACTTTACTTTGTTGTTTTGGCCTAGTCTTAACTTCACCCAAAGGTATTTTCGCAAAAGATAAGTGTAAGGGGAAACCCCAAATATGTTTTTAAGAAACAAACCGATCATGATTCTCCACAATATTAAGTGAACATGTATATTCGTATTTGTTAGAGTCAAATGCTTGTATTGAGTCATAATGAAGTTTTGCAGGATTTTCCAGGAAGTAGAACCAAGTTTTTCCAGAAATTTTCTGGAAACTTAACATAAGAATTTCTGCAGATCACTTCTGACGGCGTCACGAGTTTACTCTTGACGGCGTCACGTGTAAAAATCTGGAAATTTTACCGGTTTTGTTTTTCTAACGGAGTCTTAAGGTTTTTGCTGAATAATTAAGTTTTATAATCTCCAGGAAATCTGCAAACTTCATTCCACAAGCATTATATCTTAATTTGTTTTCTAGGATTTAGTAAGTTATATAGATTGCCGCCGATTTTATGCGAGGTTGCTTTGTTTGTTTTCTCAGGATTTACAGGTTATGTATGACAAGAAGATGATTTACATTCTGGAAGGGAAGCTTTGATTGTTCATTTTCTTGGAGGAAGATTTAACCTAGCCACCTTATTATCCATACCGAGCGAATCAGGGGAGTATTTGATTTCATTCTTTTTACTTTTTCACTTTTACATTCTTTACTTGAACATTGGGGACAATGTTCATCTTAAGTGTAAGGGGAAGGTAAAATGATGATACCTTACAAATACACTTTCGCTTGAGTTTGTTTGTTTAATGGTAGATGTGTAATAAAACTATGAGAAATACTTGTTAGTGCAATTTCAGCACCAAATTTAAATTTTTTTTCAACATTTAGGAGTGAAACATTAGCCATAGCAAGCGTCTCATGGATAGGAGATTATATGACTAGCACATAACCGTACTATTCAGAAAAATTTTCCACCCAAATATGTGAGGTTCGCCTTTAGATTTGATAATAAAAGCATTTACTATTAGTGCTTATGAGTGTACCGGTAGCATTTAGATTCTAGAACTTGCGTTAGTGATGCATCCCGAGACCGCTAGTGAGACTACATTCGTAAGCCTCTTATCATGTAGTCTCACTAGCGGTCTCGGGATGCATCACTAACGCAAGTTCTAGAATCTAAATGCTACCGGTACACTCATAAGCACTAATAGTAAATGCTTTTCCTATCAAATCTAAAGGCGAACCTCACATATTTGGGTGGAAATTTTTTTCTGAAAGTACGGTTATGTGCTAGTCATACAATCTCCTATCCATGAGACGCTTGTTGTGGCTAAAGTTTCACTCCTAAATGTTGTAAAAAAAATTAAATTTGGCGCTAAAATTGCACTAGCAAGTATTTCTCATAGTTTTATTACACATCTACTATCAAACAAACAAACTCAAGCGAAAGTGTATTTGTAAGGTATCATCATTTTACCCTCCCCTTACACTTAAGATGAACATTGTCCCCAATGTTCAAGTAAAGAATGTAAAAGTGAAAAAGTAAAAAGAATGAAATCAAATACTCCCCTGATTCGCTCGGTATGGATAATAAGGTGGCCAGGTTAGATCTTCCTCCAAGAAAATTACCAATCAAAGCTTCCCTTCCAGAATATAAACCATCTTCTTATCATACATAACCTGTAAATCCTGAGAAAACAAACAAAGCAACCTCGCATAAAATCAGCGGCAATCTACATAAGTTACTAAATCCTAGAAAACAAAGTAACATATAATGCTTGTGGAATGAAGTTTGCAGATTTCCTGGAGATTATAAAACTTAATAATTCAACAAAAACTTTAAAGCTCCGTTAGAAAAACAAAAATGGTAAAGTTTCTAGATTTTTACACGTGACGTCGTCAAGAGTAAACTCGTGACGCCGTCAGAAGTGACCTGCAGAAATTCTTATGTTAAGTTTCAAGAAAATTTCTGGAAAAACTTGGTCCTACTTCCTGGAAAATCCTGCAAAACTTCATTGTGACTCGATACAAGCATTTGACTCTAACAAATACGAATATACATGTTCATTTAATATTGTGGAGAATCATGATCGGTTTGTTTCTTAAAAACATATTTGGGGTTTCCCCTTACATTTATCTTTTGCAAAAATACCTTTAGGTGGAGTTAAGACTAGGCCAAAACAACAAAGTAAAGTATTTCCACTTTTTAGTTTAGAAACATGATCTACCAACAATAAAAATAAAGCATGCATATGGAAGCAAATAATAAACAAACAAAATAAAAATCACACAAAGCATGGGTTGCCTCCCAAGAAGCGCTTTTCTTTATTTACGAGTCTTGTAGCTAGACTCAATGTCATGGGTTACTACGTGACCTCATCATCAAACGTCACATCCTCCTCACTAATCATTTCATTGTTATTTTCTTGATAATGTTTTACACATTGTATGTTAACAGTAAATTCCCTACCTTCATCGTCTAATAACACAACGGCTCCCGTTTTAGAGGAATTTTTCACCGTAAACGGTCCATACCATCTAGACTTGAGTTTTCTCGGAAATAATCTCAATCGAGAATTGTACAATAGGACTTTGTCTCCTTTTGAAAATTCTTTGGGTTTCTTAATTCTCTGGTCATGCCATCTTTTTGCTCTCTCTTTATATGTGATGGAAGATTCACAAGCTTCTAACCTAAGCTCATCAAGCTCGTGTAATTGCAAGAACCTATTAGTTCCGGCAATTGTATAATCTAAGTTACATATCTTAAGCGCCCAATAAGCCTTATGTTCTAATTCTACTGGCTAGTGACACGCCTTACCATACACCAGGCGAAACGGGGACATTTCAATAGGTGTCTTGTAGGCGGTTCGGAATGCCCACAAGGCTTCGTCGAGTTTAAATGACCAGTCTTTTCTATTTTGACTAACCGTCTCTTCAAGTTTTCTTTTAATAGCCCTATTGGTGTTTTCGACCTGGCCATTGGTTTGTGGATGATAGGCGGTGGAAAACTGATGGGATACCCTATACCTCTTCATGACCTTTTCCATTTGTGCATTGCAAAAGTGGGTCCCCCTATCACTGATGAGAGCTTTAGGAATCCCGAATCTAGCGAAAAGCTTTTTCAGGAAATGAATAACTACCCTGGCATCATTGGTCCTAAGGGCTTTTGCCTCAACCCATTTTGAAAAATAATCGATGGCAACTAAAATGTATTCGTTTCCCCCTGAAGATGGGAAGGGTCCCATGAAGTCAATTCCCTAAGCATCGAAGACCTCACATACTTGTATAAAATAATGAGGCGCTTCATCCCTATGTGATATGTTCCCGGCCCGTTGACATGCATCACATGCGTATACCATTTCTTTGACATCACAGAAAATTTTGGGCCAATAGAATCCCGCGTCGAAAATCTTTCGGGTGGTGGTGCTTATCCCATTATGCCCTCCAGAGGGACCAGAGTGACATTCCCTCATAATCTTTACTGCCTCACTTTCAGAAACTCAACGTCTTATAATTTGGTCAGGACACCTTCAGAATAAAAATAGTTCATCCCAAAAGTAGTATTTTAACTGAGAAAAGAACCTTTTTCTTTTGTATCTAGTCAGGTGTTCAGGAACGATTCTACTTGTGAGATAATTGGCAAAATCGGCGTACCAAGGCTCTGAATCAATCATTAACATGAGTTGTTCGTCAGGAAATGAATCCCTAATCTCACTTCTATCGTGTTCATCCAAGGGGTTTTCAAGACGAGATAGATGATCTGCAGCCAGATTTTCTGCCCCCTCTTATCACGAATCTCAACATCAAATTCTTGTAGCAATAAGATCCACCGATTTAGTCGTGGCTTAGCATCCTGCTTAGCAAACAGATATCGAATAGCCGAGTGATCAGTGAAAACGACTGTCTTTGAAAGGACAAGATATTGCCAGAATTTGTCGAGTGCGAACACTACGGCTAATAATTCCTTTTCGGTGGTGGAGTAATTCTCTTGAGCGGGATTCTTGGTTTTGCTAGTGTAGTAAATATGTTGGAAAAGCTTGTCACGCCGTTGGCCCAATACAGCCTCGACAGCGAAATCGCTAGCGTCACACATGATTTCAATCGGTAACTCCCAGTTGGGTGTAATCGTGATTGGAGCTTGTGTGAGCTCCTTTTTTAAGAGATCGAATGCATCCTTGCATTCTTGGGAAAAATCGAACAGAGCATCCTTCATAAGCAATTGAGTCATTGGCCGAGCTATTTTGGAGAAGTCTTTAATGAATCTCTGATAAAACCCGGCGTGCCCCAAGAAGCTGCGTATTGCTTTAACAGTCATGGGGTATGTTAACTTAGATATAGCTTCAACTTTAGATTGGTCCACCTCTATCCCGTTCCCTGAGATCTTATGCCCTAACACAATCCCTTTTTTCGCCATGAAATGACACTTTACCCAGTTTAACACCAAGTTGGTTTCCTCACAACGTTTAAGCATCTTTTCTAGATTAGCAATACAGTGGTCGAAGGAGTTCCCGAAGACCAAAAAGTCGTCCATGAACACTTCTATGTTGTCTTCCATAAGTTCGTGAAAGATTGCGGTCATGCATCGTTGGAAAGTGGCGGGGGCATTACATAGCCCAAAAGGCATCCTTTTGTAGGCAAATGTTCCATAAGGGCAAGTAAACGTGGTCTTTTCTTGCTCCTCAGGTGCTATGGGAATTTCAAAATACCCTGAGAATCCATCCAAGAAGCAATAGTACTCGTGTCCAGACAATCTCTCTAACATCTGGTCAATGAATGGCAAGGGAAAGTGATATTTCCTCATGACATCATTGAGCTTTCGATAGTCAATGCATACCCGCCATCCAGTGACCGTTCTCTGGGGCACCATCTCACCCTTGTCATTCTTAACTACAGTTATCCCACCCTTCTTAGGTACAACCTGTACAGGACTGACCCATGGGCTATCCGAGATTGGGTAGATCAATCATGCATCCAGAAGTTTGATGACTTCTTTCTTTACTACTTCCTTAATGTTGGGATTCACCCGCCTCTGGGGTTGCACGGTAGGTTTATAATCTTCTTCCATGATAATCTTATGTGTGCAAAAAGTTGAGTCAATCCCCTTAATGTCGGCTACACTCCATGCGAGCACTCCCTTATATTTCTTTATGACCTCTAAGAGTTTACCTTTTTGTTCATGTTCCAGGGAAGAGTTTATGATTACCGGCAGTTGGTCCTCTCCCTGAAGGAAGGCATACTCTAAATGGTTAGGAAGCTCCTTAAGATATAACTCAGATGGTTCGATAATAGAAGGCTTAAGCTTGTTTTCGGGCTTTCGGAGCTCGAGATGCTCCGTTGCCTCTTGTCTAGGGTAGAAGAAGACTGCACCAACATCCTCCATCTTTTTCACCTCTAGCAAAGGCAGAAAACTCTCGTCCCGTAGCCAGCCTTCCTCGATTTGTTCATCGACACAGCTATCAATGACATCTGTGAGTTCATCGACCTCCCCAATGAAATAGAGCCGGTTAGCTGCTTCGAGAGAGAGATCCATAGAGTCCTTAATGTCAAAGGTTGTGCTATCAGTTCCCACTCGCAAGGTTAACTTGCCGTCATAAACATCAATGACTGCACGAGCGGTAGCAAGAAATGGTCTCCCTAAGATGATGGGTACCAAGTCATCATCCTCTATATCCAGGATTACGAAGTCTACCGGGAATTTTAATTTCCCAACTTTAACTAGCACATTCTCGCATATCCCTACGGGGTACTTGACTGATCTATCGGCTAGTTGGATGTTCATACGAGTAGGCTTTAATCCCGAGTATCCTAATTTAAGGAACATCGAGTGAGGCATGAGATTGATAGTCGCCCCCAAATCGACAAGAGCATTCTTTATTGATAGAGATCCTATGGAGCAACGCAAGGTGAAGCTGCCTGGATCGTTTACCTTTTTTGGTAGCCCTCGATGGGTCACCACTGAGCATTCTTCCCCCAGGGTTACAAGACCCTCAAGTTTCTTTCGGTTAGCGAGTAGTTTTTTAAAGTATGCGCTATACTTCGGCATGTGATAGCAAGCATCAAGGAGGGGTATGGTGACTACTGAATCTTTTAGGTATGACAAGAATCTTTTATTATCATTCTCAGTTTTCTGGTTCTTTAATCAGGATGGGAATGGGATTCTCACAGGTTGGTTAGGTGGGGTTGATGGGGAAGGGGTCGTCAAGGGAGGTTGGTTGGGAGTCTCGCTTCCTACATCCTCCTCCTCCTCGTGAGGATTGTTTGGATCGGGAGTGATGGGGGACGAGCTTGGGTAAGGGGGGTCCTTGGTTGTTGTTCTAGCTCGAGTGGTTATCGCGAGCATGGGGTCTTTTTTGCTTACTGATGCCATTTCAAGGTTATCGAGGGCTGAGTTAAGCTTGTTGAAAAATTCTCCAATGTCATTCTGCTACTCGTCAACAAGTTCATTAAGACCTTTCAATTGCAAGCCTTTTTCTTCAGTGAAGTGACCAAGGTCATCTTCAAAAGTGCTCCTGATTTCAAATTCAGGACCTTCCTCTCCTTCTTTTCTTTTTACTAGATTTCCCCAGAGGGTGTAATCGTCATTTTGGTAAAAAGGCAAAAGGGAGGGATCAGCATAGATGTCACCTCCTGACAAGCATGCATGTTCAGTCGTAGCTGCTCCTTCGCATTCTTCGTCGCAGATCAAGTTTGAAAGTTGTTTAGGTAACTGTGACCCAGCTAGGTACTCCATTCTTTTGTGAATTTTTCTCAACCGATCTGAAGTGATTTCAGAAATGCTGATAGTCGACTCAGGTTCATCCCAAGTGTCATCCTGGTCTTGAGCATATTCTTCAATCCTATCCCATCCTTCTTCGGCACTAAGATTGGCTAATCTCCCTTTTCTAGATTGGTTGATTCCGTTCAGATCATTAGAGGAGACATTATCGTAGAAGATTTGGACCAAAAGCCAAAGTTCGATGCTATGATGGGGAACTTGTCTTATTAAATCCTTAAATCTAATCCACGATTTATGGAAGGGTTCGTCCTTCCCTTTTCGGAAATCGAGGATCCTATCTCTAAACGCTGAGGTTTTTCCAGGTAGAAAGAACTTCTCATAGAACTTGGATATGAGTTGCTCCCATGTGAAAATAGATTCAGAAGGGAGTTTATCATACAACTCTTGCGTTTTCTCATATAGGGTGAAAGGAAAGAATCGTAATCGGGACGTGTCTCTAGTAGCCCCATCCGTACGGAAGGTGTCTACTATTTTCAAGAAGTCTTTAATGTGTTGAATTGGATCTTCCTCATCTAATCCACAAAGCTTACACACACATTCGACAAGCCAAACATCGTTTGCATGCAAGACCTCATTGGTGTGTTCGTTTGGGTAGACTAAGGCATTTGAGAAGCCACGAGGGGTTGGGGAGGAGTAGTCCTTAAGGCGCTTAGGAGTAGGAGTTGCGGGGGTACTCATCTCGTTGTTGGGTTGGGAGCTAGGGGTTGTAACGTGATTTTCTGAATTTTCTTCAGAAAGGGGTGCATCAAAATCGATGGCAACGCTAGATGGTTCAGGAGTTGAGTGAGATTGTCTTAATCTACGCATTTCTCTTTCGGGTTCTACATAAGGCAAGACAAGGTTTCTAATGGAACTACGACTTCTAGTGATCCTAAGGTTAGAGGATTCGTCGATTGCCATGATGGCAGGTGGTGAAAAGTTACGAACAAAAACACAAAGAAATAAGATAGACTAAAGAAAACCTAAAAATAAAAATAAAATCTTACTAGAAAGGAATCTAGCAAGTAGAGCTAATAAAAAGAATTTCTAACCTAGACAATAACTATTCCCCGGCAACGGCGCCAAAAACTTGATGCGTAGAGATTGCACCAGGCTTTACCTCTCAAGGGATCTTGAGAGGCTTACAACCCCCACCAGGCAGTTTACCTGATCGATGTAGTATAGTATAATGACAAGTACCGGGGGATTGATCGTTCAGCTAGGAATAGTGTCGCTAAGATTAGAAAACCTAAATACCAGCTCTAGAGATGAGGGATGATTCTTTTTGTATTTTTATATTTTTTAGAAAGCAAGTAAAAATCTCGGGTTTGAAGGATTTGGGCGGAACTAGTTGCTAGTCAACTAACCCAATACTAAAGATGCAATCAAAATAAAATACTAAAAATGAAAATAAAACTAAATTAAACTAAGGTTGTGAGCAATAAGTGGAGAAATGTGTTTACTTAGATTTTACTACTCCCTAGATATCTTTTACACGTTAATTACTTGTTATAGTTACATGGATGACGGATTGTATTCCTTAATACCATTCATGGGGTGGCGTACTTAACTCCCCAATCCTATGAGTGCCTAGTTCACTCCTATGTCGAGCCGGCTAAGAAGCTCCTAACATGGGATCATTAGAATTTACTCATGCATTAAATACAACCAATAAAACCTAGTACACATCGGTTCATGTTTCCTAAGACGTTCAAGCATGTTACCATTTGCAGATCTGCCAGTTTTCTTAAGCCTAACATTGAAATCATTCATCCAATACAACAATAAACAAGTAATCAACACATAATCAACATCTAGGTTTCATTAGATTTAAGCAAACACAAGATAAATCTAGCCTAGCATGGTGGAATCAAGACAAGCACAAGATATAGACAACCAACACATAGACATATTGATTGAATTAAAAGAACACTTATCTCAATAGCACATGTATAAGAGAATCAAGAAAGGTCGGGATTCGTCTTATCTTTGGCATTGTCGACTTGCTCACGTTGGCAAGGATCGCATGAAAAAGCTGCAACATGATGGGCTTTTAGAAAAGATCAATGATGGATCATTTGATAAGTGCGAATCTTGCATTGCTGGGAAGATGACAAAGAAACCCTTTAAAAATAGGATTGAAAGGGCTAATGATCTACTTGGTCTTATTCACACAGATGTGTGTGGACCACTTAGACATGTGTCAAGGAGAGGTGCTAGCTACTTCTTAACATTTGCGGATGATTACAGCACTATCGGAGGTACAGGAAAAGTAGAGATACAGTTTCATGATGGTTCAAGCTTTATACTGGAAGATGTGAGGTATGTTCCAGGGTTAAGAAGAAGCTTGATTTCATTGGATACTCTTAAAAAAGAGGGTTATACTGTGAAGATGCAGATGGGTAGAGTCAAGGTGATCAAAGGTTGTCTGGTTATGATGACTGGGATCAGGAAAGAGAACTGTGTGTATACTCTTTAAGCAAAATTGACGACTTTTGGTGTACAAAAGCATGGAGGTTCATAACAAGTTGGATTCAAGAAACTTGGTCATAAACAAGTTGGGTTCAAGCAACTTGGTCATAAACAAGTTGGGTTCAAACAACTGGTTCATAAACAAGTTGGGGTCAAACAACTTGGTCCCGGTGTTAAAACAGGAGTCCATGGAGTACAAGTTGATGAACATGTTTGGTTTGAGGGGGAACTGCAGGGAGCTAAAGGAAATCATGAATCTGAGGTTATTCAGGATAGTAATGATGATGCTGAAGTGGCTCAAAGAAAGTTAGAGGTTAAAAAACTTGAAGAAAAGACAAACGCGGACTGCTTAGTAAAGGAGCAAGAAAAGATACACCTTGGTACAAAGGTGGGGGCGGACATTATGGTAACCGGAGTACCTAGTCAAGAGGGTGCAAGATGGTAATGCTGCTGAAAAGAAGAAAGTAAAGGAGTCTATAGAAGCTAATCTTGTAAAATTACTAAAGTACAATGCTTGGTCGACAAGGTGGTCCCCGGTCCGAGGTTTCGGCACGAGGAAAACTTATTGAGTATCGGTTATGTTTAAGTGTTACTCCTAAGGTGGAAATTGTTATGTATTAGTAGTAAACCTAAACATAGATTAGGGGCTTAAGTGTAATTTGTAATTAGATTAGGTGTTATACATAAACTAGGATTAGGTAGCTTGGAGTGCAAGGCAACAGAATTTCTAGCGGCAGTTTCATCCCCTTCCAAACCCTGCCCCACATCGTAACCTTTTTTCAACTCTAACCTGATCAATTAGAATTGGGATGATGTCATTGTTTGTTGATATAAATAATGCTTAAAAACATTATTAATATTTCTCAATAACTCTACGTTTTGATAATCACAAAATGTAAACTAAATTAAGTCAAGATTATGATGTAAACAAGTATTTAGTGACAAATATTTACCTCTACAACTAATATCACTTAAGGTATGTATAAACTAAGCTTCTTATGCATTACATGATCAAATGAAGATTAAGGGGACCGACACGCTCCAGAACAATATTTTTAAGCCATATAAATACTAGTTCATTTCACAAATTTTCATCACCTTTTTGCACTCAAAACTTTCTGATCTCATATCCATTTCTATCCCAAAAACCTTTGATCATATAATTCATAACTCTTTGTTTCTAAGTGATCCAAAGCTTCCTCCACACAAATGCAAAAAGAAGAACACTCCTTCAACATCCATACAATTGTAGTAGTGTTGTGATTTGTTAGTATCATCTTGTAGTAGTGCTAGATATTTATAAAGTGTAGTGTGATTTAGTTGATTGTAGATATTAGATGTGTTGTAAAGTAGTGTAGAAGTTGTGAATTAGTTATGCATAGAAGAAGGTGTGAAGTAGACGAGAAGAAGAAGTTGTGGAGCTATCGTGAAGTAGTTGTGAAGTTGTGAAGAAGTTGTGAAGTAGTGAAGAAGTTGTGAGATTAGTTCTAGCTATGATTAGAACTCGACATTTAGCTTAGTGTCGTTAATCGGTGTAAGACAAGGTGTGTAAGGTTTCTCCGCCATAAGGAGTTTGTTGACATAGTGAAGAAAACTCTCGAGTGTGGTACTCGGGGAGTGTAGTAGGGCAAGGAATGTGTCCTTGTATCTGAACCACTATAAATTCAAGTGTTGTGGTTTGATCTTTTTATCTCTATCTTTATTTCAGTTCATTACAATACTTTTATTATTAGATTATACTTGTTTAGACTTGCTCACACTTGTTGACATTTGAATTCACGTAAGATCGAATCAAAGTTTTTATAAGCTACAAAAGATTTTGAAAATAAATTTAAAAAGAGAGTAAAACTATTCAACCCCCTTCTAGTTTTCCATATTTTCATATCAAGTAATGATGAAGATGACGAAGAAGAACAAATCCCAACACCAACCATTGAGATTCTAGTAGTCGTGGTTGGTCGGAAAAGAGTTTATAGTCTCATTGATGAAAGTGAGAGTGATGAAGAATAAAATTTATGTTCTTTGCTTTTTGTTAAACCAACTTGTTTAACACGGTTTACACACTATGTCTTCGTTTCCTTAGTTTATTGTCCTATCAAAATTAATGAATTACTCTTGTGTTGCTCTTTGTTTAGATAAGACTATCAAACTAGTTGCATTCATTTTCTACCATCAAGTTCTTTCCTACATTGCATGGCCTCTCTATTCGAGTAATGTTCGGAACACATTGAACCATTATTTTGATAAGTATATCAGTTGGTTTTGAGTAAAGTCAAGTCGTGGTATTCTGAGTGATTTCTTTCTAAATTAATGATTAACATTCATTATCAATCAGAATCAATGAATGAACTTAAATTTAAAAGATAAAAAAAGTATTACATGATTTGGGTGATCTTCTGCAATTGGTAATAAATGTATTACAAGATAATACAAGCGTTAGGTAAATTATTCGAACCTAGACTTATTTGGGTGATCTTTTGCAATTGACAACCAGCCACTCATTGTCTACCATCCTTAATCATAAAGAGTTGAAGATAGCAACATCATACATCACATTCTATGCGTACATTATTATAGTATTACACGATTGGCAAATATTTATCCTTGAAGAAAACACAAGTAATATTAGTATGCAAATAAATAAATAATATTAATATGAAAATATATTAGAACCAAAATTTGATTTATATCGAAACTGATTTACCACTATCCTAATTTCATGAACAATGAAAAAACATGGTCAAACTAATAAAAAATAGATCAAGAACTCTTGGTCATTTAAAAACTTGCTTTAATGATATATAAAAAAGTCTATGATATAAAAAATTCAATATTTGCATTATACTATACATAAGGCTATTGCACCAAGTCGTCTACCAAGAAGTTTTACACGACGACTATCCTGCATTGTTAGTTTGTATCTCATAATTGATGTAATATTTTCTTTTTAGTTCTCAGTAAATATTTGTATATGTCGTTTGATATATGCTAAGAATTTTTTCTAGATTTGAATAATCACATAAAACAACCATTTACAATTACATTTTGATATTTTCACGTTCTATTTTGAATGTTATACGAAACACTGATCACAGTATCGCATATCGTTAATTGTCTACAGCTAGGAACCGCTGCCGATGGGCGTGGGTACTCGTTTAGTCTCTATAAATAGAGATGAGGGAGATTCTAGTTATACATTCTTCTTCCTCTTTGTAATAGCTTTATTAGGTTTTTAATAAAGGTTTGGTACGAGGGTATATCATATGCAATATTCTTGTCGGTTCTTTGTAGTATATCTTGAATCTCGTTTTTGCTACTTGTGCTCGATACAACTCATGATCTAGCATTCCGCGATCGAACTTCGGGTATTCACACATTCTTTTCGGAGGATCAATCAGCCCAAACTCTTCTTTCTCTAAATCAAACCGTAATACCGGTCTTCCACCATCTTGGGTTCGCACGTCAATATGACTAACCAACCAATGCAAACAACCATTAGCAAATACAGCTCCCTCCGTTTTCGGATAAGGCGGGACTTGGGGTATTTCTCCCCATGAGTTTGTGCCAAATACATGCACCATTGTGCATAGATTTTTCCTCACCACATCATCTATACTCCTTTATAAAGCATTTAGGACATTCTAAATAAAGAAATCTTAAATTCTTAAGACCAAAAATATTTCTTATTAAAGAAAGCCATAAAAACTTAAATGTAATTTACTCAAAACTTATAACCTGTCATATTAATGAAATAAATGTGATTTTTAATGAGAAAAAAAAAATATCACCATATTAATACTTGTAACCGCTAAAAGTTAGTTATTATCAATAATGATTATTAAAAATGTGTAATCGCATCTAACATATAAATCTACAATCATTTCATATCTCTCTCAGATGTCTATTTAGAGATCAAATAGTTTGAATTGTTATGTGTTATAGTTATTTTAATTAAAAATTATCATTCTTTCGTAAAGTTATTGTTAGAAATAAATAATGTATAAATGAACAACATTTACTCACCATAAAATTTAATCACAGGGTACCCTTCTAGTGGTTATATGATGGCGCATAAGCTTTAAGCAAAACACACACCATCTTCAAAGTGTTAGTGGAAGAATCAAACCCAAGCCCACATGATCCTCGGAGCATGGAACTATCAAAAAGCATAGGAAGAGGTGATAGCTCGTAACATTCTTTCCTTATAGGATGCACCACAACCAAAGAGGTTACTACTTTACCGTCGTCTTGTGACAAACAGATCAGCCCATTGCAAGAACCTTGGGCTCAAATCATGACTCTAGATAATATAGAGAGCGGTGTTTTGCGCAAACTCCAAAAACGGACCCTCTTTCGCTTCCATGACATAATTATGGCTTGCTCCAGTTTGTTTATATTCAATGATATGGAAACACAGGCTGCAAGGTATTTTCTCACGCCAAAAGTGTGGATGGTATAGGATGGGTGTGGGTTCTTCTATGCCTCGTTCATTATGAATGATCACAAGGTAACGATCATTAATGTAGTTGCACCATACTTTCGAAACACACCGGGAACGGGCCAAACATTTAGCTGGTACTCTTGAAAAGATATCAAACATGATGTTTGAAGCTAATATAACCATGATCGATATGTTTGAATAAAAGGTTATGATTATGGTAGTGATATATTTATTTATAGTGAAAAATGACAAATCAATTTATCTTAAAAATAGTCAAGGGAAAATAAATTAGGAAACCTGGTAGTAAATAAAAGAACATATATAGATTGGCTCGTAAATTAGAGAATTTGTTAACAAAATAAAAAAGGAATAATCTACGGCAATAGCAATTAACCTATTATTCTAAATTGGGTAACAAGTGCTAAAAAGGAATTATACCACCATATCTTTAATATACGGCGCTTCACTCTTTTCCATAAACCGGCTTCTTACAAACGAGTTAAAGTTACAACTAGGGTGGTTATTGGGTGGGGTGAGTCGGGTTTTGATTTTTTTAAAACTTGCCCGCAACCCGACCCGATAAGAAATCGAGTTGTCGGGTTCGGGTTGTATTCGGGTCGGGTTATGTCGGGTCGGGTGATTCGGGTTATCGGGCGATATTATACTTTCAAAAGTGACAAAACAAAATTGTATGACAGCAAATAGGTTGCACTAAACTCAAGTTTCGGAAGGGTGGAAACTTGTTTAGTCATTGGATTGTAAACATAATAGGTTGCACTAAACTCGGGTTCTTTTGAAAGTTCATGCAGACTATAACACAACATTAAACCATTGGCAGGACCGTCCCATGGATTTCGGAGGCCCTGGTCAATAAGAAACAATAGGCCCCTTTATTATAGCCAAAATAGTCACTCATATCACAATAGCGTCATTTTGTTTAACGTCGATTGTCTAGCATATAAAAATGTAATTGTTTTATTTTTTCCATACAAATAAAAGACAAGATAGGACTAGTAGCGGCATACAATGATGCAACTGAATTTGAATTTAACTGAAAAAAAAGGCCCTAAACATTATTGCGTTGATAAACTTTGAAGATGGAGTGGAAAAGGGTCTCAAATATTGGTTTTTGTGACTGACTTTTAAACTTTGGGTAAAAAAAGGCTTATTGGAGCTATTATATATTAATGGACCGCAAAAAATGGTGCCCTCTAAAATCTTAGGCCTTGGGCGATCGCCCATCCTGCCCTTGTCCAGCACCGACTTTGTCCATTGGACAAATGCAAAATAACTATACTTTAATTCCATATATTCGCATGGAAATCAAGTGTTTTAAAAGGAGGTGTTTTAGTATAATCAAACGGAACGAAATCATACTCAAAAGGAGTACAAAACAGTAGCATTATTATTAATTCATTGAAGAAGCAAACCGCCGGAGGCTCATCTATGGTTCATTGTAACGAGTTATTGTTACAGAAATGATGAAAGAAATGGAGGAAGAAAATAAGGAAATTTGCTACACCCACATAAAAGTATCCACAAAAACAATACATTCGGTGATGTGTCAGCGGGTGATTTGTTTTTGTGGGATGTGGATCCCACAAAAACCAATCACCCGCTGACATCTCAGCGAGTGCATTGTTTTTTTTTGGATATTTTTATATGGGTGTATCATTGCTCGAAAATGAGAATGAAAGTTAACACTTGTATACCAGAATTTTTACAACTAACTAATTATCAGTTACTCTAGTAACTGATTGTGTTTGAGAAGACCTGTTCCTGACAAGAGACGTAATAGTTTTTAAAATCACAAATTTGCCAAACCTTTAACTAGTTTCCGGATTATCAGTAATAACTAAAAAATCAAAAAATGTTTGTCGAGTCTTTTCGGGTTGACCCGATAACCTGATAGAATTATTTATTCAACCCTAACCCTACCCGATATCACTATCGGGTCATCGGGTTCGGGTCAAAACAAACCGACAAGATTTTTGAACCCGACTTGCCCGACCTGATAAGCATTATCGGGTTCGGGTTTGGGTCGGGTCAACCCGACCCCACTAATACTCCTAGTTACAACAACAACAAACATGTTAGCAAGAGAAGTGTTGATCATTAGTGGAATCAAAGGGAGATCTCAATGATTGTCCCTTAGGGAGATCGTTAGAAATAGAAGTGACGATCATTTATATGTTATTGAGTCTTGTAATAATGTTGTAATAATCTAGTATTCTAGTTAAGGGTAAACGGGATTGGCTTAATCTAATATTGTATAAGGTTATGTCTAGTTTATCAGAAAAGCCCAAGCCCGGCCCATCTCTCTTATCATAACTATAAAAGACACCTTATTCTTCATTTGTAAGGTGTGCTTGAAGGTGTATGTGTGTGTTTTTCATAAGATAGTAAAAGTTCTCTTTCTCTTCATCTCTCTACTATACCATTCGACATACATATTGTCCATCAAGTCACCATACGAGCTGAATATATAGAGTGATAGAGTTGATATATCTTAGGTCCTACAAGTGGTATCAATCGCCTAACAATGATTTAGGAGTAGTTTGTGCTTGGTTTTGAAAGTTTATGGTCTTATTATCGGCTTTCTTTGATTCTCACCTATTGACTATTGCCTTAACAAATGACAATATTGCCTTAACACGAATGGCAATATTGACTCATGTTTGGTGTTCGCCCATCTTGTAAGTGAGCATCCCAACCCAACCATTTTTTATTTTTACCCCGCCAGCCACCCATGTTTGTGCGGTTCTTTCTGTGTTTTGGCAAGAAGCGAAGAAGGATAGTTTGTGATCTTTCTCGCTATTAGGTATCAATTCAAGAAGCAATGTCCAACCCAAATCGACCCAATCACCCATTAATAGGTCAAAACTACCGCCTATACTTGTGATATACATTATTTGTAGATATATGAGATAATGGAAAATTAAACTTGAAATCGACTTCTTGAAACACTATTAGACTGTAGCTAATCGTTTAAGGTTTAGTTCATGTTACTCTTGTTACACCCCTTCAATGTTTATGGTTTCTATGAACACCGTGTAACCAAGGCACAGATGAGCCTTTTCTGGCTATGTACATATAGGTGTCTGAATGAGAACTATTCTTCCTGGTACTTGTTTGCATCTTTTTGTTTTGGTTATCATCAACCTTTAATTACTGTGATATTTCAACATGCTTTCAGACACATTATCTATTAGTAAAAGATCAAAACGAAAATAGATTATAGGTTAGCCCGCTAATATTGACAACATTAACCCAAGTATCAGTTGCATATTTTCATATCATTTCTTACTAAGTAAAATACAGAAACCAAAGTCAAGTACCCAATCACTTTCGAACTAAATAATTAGTACTCAATCACTTTCTATCGTAAACATATTAGCAACCCAGCACATTCACACATAATAAGTTCCATTTTATGTTAAAACAGGAGAGCAAGCTCTGCAAGTACACTGTAAGATATAGATCAGCATACCTATCTTAGAATAATTTATGCACATCTTCTTAGTTAAATGTCACTATAAAACCAAGGATTGTAGATGCTAATGATATCCATGTGACATTTTAAGCATTATTACTAAGTTCAATTGCCTAGAACTTGCTGCACTCTCATACACTCAACTGAAACCTATAGCTTACCTGCAGAATTATATATAAGCATGTAGGACATGCACAGAACCTAAAATTATTCTCTAAAATTCCTTAATATTTATGTTGGCTCTCTTTAATTGTCGAAATCTTCATATCTTTTTTTAACCGGAAGATTTACATGTACTAACATCCTTTGCCCACCCGCTGTAAAAATATGCAATACATTTACTGAATACGTAATAATTAGTTATAACGGTCTCAAGATAAGATCATGGATATCAGTATATATATAAAAAAGATCAATAACAAAGATATACATATATACATTCAATATTGGATTCAAGACCTGAAAGTCTATTAACAAACCTAACAGACGCAAATTTGTTACACAAACAAGAGAAAATTAAATAAAATTTATCAAAACCGTACAGAATAGATTATTTTCTAAGGAAGTTTAATTTTTATTCATTACACAGAACTAAACAATGAAGTTTGGGTTATGCAAAAGCATGGGGAATCTTGGGATAACACCAAACTCATGTTTAGACGACGGCACAAAAGCATCTGTCTATCAATTTCATCAAGCTCGTCATCAAATGACTTTTCTTGTATCTTCTGCTTCTCTATTTTCTCTATAAATACTTTTGACTGATCTTCAAGTTCCTCCTGTTTGTCCTTTGTATGAGGAAGTTCTTGAGTCTATATGGTCCTTTAAATATAAAAGGACCATCAAAAGCATTATCGCCTAACAAAATCAACCTAACATAGAAACTTTTTCCAAATTGATAGGAAGCGTTTTCTCATTCCTCCACTCCCACCAATCACCTAACATAGATCTACAAAATAAAAAAGGTTGTTCATCTGTGTTAGATCTGCGATCCAGAATAAGTTAATAAATACCATGCATGAACACTCGTCATTTAAAAGAATCACTGTTACCTTGTCAGGATTACATTATTCGAAATACTATGAACAATGATGCATCCTTTTTCAGTCACCTGCATTGGGGTAAAGATTCTAAGTTAGCATGACATGATCAAAAATTGAAAAGACAAGACTAAAAATCTGAGGATTAAGAAAAGATCGACTCACATATGATTCAGGAGGCCTTGTTTCTTCGAACAGGTAAAATGAAACTGTTGCCATTAGGGTTTGCTATGACTTGTGCGGCGCCTATTGGACAAAAAGCCTGACATGACAACCTAGAATGCAAGGATTTTATAATTGTGTGATTAGGTTAAATGTCTATAGTTTAGCCCTTCTTCTTTCCATCTTTCCAAGTCTAACCCTTCTCCTTGTTTGTTATGTTTATTTTAGAACTCGATTCTACTTCAAAGATATATATTTAGAAGGGAATTTTGCCAAAAATCTAATTTCTAATTTAGAGGAAAGAGTTCTATGACTTTTGTCCCTCAACAAATTGTACTGGAAGAAAATAAGGTACATGATATATATGTTGGATTCTTTGGCCGTTATGCCTTTCGTGGCGGCTCTCGTGTATATTATATTTATTTTTTTGATAATAACAACAAAATGCGGAAAAAAAAAGCCTATGATCGAAATGATAAATCGAGTATTGTTACTTAGAGATAGGATGAAGGATTTATAAGGTTTTAGAGTGTTGAGTGTTGGGCTTTAATGTGTGGGTGGGAGCAATTTGAGTTTTGGGTGGGGGCATTTAAAAAAAAAAAAAAAAAAAAAAAAAAAAAAAGAATAAAAAAAAAACTCAAAATGGAAGAATAAAATACACTAAAATCTCATTTTGAATTGCTCTGGCCATGGAGGGCACCGCCCCTCATATCTTAACCATGCATCCGCCCCTGAGTGTGCTTTCTTAGTAAGTTTTTTCAGAATATTCACACGTAAACTAAGAACAAAAGTTATCTTCTCCGTTTACTTTATATAGACGATATACTATACATACTTATAAGCAAGTAGGTGAACTTAGAAACATTGAAAGTGTCTGCATTAGAAATGGTGTAGCCATGATTTGAGTTGAGCTGTCTACAATATGCCATAAAACAACAATAGACGTATAGAGATAGTGACATGAATACAAACAGCAAAGTAAATTTCTTGAGGTTTAAAAAGAAAAACTTTCAAAAGGATCACACACAAGAACTCGTGGTCAATTTGGTGAAACTGATAGTTGGAGCTTGAGAGGACGTTCCTGAGTATTGCATTGTGTGAGGTGATTCAACATCACATGTAGGCGATACTGAAGCTATAATTGTTATACCCATTTCCCGAATACAACTAGAACTCACTCGAGATGATTTGAATAAGGCTTGTTTTGATAGGTTAGTCTATGAAAGTTACGTTGTAGTCAAACCCGATAGCCAAATTAAGTTTTGTATAATGTAGTTATGGAAAGTATCATGTGTCTCATGTATAATAAAATATACTTAAAGGACTAAACTTGTCATATGGTAAAGGAGTTATAAGTGTGATGTGGCCAGTTATGAATGATCAGAATTTAAGGGGCCAATCTTGCCCAATGATCAAACTACTTTATATGACTAAATTAATATCTTGGGGGTAGAGAATTCTGGAAAATAAGAGAAGAGTTGGGAGGTGTTTGCGGGTGACGGTTTTAGAGAAACAAGGATGGAAGGAGATGAAGCTTGATGGTTGATCCATGAAGGGTTTAAGGTTTCAAAGAAAAGGTTAAGTTCATAGCAACAATTACCCACAAGTAAGTAAACTATATCTTGTGTTTATAATGAATATAAGTTTGATTCATAGAGATGATGATGGGTTTTGGTAAAACCCTTGTTGGATAGTCTTAGTTTGATAATGAAATAAGTATTTTTACGATTTGAGTAGGAATCAATATGGATAATTAAGGTTTAGCAAGTGAGAAAGATAATTATGGAAGATGATGATGATGATGATATGGTGGTTAGCTTGGATGATCAAAGTAAATAACTATGATTATTATATGTTAATATGAATGTTCTCATGTTATGTGTTATTTAATGAGTTTATAGGATTATGCCATGGATTATTATGTTGAATTAGTAGGAAGTATGTTAATGAGTAAGGGACGAGAAATGGATCATGGTTTGGAAGGATTAAAGTATGTTTATGTTGTAATGTGTTTAAAGTTATTATGTTATGTACTATAATTAAGATGTTGTTATGCAAATGGATATGAGATTGGATACTCATGAGTTGAATGATTAAAGATGTTCACGATGCACATATGTGTGGAACTGAAGTATTACTCATGTATTAATCTAGTTGTTTACTAAGCGAAAGCTTACATTTTAGTGTTTCAATGTTTTGTAGGTTATGTGTGTTGGAGATGCTATAGTTTGGATTAATGCTTAAGGGTTGGAATAGCGGATCTTGAAGGTAGAAATGCATTTTAGGAGCTTAGTATAGAATACCGAGCTCAAGGTCAAAGTTAAACCCCTGTTGGTCTTTTATTCGTTTGTAAAGTGTAGTCGAGTGTCAAGTGCTGTCCTAGTCGGTTATGGTAAAGCATAGTTAACGGTTAGTTGTATAAATGGTTTTATGTGTTTTTAGTTGAGGATAAAGGGGTGTTTCGTATAAGTGTAACTATGCCCATTTTGGGTTGCAAACGGGTCAAATGATTATGAAAATGATCTAATAGGTTGAGTTAATGATTTCTAGAAAGTCTCATTAATGTCACGAAAATTGTTTTTTTCCAGAATTAGAGCGATTATAGTTCTCTTTGTAAAAATCTGCAGAAGGCATATGGCCGTATGTAATTTCAGCATATGGGCATATGGCTGCCTCAGAGGTTTTGTATAAGGGTGTATGACCATCATATGGACATATGGTTGCCCCAGAAAGTTTGGAAAGGGCATATGGGTTGAATATGGCCATATGATATTTTTAGCATATGGCCATATGCTTGTGTCATAATATAAATGAGATATTTTCTAGTTTTTCTCAAATTTCCAAATTTTATATCTTTAGATTCGTAAGTCGTCACGAGTTGTGCCACCCGTTGTTTGGAAGATAATGAAGTCTAGTTTCATTTAAAAATGGTTCCAAGGTCTATAAATTTTCGGATTTTAGTCAATGATCAAAGGAAAAATGGAATGTGCGTTAAAGTCAAGTCGTTTCCACACAAAAAGTTTTAATTTCTGGTCAAACCGGGCACGGGGTGTAAACATGCTAAGGTAACTTTGGACGAGGAGGCTGGGTTTTCATGGAACAATATTGGCGTAGGTTCTTCTATAACATTGTTCAGATATAGTATGTATTATAAGTGATCGTTACTACATGAAATTTAGTTACCTTTTTGATAATGTTAGTAGTGTATTATTATGAAAAGGAACCGACATTGAAATTTGTTACATTTTATGCAGACTACTATAAATATATTTGTTTCGTGAGGTTTAAATAACAAGGGTATGTTTGGTGAAAATAGCAATAACAGGAAGCAGTAGTTATTTGTTTTGATAAATTGTTTGATAAGATGAGTGCTAACACATGCAGTTTTTCTTAACATCTTCAATAAATTAACACCTTATTTTCTGCCATGAGTTCGTGGCAAATACATGGACCATCATGCATAGATTCTCCCTCACAAGATCATGCTTCTTTGGGGGAGATTTTTCTTTGAGAAAAACACACGCCATCTTGAATGTGTCAGTGGAAGAATCAAAACCAAGCCCACATGAGTCACGAAACATAAAACCATCAAAAGTTAACGGAAAGGGTAGAAGCTCAGAACAATGTTTCTTCATAGGATGGATAGCAACCAACGAGTTTATAACTTGGTGATCATCTTGTAATATATAGAGAAGTCCATTGCAATAACCTAGGAGTTGAAATCTGGTTACATTAACTTCTGAAAGCATCTTGTTGTATAGAAACTAAAATTTCAGGGTATTTTTTCGGCTTTAAGACATGATTAGCACTACCATCTTGTTTAAGTTGATCAATAATGTGGAAACAAATGGTAATTAGTGTTTGTTTTGAACAAGTAGGTTAAATTTCATGGCACAAGATTGGTGTAGCTACAACAATAGGTCGTTTCGTGCGTTCTCGCTCACCATCAATGATGGCAAGATGACGATATTCAATGTATTCCCCGCATTGTTTTAATACAAACTGGAAACTAAGATTATACCCTTTCTATGCCAAAATAAGTGTCCTCACGTTGCTATTTTGTTGAGTTTTTTAAATAACCATTGTACTTCACAAACAAATTTAACGAAATATGTACTTCTAAAACTATTTAACATAATATACATATTTTTTATCATTCAATCGTCAGTTTGAAAACCAATAAAAACACCTTGCTAGCAAGGGACATCGTCTTTCCTAATCTGCCCCACTCAATTTATCATGGACTTTCTCAATTTTTTTTGATTACTTTAACCTTTTTTTCTTTATTAAAAGAATTATTCACATGTTAGATTAGCGAATTAAGGGTTAAATTTCAAACATTGTGAAGGCCAAAGTGAACTGAACTGATAAAATTAATAAACATCAAGTGCTTTTCACATAATGAAGCTGTTATTGAATAGGACATCTAATAGTAAAGCTCGACACGAGTCGATCCCATAGTATATAATATGTTCAATCGGTAACCAACAACGACAAGAAAATCGTTGTCAACCACGAACCCGTAACAAGCCCGCCATTACGACGATGAATGCAATCAGTTCTCATGACAAACCAAGTAAGAAAATAAAACTTAATGTTGTTCATATAAAAGTAACACCGTTCCTTTTATTTGCAAAACATATACGAAATGTCATAAGGAAAAGTCAATCTAACAGGGAATGATTATTAGGTTCCATTGATTTCTTGCCCTTAACGATTTTATTATTTGTTTGGGATGAGTTATCATCATCGTTAGTCATTTTGAAATAAAAACATTTTAATTTTTTTTAGATGGACAATGGAAGCATGAGTACAAGACGATGGATTTTGAATTTTAAAATTGAAGAAAACACAACAAATACATGTTATATTAAATATGTTTAGAAGTACATTAGTTTCTTAAATAATTTTTGAAAATGCAATGGTCATATAAAAAACTCCTATTTTGTTATGTTTAAAAATAAGTGTCAACTTTATATATCAACCAATTAAAAAAAAAGTTTGCTGGCTAGAATTGATATTTGATTAATGAAAAGTATAATTTACGAGATAGTTAGTTGCAGTTTGGAAAAAATTATTTACTAAATCCAACACGGATTCTAGTAGTTAAACCAAGACATTTACTCTAATTTATAAGATAACCCAATGATTCATTTGAAAACAACAGGCTAACTAAAATTTCATTCTTTTTTGATTAACTTAACTGATATAATCAAACACTAGCTAATCTAATCGTGGTTGGTAAAGTTTGGAAACAAATAGCAGAGTTGAATTATTTTTAATATAATACCAAAGTGTGCACACTTTAAGGGAAAGCATTTAAGCTAGCAACCACGAGATCCAAGACTGATACTTCAAGGGCCGGGGTACTAAAAACAACGTTTACAAGTGGCTGATAACTCGAGCAGTAAAGCTACATCATCTTTGTTTCTATATGAGTCTACACACCTTTGTCAGAAGGGAACCTTGTTCATGTGATCCTATGTTAATGCTTGTAATGCTTAAAGACAATTTACTTATGTTTTTATTAATGTTTATTAAGTATGGGTCCAAAAGGGTCAAAAGGCACATGTAATGTTTGGTTAATTCGTTAATCCAAACAGGCCTTATTAGTTAGTTATAAGAAATGATAGTTATTATGGTTGTTAGTTACAAACAGTTACTTGTGAAAAGACACAATGGTTGACATTGTAAAGTTGTGTCCATTCACCAAATATATATAGAATAGGATCGAGTCAATTAATATAAGTCCTTTTTTTACTTTTACTTCTACATTGTTTATTTCTATTTTGTCTCACAACTAAACACAATTACACAAACGTATCACGGTTAACACAAATTACTTGATTGAAAACAACATGCTTCAAACAAAACCTGTGACAAAGTTTCAACAGTGGTATCAAAGCCCACGTTCTAATCCTTAGGGGAAGCAGTTACAAAGAAATACCATACACACCCAAAAGAAACATTATTTACAAAGACCAACAATCCCAAACACCCCATAGTGGCCCAAACACAAAAAATACATTTCCCCTAAGGGAAAGCAGTTACTCAAAAAGAAAGTAGAGGTAGTTGTCTCATACAATTCCCTGAAAACAACAAAACCACCGGTGGGAAGCAATTACAAGCAAATAGGAGTAACCAGTGGATTGTCTAGAAAAATGAGGCGTGCACATTGTTATGTTTGTAAAAAAAGAGGGTGTTGGGAATTACAATTAAGTTGATAAGACAAAACATGTGAAACATAAGGGACTTATGGAGACAAAGGAAGAAACTTGCAAAGAAAGAAAAAGATTACTGCATATCTTTTTATTATTATAGAATATCCTTTCTAACCCTAGTATCTCTATTATATAAAGAGATACAGGAACTGATATCATTGTACGTACAAGATGTAAAGTGCAGAAAAAGTGTGTGTATGTGTGTCTAGGGCGTATATTTGTTGTAAACGCCTAGACTTGTTGATTTGTCGTTAAGCCTCAACTATCTTAGATCACTGTTAGAGTGTAACCGTGCTACACTTGATCACGTAGCATTGGGGCTTTGGTATATGTTAGAGTAGAGATGATGACGAGAAACCTTGTTAGCAATAATAAAGATGTTTTGTTTATTCCGCTGCGTACATGTTCTTTATCTTTATTATTGTGCAATCCCTAGATGAGGTCTAAACGAGCTCGAGCTATAAACGATCTTAACAGAGGGCATGTGTATTGGCAGTGTGTGAATAAGGAGAAAGAAGTTATTTTAGAAGGCAAGGAACCAAGTGCTATGAATCCTACAACAACAATGATACCAAAAGTTCATGAAGCCTTCAAGTCTGAACCAGAATGTGTTCATGTTACTACGGATTTTATGGTAGAAGGCTTGGATAAAAGGAACTGGGATGATATATTGTACGTTAGCAGTGATTATAAGAGACACATGAGTCCCATGAAGCATTTGTTCAAAAGAATGATACAAAGATTCAAGGTCGAAGGGACACAAGAAAAAGAAAGAAAGTTTATTGTTTCTTATGGAGTATGAGAGGTGTTTGTGGAGATAAATAAAGGAAGATTGTTAGTATCTAATGTACTTTTCACACCAGAAATTACATTAAGCATTCTCAGTTTGGATCAATTAGAAGAGCAGGGATACATGGTGAGTTATGAGGGCAACAAGTGCAGGGTGAAATACATGTTTGATAACATAGAAGAAGAAGCATTTGAACAAGAAAACACCATAGAAGATGAAGATGAGAAAAGCATCAGAGAAAGCCATAACAGATTCTTAGATGGCTATTTTAGGTCTTTGGATATAAATGAAGAGTGCTCTTTGATCATGGGTATGGAAGAATTAAAGATGAACAATGAGGATGAACAAGATTATGTAGACAATGATTATTTAAGTATGAATGGGACACTATACTTCATGAAGGTAAATACTTTCCAAAGGTTTATTGCATTCTTAGATTTAATAAAGATAGATAAACTAGTTTATGGGAATTGGGAAGTATTGAAAGGCAAATGCATTGAAATGATTGAATGGTTCTATGTGGTATACTTAAAAGAAGAAGTGCTAGGAGAATTACCACCAGTTATAGGAGTAATTAGGATAGACTTGTTGGGTTTGTATAAGTTTGTAGATGCATTGGGTGGGTACATGGAAGTAACATTTAATGACAAATGGAACCAAGTTGCAAGTTTACTAGGATTGGCATATGAACATCATGAGACAGTCAAGGAAGTGTATAACGAATACATTGGCATGGTAAAAGTGTACTATGAAGAAGCAAAAAGATCAATGCATGGAAAACCAAAAAGTGTGGTGGAAAATGGCAGAGGTACTGCAGACATTGAAGGACCACGGGTTATTGTAAATAAGGATGCTGAAGTACAAGAGATGCTGGATGAAACTCCAAAGAAAAAGGAGCAAGACTGAGAAGGATGATGTAACCATGGAAGATGTCAGAAGTGGAAGCAATTATGAATCAACAACTGAAGGAAATGAAGAAAGCACAAGCAGCAATGATGACTTTATCATCATCACATGAAGATGGAACCAGGAAGGACATGGAAGTTGGCATTAAAGCATTAGGAGGGAGAATGTGATCCTATGGTAATGCTTGTAATGCTTAAAGACAATTTACTTACGTTTTTATTAATGTTTATTAAGTATGGGTCAAAAAGGGTCAAAAGGCACATGTAATGTTTGGTTAATTCGTTAAACCAAACAGGCCTTATTTGTTAGTTATAAGAAATGACAGTTATTATGGTTGTTAGTTACAGATGGTTACTTTTGAAAAGACACAATGGTTGACATTGCAAAGTTGTGTCGATTCACCAAGTATATATAGATTAGGATCGAGTCAATTAATATAATTCCTTTTTTTACTTTTACTTCTACATTGTTTATTTCTATTTTGTCTCACAACTAAACACAGTTACACAAACGTATTATGGTTAACACAAATTACTTGATTGAAAACAACATGCTTCAAACAAAACCTGTGACAAAGTTTCAACATTTCACAACTAACAGGCCACAAACACAAGTGAAAACTTTTAACATTACTTTTTAGTGCAAATGCTAGATGTCTCAGGAGTCTTCCAAATGGTTTCATGCAACCCCCTTACCTAAAGTGACCCGTTTGACATAATTCAATTTTTACCCATTCAAAACATCTAGTAAAAAGTAACATTGCAGTTTTTCATTGGTTTACGGACAAGGTTTCCTTGAAACAAATGCTTACATGAAAATCAAAGATGTTTCTCCTATTCAGTTTGACTGTTCTATGGGTTAGTCGAGTTTGCATTCAGTAGCGAGTAGACAACTCTAACTATAATTAAGTCGTTCTTTGATTGTACTATATTTCATATGGTAAATTGGTATTATTGCAAAAGTATATTATGCTATTTTAAGTTTGAAATAAAATATATTGTTGAGTATCTTCTCAAACTTACCAACAACTATTGTTGTCATCATTTCAAACTTAAATCCTCCTAATTGCGTCCTTTTAAGATTCGATGGACAATCATTAAGTTCATAGGCTTGTCCACATCGCTTTTTATGAAGGGTATGGAATGCATTATTAAATAGGTGGAAGAGAGGTATGAAAACTAGTCACCATGACCTTGAAGTCAGGTTGAAGAGAGGTATAAAAACATATCAACATAGAAGGTAGAGAATGCAATATCAAATCAGGAAAGTGTTACTTTATATAGTGCCCAAAATCTTTGCTAAAAGGCCATATGTCAATTTTCAATGACATATATTATTGAAATTGTGATAAGGAGTAATATAGAAGGAATATTGAATTCTTGGCTAAGGCGTTCGTTCTCTTACTAAGTTATACAGTAAATTGGGAATTATGTTTCTTTTATGCTAATTGACAACACATGTTATAACTGCACATTTATGAACTATCAGCATTCTGCGATCAGCATGTGTTGTAAATTCAGTTTCTGCATAAATTGTTGCCCAACCAAAAAGTGAAATCATGTTTTTGTCTAAATTCCCTTAACAAAAATGAATTTTCATTAACGTGTGAGAAATAAACTTATGAATCCAGTTTGCTAGTCCGTGCTTGTTATGATCTTAGTCTTCATATTAGCTTATAAATAAGTCTAGGGGTTAGAGTGTTAAGCTTAAACATATCCTAGTCAAGTAGGAGTCGGTTTGGTTGGCTTGTGCCCCAATCCCAACCCGTGTCCTTGTAACAGCCCACTATGAGTTTATATTGGAGTCGGTTTTACCTTCCCCTTCATTTCTATAAAAGGAGGTAAGGGGGAAGGGTTTGTACGTCATTCTTTCAATATTAATCAAAGGTTCGATTAGGGTTACATACTTGTGCATCGTTCTTTACTTTCTGTCGATATAAGCTGTGAGTGTGTCGACTTCGAGATCGAAGTAATCCGTCCTAGTAATCAGGTTGTAGGTTGTCGATTACTACAAGTGGTATCAGAGCTCGGTTCATGGGGTTCGCTGGTTATCTATGATTGACCGAGAAGGGTTCTTCTTTGGTGTTCGGTTTCTGGAAGGAGCAGAACGGTGTGTTTCTGTTTGGGCTACCAGGTTTAATCGACAACAAAGGTGCTTGTTGTTTAGGTTCTCGATCGACAAGGAGCAGCAGATTGTATTATGGTTAGATCGACAATGAAGTTTTTTGGATCTGTTTTTTTGTTGGCGGCATCTAAAGAAGAAGAAAACTGAAACAGTAACAAGTGGTTGGTTTTTTATTTATTTAAAAAGTCAAGTTTCAAATTATTTATGATAATAACATCTAATACTTGGTATAGAGTTTAGTATATTATTATTATTGAATAATAATAGTTAGGTATATTATTATTATTATTTGAAAAAGGATTAAATAATTTGAAGGGTATTGCACAAAGGGACTTTGTTGGTTTGTGATTGCGAGGTTGTTTCACAAGGTTTAGCACATTAATAAAGGGATTAAAGAATGACGGGAGCCAAGTTTGAGATCGAGAAATTCGATGGAACTGGTGATTTCGGGTTATAGAGAGTCAAGATGCATGCTTTATTAATCCAACATCGACGTGAAGCAGCCCTGGAGGTTTTACCCGCGAATATGGATGCTACAGCAAAAGATGAGCTAAACAAGAAAGCTCATAATGCCATGATTTTGTGTTTAGGTAACAATGTTCTGAGAGAAGTTACCGGGGAGACGACTGCAGTGGGGGTTTGGACCAAGCTCGAGACTTTGTACATGACAAAGTCCTTGGCCAATAAGTTGTACCTAAAGAAGAAGTTGTATACACTCTACATGCCGGATGGACGTACGATTTCCGAGCATGTAGATGAGTTCAACAAAATTGTTCTTGATTTAGCAAATATTGAGGTAAAATTTGAGGATGAAGATCTTGCTTTATTATTAATCACTTCTTTACCAGCATCATACGAACACTTTGTAGATACCTTGCCTTATGGACGGGAAGCTTTGACTTTGGAGGATGTGATGGCAACACAGAATTCAAAGGAAATCAAAGAAAGATCTAAGGCGAAGGGGGATGATGGTGAAGGGTTATATGTGAGGGGAAGAACTGATCGCAGGAATTCGCATCAGTCTAGGGGAAAGCCAAGATCTAAGTCTTGAGGTGGAAGACTCAAGTGCTATATTTGCCAGTCTGAGGAGCACTTGAAGAGAAACTGTCCGAAGAATAATCGCAAGAAGTCAAATGGATTCGTCAAGAAAGATGATCAGCCAAGCTCCAGTGGTTCGATTTATGACGGTTATGAGGTGATGATGGTTATGAGTTCAGAAGGCTTGTTAGATTGGATTATGGATACATGAGGTTCATACCACATGACACACAGGTCAGACATATTTTTTGATTTTCTGGAATGCGATGGGGGCAGGGTATTGTTGGGTGAGATTAGAGGTACTAGCAAGGTAAGGGTACAACTGAAAGATGGGTCAAGTTTTGTATTACACAATGTCAGGTATATTCCTGAATTGAAAAGAAACTTGATATCGCTGGGAAATCTTGAAAAAGAGGGATACACCGTAAAAATGCTGTCGGGCAAAATCAAGGTGATTAATGGTTCTAGGGTTATTTTATCTTGAACCCGAAGGGATAATTGTGTATACTCTTTGGATGGTCATGTAGTGGCGGGTGAGCTTAATGCTAGTGTTGAAGAAAAAGATAGTCTTGCGCAGGTTTGGTACAAAAGACTGGGAAATATGAGTGAGGCGGGACTTCAGGTGCTAGAAAAGCAGGAGCTGTTTGGAAAGAAAAGTCTAGGCAAGCTTGATTTTTGTGAGAATTGTTTTCTGGGAAAGTCACATCGAGTCAGTTTCGGTGTAGGAAGGTACACTACTCACGGAGTGATAGAAAATGTTCATTAAAACTTATAGGGTCCGTCTCAGGTGGAATCATTAGGAGGTAAGAGGTATTTCTTATCTATCGTTGACGATTGTTCCAGGAGGGTATGGGTTTATATTCTCTGGTTTAAACATGAAGCATTTGGAAAGTTCAAAGTGTGGAAGCAATTAGTAGAGAATCAGACTGGGAGGACGGTTAAGAAGCTAAGAACAGATAATGGTCTTGAGTTCTGTAACCGGGAATTTGAGCAGCTATGCACTGAGAGTGGGATTGCTAGACATTTGATAGTTGCCGGGACGCCGCAGCAAAATGGATTAGCAGAACAGAAGAATAGAACTCTCATGGATAAGGTACGTCGTTTATTAATTCAGTCTGGATTGCCCAAGACCTTCTGGGTGGAAGCGACATGTACGGCCGCATATCTTATAAATAGGTCACCATCGACAGCGATTGAGAAAAAGACACCTATGGAGATGTGGTCGGGACATCCAAGTGATTATGGGATGTTGAGGGTTTTTGGCTGTGTCACATATGCACACGTTAAACAAAGTAAGCTCGAGCCGAGAACGGTAAAATGTGTTCTTTTGAGGTATCCTGAAGGTGTGAAGGGGTACAGGCTATATAGGCTTGAAAATGAATCACCTAAAATAGTCACTAGCAGGAACGTGGTCTTCAACGAAAGTGTCATGTACAAAGACACGTTGAAGGATTCTGGTGCAGGTACTGATAAGTCTGTTGAGGAATTACAGGTTGAGGTGGAACTGCATAGGTTAAATAATCATTCGCTTGAGGAAGATTTGATTTATGGTCAGGAAGATGGCAATGATGAAGATGCAGGGGATCAGGATCACGATCAAACACCGGATCTCAAAGATTATCAGTTGGTTCGGGATAGCTAGCCAAGGACCAGAACGAAACCTTTGAGGTTTCGAGATGAAAGTAATATGGCTGCTTACGCATTTGCTGCAGCAGAGGAAGAAGATACTCATGAACCATTGACATACCAGGAGGCAGTTGCTAGTAAAGATAGATTTAAGTGGAAAGGTGCTATGGAGTAAGATATGGATTCTCTGAAGAAGAATGAGACCTATGAGTTAGTGGATCATCCAGCTGGGCAAAAGTTGGTGAGTTGCAACCCTGCAAATGGTTGTTCAAGATAAAGGAAGGGACTGAAGGTGTTCAAAAGCCTAGGTACAAGGCGAGGTTTATGGCTCATGGATTCACACAAAGGGCAGGTATTTACTATAATGAAGTATTTTTGGCGGTAGTTCGACACACATCTATTCTGGTTATACTTGCATTAACTGCATCTAGAGATTATGAGCTGGAGCAGCTTGATGTAAAGACGGCATTTTTACATGGGAATCTTAAAGAAGTGATCTACATGAAGCAGCCACCGGGTTATTAACAAGGTAACAAGGTATGTTTGTTAAAGAAGTCCCTTTATGGTTTGAAGCAGTCACCTAGGCAATGGTATAAGAGGTTTGATGAGTACATGCTGAGCAACGGGTTCATGCATAGCAGTTACGACAGCTGCGTATATTACAGGAGTTATACACCATGTGAGTATATCTATCTACTGTTATATGTAAACGATATGTTGATTGCTGAGATTGGGTCTACTAAGTCTTTGCTTAAAAAGGAGTTCGACATGAAGGATCTCGGGGAAGCAAAGAAGATTCTTGGTATGGAGATCATCAGGGATCGGAGTCGCAAGATTCTGAGGGTGTCACAACTCACAATCCGGGTACATTTCTAATATTTTAATTAATTTTAGAATAGACAATGGGAAATCGGTTAAGATGCCATTGGGTGGGCATTTCAAACTGTCGTTGAAGGGTTATCCAGTTAGGGATTGTGATGTTGAAAGGATGAGTAAGGTGCCGTATTCAAATGCGGTTGGGAGTTTAATGTACTTGATGGTGTGCACGAGGCCAGACATAGCGTACGCGGTAAGTGTAGTTAGTAGATATTTGGCGAATCCAGGTAAAAATCATTGGGAACCAGTGAAGTGGATTTTGAAATATTTGTGGGGTACTGCAAACGTGGGTTTGTCGTTTGCGGAAAAATCGTGGCAACCATGTGGACGTAACAGGTTTTGTTGATTGAGACTACGCTAAGGATCTTGATAAAGGTAGGTCAATTATAGGTTACGCGTTTTTAGTACAGGGATGTGTTGTAAGCTGGAAGGAGACGCTACGACACGTGGTGGCTCTTTCAACTACAGAGGCGGAGTATATGGCCCTTACGGAGGCTGTGAAGGAAGCTATTTGGCTAAGGGGACTCATGGAAGAGTTGGGCGTGGAGCTTCACACTGTGGCAGTTAATTGTGATAATCAGGGCGCGATTCAATTATCGCAGAATCATGCTTTTCATGACAAGACTAAGCACATCAATGTGCATTATCACTTTATCAGAGAGGTCTTGGAAGCAAAGACGGTTGAAGTTCTGAAGGTGGGTACTGAACACAATGTTGCGGATACCTTGACGAAGGTGGTACCTGAACGGAAGTTACAACACTGCTTGGAGTTGTTGAGTGTCGGTATAAGCTAATATAAAGCCTAAGGTGGAAATTGTTATGATTTTAGTCTTCATATTAGCTTATAAATAAGTCTAGGGGTTAGAGTGTTAAGCTTAAACTTATCTTAGTCAAATAGGAGTCGGTTTGGTTGGTTTGTGTCCCAAGCCCAACCCGTGTCCTTGTAACAGCCGACTATGAGTCCATATTGGAGTCGGTTTTGCCTTCCCCCTCATCTCTATAAAAGGAGGTGAGGGGGGGGGGGGGGTTTGTACGTCATTCTTTCAATACTAATCAAAGGTTCGATTAGGGTTACTTACTTGTGCATCGTTCTTTACTTTCTGTCGATATAAGTTGTAAGTGTGTCGACTTCGAGATCGAAGTAATCCGCTCTAGTAATCAGGTTGTAGGTTGTCGATCACTACAGTGCTTAAATCAAATTCCAATGGTTCATAACTCGTGCAACCAAAAAACCTTAATCATATCATATAGGTTACTTTATATTTGGTCTTTCTAAAGCAAGATGAAGGTTTACAAATTTCGTTATTTACAACTATTCATGTATTTTCATCTAATATAAACCGCTTTCCTATTTAACTTGTAATCGAAATTTTTGGTGTCTTTCATATCTATCCTGATCATACTGTTAAAAGTTACGTATAAATATTAATAAGTAAATGACTAGTATCGAACCCGAGACCTCGGGATTGCACGCATTACAAACGAGAGTAAAGTATAATAAATATATATATATGTTATATGTATCGTGTGTGTGTATATATATATATATATATATATATATATATATATATATATATATATATATATATACTAGTTTTCTAAGCCCGCCCGATGGGCGGGCATGACTTATAAATATCGAAAAAATTAGTTAACGAAAAATATGATATAAACATAGAATGTTATTTATTGAATACATTAACAACGGGAAAAAATAAATGTTTATCGAATATGAAAAAAAACAAAATTATAAAGTAGTACGTTAGAAAAAAATATACAATAAAATAAACTCAAATGCGAAATAAAGCTTCTTGTATACAACGTTTGATGGTGTTACTTAACAGATTTTTTTTTTTTTTTTAAGTACAGTGTTTTTTTATTATTGTTAAAAATGTATTAGTTTACGTTAAATATTTTTTATTTAAAAGTAAGATTTTGATGGTGTTACTTAACGTCACCTATCCTTTATCTTTTGCACCAAGTAAATTCCGCATTAAGTTTAAGATGAAAACTCATGATCCTTTTTCAATGTTCTTACCATGTTTCACATAGTAAAAAACTATACATCATAAATAAAAAAATCAAAATAACATAATTAATGACGGAACAATTTCCGAAAATAATGAGTGACAAAAGTAACATGAATTTGAATCACCACAATTATTCAACATGCGATGTAAATATCATGGGTTTGAATGAACACAATTATTCAACATGTGATACATTTTATATTAAAATTATTAAAAATTTTGATTGCATATATTGTGTTTATATAGATACATTCAAAACTTTATTTTTATCTTCTTATTCTATCCATATCTCTATCTTTTTGGTTAGGAGCCTTATCACAATATATCTCCTCCTAATAGAATCATCCATATTTGAATGTCTTTTCCATATGTGAATCAGTTGGTGCAGAGAATCTGGGAGAAAGACTTGGCCCTTCGTAGTCTATGATCCTATGAACCTCCTATTTTTTTAGCTTTAAGGATCAATGAAAAGTAAAGCAGATATGTACTAAAAGACGGAAACAATACTTTTAACATAAACATAACTTAATAACATTAATCATACTTGATATAGACATAATTTGGCGAGAAAATTACTTTTTTTCGACTTCAACATGATTGTAATCTTTCGACATTTCATGAGAATTTTTATAATCAAGTTAGCAATATGGGTGTGTCGGGTAACAGATGAACTTAAGTTATGGTAAAAGGGTCATGATTAGTATGAGTCAGGTTGAGATGGCGCGCACACATTTTTAGGAGGTTGTACGTATTAAAAGAAACCTTCAACCTGTATGACCTGTTACCCTTTAAGCTATTTTTATTTTATTTTATTTTATCCATTTAAAATAAAACATGGTTCAGAGGGTGTTTGGGACTGCCAGTTAAGTGCTTATCTACATTCAAGCACATAAGCAGATTTGAGTGTTTGCCTCTTTGGATAAAGTTGCTTGTGTCCTATTGGAACATGGTGAATTTTAAGTAAACAAACGGTTTGAATAAAGCAATCCCAAACACCCCATATATATGTCACAGTCAACCTTCCCGTCATTTAGAGTACAGTATCATGAATTATATTCTCTAACTCTTTTATTAGCATCTCATCTAGTAAATATAAGTGATTTCACATACCTTCTTCAGGCTCTTTCTCCTCAGCCACTACTTATACAGTTTTCCCTTTGTTGGTGTCGGTTGCCTATTGTTTTTTCGAGTAAACATTCTTTTTTGTTTTAGCAACAAATTTCTGAGAGCCTGTACAAACAATTGACACATGACTTATATCGAAGCTCACTAAAAATACATACGTTGCCAACATGAATCTGTGTTTGTAAATTTTGTGAAAGAATACAAAGGAGTTTTTGTCGTGTCTCACGAGTTAACTGCACAAGACACACAAAATTCATTCAAGTTTTTGAACCTACAACACCTATACACAACTCCCGCAGAAGAAATACTTTTATCCAAGTTTTTTGGGTAATTTAAAATATGTGTATGGATTTTGGCCTCTGGTTCTATACGCTATTAAGCATGTGGTATTCAATGTCTCATTAAAAATGTGATCTCAAACCATAAAAAAACTTATATATAATATATATAATTCAGTGTCAGGAAAATATAGCTATGACTAAACGATAAAGTCAAGTTAAAATATAAAACGTAAGAGGATTGTTACCTACCAGTAGTAGTAGGAATTCGGGGGCACTTGAGAAGGGCTTCTTCATCAGGTTTCGTACCTACGATTTCTTTAAGCCATTGATGATCTCCTGCCAAATCAACTTAAAAAAAAATGCCTCAACCAACAAATCCGAAACTAAGAGCAGACCAAATTAAAATTGATAATCATTCCTCAAGTCATTGATGATCTCCCGTTCCTGCATCAGACGAACCATTATTAAATGATAACTTGTAAAGATAGTCTTGGGTCACAAGGACAATCCCCAAAGACTGATTAAACAGTTAAGGGCTCGGGGCATTAATGTTATTCCATTTGTAAAATCCATGTAAAAACTGATTAAGAATCAGTAAAGTGAAAAATGTTCATGTCACATAGGTTGTTTATGGTTTATATCGATTTTAAAAACAAAATGAGAGAAAAATATTATATATGCAAGTTGTAAGACTCTATTTCTAACATTGAGAGAGTGTGCATGGTTTCATTGGCAAGAGAATACTCACAGTTCCAAGGTGCTGATGGATAACTGGGATTCGCATATCAGTTGCACCATACAAATCCTTGTTCCCTTGTGTTTGTGTCATGACTAATGTTGAGGGACTTGCACCTTCAGTTATTATCAACAGCCTTTATGCCACCTGCATTCTCATCTACACTTTGCATCCATCCATTTTCTGACTCGGAGGCTTGATCTTGTCTATCCACATATGATTGCATTAGTAGGTCCAGTCTTGCACGAAAATCACTTTGAAGAAGATTAGAGACTCTTCTCCTACATAATGGATGATACTCTTAATTAGAGACACTACTTCTCCTACATAATTATATGAAAAACGGAAGTAAATCAATGGTAATAATTGTATAATCTACCTGCTTGAAAGTACTATGAGTTCAACCATGCTGCCATTACCATCATCAGTCGAATAGAAGGTATTACTCCTACCGGCAAGAGCAGCTTCCAAATAGGAAGTTCCACCAAAACCAACTTTCTGTGGTGTCCTCAACATTGTCATACGACTCTTCAAGTGATTCTTGTAAATCACTCCTAATTGTTTCTTGATACCATAGATCATCGTCATCTTCATATTCAGTAACTGAGTCCTTCCATTCTTTTGCCTGCGTGGAAGCTTCTTGCCAATTGAAGCTATCTGTGCTGGTTTGTACTAATGGCAAACTCACAGATGGCTTATTATTTATCTTGATTTGAAGTTATGACATATGGGTATCATTTGATAAGATAATATTGATATGATACTCGTCTTGGTGGCATTTTTTGATAATGAATAGCACAAGAGCAGACGGGACAACCTCCACTATCTGTATAAACACAAAATTAGCAAAAACAATAAAGAACACATACATTCCAATTCCATGTATAGTTTTGTAGAAATATAAAATTGGTGGTGGTATGGAGCTTGATGGCCCTTCACTGCAAGCTCGTCTTAAAGTTTCCTACTTTTATCCAGAATTTCAGTATCCAGCAAATTGGTAGGCAAACTTAATATGACAGTCTTCCCATCAAGTATCAAGCTACTTAAAGTCGCCAAGAGTTGTAAAAGCATAATATTTACAAAGTCATGCCATCTAGAAAAACGCTATCAATATCTTTGTTCATCACACTCGCCCAAAGTTCATTTGTAATAAATTTTAGGAGTTAGTGCTTAACACCCAGATTTGGAAAATCACTTATATTAATCTTGAAGTGCCTAAAGTTTGATAAGTTTACAGCGAATATTTGACCACTACTAATTCAGAAAGTTGAAAAAGAATGCAGCAAGAGCAAACAGAAACGCGAGGAAATAAATCAGGTTTTATACACATACGAAATGAGAGATATTAGTACCTTTAACCAACCTTTTTGTCTTCTTAACGTTCCTCCATCTAGAAGAGCCATAATAGTGCATGACTTATCTTCTGGTATAGCTTCATCAGACTTTGCAGCCAGCATGCGAGCACCTTTTGCAACCTTTAATAGTTTTAAAAAAACAGAATTTCAGAATAACACTTGATTAAATTTAGGATAATAGATCATCTCCATAACATCAAAACTAAGATTCTACACATTGTACAAAAAAAGAGATGATGCACACCTAAAGACACTCGTTGATTGCATCCAACATACTTGCGTATATTTCAGTTTCGGGTTCCTATAAGTAAAAACATAGTGTATGATGGAAACAACCTGAAATAAAGAGAGGGAATTGACAAAATTAACCTTGTATAATACCTCGATTAGAGCTGACACGATATAGTAGACTATCGATGTACGCCTACAATCAAGTCTGGTTTACAAAAGGTCAAAGGCATCCAAAAAAATCAGGCTGTACACTTCTAATAAGACACAGTCTGCAAATTCATCTTTTCACAAGTGCACTAAGTGTATGTGGTGGTGCCCAATGCTCCAAGTTGTCTCGGTCATATCCCTGCAAGGAAAGGGGGAAGTGAGGTCATATGCTCAGCATGATCCATGTAGCACAAATGTGAATAAGAACACATTTCATCACAGAATAAACAAATAGATCACAGTATCAGCAAATACCATCTTAGCTTAAAAACCATTTCATCAACCATATAGTGTGGAAAAGATAAAATAACCAGTTACTTTCAATTCAGTATAAGAGAACTGGTGGATTTAACATTAAGAACAAATATAAAAGTGTGGACAAAAGAACAACACATACCTAGTCAAATTAATAATAACGATAAATGATTTCTTCACAATGGATGAATAATGAATCTGTGCGCATGGGACGTTTACATATGTGTCAGTAATGGTGGGCGTTTACATATGTCTCACTAATGGGGTATAGAAAAGGTACCATAATAAGCACTGTGATAAAATAGCAGCTTCTTTAATGCCAATTTTATTACTGTTGTAACGAATGACGGGAGTCAACATCCAGTTAACCAATAATTCCTTCTGCTTTGATTTATAGAAACTGATTTCGGTCTCCTTGATGCTCTTATGTAAGTTTCCTAAGAACCGTTCAAATGATAAACGCGGAAACTGATTGAAAATGTAACCAAGTGGAATTCTAAGGAAGGAGAATAATAGATCAACAAAATCTTCCTTCACCACTCCATATAATATTATTTTGTAGGCTTTGTTAAAGATCGGTTTAAGGTGGATATTCTTGGTCTTTCGCTTCTAATAGTCCTTAACCTTTGGTGAAAGATTCATTGACCCGGGGTTATATTCCATGTCATGAAGTTTATTGCTAGACTTTTAATGGATGGCTACTCTAGGAATATATGAGACATGTGGTGTTCTTGATATTAGAGAGTGCTTCAGCAACTTCAATACCTGCAGGCGAGGAAGACAAACAACTGAAGCTGTTAATAAGTTACCAAAATTACTGATGTGGGGCATCAACATAAGTTTAGTTTTTCACCAAAAATTGTTCAGCGAAAGTTCTCTTTTGACAAATAGAATGACCAAAAAATAATTTCCTGAATTTTTCTTTTTAGACAAAATATCCCTTGTTAAACTTTGATCGCATAATCTAGTTGTTATAATTTGACTGTTATAAAAAGGTATTACATACTCCACATTGTCAGATATAGTATTTTCTCCTACATTTATTGCCAATTTTCAGTTCATGTGTTAATTAACAAGTTACCTCTTCCGTTCCTATTTCGATGACGATATCTTCTACTTTCCCATATGCAAATAATGGAATTACTACTGTAAACCATCTATACTGTGACTATTGTTAATCTTGCTGAGATCATCATCGACATTTCCAGTCTTAAAGATCAGATTGATTATCCTCAACATACTTAATGATGGAGTTGTGTTTCAATCTACGTCCGTGTTGTTGGTTCCATTTCAGGTATAACAAAAGGAACATCGTTAATCATCTGCCATCGTTCACACTTATTGTCGTTAGTCACACGTTAGTTAACGAAAGGAAACAGTTGGGATTAAGTTCTAACGAAAGGTTAAACGGTAAATAAGAATAGCGATCATCTATACACTTTATAGTTCAAAAAATCTGCGACTTACTCTGGATTTTAGGCAGCGTTCTTTATATGGTTGAAAAAACTTACATGTGAGAGGGTAATTAAAAACTACCTTTTGGAAGATCGGACAATCGGCATTAAACCTGGAGCATGCAAATTCTATCACTTTCTCACTTGATTCGGGTTCCTGGTTTAAGAATTGATTGCAAGGGAATGCTAAGATATCGTTACCTGTTGATAGTAAATGATCCATCATGCCCAATACTTATGCTTGTGATAGAACAACTGCATAAGCCTTTGAGAGATTAATGAAGAAGCACAATGGTTTGCAATCAAACCTTATGTAATGTAAAGTAAATAAAAGCTGTAATTGAATGACCCATCGAACCTTCATTAGTATGATACTGGACATTCTTAAATAAGGGAAACAGGTTGTGTCTCAACAACCGTTTCCATTTGCATGCGCATATGCTTGGCAGTCATATATACGTCAAGCATAGTGTCACCAGAGACTGAAATTAGCATGTTTTCGTAATACTGTATTTTTTTCCCATCTGGTAAAGAGTGCACTAATAATCCTGGTGTCGATCATATGCCTTTCAGCAGGTCAACATTAACATCAGCTGTTCCAGAACACACCCGAGAATTACACTTAATTGTTATGTGAAAGGGCTTGATTATTGTTCCAAATACTCTACCTTTTTTAGTAATTTCAAAAAGCTCCTGCCACACAATAATAAAACTCAATATCAAAACCACTATTAAATAATTAACATATAGCTGACTGGTTTAGGAAAAATTGCATAACTACATAGGTGATATTCTTGAGTGCTGAATAAAATCAGTAAACTAAAACTAATTGGGATCGGCTTAGAAGAAACTCACAACAAATCACAAAAAAGGGGAGATTGCATATATAAAATCTAAAGAGCTTACTCTCCTAGGGTTCTTGCACATAAAGAGTATACTAACATAACATAGGACAAAAGTGCTAATTATAAACTGCCCATTGCAAAAAAAAAAAAAAAAAAAAAAAAAAAAAAACGTCGCGCATAGAACATTTATAGGCACTGGATTCTTTTATTGAAATAAAAATTTCAAGTATGCTTACAACTGAGGAGTAAATCGTTTTCCAGTAAGCATTGGGATCCAAATCTTGTAAGGAATAAAGCATCGAGACCAGAGGTGACCCCCTTTGCGACCATCGATACCAGCTTTGACGAACCAGGCACGTTGGAGGAATGTAAAGCAAACCGGGCACCCAAATCACCAGTAACATTAGCTGGGCCAGAATCGTACATTTGACCAGATATACATGTCATGATTAACCGACTATCATCCTACACGCGAAATAATAATACAATAAGAACATGAAAAAGATAGCAACGTCAATGATTCATTAAGAATCGTTACTTCTCAATTCAAAGTGACCATTTAACACAATAATATCGATTCTCTTTGGCCACTCCTTATTACTCAATGAAAATATTTGAGTATCTTTACTTCTCAATTCAAAGTGACCATTTAACACAATAATATCGATTCTCTTTGGCCACTCCTTATTACTCAATGAAAATATTTGAGTATGCAATTAATTGTATCCGATCATCTACAAATAAGTTCATCAGCTTACAACACATAATATATTTTAAAAACGTGAAATAGTTCTTTTAAGATTAAGTTTATACCAATAATATAATAGAAACTTCATTTTCACTGCAGAAGAACCATGCAATATGCTTATTGCCTAATTACCTCATATAGTTTTCAGTTTAAACTTCTATGGTGTTGTATTAACTTCTGATGTTGCAAACTGCATATAGAGAAACATTTGAAATAGGGTTGTGTGAATGAAATTCAAGAGACAACAAACTTGATCATATATACCTCAATTTGAGAGAAGGCTGCCAAATAATGTTGCAATACAAACACGTACATGTAATCATGTATCACCTGTAAAAGCATTGCGTTAGTGGAATGCTTGAAATCAAAACTTGGTAGTGTGTGACACACACTTATGATGACGGGAGCAACATTGAGACAAAATTTGTTTTCATTAGAGACTATCATTGCAGCATATTCTATACAATATAACCTCATCCATACAAAAACGTTTTTATACAAACCAATCAAAACTTGTAACTCATTCAAAATAAAAAAAAATTGAAAATTAACTTATAATCACATACCTTCATGAACTATGACATTATTTTTTGATGAATTGATGATACAAAACGCTTCCTGTCTTCCTGAATTTTTTTTACTTACGCATTAGGGTTCCAAGTACACCTGCACAACATAATACCTGTTATAAATATGTATGATAAAAACACAAATAATGTGATGTATGTGTGTAATGAATGATATTAGGGTTTTGTCAAAAACGTCTGATATGAATTATATTAGGGTTTTGCATGATTAATGAATAGATATCGTATGATATGTTTTATATTTAGTCAAATGATGTTAAAATGTGGTGTCATTAAGAGATTACACTTTGAGTTTGAATTATCTATCACAACTTGTGGCTTGCTCCATTGGTTGAATCACTTGTTTATGGAGTAAGAGACCCAGGTTCGAATCCAGTATGTTGCATTTTTGTGCAAATTAAATCCGAAATTAAAGGTCAAACAGACTAATTTTATTTAGTCAAACATTGCTTAGGTGGACTTTAAGGTGCTTATTTGGCATTAATCTTGATTATGTGGCAACCGAATTTAATTAAAAAAATTGCTTACATGTGATGACATGGCAGAAATTGAATTACATGGCAATGACTGGGCAATGAGGTGGCATTGACGTGTAACGCCTCCTCTTATATATAATATAGATATATATATATATATATATATATATATATATATATATATATATATATATATATATATATATATATATAAACACTTGAGGGACTAAATGATCGTTAAATATTAACTGTAAGTATTAACTATCATTAGTAATGAAAGAATCGTTAAATATTAACTGTAAGTATTAACTATCATTAGTAACGAAAGAACCAGGACTAGAGTGTAATTAGGAGCCAAGAAGGATCTAGAACCCCTTGGGGAGTCCTAGGCCGGTCGAGCAAGGGGAGGGGAAACCCAACCCACATCAAACTTGGACTCTAAGTTTCTCTAGTATAAATACAAGGCCAAGGGTTAGACTTTCATATCTTTTGTTATAACATCCCATAAATTTCCCCTCTTAATTTTAATAACAGTAATCCATCGTCACCATTTAACTATCCATTTTACGGGCTAATTTTTCTTTTTTTCTTTTATCCGACTATGTTACAAATCAAAGTGTCGTGACGTGTTTTCACCATCCTTGAATCAATCTCAGTTATATATATATATATATATATATATATATATATATATATATATATATATATATATATATATATATATATATATATATATATATATATATATATATATATATCCCGTTACTCCAAATAACAAACAAATCAACACATAATATTATTTCACTTTTTGTCCAAACTTACTTCCACACTCAAACTCTTATACGAGCACATGCAAATTCCCAAAACCAAATACTAGTTGTTTTATTTCTTTCTTTTGGATTAAGGACAAGTTCCATTTATTTTGGTTTTTCTTCTTGTAGTCGAAACTAGCAAACCAAGGACCACTCTTCAGCTTGGACCACACTCATCAATCACTATCACATTATGTACTCAACTAGCTTGTAAAAGTCCTCACCCCTTCCCATTTTATACGTATATATACATACACATGCAATAAACAAAGAAACCAACCTTTAGTACACTACAAAACCTCACATGGTCCCCTCTTTGTCTTTTATTTCTTTCTTTGATCGAGCATACAAGAAAGACTAGAAACCATGTTGCTTCTTACAAACTATGACACACACATATACATGTTATGACACAAGTTATCTCTTACACAAAAACCCAAACCGACTCTTGATGTTTTCCTCTTGTTCCTAGGTCTCGACCAGGTACTAGTTCCAGCCAAAAACCTATTTTTTTTACACTACTTCTTACACATTCAATTAACTCCATGTCCAAATTCTTACATGACTCGTTTGCTCTCTCACCTGAGAATCACGAATGGAAATTCATACTCATTTTCACGCATGTTTATTGTTCCAACAAATGACCAAGCAAAGGTACCTTGCACAATCGGTATAACTTGAGCAGAAACTGATTGATGACTTCCAAACAAATCATATAGTTCCAAAACCAAACCGAGCCCTTTCTTTCTTGTTACCATCTCTTGGTCGACTAGGCAAGATCAAGAAGACCACCAACATGTTACTTTCTTACAAGAACTCTTACACACTACCTCCCTTGCTTCCCAATCAATGAGATGCGTTGTAAGGACTTCTGAACTCACTCGACACTTGTTCATTTGATGAACATTCACACGCCAACTCCAACAATCCCCAATCAAAGAACATGCACCCCAAAACTCACATGATCTCTGCTCCATTTCACCACTTGTTCATTGCACCAGCTTGTGTATATAAAGGGCATGCAATCGACCAGATTCATGCACACAAACTTATTACATTTCAGTACTTTCTAAATCTTTCCTTCACTATAGTTTGTACAAGAGCTTTGGTCAGGAACTCCTTGGGCTTTACACATTTTATAGTCGGCTAGGAGAGGGACTAGGTTCATGGTTGAACCCTCAAGCAAGTCATTTCTTTTCCTTTGTTGCTATCGAACAATGCAAGGTTGGGTTATCACCTCACAAGATCCTATATCCACCTCTGGTCGCGAGCCCTTATCACGTTTCCCCCACCCTAGTTGGTGGTGTAAGTAACATTCAGACTTCTTTCCATACGTACTCTCTACTATTCTCGTTATGATACACATCCACATATTACGTACCACTTAACTTCTCTATTATTTCATGAACTCTCGTAATAGTTTTGGATATGGCTAAGGTGGTGTTTAACTTGTGTGGCTAATATTTGTACTTGTTAACCCTCGCATAGTAAACATCTCAAAAATAAACTAGCATGCACTTATTTTGAAAATCGACATACTCAATTACTAACGAAAATATACAAAAGTAAATAAGGTTGCATTTAAGAAATGTGTGGTAAAATTTCCCTTTACTTAACACCAGTAATTAAGTCCAATAAGCTTAAACTTATGTTCATTATTTTTGAACTTGCACAAAACGAATGAGATAAGTGAACACTTTTAAAACACTACTTAAGCAAAGTGTGAGGAAAATAAAACACAAAAGGGTAGTGAACCTGATGGTTGGGACGCTTGGTTGTGAATCTGGTTCTGACCCTGCACTTGACATTTTGATATTTATTTCTTTTTAAAATGTTTCACATTTGACCCTTGAACTTTTAAGAACTAATCAATATTTCTTTTGACAATCTGCACTAAGAATGTCTAGTTAGTTAAATTATATAAAATGTCAACTTTGAAACTTAAGAGCAAAAAGCGTAACTTTGTATAACCTTAAGGTTTATTCTGAAACATAATTACAGTTTGACAAGTTAACATTTTACGACTATCTCGAAATCTATATTATGAGAACTATATCGAAATAATGTTTCTAGATAACTTGAATTATAAAACATATGACTTGAAGTTATTATCATTTTCTTGAAAACTTTTATAAGTTGATAAACATATTTAATTTGGACTAAATGCGAAAATCATTTAAAAGAGTAACGTTGGCATAATTTAAAAGTTTACATAACAGATTACGCTTGACAAATTAACATTTCATGACTATATAACGAGACCTACATTTTGAGGAAATAATGAAATAATAAACCTGAATAACTATATATTTCTGAATATATATAATTTATAACGTAAATTATATAACTTGACGTTATTATCGGATAACTTGAACACACGTTAAGAAATGATTATTCCTACAATAAAACTCATCGATTCACTTAACCAGGCATAAACTTTCAATTACTATAATTTGTCATTCATCAACCTTCGATGCATGTTATAAATTCATGACGAGAAATATGAAAATAATAAACAATACTTATACATAAAAACAAGTTATATAGTATATAACTTGCTCTTGAACTATTAAGCGTTTTGCCACGCAAGCCACCTCTGCCACAATGTCATTTTTGTCATCGAACACTATTCAAATCACGATTCTCGATAAGTCGAACTTATCTCGGACTTCCATATCATTCAGGTTATCTCTTGAAGTCATTTCCATCTTCACTTCTGACATTACTTATACTTTGTCTACCGTACTACTAAGGTGAGTCATAGCCCCTACTCTTACTTGTTTTATAATGATTTATAAACGTTTTTGGGGGAGATACATGCTTAACTATTGTTTTATACTTTTACAAGTACTCGTTAACTATTTACATATTACTATAAGTTCATAGCTACACTTTCTATCGTTTAACTGTTTTATAAACTCTTTGGAAGAGATGCATGTGTAACAACTTTTCTAACGATTTTACTATCGATATTTGGAATTATGGAACAAGCTGTTTAAATACGGTTTCAACTGTTTAAATACGGTTCTCCACAAACTATTTGGATACAGTTTCAACTGTTTAAATAAGTTTCTCCACAAACTGTTTGGATACAGTTTCAACTCTTTAAATACGATTCCCCGTAAACTGTTTATGTTATGGATGCAACAACGTGGCCCAAATATCGAAACTCGTGTTAAATGGATTTATAAACTACTATTTTGGGTGTTGTCCCGGTGATGGGCAAACCAACGGATTAATTTATATTGAATTGATAAGGAAATCACTCATTTTTCTAATTAACGATTTAAACTATAAACTCTATGAACTCACCAACCTTTGTGTTGACACTTTTTAGCATGTGTTTATCTCAGGAAACTATACAAGAAGGAACTTGAAGGCACGGAGTGGGCTTGTAACCTGACATGGGCTTAAATAAACATTTTGACATATTTCAAATAAACTTGTTGTTTACATTATGAAACATCTTGATGTCTCGAATACTTGATATTTTGAATGAATTAAACTTTAAAGCGTCACTTTTGTGTCATTTTCAATGATTGTGATAAAGATCCTCGAAGTAACACCCAAAAAGTCTTCCGCTGACATTTTAAGTCTTTCGCTGACATGTTAAATCTTCCGCTGACGTGATGATTTTGGGGGTGTTACAGATTGGCATCAGAGCTACAGTTATAGAGAACCAAGTGTTTTGAACATTAGACTATAACTACACGTTTAAAACGGACCACTTTTACAAAATACCACCTTATGCCCTCCGTGCCTACGCGTTTCCAACATCTGGTAGAGACATTACTTTTACATGATTTCTTATATATGATTACATGTTAAAATTATGCTAATGAATTATATTTACTAATCGGGTTTATTACAAATACCGTGTCTTTATACTTCCATCCGCCAGACGATTATATGACTTTTAGATAGTTTATGCTACAACAACACTCTAGTATATTAATAGGTATATATATATATATATATATATATATATATATATATATATATATATATATATATATATATATATATGCTCCCCCAACTATTTTGAGTACTATACCAATCCTCCTTAATTACCTCGCTCTCATCTTTATAGATGTATATGGCATACTCTTTTCGTACTCTCAGAAAAATCTACGCATTACCTTGTCGATCAGTATGGGTGTTGAGTCAGAAATTCTTAAGTAGGATGATTTACAATGTCTTTATTTGAATGGATTGGGACACCTTTTCATTGAAATAAAGAAATTGTAAATCGCCGAACCATAAGTTTATACTTCATTATTTACATGGTTTGGGACGCTTCTCTATGTAAATAATGAATTATAAATAAGTGGGCTTAATTGTATCTGAAATGGCATGCGTATGAAATCAAGGATCACTAAAGTTCCTAAAAACACTAAAACTTCAGCCAAAGACTCACAATTCTCTCCTGCGTATGCCTAATCCTAAGGCATTACGGCACAACCACATTTATTCCATCATGTACTTACTTTTACATTCTGGCGATTTATGAAACCTTTTCACGACATTGTATGTGATTACAATTGTCTCTCTTACTTATCAGGCACTATGAGTAATATAGTGATCTCCGAACCTTTCACAACCTTACGTTGTTTCACCTAAAATCCATCAAAATCTATAAATTTCTCTAATAAAAATACAAGATATGGAATTGCTAAGGAACAAACAGATTCATCACGAACAAAAGCTTGAAACCAAATACCGTGTTGTCACTTAAAACTATACAAAAGCTGAAGTTCAACAACTTTCTCTACATTCATCAAGTTCTCATTCGAAACCCTCATTGTTAAAAGTCTGTAACTAGCAAACACTTTGTTTAACGGGTAGGTTAACCCCCCCCCCAAATTTTAACTTTCACGAAACAAAATATTGTGAACCATGTTTATCTTCAAAACATGTTAAAATAAAAATCTTCATTCAAAAATGGAATTGTTTCTTAAGTCAAGTTAATCAAAAGGAATTGAACATAAGACAACGTAAGTAATTAGAACTACTCAACAATTATGACTATGAGAACTACTATCATCAAGGAAAAAGCTAATGTAGTAGTAGATACGTTAAGCTAGAAAGAAAAATTAAAAAGAAGAAGCTAATGTAGTAGTAGATACGTTAAGCTCGAAGGAAAAATTAAAACCGCTCAGGAGTTAGATCGTTAGGAATAACTATTTGTTCACCCTTCCCACTCACCTTTACAGCTACCTTATCTTAGAATCCCGGGACGGGATTCTGTTTAACGGGTAGATAATATAACATCCCATAAATTTCCCCTCTTAATTTTAATAACAGAAATCCATCGCCACCATTTAACTATCCATTTTACGGGCTAATTGTTTTTTTCTTTTATCCGACTATGTTACAAATCAAAGTGTCGTGACGTGTTTTCACCATCCTTGAATCAATCTCAGTTATATATATATATATATATATATATATATATATATATATATATCCCGTTACTCCAAATAACAAACAAATAAACACATAATATTATTTCACTTTTTGTCAAAACTTACTTCCACACTCAAACTCTTATACGAGCACATGCAAATTCCCAAAACCAAATACTAGTTGTTTTATTTCTTTCTTTTGGATTAAGGACAAGTTCCATTTATTTTGGTTTTTCTTCTTGTAGTCGAAACTAGCAAACCAAGGACCACTCTTCACCTTGGACCACACTCATCAATCAATATCACATTATGTACTCAACTAGCTTGTAAAAGTCCTCACCCCTTCCTATTTTATACGTATATATACATACACATGCAATAAACAAACAAACCAACCTTTAGTAAACTACAAAACCTCACATGGTCCCCTCTTTGTCTTTTATTTCTTTCTTTGATCGAGCATACAAGAAAGACTAGAAACCATGTTGCTTCTTACAAACTATGACACACACATATACATGTTATGACACAAGTTATCTCTTACACAAAAACCCAAACCGACTGTTGATGTTTTCCTCTTGTTCCTAGGTCTCGACCAGGTACTAGTTCCAGCCAAAAACCTATTTTTTTTACACTACTTCTTACACATTCAATTAACTCCATGTCCAAATTCTTACATGACTCGTTTGCTCTCTCACCTGAGAATCACGAATGGAAATTCATACTCATTTTCACGCATGTTTATTGTTCCAACAAATGACCAAGCAAAGGTACCTTGCACAATCGGTATAACTTGAGCAGAAACTGTTTGATGACTTCCAAACAAATCATATAGTTCCAAAACCAAACCGAGCCCTTTCTTTCTTGTTACCTTCTCTTGGTCGACTAGGCAAGATCAAGAGGACCACCAACATGTTACTTTCTTACAAGAACTCTTACACACCACCTCCCTTGCTTCCCAATCAATGAGATGCGTTGTAAGGACTTCTGAACTCACTCGACACTTGTTCATTTGATGAACATTCACACGCCACCTCCAACAATCCCCAATCAAAGAACATGAACCCCAAAACTCACATGATCTCTGCTCCATTTCACCACTTGTTCATTGCACCAGCTTGTGTATATAAAGGGCATGCAATCGACCAAATTCATGCACACAAACTTATTACATTTCAGTACTTTGTAAATCTTTCCTTCACTATAGTTTGTACAAGAGCTTTGGTCAGGAACTCCTTGGGCTTTTCACATTTTATTGTCGGCTAGGAGAGGGACTAGGTTCATGGTTGAACCCTCAAGCAAGCCATTTCTTTTCCTTTGTTGCTATCGAACAATGCAAGGTCGGGTTATCACCTCACAAGATCCTATATCCACCTCTGGTCGCGAGCCCTTATCACGTTTTCCCCACCCTAGTTGGTGTTGTAAGTAACATTCAGACTTATTTCCATACATACTCTATACTATTCTCGTTATGATACACATCCACATATTACGTACCACTTAACTTCTCTATTATTTCATGAACTCTCGTAATAGTTTTGGATATGGCTAAGGTGGTGTTTAACTTGTGTGGCTAATATTTGTACTTGTTAACCCTCGCATAGTAAACATCTCAAAAATAAACTAGCATGCACTTATTTTAAAAATCGACATACTCAATTACAAATGAAAATATACAAAAGTAAATAAGGTTGCATTTAAGAAATGTGTGGTAAAACTTCCCTTTACTTAACACCAGTAATTAAGTCCAATAAGCTTAAACTTATGTTCGTTATTTTTGAACTTGCACAAAACGAATGAGATAAGTGAACACTTTTAAAACACTACTTAAGCAAAGTGTGAGGAAAATAAAACACAAAAGGGTAGTGAACCTGATGGTTGGGACGCTTGGTTTTGAATCTGGTTCTGACCCTGCACTTGACATTTTGATATTTATTTCTTTTTAAAATGTTTCACATTTGACCCTTGAACATTTAAGAACTAATCAATATTTCTTTTGACAATCTGCACTAAGAATGTCTAGTTAGTTAAATTATATAAAATGTCATCTTTGAAACTTGAGAGCAAAAAGCGTAACTTTGTATAACCTTAAGGTTTATTCTGAAACTTAATTACAGTTTGACAAGTTAACATTTTACGACTATCCCGAAATCTATATTATGAGAACTATAACGAAATAATGTTTCTAGATAACTTGAATTATAAAACATATGACTTGAAGTTATTATCATTTTCTTGAAAACTTTTATAAGTTGATAAACATATTTAATTTGGACTAAATGCGAAAATCATTTAAAAGAGTAACGTTGGCATAATTTAAAAGTTTATATATCAGATTACGCTTGACAAATTAACATTTCATGACTATATAACGAGACCTACATTTTGAGGAAATAATGAAGTAATAAACTTGAATAACTATATATTTCTGAATATATATAATTTATAACGTAAATTATACAACTTGACGTTATTATCGGATAACTTGAACACACGTTAAGAAATGATTATTCCTACAATAAAACTCATCGATTCACTTAACCAGGCATAAACTTTCAATTACTATAATTTGTCATTCATCAACCTTCGATGCATGTTATAAATTCATGACGAGAAATATGAAAATAATAAACGATACTTATACATAAAAACAAGTTATATAGTATATAACTTGCTCTTGAACTATTAAGCGTTTTGCCACGCAAGCCACCTCTGCCACAATGTCATTTTTGTCATCGAACACTATTCAAATCACGATTCTCGATAAGTCGAACTTATCTCGGACTTCCATATCATTCAGGTTATCTCTTGAAGTCATTTCCATCTTCACTTCTGACATTACTTATACTCTGTCTACCATACTACTAAGGTGAGTCATAGCCCCTACTCTTACTTGTTTTACAATGATTTATAAACGTTTTTGGGGGAGATACATGCTTAACTATTGTTTTATACTTTTACAAGTACTCGTTAACTATTTACATATTACTATAAGTTCATAGCTACACTTTCTATCGTTTAACTGTTTTATAAACTCTTTGGAAGAGATGCATGTGTAACAACTTTTCTAACGATTTTACTATCGATATTTGGAATTATGGAACAAAATGTTTAAATACGGTTTCAACTGTTTAAATACGGTTCTCCACACACTGTTTGGATACAGTTTCAACAGTTTAAATACGGTTCTCCACAAACTGTTTGGATACAGTTTCAACTGTTTAAATACGATTCCCCGTAAACTGTTTATTTTATGGATGCAACAACGTGGCCCAAATATCGAAACTCGTGTTAAATGGATTTGTAAACTACTATTTTGGGTGTTGTCCCGGTGATGGGCAAACCAACGGATTAATTTATATTGAATTGATAAGGAAATCACTCATTTTTCTAATTAACGTTTTAAACTATAAACTCTATGAACTCACCAACCTTTGTGTTGACACTTTTTAGCATGTGTTTATCTCAGGAAACTATACAAGAAGGAACTTGAAGGCACGGAGTGGGCTTGTAACCCGGCATGGGCTTAAATAAACATTTTGACATATTTCAAATAAACTTGTTGTTTAAATTATGAAACATCTTGATGTCTCGAATATTTGGTATTTTGAATGAATTAAACTTTAAAGCGTCACTTTTGTGTCGTTTTCTATGATTGTGATAAAGATCCTCGAAGTAACACCCAAAAAGTCTTCCGCTGACATTTTAAGTCTTCCGCTGACATGTTAAGTCTTCCGCTGACGTGATGATTTTGGAGGTGTTACATTTGTGCACACACACAAAACCCTAAAACCTTTTCTCCTCTCTTTTCTTTCTTGGCTGATCGGCACACAACCCAACTTAGGGTTTGGGTAGATTTTGGTTATTCCAAAACAAGTGGTTTTCGTTTACTTGCATAAACCATTATTCGTTGGTAGTTTATGTGTACAAGAACGAGGTAATTAATCACTATAGTAATTATCAAGAGATCGATAAACAAAACGGTAAGGGGTTTATCATTGATATATTTTACCCAAGTTCAAGGTTTATTGAAGTGCATCGGGTACGTTACTATTTATGTTTTAGTTAATCTTTATATGTTTTATACTTGATCCTAGCTTCCACATAATGTGTTTATTGATTGTCAAACTCTAACAGTGGCATCATGAGCCATGTATAACATGTAATTAATTACTAAAACATAATAAAAATCGAATCTTTAATTGTTTTAGATACATGTTTTTGATCTAGGGTTTTTCTTTAAATTTTTTTTAATAAAATTTAAACCCTAACCCTAATTTTTTTTTTGAGGGGGGTCGATTTTCACATAAAACCCTAATTAGGGTTTGTGGTTTAACTTGATTAATTTGTAATCACATAGAAACCCTAGGCCTTTAACCGGTTATTTGAACGTACTTGTGACCTATGTGCTAATTCTTAGGTTTATTCCATGACAAAACATGCATGTTAGTCATGGATCTTGTTGTTTTATTTATTTATCACATGTTTTAGATAGATCTAAAATTGGGAAAGACTCCAATACATATATATTAAATTCAATTTATATGCTATGTGGTGTGTATATTATCTTTGGCCTACGCAATTGATTTATCAATGTATGTGACTCTACTCCATCAAGAGGCGAAGGCCTTAGTTGATTACATGCATGTTTATACCTAGACTTTATTTTATTAGGATATATTCTAATAAGGATTGCATGTGGCTATTTGTTTCACATTAATTATTATTAGTTGTTATGTTTTTCTTTAAATTACTTGTCTTTTTATTGTTTCTTAATTATTGGACTAGTTGTAAGCAATAAAAAGGGTGATTTTCATAAAGAAAATAATATGAACTAATAATGGTGAAACCCTAAAGTGATAAAGATTGAATCTTGCGGAGTCTTAGATGCCAACAACGGTTCGCTTCATGTAACACCCCCAAAATACCGCAGCGGAAGACTGTGTCATAGGGGTGCTACTTCATAGTACAAAGTACAAGTTATAGAAAACGAACTCTAAAGGAGACGTTTTGAAAAGTTACCATTCGATTAATGAATTCAAAGTTACAAACATGAGATTCCAAAGTATGATACATAAATGTATACAAAATGTTTTGAATGATAAATGATAAAAAGCGTAAGTCTTCATAATATGTAGCTTGACTCTAAGTTCCACGCACTAGCTATCGCCTTACTAACCTGAGATAAACATGCTAAAGTGTCAACACAATGGTTGGTGAGTTCATAGAGTTTGTCTAACAAATAAAACCTATAAAAATGATCACACAGCAATGGCATCATGAATCCACTTAGTTGCAAGTCCCACCATAAGAGACTTGTAACCTGTGTGTTCACAACCCACTACTAACATATAGTATAATAAAGACATGTATAAGTTCATCAAAACAGTTAAACAATTAGTCGTGAGTCTACACTTCATCTTTGAAGACCTCACGTTTGTTGTATGTCTCAATGGTCATCCAGCAACTTAATCTAGAGCCACTGGCAGTCTCAATGGTCATCCAGCAACTTAATCTAGAGCCACTGGAAGTCTCACAATCAAGTATAATGCAGTTAAGTATAACACAATCATGTATGTATGAAATCAAGTATAATGCAATCAAGTATAAATGTTTTGAGTATTTGTACAAGTAAGCAAGTAGTTGAGCATGTATCTCCCCCAAAGAGTTAAAACAAGTATGAAAAAGTGGGGGCTATGACTCACCTTAAGCTTATGTAATGAGAAATGAAAGTGGTAGTCGAATCGCTAAAGTCTCTAAGAGCAGCCTATAATAGAACGTTGCGACTTAGGTTTGGAGTAACGTCTAAGAATACGAAGAATTGACTATATATGTCTTGCATATAGCTCATGATGTAGTACTTAGTATATAGTGTAAGTCTTTGAATATAAATGGTTTATGAAATAGGTTGTATATCTCTTACTACCGTTCATGCTGACATAATTCAGAAGTCATGGAGTAAACGTTCAAGGAGCCAGGACACTTTAATTCGTAAAACCACAACTCATCTCGACGGCTTACTTAATGAACTCCTCACATGAGGCTCCCTACTATTGTAGTATTTGATAACATATATATAAGTTTTGATCTTTAAAAGTTATATGGTCTTTAGCCGTGGCTTTGTCGTGACCTTGGTCATTGTTACCATGGTCTTGAGACTCAAACTTGGCTTTAGCCATGGTTCTGGTCTTGACTTTAGGTCATTAGACCTCTTGGTCTCATCTAATTATAATCATTTTATAGTTACTTTGGTCTAAAAATGGGCTGTTAAGAATTTGAAGAAAATATCACTCGGAAAGCATTTTCAGGGCTCGAGCTTATTTGTACCTGAACGAAAATGGCGTTGCGGACAACTTTTGTGCTTTAACATTTTCATGAATCGGAGCAGAAGGGTGACTTTCAAAATGGCAGAATGCAAATCAGTAGGTATCGGCAGTTTCGGCGTTTTGGTTTTGCTAACTTCAAATGGTCATAACTTTTGACTCGTGTACTCGTTTTGGGTGATTCAAATTGCTATGTTTTCCTTGTTAAGTCCTCTTTAACAGTAAGTTAGTTTCAAATATCATAGTTATACTATTTTGGTCGTAGTTCTCCATAAAAGTCACTAGTTTACTTGTTTAAATAACATAAGTTAACATATATATACCATAACTTGTTTTACTAGTTTTTATACATCATGGACATAATACAAAGAACATATATAGCATGAAAGAAACATAATAAGTATGAAAATGATATTGAGTAAGAAAGTGTAATAGGATTTCTTACAACTTTTGGCTTTCACTTAAGAAAGGGAATCAAGTATGGAACTAGGACACTAAACCTAAGCTTGCAAATCCTTCACCACAACTCTTGTAACACTTGCTAGCCTTGATCCAACCCTTGTGAAAACAATTTAACATCAGCCCTAGTAACCTTGTGTAGCTCCTAATTCAACCATGGAATCACCAAACAAACTTAAGAACTAGGTAGAGAATACTAAGACCTTGAACTTTGTAGTGTAACTTGTAGTTTGAAGATCAAAGGATCATGGTGCTAGGGATTTATGTGTGTGGCATTTGGATTATGAAGAAAGGAAGGAATGAGCTTGTATTTATAGCATGAAGAGGAGGTTAGGAAGGTGCCTAGGAAGTTTCCTTGAGGAGGTGCAAGATTTTAGATATTTTGGAAGCTTTCTTAGCAAGTTAAACACATGTAATCATCTTAAGGTTAGAAGCATAAGATCAAGACACATGGGCTGATTCCCCCCCCCCTAGAGGCGGTTCACTATACTTGGGGAGGAAGTGTTGGCTTTTGATGGTATTATCCTACTTATGTAGCTAGTTTTGACCCCGTAAATTGCTAACCGTAAGTTGTTAAGTCACGAAACGTAAAACCGGGTATCCTAAAAATATGAAACTTGAAAGTATGGTTAATGATGCGTGGGAATCGCAACAGGCTTTACATCTCGAGGGATCTCGAGAAGCTTACAACCCCCACCAGGCAGTGTACCTGATCGTTGTAGTATAGTATAGTGACAAGTACCGGGGGATTGATCGTTCAGCTTAGGAATAGTATCGCTAGGATTAGAAAACCTAATTAATAGTTCTAAAGGTGAGGGATGATTATTTTTGTATTTTTATATTTTTATGAAAGCAAGTAAAATCTCGGGTTTTGAAAGAGTGGGCGGAATTAGTTGCTATTCAACTAACCCAAAACTAATATATAATTAAAATAAAATACTGAAAATGAAATTAAACTAAATTACACTAAGGTTGTGAGCAGTAATTGGAGAAATTGTGTTTACTTAGACTTCACTACTCCCTAGATATCTTTTACACGTTAATTACTTGTTATACTTGTATGGATGACGGATTGTATTCCTTAATACCATTCGTGGGGTGGCATACATAACTCCCCAACTCTATGAGCTCTTATCTCCTCCTACACCAATGACTGGGGGTTAGATTGGTTAATTTGTGGTGCGTTCGCTCTAAACCCTAATTGCTTCAGTTAGGGTTTTTTCTTCTTGTTCGATTGCATGCTTACTGCTGTTTACTCTTTGTTTTGGTGGATTACTGTTTGGGATTGTTAGTGGGTTTGAGAGAGATGGAAAAGGGTTTTTTGAATGCTAATAGCGCGACCAAAGGTGAGAGACCTGTTGGAAATTTTGATGGAGGTGTGTCGAGTGGTACTGGTAGTGCGAAGTTGAGTTCCGCTTCTAGTTTGGCCGATCAAACTAGTTCTAAGAGTGGTGAATCGTTGAAAAATCAGGGTCCTATCATTACCAATTGGACCTCTGATGATGGTGATGTTAACTTGACTACACGTGTGGATCACGAAATCTCTAAAACACATAGTGCTAATACAACTAATGGAGATGGTAGTGTTAAATCTAATGAGCATGTTGGTTCGGGATCGGTTCCAAAGGTAGATTCTACTGCTTCTTATGCTAATGTCATTAATGCTACTCGTATGGTTTCGAAAGTGAATTTTAGAGCATTGGTAAATGAGGATCGGGTGGATAATCATGACACAATGTTGCCTATGGCTGCTATGAAGAAGGTCTTAAGTCGGTATGATAACACACTTGTTGGTTACTTTCTTGGTAAGACCATTGCTTTTCCTTTAGTTCAGAATTATGTTACTAATACATGGGGAAAATTTGGCTTGCAAAAGCTAATGAAGAATAGTGATGGTGTGTTTCTTTTTAAGTTTGCTAATAAGGAGGGTGTGGATCGTGTTATGGAAAGAGGTCCTTGGATTATACGTAACTCGCCCATTATTCTAAACAAATGGACTCCCTCTTTATCCCTTAATAGGAGCGAGGTAAACAAGGTACCGGTTTGGATCAAAATGCATAAGGTTCCTTTGGTTGCTTATTCTGAGGATGGTTTGAGCTTGATTGCAACGCAAGTAGGGAAACCTATTATGTTAGATGCTTTTACAAGCTCTATGTGTGTCGACTCTTGGGGCCGTATTAGTTTTGCCCGTGCTTTAGTTGAATTAAGCGCAGATTCAGATCTAAAAAGCCAGGTCACAATGGCAATTCCAAATGAAGAAGGTAATGGTTATACTACTGAAATTATTAATGTTGAATATGAATGGAAACCTCCTCATTGTGGTGAATGTAAAACTTTTGGACATATTTTGATTGAATGCCCAAATCGTGTTAAGGAGGCCGTTCGTAGTAATACTAATGTGGCAGCAAAGGCTTCTGAAGCTTCTACTACTTTGGAAAAGACGAATGATGGTTTCATTGAGGTAACGAATCGTAAGAGTAAGGGAAAGAATGTGGCTGCTCCTTCTCGGCCTATTGGGGGTGTTCAGCTTAATAAACCTAAACCAAAATTTTGGAGACCTGTCTCAAAGAAGCCGGTTGTAAATAAGGAGAACATCACTAATGAGGCAAGTACGAGTGGGTAAGTTATTGCTACATCGAACCCATTTGACGCTCTTGCTATGGCCGATACTGATGATAATGGTATTCCTTGTGCAACAAGTGTTTCTCCTAAGGATGCGGCTGATTTGGAGGTTGGTATACCTGTTGTTGCTAGTTCTTCTAAGGGTGTAAAGGGAAGTACTACTCCTATTGTTGAGAAAATTGGGAAGATTGAAAAGCTAATTATTGAAGGGAAAGTTACTCTTGTCGATGATGAAGGTAAACTTCTTAAAAAGGTTGATTCTACAACTAAGGTGGGTAACCCATTCTCTAAGGTGGGCAATGTGGTAGTTTCTGACAGCGATGATGATGAAGTTTTTGATGATCACATTGGGACGTTGTATTCTGGAAGTGGAGGTAAGGAGCAAAGTCTTTATAAACAATGGAAAGCGGATACGGGTGACGACAACAATTATGATGATGATTTTGGCCTCTCTCTTCCACAATTAAAGGCTGCGGGAATTCAAGATTTTTATCTTAACTAGGTTGTTTTCTATTTTTTGCATAAAATTTTCTTATTTTATGCTGGTTTTTGTTTGGTGGTCTTATTGGTTGTAGCTAGTTGTCATTTATGGTCTGTCATAAATGAGTTAGTGGTTGTGTCAAGCGATTGCTTGCGGTTAATGTGGTAATTCAGCCACATTCCATTGTACTTAAATGTTTTTTTTGGAGTAATATATTTTACCGGGTGGAATACCCTTTACCCAAAAAAATATCTCCTCCTACACCATGACCCAGCACAACTATAGGGATTGTAAACAGTGGCTCATGCATTAAATACAACCAATAAAGACCTAGTACGCCTCGGTTCATGTTTCTTAAGACGTTCAAGCATGTTACCATTTGGAGATCTGCCAGTTTTTTTAAGCCTAACATATAAAATCATTCATCCAAGACAAGAATAGACAAGTAATCAACACATAATCAACATCTAGGTTTCATTAGATCTAAGCAAACACAAAGAGATCTAACCTAGCATAATGGAATTGAGACAAGAACAAGATATAAACAACCAACACATAGACATATTGATTGAAGTGAAAGAACACTTATCTCAATTACAATGCAAGGTCTCAAGGGTTAGGAACCCTTGAAAAACCTGTAAAAGATACACCAAATTCGTCTTTAGGGTTTCACCAAAACTTCTCTCCTTCTTTAATGAAAAAACTAGAAAACTATATATAGGAAAAGTAGGCTGACGGCGTCAAAACCACAATGTGACGCCGTCACCTCGCCGCCAAATACTTCCTCGGACGGCCTTGATCTACTTATGACGGCCTATGTGACGCCGTCACCAACCACGGTATTTTATTCTTGCCACTTTGACGCCGTCATGATAACTTCGGACGCCGTCACCACCTTCGGTATTTTATTCATCATGGCTGACGCCGTCAAGATGTAACTCTTGATGCCGTCACCTTGTGTCTTCAGCATGGAAATTTGGTACTTTGCCATTTTCTTCACATTATGCTCCAAAAACGTCCAAAATGGCTTCTTTTCCAGAATTCACTCTCCAAACACCTAAAATCACAAAAGGAACGATTTAGGGCAATATTTGATCAAATAAATTCGGATTCGGGCTTAAATGACCCCCTAAAAACGGATCATTTTTCGCCTCATCAGTTAAACATGTCAATATACTCCATAATAAAATATAAAATGAGTGGTAGGTTCTATTGGGCTGCTCAAACCCTGCTAAAACTGGAAACGCGGGTCTAAAACGCGTAATACGTAAAACGTATGAAAGTTGCGTAAAATTGAGAAAAGTAAAATGTAACTTTTCTAATAGGATACTAATGACTTAAAATGACTTATAATGTTTAGGCTGGGCTATGTCTAGTGTCGGTTGGTATTTAATGTCTCTAAACTTTAAAACCGTAAGCCTAAAAATCAAGGAATGATTTTTGGTCAAAGGAGGAGGGAAAAATATGTTGACTTATTCTAATAAGTTGAAAACTTAAATCGCCTTAGAAACGCTGTGTAGGTATAGGCTAAGGTTATGGCTGAGTAAAAATGCTTAAAACTGAAAATTCCAGTTTTTCACGGCCGAGGCTTATTTTGGTCATGTTTTTCACAGTCATGATTAATTCTCAAATAAATCATGAGTGTGTCAAACATTTTTATGATGCGGGGTCACTTAACGCGGTCGAGTTTCGTTGTGCGTAGAATTTTTGAGTGACATTTTACCCTAAAACGTGTAATTCCGTGTAATTCTTTAATAACTTTCACGAAAATGATCTGATGAGTGTCAAACTTTTAATTTGCCAAGGAAATGATTTATCACTCGAGGCCAAGAAACAAAAATCAAATTTCGTTAAAATTTCGAGAAAATGAATAGTAAAAGTGAATAGTAAAATTTTTCGGGAATAGTAATTAACTTGAAATTGCGAATTGTTACACTTCGCACGGTAATTCGCTCCAAGGCGAGACTAGGAAGATTCATACTTTATTACATGTTTTGAGATTGAATCCATAAACATTTGCTTGATTGATGTTTTGTACAAATATGCTTTTAAAATTAAGGCTTTTAAGACAATATTCATAACCGTGATTTGAAGGCTTAGAAAAGAGCCTTAGAGTCTGCCTTGGTTATCACAATCTTGAATATGTCTTAAACGTATTACTTTTAAAATCCTAAATTGTAGAAAGTCATCTTAGGGTTTATTAAACCTCAAGTAAAACTTTGTGTATTAATTTCACGAATTGGTAATAAAAAGTTTTTTTTTGAAAACTTATGCTATAAAGATGAGTGCATGCATCTTTGTACATATTTTGATTTAACATATCAAAATTGAATACCGTTATAATTTAAGTTACATGCCATCTATCTATAAGGAACACTTGAATTTTAATTTAGTAAACGTGAGACTTAGGCTAAATTACTATAACAAGGTAAAATTCTTTTAACGCGTGAGACCATAATTGTAATTTTACAGTTTCTAAGGTAGATGACTTAATTAAGTTGTGCGTGAGACCTAGAACTTAAGGCATGAGATGGGATGAAACATGCTTAAAAGGAAAATTGATGAATCAATTTGATGTGAATCTCATAATGATTTAGGAATTGGAAATCTTGTTTGCCAATTATTGTTTGACAGATTACTATCTTTTGTACTTTCACCACTAGCAGATCAACTGATGTGGTGGAACTATGTAAAGTTAGTTCCTAGATTTTCAAGAAAATTTTGGTGGTTATAGGAATATAGCTATGGGTATTTTATTTTCATGAAGATATTTATTATCGAAAATACTAACGTTTGAACTTTTATCTTTAGATATGGCTCAACCCGATAACCCAACTGTGATTTCTGCCTTCAAGAGTCATCTTGAAAGAGAAAAACTGACAGGAAAAAATTTCAATGATTGGCATCGTTCGCTCAGAATTGTATTGAGGGCGTCCGGAAAGCTAGATTATTTGAACGATGAATGCCCAGCTGAGCCTGCTGTTACTGAACCAGAAGCAGTTAAGGCAACATGGAGGGTGGAACATGCTAAGTTTAATGAGGTTGCTTGTTTATGTGACCGAGATGAAAGAATACTTTGATCAGCTTCAAAGAATTGGATTTGGTTACCCGAACAATGTGAAAGTGCACTTGATCAATAGGTCTCTTAACAAGGACTTTGCTGTTTTTGTGCCGAACTTCAACATGCATTGCTCGGGGAAGACAGTCTCAGAATTACTCGCATTGCTTGTTGATTATGAGAAAAGTCTACCAGCCAAGGTCAAGAATCCTACCCCGCAAGTGTTGGCAATTCATGGGGGGAGAATCCAGAAGAAATCGCATGTGAACAAAGGCAAAGGGAAGGTTAACAAAGGCAAGCAGGTCATGGCCTATCAACCTGAACCCAAGATGAAGCAACATCAGCCTAAGCAGAACAAGGTGAATCCGCCAAACAAGAAGGATCAGGCTTGTCACCATTGTCATGAAAAGGGCCATTGGAAGCGCAATTGCCCTCTCTACATTCATGACTTGCGACTCAAGAAGCAGGGGAATGATGCTGGTAACCCCAGCACATCACGTGTGTTCTTTATGATTGAATTATTCACTCTTACTCCTAAATGGGTATATGATACGGGATGTGGCATTCATATTTGCAATACCTTGCAGGGGTTTAGAGTTGAGAGAAAGCTGGCATATGGACAACAATTCTTGCACGTTGGTAACGGAGCGCATGCAGGAGTTGAAGCTATAGGAGACCTTGATTTAGTGTTTCCTTCGGGCTTAGTACTATCTTTAAATAATTGACATTATGCACCGTCAATTGTAAGAGGTGTAATTTCATTTTTCATGTTTGTTGAACCTTGGTTTTAAGCATACTATTTCTAGCAATGGAATTTCAGTTTCTTTAAATGGTGTTTTTTATTTTAATGTTATTGCTGTGAATGGTGTCTTTGAAATTGATATGAATGATAATGATAATGCTTTTGTTAGAAATAATTCAATGTATAGCATCAATAATAAGAGAATCAAGAAAGGTCTGGATTCGTCTTATCTTTGGCATTGTCGACTTGCTCACATTGGCAAGGATCGCATGCAAAAGCTGCAACATGATAGGCTTTTAGAAAAGATCAATGATGAATCATTTGATAAGTGTGAATCTTGCATTGCTGGGAAGATGACAAAGAAACCCTTTTAAAATAGGATTGAAAGGGCTAATAATCTACTTGGTCTTATTCAGACAGATGTGTGTGGACCACTTAGACATGTGTCAAGGAGAGGTGCTAGCTACTTCTTAACATTTACGGATGATTACATCCGTTATGGTTATGTTTATTTACTTAAACATAAACATGAGGTGTTTGAAACATTCAAAGTGTTTAAAGCAGAAGTAGAGTTGCAACTTGGAAAGAAGATTAAAGCTCTTCTATCTGATAGAGGTGGTGAATACCTGAGTCAGGAGTTCATAGTGTTAAATGTTACGTATAAACATTAATAGGTAAATGTCTAGGATCGAACACGAGACCTCGGGATTGCACACTTTACAAACAAGAATAAAGTAAATAAATTTATATATTTATTAAATGTATGAAATATATTTATTTATGTCACTTAATGGACTAAACGGTCGTTAGTTGTTAACCGTATGGACTAACTATCGTTAAATAAGAAAAACAAGGACTAGAATGTAACTTAGGTGACAAGGAGGTTCTAGAACCCCTTTGGGTTTGTCTAGGCCGGTCGACCCATACCCCATTGGGTCGATCCACCCTTGCTTGATCACCAAGAAACTATCTAGTATATATACAAGGCCTTGGGGTTAAACCTATACATCTTTTGTGCACACACTCTAACCCTAAAACTTTGTTTTGTTTTTCTTTTTGTCTTGGCCGATCGTACCACCTCCCCTCCTAGGGTTCTTGGTCGATTTTTCCATTACAATTACTTAAGTGATTTGTTTACTTGCAACAACCTTTATTCGTTGGAGTTTGTGTGTACAAGAACGAGGTAATTACTTACTTTAGTAATTATCAAGAGATCGATAAACAAAACGGTAAGGGGTTTATCATTGATCTATATTGTCCAAGAATCAAGGTTTATTGAAGTGCATCGGGTACGTTTACTATTTATGTTTTGGTTAATATTTATATGTTATACTTGATCCTAGCTTCCGCAATACGTGCTATTTGATTGTGCAACTCTAACAGTGGCATCACGAGCCATGTATAACATGTAATTGATTACTAAAACGTAATAAAAACCGGATCTTTAATTGTTTTAGATACATGTTTTTTTTTATCTAGGGTTTTTCCTTTTATTTTTCTAAAAAATTCGAAACCCTAACCCTAATTTTGGGGGGGGGGGGTCGATTTTCCCATGAAACCCTAATTAGGGTTTTGTGGTTTTCTTGATTATGTGTAATCACTAGAAACCCTAGGTCATTAACCGGTTAATTGAACGTATCTTGTGACCTAATTGCTAATTGTTAGATTTTAATCCGTGACTTACATGCATGTTTGTCATGGATCTTGTTTTGTTGTCACATATTTAGATAGATCTTAAATTGGGGAAGACTCCAATATAAATTAAAATCAATTTTATATGCTATGTGGTGTGTTTTTAGCTTTGGCCTACGCAATTGATTCGTCAATGTATGTGGCTCACCTCCATTAAGAGGTGAAGGCCTTAGTTGATTACATGCGTTATTATACCTAGAATTGATTTTATTAGGATCTTTTCTAATACGGTTTGCATGTGGCTAATTGTTTCACTTATATTATTATTGTTTGTTTTATTTTCTTTGCTACTTGTTTTATTGTTTTTTAGTTGGACTTGATGTAAGCAATGAAAGGGTGTTTTCATAAAGAAAATTAAAACGGACTAAGAATTGTGAAACCCTAAAGTGATAAAGTAAGAATCTTGCAATGGTCTTATGACAATCGTGGTCCGATTCGCACGGTAATCAGCTCCCAGTCGAGACTAGCATTATTCAAACTTTATTACTGTTTTGAGATTGAATCCATAAACTTTTGCTTGAATGATGTTTTGTGCAAATATACTTTTAAAACTAAGTCTTTTAAGATGATATTCATAACCGTGATTTGAAGGCTTAGAAAAGAGCCTTAGAGTCTGCCTTGGTTATCACAATCTTGAATATATCTTAAACGAATTACTTTTAAAATTATATGTTGTAGAAAGTCATCTTAGGGTTTTGGCATAAACCTCAAGTAAAACTTTGTGTATTAATTTCAGGAATCGGACATAAAAAGTTTTTATGAAAACTTATGTTATAAAGATGAGTGCATGCATCTTTGTACATAATTTTGATTGACATATCAAAAATTAATACCCTTAAAATTTAAGTTACATGCCATCTACCTATAAGAAACACTTGGAATTTTAATTTAGCAAACGTGAGACCTAGGCTAAATTACTATAACAAGGTAAAATTCTTTTAACGCGTGAGACCATAATTGTAATTTTACAGTTTCTAAGGTAGACGACTTAATTAAGTTGTGCGTGAGACCTAGAACTTAAGGCATGAGATGGGATGAAACATGCTTACAAAGGCAAATTGATGAATCAATTTGAGTAAATCCCATAATGATCTAGGAATTGGAAATCTTGTTTGCCAATTATTGTTCGACAGATTACTATCTTTTGTACTTTTACCACTAGCAGATCAACTGGTGTGGTAAAACTATGTAAAGTTAGATCCTAGATTTTCAAGAAAATTTGTTGGTTATATGAATATAGCCTTGGGTATTTTATTTTCTTGAAGATATTGATTATCGAAAATACTAATATTTGAACTTTATCTGTAGATATGGCTCAACCCGATAACCAAACTGTGATTAATGCTTTCAAGAGTCATCTTGAGAGAGAGAAACTCACTGGAAAGAATTTCAATGACTGGTACCGTTCGCTCAGAATTGTCTTGAGGGCGTCGGATAAACTAGACTTCTTGACCGAAGAATGCCCACCTGAGCCTCCTGCTACTGCTACACCAGAAGCAAAGGCGGCTTGGAAGGTGGTTCATGCTAAGTATAATGAGGTTGCTTGTCTAATGCTCACTAGCATGAGTGCTCAATTACAAAAGAAGTATGAGTACTCGTTTCCTAAAGATATGCTTGAGATGCTTCAACAGTCTTATGAGAAACCACCTGCAGTTGAATTGTATGATGAACTTGACAAGCTACACAACTGCAAGCATGGTGATGGTAAACCAGTAGCCGATTATGTGGATGAGATGAAGGACTCCTTTGATCAACTTCACAGAATTGGTTTTGGTTACCCTGAGAATGTGCAAGTGCACTTGATCAACAGATCCCTTAACAAGGATTTTGCTGGTTTTGTGCAGAACTTCAACATGCATTGCTCGGGGAAGACAGTCTCAGAATTACTCGCATTGCTTGTTGATTATGAGAAAAGTCTACCAGCCAAGGTCAAGAATCCTACCCCGCAAGTGTTGGCAATTCATGGGGGGAGAATCCAGAAGAAATCGCATGTGAACAAAGGCAAAGGGAAGGTTAACAAAGGCAAGCAGGTCATGGCCTATCAACCTGAACCCAAGATGAAGCAACATCAGCCTAAGCAGAACAAGGTGAATCCGCCAAACAAGAAGGATCAGGCTTGTCACCATTGTCATGAAAAGGGCCATTGGAAGCGCAATTGCCCTCTCTACATTCATGACTTGCGACTCAAGAAGCAGGGGAATGATGCTGGTAACCCCAGCTCATCAGGTGCGTTCTTTATGATTGAATTATTCACTCTTACTCCTAAATTGAATTCATGGGTATATGATACTGGATGTGGCATTCATATCTGCAATACCATGCAGGGGTTTAGAGTTGAGAGAAAGCTGGCCTATGGACAACAATTCTTGCACGTTGGTAACGGAGCGCATGCAGGAGTTGAAGCTATAGGAATATTTAATTTAGTGTTGCCTTCGGGCCTAGTACTATCTTTAAATAATTGTCATTATGCACCGTCAATTGTTAGAGGTGTAATTTCATTTTCATGTTTGTTGAACCAAGGTTTTCATCATACTATTTCAAGCAATGGAATTTCGGTTTCTTTAAATAATGTTTTTTATTTTAATGCTATTGCTGTGAATGGTGTATTTGAAATTGATATGAATGATAATGATAATGCTTTTGTTACAAATAATTCAATGTATAGCATCAACAATAAGAGAATCAAGAAAGGTCTGGATTCATCTTATCTTTGGCATTGTCGACTTGCTCACATTGGCAAAGATCGCATGAAAAAGCTGCAACATGATGGGTTTTTAAATAAGATCAATGATGAATCATTTGATAAATGCGAATCTTGCATTGCTGGGAAGATGACTAAGAAACCCTTTAAAAATAGGATTGAAAGGGCTAATGATCTACTTGGTCTTATTCACACAGATGTGTGTGGACCACTTAGACATGTGTCAAGGAGGGGTGCTAGCTACTTCTTAACATTTACGGATGATTACAGCCGTTATGGTTATGTTTATTTACTTAAACATAAACATGAGGTGTTTGAAACATTCAAAGTGTTTAAAGCAGAAGTAGAGTTGCAACTTGGAAAGAAGATTAAAGCTCTTCGATCCGATAGAGGTGGTGAATACCTGAGTCAGGAGTTCATAGATTATCTAGCAAAGGAGGGAATTGTCCAGCACCTTACTTCTCCATATACTCCACAACAAAATGGTGTATCTGAGAGAAGGAATCGTACATTGCAAGACATGATACGATCTATGTTTAATCTAACAACTCTTTCTTTCTCGTTTTGGGATTATGCCTTAGAATCTGCGGTTCGCATTCTAAATATGGTTCCAACAAAGAAGGTTGATAAGACACCATATGAGGTATGGACTGGAAAAGCTCCTAACCTGTCTTATCTGAAGGTCTGGGGTTGTGAGGCGTATGTTAAACGTGACTCAGCAGACAAACTCCAACAAAGATCTGTAAAGTGCATCTTCGTAGGATACCCTAAGGAAACTATGGGATACTACTTTTATTACCCACCTGAAAACAAAGTATTTGTTGCAAGGTATGGAGACTTTCTTGAAAGAGAGCTCATATCTCAAGAATTCAGTGGGAGAGTATATGACCTGGAAGACGGTCATGAAGATGTAGAACCTTCTGAAAACACTAACGAACTTCCGGTAGAACCTGAAAGCTTAGGTCCTCCACCTGAAGTTGAAGTGATTCCCATTCGTAGGTCAACAAGACCAGTAAAAGCTCCTACTCGTCTATGTCTTAATGTAGAGAGTGATGAGTATATACTGGGTGATCTTGATGAGCCTACAAGTTATAAAGCTGCCATGAATGGTCCTGAAAAGGCCAAATGGAAAGAAGCTATGGATGGGGAAATGCAATCCATGGAAGACAATGATGTCTGGGAAGAAGTAGACCTACCTCCGGGTGCCAAACTAGTTGGGAGTAAATGGCTCTACAAGAAAAAGACTGACATGGATGGCGTTGTACACACCTATAAGGCCCGTTGTGTAGCTAAAGGCTATACACAAACTTTTGGTGTTGACTATGAGGAGACCTTTTCTCCTGTAGCTGACATAAGGGCAATTAGGATTCTTATAGCCATAGCCGCTTACTATGACTATGAGATTTGGCAAATGGATGTTAAAACCGCCTTCTTAAATGGTCGCCTAGATGAGGACATCTATATGGCGCAGCCTGAGGGGTATGTAAATCCAGAATTTCCAAATCGTGTATGCAAGCTTAAAAGATCCATTTATGGATTAAAGCAAGCTTCACGACAATGGAATAAAAGATTTGATGGTGAGATTAAAAAGTATGGATTCACTAAAAATCTTGATGAGCCATGTGTATATCACAAAGTTAGTGGGAGTAATGTAATTTTCCTTATATTATATGTCGATGACATATTGATCATGGGAAACGACATTCCAAGTCTACAAAAGGTTAAGGAGTATCTTGGAAGTTGTTTTTCTATGAAAGATTTAGGGGAAGCTGCATTTATTCTGGGAATCAAGATATATAGAGATAGATCTCAGCGATTAATTGGATTAAGCCAAAGTGCTTACATTGATAAAATATTGAAGAGATTCAATATGCAAAATTCCAAGAAAGGATATTTGCCGATGCAAGAACAACATGGCTTGAGCAACAAGGTTTGTGTTTCAACACCTGAAGAGGTGCAACGCATGAAAAGAGTCCCTTATGCTTCGGCTGTGGGATCTATAATGTATGCGGTGAAAAGTACAAGACCTGATGTGGCGTTTGCTCAGAATTTAACCAGTCGATATCAGCAAAATCCAGGTGTAGCTCACTGGACTGCTGTTAAGAATATTCTTAAGTACCTTAGGGCAACTAAGGATATGTTTTTGGTTTATGGGGGAAATCCATCGGCAGAACTTGATGTTACAGGTTACTGCGATGCTTCTTGGAAAGGTGATAAGGATGATACGAAGTCTCAGACGGGTTATGTCTTTGTCATTAATGGAGGAGCAGTGGATTGGAGGAGCAGAAAGCAGAGTGTACTAGCGATGTCTGCTACAGAAAGTGAGTATATAGCTGCTTCAGAAGCTGCAATGGAAGCTGTTTGGATTAGGAAGTTTGTCTCGGGGCTTGGAGTCATGCCTTCGATTCAAAAACCTATTAAAATGTATTGTGACAATTCTGCCGCAATCACATTTGCCAATGAGCCTGGAATCATGAGAGGCACCAGACATTTCCCGATTAAGCATCACTATGTTCGAGAACAAGTCGAAATAGGCGAAATCGAAATGCTCAAAGTTCACACAGATGATAACTTGGCGGATCAATTAACAAAGCCTCTACCTGGCACTAAGCTTCATAAGCATGCTGCAGGTGTAGGACTTAGATTAGCTGAAAGTTTCATGCCCATTTGTGATTAGTATTTGGATAAAGGATGTAATGTACAATTATTAATATTTACTGAAATAAAATATTGGTTATGTTTATTTATTCATTGTCTTATTAATAATATATCCTATATTTGCATGTTTAAGATCCTTGAATAATTTATTATTCTAAATATCCATTGTCGATTAATGATATGGGAATATCATTAAACTAAGACAAATTTGAGTATTGGTTTAGGATATACTTGAAAGTATATTGATGCGTAGTCATACCAATTTCACATGATATTCGATGAACTGAATATTGGACTTATCCCAACAATATGATTTAATATGTAATGTGAGAATCATATTTAAAGTTATCCTCAGACTTGAGATACCAGATAAGTGTCATGGATGTAGTGCATTTTTGTGAAGCAATCTACCGCTCACCGTAACAGGGAGTCATAAGGATTGTTTTCAGAAGTGTTGCAAAGTTCATGGGTTATTCTTGTAGTCAAGAGAGAATTCATTCCTTCTGATCTGTTTAGAAGTTTAATACTGCTGGGCCCCTCGTAGGGTTGACAAAATGTTTGCATGGCCATGCCCAAAGTCTATCTGGAATACGTTCAGATGTTTTGGTAATTTTGTTCAATCATAAAGAAACGAGAAATAGAATATTAATAAAGGAACTCACATCTTTATTAATGCGGTATTAGTAATGAAAGGATAATTATAATGATGAATCATTAAAGGTTTTTCCAGGAAACCTAGCTCGGTTTGAACTAGGGGCATTGGAGTGTTGCAAGACGCTAACCAATGTCATTTTACTATTAATGAATATACGAGTGGGAGCTGTTAAATGTTACGTATAAACATTAATAGGTAAATGTCTAGGATCGAACACGAGACCTCGGGATTGCACACTTTACAAACAAGAATAAAGTAAATAAATTTATATATTTATTAAATGTATGAAATATATTTATTTATGTCACTTAATGGACTAAACGGTTGTTAGTTGTTAACCGTATGGACTAACTATCGTTAAATAAGAAAAACAAGGACTAGAATGTAACTTAGGTGACAAGGAGGTTCTAGAACCCCTTTGGGTTTGTCTAGGCCGGTCGACCCATACCCCATTGGGTCGATCCACCCTTGCTTGATCACCAAGAAACTATCTAGTATATATACAAGGCCTTGGGGTTAAACCTATACATCTTTTGTGCACACACTCTAACCCTAAAACTTTGTTTTGTTTTTCTTTTTGTCTTGGCCGATCGTACCACCTCCCCTCCTAGGGTTCTTGGTCGATTTTTCCATTACAATTACTTAAGTGATTTGTTTACTTGCAACAACCTTTATTCGTTGGAGTTTGTGTGTACAAGAACGAGGTAATTACTTACTTTAGTAATTATCAAGAGATCGATAAACAAAACGGTAAGGGGTTTATCATTGATCTATATTGTCCAAGAATCAAGGTTTATTGAAGTGCATCGGGTACGTTTACTATTTATGTTTTGGTTAATATTTATATGTTATACTTGATCCTAGCTTCCGCAATACGTGCTATTTGATTGTGCAACTCTAACACATAGATTACTTAGCAAAGGAGGGAATTGTCCAGCACCTTACTTCTCCATATACTCCACAACAAAATGGTGTATCTGAGGGAAGGAATCGTACATTGCAAGACATACGAACTATTTTTAATCTAACAACTCTTCCTTACTCGTTTTGGGATTATGCCTTAGAATCTGCAGTTCGCATTCTTAATATGATTCCAACAAAGAAGGTTGATAAGACTCCATATGAGTTATGGACTGGAAAAGCTCATAACTTGTCTTATCTAAAGGTCTGGGGTTGTGAGGCGTATGTTAAACGTGACTCAGCATACAAACTCCAACAAAGATCTGTGAAGTGTATCTTCGTAGGATACCCTAAGGAAACTATGGGTTACTACTTTTATTAACCAACTGAAAACAAAGTTTTTGTTGCAAGGTGTGGAGACTTCTTGGAAAAGGAGCTCATATCTCAAGAATTCACTGGGAGAGTATATGATCTGGAAGACGATCATGAAGATGTAGCACCTTCTGAAAACACTAGCCAACTTCCTGAAGAACCTGAAAGTTTAGGTCCTCCACCAGAAGTTGAAGTGATTCTTGTTCGTAGGTCGTCTAGAGTTGTGAAGGCTCCTACATGTCTATGTCTTAACATGGAGTGTGATGACAACTTGATAGGGGATCTTGATGAACCTACAAGTTATAAAGCTGCTATGAATGGTCCTGAAAAGGAAAAATGGCAGGGAGCTATGAATGGAGAAATTCAATCCATGAATGACAATGAAGTCTGGGAAGAAGTAGACCTACCTCCGGGTGCCAAGTTAGTTGGGAGTAAATGGCTCTACAAGAAAAAGACTGATATGGATGGCATTGTATACACCTATAAGGCCCATTTGGTAGCTAAAGGCTATACTCAAACTTTTGGTTTTCACTATGTGGAGACCTTTTCTCCTGTAGCTGACATAAGGGCTTTTAGGATTCTTATAGCCATAGCCGCTTACTATGACTATGAGATTTGGCAAATGGATGTCAAAGCCGCCTTCTTAAATGGTCACCTAGATGAAGACATCTATATGGCGCAGCCTGAGGGGTTTGTGAATCCAGAATTCCCAAATCATGTATGCAAGCTTAAAAGATCCATTTATGGATTGAAGCAAGCATCACGACAATGGAATAAGAGATTTGATAGTGAAATTAAGAAGTATGGATTCACTCCAAATCTTGATGAGCCATGTGTATATCACAAAGCTAGTGGGAGTAATGTAATTTTCCTTATATTATATGTCGATGACGTATTGATCATGGGAAATGATATTCCAAGTTTGCAAAAGGTTAAGGCATATCTTGGAAGTTGTTTTTCTATGAAAGATTTAGGGAAGCTGCATTTATTCTGGGAATCAAGATATAGAGATAGATCTCAGCGATTAATTGGATTAAGCCAAAGTGCTTACATTGATAAATTATTGAAGAGATTCAATATGCAAAATTCCAAGAAAGGATATTTGCCGATGCAAGAGCAACATGGCTTGAGCGAGAAAGTTTGTGCTTCAACACCTGAAGAAGTGCAACGCATGAAGATAGTCCCTTATGCTTCGGCTGTGGGATCTATTATGTATGCGGTAAAAAGTACAAGGCCTGATGTGGTGTTTGCTCAGAATTTAACCAGTCGATATCAGTAGAATCCAGGTGAAAAACACTGGACTAGTGTTAAGAATATTCTTAAGTACCTTAGGGCTACTAAAGAGATGTTCTTAGTTTATGGGGGTACTCCATCTACAGAACTTGATGTTACAGGTTACTGCGATGCTTCTTGGAAAGGTGATAAAGATGATACGAAGTCTCAGACTGGTTATGTTTTTGTCCTTAATGGAGGAGCTGTAGATTGGAGGAGCAGAAAGCAGAGTGTACTAGCGATGTCTTCTACAGAAAGTGAGTATATAGCTGCTTCAGAAGCTGCGATGGAAGCTGTTTGGATTAGGAAGTTCGTTTCAGGGCTTAGGTTATGCCTTGATTCAACGACGTATAAAAATGTATTCTGACAACTCAACCGCACTACATTTGCTAATGAACCTGGAATCATTAAAGGCACCAGACATTTCCCGATTAAGCACCACTACGTTAGAGAACAAGTTGAAATAGGTGAAATCAAAATGCTCAAAGTTCACACAGATGAAAACTTAGCCGATCAATTTACAAAGCCTTTACCTGGTACCAAGCTTTACAAGCATGCTGAAGGAATAGGACTTAAATTAGCTGAAAGTTTCATGCCTATTTGTGATTAGTATTTGGATAAGGGATGTAATATACAATTATTATTTTAATGAAATAAAATATTGTTTATGTTTATTTATTCATTGTCATTATAATATATCCTATATTTGCATGTTTAAGATCTATGAATAAGTTATTATTCTAAATAGTCCGTTGTCGATTAATGATATGGCCATTATCATTAAAGTAAGACAATTTTTAGTATTGGTTAATGATATATTTGAAAGTATATTGATGCGTAGTCATACCAATTTCGCATGATATTCAATGAATTGAGTTCGGACTTATCCCAACAATATGATTTAATATTTAGTGTGAGAATCATATTTAAGTTATCCTCAGACTTGAGATACCAGATAAGTGTCATGGATGTAGTGCATTTTTGTGAGACAATCTACCGCTTACCGTAATTGGAAGTCATAAGGGTTGTTTTCAGAAGTGTTGGAAAGTTCATGGGTTATTCTTGTAGTCAAGAGAGAATTTGTTCCTTCTGATTTGTTCAGAAGTTCAGAAGTTTAATACTGTAGGGCCCCTCGTAGGGTTGACAAAATGTTTGCGTGCACTACTAGAAAACAGGGCAACAATAACGGTCAAATCTGACATTAATCCGTCGGTAACAGTCGTTACCGATGGTTTCCTCACGGAAAATTTCTGTCGGTAATATCGTCGTCGGTAATTTTGGTGACGGACTTTACCGACGGATTTCAAAAATCACCAACGGAATTTTCTGTTATTAACCCGTGGTTAATTACCGACAGGTTACCATTGGATTAACGACGAATTTTAGTTACGGACTCCCAACAAGTATTACTAATGGATACCCGTCAGAAAAATGCCAACGTCATATTATTGTCACCAATAGACAAATTCATGTGAAAACAGTAGCAAATCTATGGCAAAATTTTATTTAATTCTACTAATTTATAATATTTCACATTTTACAAAATCTGAATCCAAAAACTAAAAAACCATCAATATAACCTATTGAAAAGACTTTAAAAGAATATCCAAAAAGCGAACTTGCAAAACACATTAAGTAAATGATCAGAAAACGGGTGTATTCCATTGAAACGCATATAGACTTACAAACATAGTCAAACCACCATTTACGACCCAATTTATTTCATATTTTGGGCACAACAAGCATTTTATCTTTGTTTCATAACATTACAAGATCTATATTCTATAATCTTCTATGATCTTTTTAATCCTTCCTCTTAGCCACAGTGACCGGTTTTCCTGCACATGTACAACAAATACAAAGCCAAATAAGTTCATATAAAGATGAATACAATATTTTAAAGTATTTAGATATAAAAATAATACTAATAATATATACAAAATCATAACAAAAATTAGTAGATCCAACAAAAAACCCAATAACTCCATAGATCTACATACCTGACATGAATACAATATTTTAAAGTATTTAGATATAAAAATAATACTAATAATATATACAAAATCATAACAAAAATTAGTAGATCCAACAAAAAACCCAATAACTCCATAGATCTACATACCTGACATCGAGATCTAACATAAAATAAGTATGCTGGGAAAGAGAGTTTGTTTATAGTGGTTGTTGCGGTATGAAGTTGACACCGAGATCCAACATAAAAAGGGAAAAAAAAGTATTGCTGTGAAAGAGATGGTTAGTTTTTTGTGGTTGTTGTGGTGTGAAGTTTAAGAAAAGAGATAGAGGAGAAGAGATATTTTTTTAAGAAAGAGACGTGTGTGGTTATATGATACAAATGGAGTAGAGATAAAGTTTGATTCATCTTACCCATTAAAGTTAACATGTTGGCAATCCATGTGATTGATCCAAGGGTCAAAATGTCTCACATACAAACATAATAGATTTTTATAAGTTAAATGAATTGTTAATGTAAAAGTTACCTTTTCTATTTTTCAACTTAACATATACACTTTTTTTAGTAAACATTTTTATGTTAATGTGTTTTGTAACATGAGATACATCATTATTTTACCTTACGTAGTATCAGCTAAAAATTTTAGTAGGAAAAAACAATTTGTGTTGAAAAGTAAATTTTGTTGGTAATCCATCGGTGATAATAAAAGATAACAAATGAATAACTTTACGTTACTAATCCGTCGGTAATTACCAATGGATTACCAACGGATCTTCATCCGTCAATAATCCATTGATTTTCTTGATGGAATACCGACGGTATCTCGCATCCGTCATTAGTCCGTCAAAGATCCGTCAGTATTTTGTGACCAATTACTAACGGAATTTTGTGCGTCGGTAATCCTTTAAAAATCTGTTGGTATTCTGTCGGAAAGAATCTCAGTCGGTAATATGTTAGTAGTTCTGTCGGTAATCTCCGACGGATTTGTCTCCGTCAGTAAATCCGTCAATGTTGCCCTGTTTTCTAGTAGTGGTGGCCACGCCCAAAGTCTATCTGGATTACGTTTTTGTTCAATCATAAAGAGACGAGAAACAGAATTTAATAAAGAACCTCACATCTTTATTAATGTAGTATTAGAAGCGAAAGGATAATAATAATGATGAATCATTAAAGGTTTTCCAGGAAACCTAGCTCGAGTCGAACTAGGAGCATTGGAGTGTTGCAAGACGCCAACCAATCTCATTTTACTATTAATAGATATACGAGTGGGAGCTGTTAAAAGTTACGTATAAATATTAATAAGTAAATGACTAATATCAAACCCAAAACCTCGGGATTGCACACATTACAAACGAGAGTAAAGTATAATAAATATATATATATATATGTTATATGTATCGTATATATGTATTTATATAAACACTTGAGGGACTAAATGATCGTTAAATGTTAAATGTAAGTATTAACTATCATTAATAACGAAAGAACGAGGACTAGAGTGTAATTAGGACCCAAGAAGGATCTAGAACCCCTTGGGGAGTCCTAGGCCGGTCGAGCAAGGGGAGGGGAAACCCAACCCACATCAAACTTGGACTCTAAGTTTCTCTAGTATAAATACAAGGCCAAGGGTCAGACTTTCATATCTTTTGTGCACACACACAAAACCCTAAAACCCTTTCTCCTCTCTTTTCTTTCTTGGCCGATCGGCACACAACCCAAGTTAGGGTTTGGGTCGATTTTGGTTATTCCAAAACAAGTGGTTTTCGTTTACTTGCATAAACCTTTATTCGTTGGTAGTTTGTGTGTACAAGAACGAGGTAATTACTCACTATAGTAATTATCAAGAGATCGATAAACAAAACGGTAAGGGGTTTATCATTGATCTATTTTACACAAGTTCAAGGTTTATTGAAGTGCATCGGGTACGTTACTATTTATGTTTTAGTTAATCTTTATATGTGTTATACTTGATCCAAGCTTCCACATAATGTGTTTATTGATTGTCAAACTCTAACACATACGACACACACAAGCATGTTTTAGGTCATTGTATAAGTAGTATGTTTGTATTCTGAACTTTACCTATGATTGAGAGTTTATAGGGAAGGATAAGTCGTTAAAACTTATGGATAGCGTGGTATGGACACTGCCCTTAATTAGCACTTCTGCTTACCCATTTTTTAACTTACAAATTCTGAAGTTATTAAGAAAAAATGGCATAAAGAAACATTAATATTGTAAAAATTCTGTATATAATGAAGTTTTCGTTTTCAGAACCTGGTTGATCTTGCGCGAAGTGAGGGTGCAGCCCAGGCATTATCTGTTGGGCAAAGACCCAAAGAAGGTTCCATATGACAACCGTAGTTTATTGACACTGTCCACAATGATTCGGAAGCTAAGGTCAGGCAAACATGCTCCCTTTGTCTCATGAAAACTGTAACAATCTTCTTTTCAGATGTCCTATAAAATTGTTACCTTTTTTTTTTTTTTTTTTTTTTTAAGTTTTAGTTTGTCTGTTTTTCCTAAGTACGATTGTTCCCAATAAGTTACTCAGTAATGTTGATGGGAGTCCATAGGTTGTTTTCTGTTCTAAAAACTACTTAGATAAACTTCAATCCGTTTGACCTGTTGGAGATATGACATAAGCAATTTCGACCCATCGATAAGTTAACTTTGTCGAATTTGAACCAAATTTCGTCGGCATAATTAGGAAGTCCTTTGGACTTTTTTCCCCTTCAGTTTTCTGACTTATTTGCCATTCATTTTGGATTCCGTTGATCAAATGCAGCAAGGGAAAACATGGCATGTTAATTACCGCGATTCAAAGGTGACACGTATCCTGCAACGGCCTTGCTTGGGAGGTAATGCACAAACCACCATCATTTGTACTGTAAGTCCAGCTCGAGAACACGTTCAGCAATAAAACGTTACTCTTTTGGTTGCTAGTTGTTTAAATGAAGTGACAACAAATGCAGAAGTTAACGTGGTGATGTCTGATAAGGCCTTGGTGAAACATCCACAAAAAGAATTGGCGAGATTGGAAGATGGAGAGTATCAAGTATATATAAAGAATTGGAAGATTGGAAGATTAGAAAAAGATATTTGAGTGTTAATGTCAGGTTTGACTTTTGCCTTTCTGTTGGTTGATTTTTGACCTACCTTAGAAAGATTTGATAAGTACCAAAACGTAAAAGATATATTGCAAAACCAGGATTTCTCGAAGTAATGCTAGAACTAATCCGGAGTTATAGAAATGGAGAATCAAACTCGAAATGTAGTTCTATTAATTGTTGTAACGGGTATATAAAGGTCATTTGGGTGGGAAAGTCAGTTGAGGTGGAATTTGGTTGTTCGTTGACTTTCTTCTTGACTTTCCAATACGACCCATAACATTCTTGTGATCCATTCGGGCCAACATTGAATGCAGGAATGTAACGTCATAAATTATCCCAACTATAAGTTTTGTTTTGGTGTCGTATGATTTTAATTAGAAGATAGTTTGTTGCAAAGAAAACCAAAAGCAACAAGTTATACCAATAGCTAGTCTAGAAAAATAGATCAACATGAAACATATGTTTAAAATCTGATTATGACTAACAACTGAAAACTGTATGCTAATCTCAACCTAAAACACTTGCTTGAAACTTAAATACCCGGCCACTTACCGTGACCTTGTTCTCAAGCACTTGTTTCTTCTTCAAATTTGAATTTGTATTGAAGCTGCCATGGATTGACAAAAGGCTATTGGGATAGATAGTAATACCTGCTGTTTCAATCTCATTTTCCCGACCAACGATATTGGCTTCATGTAGAGACAGAGTACCTATTTAGAGCGATTCGCCATTATTTTATGGCTGCGTTTGTGGTGAAATTACAACAGGCTACAACTGGTAATTAATAACTTTGCTAAATTATATTTGAAAATTGGGAAAGTGTTACTATCAGTTGGCAGAAATGCGTTTCTATCCTGCCCAAAATCTTTGCTAAAAGGCCAGATGGCAGATCTCATTGACATAGCCTTACTAATGTATACCGTAAAATGGGAATTATGCATCTTTGATGCTATTTGACAACACATGTTCTAGGAACTATCTGGATTCTGCGATCAGCGCGGGTTGGAAATTCTGTTTTTGCATATGTTGTTGCCCAACCAAAAAAGTGAGACCATGTTAGAGACCTAGTTGTCAATAACAGCAGCTAACCAAATTACATAAACAGGCATCACAAATCATTTAAAGGCGTAGACAAAGATTCAAAAGTTTAGTAGCTAGTAAATAATCAAAGCATATATGTTTTAAGTATCAATATTCCCGGGAATTAATAACTCATCAAAACACACACTCATAGACCGTCCATATTTCTCCTCTCTAGCATATGTCAACCGACCCTCACAGCAACCCAATATTCCCAGGAATTAATCAAAAGAGTTTTGATAACACATGCAAACTTAAGGTCAATACACTTTTAGGTAGGCACTTACCACCCTAAGGGTAACACGGAATATGAATTCCACATCATCGATCCCAACCTCCGGCTCCCCATTTTCAGCCGGATACACAAATGCTCACCAGTTCAAGTTGATCTCCTTAAACGGAGTCCCATACACCTGATTATAATGCAAAATCGGAGGAGGGTTAATCAAGTTATGTGACTACTGTTCTACAAACAGTGTAATGCTCAATACATAGACACCTAAATCGTGATTCAAACACACGTGCAATGATAAATATATTTCCCTATGCAACAAGTTTAATTTGATCTCGCAACAATCAACAGAAGTAGACTTGAAACTATAAAGCCATGATGCTTGGCTTCCAAATAGAAGATTCAAAACTTAAAACCAGTATCAGTTACCAAATAAAATTACATGCTTCATTTTATAAACTAGACATACATAAGAACAAACTAACATGAACTGGCGTGTAGATCAGGGAAGCAGTTACTACATTGTTTTTTCTGAAAAAATCCTAGTTTAAACAATTACAATATCACAATGTCGCCAAAAACACAATAAAGCCAGTTATTGCCTACACAAATCCTAAACCCTAACTTGCGTAAACTGAGGATTCACAAAATCTAAGAAAAATTAATGATCCGCAACTTCCAGTACTAATCACACACTAACCGCTACAATATCTAAGATCAATTATATATGAATGTATCATCATGTAACCCAAAACTATCAACTAACATAAATCTCATATCTAACTTAATTGATCACATATAACAATCTATACATTCATACAATCATATTATGCTACCAGTACTAATATCTACATTCTAACGCATCAGATCATCAAAACAAATTATAATCTAGTTCTATAAAGGCTAAAAAGGCGCATACCGTGACACCATCCCACAGGCCATAACTCACGGACCCGCTGCGGTGAAGTCCCTCAAAGGAGAAAGTCATGATCTGGGCCTCCCTTCTGAAGTTGGTAAGGGGGAATCCTTTTCCAGGAAGCATTGTAATTGTTCCCTGTCGATGACAAGACCTGCACTGAAAACAGGAAAAAAGAAAATGCAAGTGTTATTGAAAAACATTGAAACCGAACCAAATACATATAGTACTTGCGTATTATGTTGTATGAAGTTGTTAGGTTTAAGTGAAATACCTTCCTCACCAAATGAACACGGAGTCGTTTCTTTGAGGGAGGTGTCGTCGAGTCCAAACTGACACAGATATCCTTGGGGCTCTCAACCCCGCATTTGCTACATTTTACCTACAAATAGAAGACAGATATATTAGACCAGATGCATTAAACACAAATCCAGTTAAAGAAAGTCAGTACAATGAATTAGTTGAGCAGACATACAAACCTATGAGCTTGTATAGCTTACTCGGCTTATACATATCATATAAGCTTATTTTATCACGCTTATTAATTTCATAGCATGTAACCCCTTCTTATTTTGCAACCAAATCTAGCATAACTTTGCATGCAATGTCGAATTACTTATAATTATTGTTTCTGTAAGATGTCATTATCAGTAATTTTTGAAGTAAAATGATTTCTGAATTCCAGCAAACGAGGAGTCTATAATCTCAACTAACTAACATCCAAATTTGCAAATACCTCTAACAAACTCCAGAAAAAGAAACACATTTACTAGCATAAATCTTAAAGAGACTATAAACTACGGCAAAGCTTCATTATAACTAGTCAAACTTAAGAGATTCAAACTAAAATCTGAACAAAAGCGCACAACAACAAAATTAAAATCAAAATAGACAAATTAATCTCACCCCGCACAAAAGTCACATATACTAATTAACATAAATCTTAGATACTATGAAACCACGGTAAAGCTTCATTAGAACAACGCAAACTTCAGAGATTAAAAAACTACTCTCTTCGATTCATCTTCAATTCATGAGAAACTTATAAATGTCAAGTAGTTATAAACCCATCAGTTTCATCTTTTAAAAAACATTTTGATTGGTCCAAACTTGAAACCGGCTACTTATTTTGAGACTAAAACTCATAACGCACCCGGCTGTAAAATGACTAACTTCAATAAAACAAACCACATATAAACTCAGATGGCAAAACTAGTTAACTCGAATCATAGCACATGAGCTGCTTTTGCTAAAACCCGAGCGGTTTCTTGAAAACTCGCTTTGATCCACAAGAAGCTCAGCAAACTCTTGAAATATCTTCCATTTTTTTTTCTATACACGTCTTTAAGAAATAGACCCTAGAAACTAAAAAAGGGTATCCTGCAGAAAGACGGATATTCCTTGCTCATTATCAGAGACCGGGACCTTTAATTATGACTTCTGCTCGTTGCATACCTTGATCACGTCAATAACTAGAATGAAAAAAAGGGGAACGTCAGGTAAGATCGGTCCAGGATCATGGATCGGTCCAGGATCATGGAATCCTTTTCCATCAGATAGGAAGGGCTGTAGCCTATTTTTTTTCATGCTTTTCCCCGAGGTCTGGAGAAAGCTGAATCCGGGAGGGCCATATGAAAATTTAGAAATACACCATTGTCTTATTTGGTCTACGTACCGGAACTGAGAACATTCGGGTAACAACGCATCTTCACAGACCAAGAACTACGAAGGAACTCCCAATTCTCTGGCAAATACAGCCCTAAAACCAGACACCTTAAAGAAACTACTGCTACGATTCATCCAGTCAAAGTAACTACGAATAAGTAAGCCTCTCCAGACCATACAAGTGCGCGTCGAGCCCATGCGAAGGGTTTGGTTAAGATAACTCAATTTATTAGGCAAAAGTTTACAAGGTATTTTATTACATGTCCTATTTCCACTTTCACTACAAATGGAACTAGCCCCCGAAAGCTTGATGCAAATAAACGAAACACTTTTTCGAGACAGGAATCAGCATCTATCTAATGAATTTCATAACTAATTGATTGAGCAGCAGCTACGAACACATTCCAACTAATTCCCAAAAAATATAAATTTGTATATTCATAATGATACCATGAGCGCTTTAGGGCGTCCTCAAGATATCACTGATCGAGAAGATTAAAACGACATTATATATGTAAAGTCCCATCACATATACACCGCAACTTCGCATTAACAAAACTATATAACTCTCGATTTTCAATTCATCGCAAACTAACTAACTGTCAAGTAATTTTAAAATATGAATTTCACCTATAAACACATTTATTTCTGAAATCGGTTACTTATTTTGAGAGAAATCTCATAATCTTAAAGTTGAGATCGAGATTAAGAAACTTACACTGCTTTTACACGTACCATCAATATTGCCTTAACGAATGACAATATTGACTCATGCTTTTACACGTACCCCCACACCCACCCCGCCACCTACCCATGTTTGTGCGGTTCTTTCTGTGTTTTGGCAAGAAGCCAAGAAGGATATATAGTTTGTGATCTTTCTCACTATTAGGTATCAATTCAAGAAGCAATTTCCAACCCAAATCGACCCAATCACCCATTAATAGGTCAAAACTACCGCCTATACCTCTGATATGCATTATTTGTAGATATATGAGATAATGGAAAATTAAACTTGAAGTCGACTATCTTGAAACACTATTACACTGTAGTTAATCGTTTAAGGCTTAGTTCATGTTACTCTTGTTACACCCCTTCAACCTTTATGGTTTCTATGAACACCGTGTAACCAAGGCACAGATGAGCCTTTTCTGGCTATGTACATCTAGGTGTCAGAAATATGAGAACTATTCTTCCCGGTACTTGTTTGCATCTTTTTGTTTTGGTTATCATCAATCTTTACTGTGATATTTCTACATGCATTCAGACACATTAACTATTAGTAAAATACAAAAAAGAAAATAGATTATAGGTTAGCCCACTAATAATGACAAGTGGACAACATTAACCCAAGTATCAGTTGCATATTTTCATATCATTTCATACTAAGTAAAATGCAGAAACCAAAGTCAAGTACCCAATCACTTTCGAACTAAATAATTAGTACTCAATCACTTTCTATCGTAAACATATTAGCAACCCAGCAGATTCACACATAATAAGTTCCTTTTTATGTTAAAACAGGAGAGCAAGCTCTGCAAGTACACCGTAAGATATAGATCAACTTGCTGCACTCTCATACTCTCAACTGAAACCTATAGCTTACCCGCAGAATTATATATAAGCATGTAGGACATGAACAGAACCTAAACCACAGATTCTAATTAACAACCAAATTATTCTCTGAAATTCCTTAAAATTTATGTTGTCTCTCTTTAATTGTCGAAATCTTCATATCTATTTTTAACCAGAAGATTTACATGTACTAACATCCTTTGCCCACCCACCGTAAAAATATACAATACATTTACTGAATACGTAATAATTAGTTATAACGGTCTCAAGATAAGATCGTGGATATCAGTATATAAAAAACATCGATAACAAAGATATACATATATACATTCAATATTGGGTTCAAGACCTGAAAGTCTATTAACAAACCTAACAGGCGCAAATTTGTTACACAAACAAGAGAAAATTAAATAAAATTTATTAAAACCGTACAGAATAGATTATTTTCTAAGGAAGTTTAATTTTTATTCATTACACAGAACTAAACAATGAAGTTTGGGTTATGCAAAAGCATGGGGAATCTTGGGATAACACCAAACTCATATTTAGACGATGGCACAAAACCATCTGTCTATCAATTTCATCAAGCTCGTCATCAAATGACTTTTCTTGTATCTTCTGCTTCTCTATTTTCTCTATAAATACTTTTGACTGATCTTCAAGTTCCTCCTGTTTGACCTTTATTAGAAGCAAACGTGTCAAACGCTCTCTAAGGACCTCCACATCAAACCTATTATATTATTAATGCATGGTATTTATTAACAAATTGCTTGAAGGTGGAGCTTGAGGGGAGTTTGGCCTGCCAAAGTAAAATGACTCCATATAGTTAAGGAGATGACGAGAACATATCATAACAGCATATGGTTAAGGATAGCTTTTCATACACTGAAAACGACGATGTAGATTTATCATCATTGGAGGTCGTCTGTTTTTCACAATCTACTAAACTATCAAGAATATTGTACAACCAAATTATCAAGAATATTGTACAACCACCTTTGTGGTATTAAAGTTAGTCTTATTATTGGCTTTCTTTGATTCTCACCTATTGACAATATTGCCTTAACGAATGACAATATTGCCTCATGTTTGGCGTTCGCCCATCTTATAAGAGAGCATCCCAACCCAACCATTTTTTACCTTTACCCTGACACTCACCCCGCCACCCACCCATGTTTGTGCGGTTCTTTCTGTGTTTTGGCAAGAAGTCAAGAAGGATAGTTTGTGATCTTTCTCACTATTAGGTATCAATTCAAGAAGCAATGTCCAACCCAAATCGACCCAATCACCAATTAATAGGTCAAAACTACCGCCCATACTTCTGATATACATTATTTGTAGATATATGAGATAATGGAAAATTAAACTTGAAATCGACTATCTTGAAACACTATTAGACTGTAGCTAATCGTTTAAGGCTTAGTTCACGTTACTCTTGTTACATCCCTTCAACCTTTATGGTTTCTATGAATAACCAAGGCACATATGAGCCTTTTCTGGCTATGTACATCTAGGTGTCTGAATGAGAACTATTCTTCCTGGTACTTGTATGCATCTTTTTTGTTTTGGTTATCATCAATCTTTACTGTGATATTTCTACATGCATTCAGACACATTAATTATTAGTAAAATACCAAAAAGAAAATAGATTATAGGTTAGCCCGCTAATATTGACAACATTAACCCAAGTATCAGTTGCATATTTTCATATCATTTCATACTAACTAAAATGCAGAAACCAAAGTCAAGTACCCAATCACTTTCGAAATAAATAAATAGTACTCAATCACTTTCTATCGTAAACATATTAGCAACCCAGCACATTCACACATAATAAGTTCCATTGTATGTTATAACAGGAGAGCAAGCTCTGCAAGTACTCTGTAAGATATAGATCAGCATACCTATCTTAGAAAATTTATGCACATCTTCTTAGTTAAATGTAACTATAAAACCAAGGATTGTAGATGCTAATGATATCCATGTAACATTTTAAGCATTATTACTAAGTTCAATTGCCTAGAACATGCTGCACTCTCATACTCTCAACTGAAACCTATAGCTTACCCGCAGAATTATATTTAAGCATGTAGGACATGAACAGAAGCTAAACCACAGATTCTAATTAACAACCAAATTATTCTCTAAAATTCCTTAACATTTATGTTGTCTCTCTTTAATTGTCGAAATCTCCATATCTTTTTTTAACCAGAAGATTTACATGTACTAACATCCTTTGTCCACCCGCCGTAAAAATATACAATACAGTTACTGAATACGTAATAATTAGTTATAACGGTCTCAAGATAAGTTTGTGGATATCAGTATATAAAAAAGATCGATAACAAAGATATACTTATATACGTTGAATATCGGGTTCAAGACCTGAAAGTCTATTAACAAACCTAACAGACGCAAACTTGTTACACAAACAAGAGAAAATTAAATAAAATTTATCAAAACCGTACATAATAGATTATTTTCTATGGAAGTTTAATTTTTATTCATTACACAGAACTAAACAATGAAGTTTGGGTTATGCAAAAGCGTGTGGAATCTTGGGATAACACCAAACTCATATTTAGACGACGGCACAAAAGCATCTGTCTATCAATTTCATCAAGCTCGTCATCAAATGACTTTTCTTGTATCTTCTGCTTCTGTATTTTCTCTATAAATACTTTCGACTGATCTTCAAGTTCCTCCTGTTTGTCCTTTATTAGAAGCAAACGCGTCAAACGCTCTCTAATGACCTCCACATCAAACCCATTATATTATTAATGCATGGTATTTATTAACTAATTGCTTGAAGGTGGACCTTGAGGGGAGTTTGGCCCGCAAAAGTAAAATGACTCCATATAGTTAAGGAGATGACGAGAACATATCATAACAGCATATGGTTAAGGATAGCTTTCCATACACTGAAAACGACGATGTAGATTTATCATCATTGGAGGTCGTCTGTTTCTCACAATCTACTGAACCAGACTTCGAGGGCCATGAAGGTTCTTGCGAGCTGGAAGATACTGCCATCCTGGATCTTCCCTTAGCCGCAACCTGATTCTTTGGCCTCCCTATTCTCCCATTACAAGATTTCATGTAAAAGATTTCTTCCCCGAAAGCATTGACAGTTCTTGAATGCGAGAATTTTATAATTGTGTGATTAGGTAAATGTCTATAGTTTAGCCCTTATTCTTTCCATCTTTCCAAATCTAACCCTTCTCCTTGTTTGTTATGTTTATTTTAGAACTCGATGCTACTTTAAGGATACATATTTAGAAGGAAATTTCGCCAAAAATCTAATTTCTAATTTAGAGGAAAGAGTTCTACGACTTTTGTCCTCAACAAATTTCCCTCGCAGAAAATAAGGTACGTGATATATATGTTGGATTGTTTGGCCGTTATGCCTTTCGTGGCGGTCTCGTGTATATCATATTTATTTTTTTATTCTTTTCCCTATACACCTAAATCAGCAAAACACATTCATTGTTATATATTGATCTTTGCATCACGTGGGATCAATTAATTTATTGCTAGTGGGTGCTAGTGATTTATTTATTGTATTGTGGCTGCTTGTTTTTTGGTAGATAACACTAACGATTTATTATCGTTTAGTGTTGACAGTTTGTGGGTTTCGACAAATCGTGAATAATCGTATATCTTGCAACGATGGCTGGTGGTTAGGTTTTTAAGGTGCGTTTGATTAAAACCCTAACTGTTCTAGTTAGGGTTTTCCTGTTCGATTATTGTGGGTTGCTACATGCTGTTTTCTGTTATTCGTTGTTTTCAATCATTGATAGTGTCTTGTTCGTGGGTTAAGAGAGATGGAAAAGGGTTTTTTGAACAATGACAGTGCTCCTAAAGGGGTGCAATCTGTTAGCAAATCGTTGAGTGGAATTGGTGATGTGAATATGAATAAGGGTTTTTTGACATCAACTAGTGCGACCTAGGATGTGAAACTTGTGGGTAATGCTAGTGGTAATGTATCGAACCATGGTGAGGAGAACATTGCATCGATCTTAAATAATTTTAAGGATTCAATGGATAAGTTGTGTGGCAATGTTAATGCTGATGCAAGTGAGGTTAATGGTGATGGTCCTAGTAATCAGCCTCCATGTGAATCAACTGGTCCTATTATTTCTGATTGGAGTGTGGACGATGGTGATATTAACTTATCTATGTTAGTGGACAAGAATGTGTCTTTTGGTCCTAAAACATCTTATTCAGCCCCTACGACTTGTGGTACTAGTGAGGGCAAAGGTAATGTTAGTGGAAAGCAGCAATCGTTTGCTTCTTTGCTTGGTGCCAATAGTATTTCTCGTAAGGTGAATTTTAGGCAGATGGTTAATGAAGATTGGGTTCCTAACCATGATACTAAACTCCCTAAGGAGGCGATGGAACCCGTTTTAGGTCGGTATGAGAACACTCTTGTTGGGTACTTCTTAGGAAAAGCTATAGGTTTTCCAATTGTGCAGAACTATGGTACTAATACGTGGAAGGAATTTGGCGTGCTAAAGATTATGAAGAATGAAGCGGGTGTTTTCTTATTTAAGTTCTCTACTAAGGACGGATTGGAGCAGGTGCTCCAACAAGGCCCGTGGTTAATCCGCCATTCACCTCTTATTCTTAGGAAGTGGTAAGCTATTGATATCTTTTGCTATAACAACCATTAAACATGATAGTATTGACTTATGAATATAAACGTATATTCATTAACAAGCATTTCAACCATACACTTAACTCACTCGAGATGATTTGAATAAGGCTTGTTGTGATAGGTTAGTCTATGAAAGTTACGTTGTAGTCAAACCCGATAGCCAAATTAAGTTTTGTATAACGTAGTTATGGAAAGTATCATGTGTCTCATGTATAATAAAATAGACTTAAGGCACTAAACTTGTCATATGGTAAAGTAGTTATAAGTGTGATGTGGCCAATTATGAATGATTAGAACTTGAGTGGCCAATCTTGCCCAATGACCAAATTACTTTATGTGACTAAATATATATCTTGGGGGTAGAGAATTCTGGAAAATAAGAGAGGAGTTGGGAGGTGTTTGTGGGTGACGGTTTTAGAGAGAAAAGGATGGAAGGAGATGAAGCTTGATGGTTGATCCATGAAGGGTTTAAGGTTTCAAAGCAAAGGTTAAGTTCATAGCAACAATTACCCACAAGTAAGTAAATTATATCTTGTGTTTATAATGATTATAAGTTGGATTCATAGAGATGATGATGGGTTTTGGTCAAACCCTTGTTGGATAGTCTTAGTTTGATAATGAAATAAGTATTTTTACGATTTGAGTAGGAATCAATATGGATAATTAAGGTTTAGCAAGTGAGAAAGATAATTATGGAAGATAATGATGATGATGATGATGATGATATGGTGGTTAGCTTGGATGATCAAAGTAAGTAACTATGATTATTATATGTTAATATGAATGTTCTCATGTTATGTGTTATTTAATGAGTTTATAGGATTATGCCTTGGATTATTATGTTGAATTAGTAGGAAGTATGTTAATGAGTAAGGGACGAGAAATGGATCATGGTTTGGAAGGATTAAAGTATGTTTATGTTGTAATGTGTTTAAAGTTATTATGTTATGTACTATAATTAAGATGTTGTTATGCAAATGGATATGAGATTGGATACTCATGAGTTGAATGGTTAAAGATGTTCACGATGCACATATGTGTGAACTGAAGTATTACTCATGTATTAATCTAGTTGGTTACTAAGCGGAAGCTTACATTTTAGTGTTTCAATGTTTTGTAGGTTAAATGTGTTGGAGATGCTATAGTTTCGATTAATGCTTAAGAGTTGGAATAGCGGATCTTGAAGGTAGAAATGCATTTTATGAGCTTAGTATAGAATACCGAGCTCAAGGTCAAAGTTAAACCCCCGTTGGTCTTTTATTCGTTTTTAAAGTGTAGTCGAGTGTCAAGTGGTGTCCTGGTCGATAATGGTAAAGCATAGTTAACGGTTGGTTGTATAAATGTTTTTATGTGTTTTTAGTTAAGGATAAAGGGGTGTTTCGTATAAGTGTAACTATGCCCATTTTGGGTGGCAAACGGGTCAAATGGTTATGTAAATGATCTAATATGTTGAGTTAATGATTTCCAGAAAGTCTCGTTAATTGTCGAGTCTCGGAAATTGGTTTTTTTCCAGAATTAGAGCTATTATAGTTTTCTTTGTAAAAATCTGCAGACGGCATATTGCCATATGTAATTTCAGCATATGGGTATATGGCTGCCTCAGAAGTTTTGTATAAGGGTATATGACCATCATATGGCTATAAGGTTGCCTCACAAAGTTTGGAAAGGTCATATGGGTTGAATATGGCCATATGAAATTTTTAGCATATGGCTATATGCTTGTGTAATAATATAAATGAGATATTTTCTAGTTTTTATCAAATTTCCAAATTTTGTATCTTTTGATTCGTCAGCGTCACGAGTTGTGCCACCCGTTGTTTTAAAGATAATGAAGTTTAGTTTCATTTAAAAATGGTTCCAAGGTCTATACATTATCGGATTTTAGTCAATGGTCAAAGGAAAAATGGAATGTGTGTTAAAGTCAAGTCTTTTCCACACAAAAAGTTTTAATTTCTGGTCAAACCCAGCACGGGGTGTAAACATGCTAAGGTAACTTTGGACGAGGAAGCTAGGTTTTCATGGAACAATATTGGCGTCGGTTCTATAACATTGTTCAGATATAGTATGTAGCATAAGTGATCGTTACTACATGAAATTTAGTTACCTTTTTGATAATGTTAGTAGTGCATTATTATGACAAGGAACCGACATTGAAATTCATTACATTTTTATACAGACTACCACAAATGTATTTGTTTCGCGAGGTTTAAATAACAAGAGTATGTTTGGTGAAAATAGCGATAACAAGAAGCAGTAGTTGTTTGTTTTGGTAAATTGTTTGATAAAATGAGTGCTAACACATGCAGTTTTTCTTAACATCTTCAATAAATTAACACCTTATTTTCTGCCATGAGTTCGTGCCAAATACATGGACCATCGTGCGTAGATTCTCCCTCACAAGATCAGGCTTCTATGGGGGAGATTTTGCTTTGAGAAAAACACACACCATCTTGAATGTGTCAGTGGAAGAATCAAAACCAAGCCCACATGAGTCTCGAAACATAAAACCATCATGAGTTAATGGAACGGGTGGAAGCTCAGGACGATGTTTCTTCATAGGATGGATAGCAACCAACGAGTTTATAACTTGGTGATCATCTTGTAATATATAGAGAAGTCCATTGAAATAACCTAGGAGTTGAACTCTGGTTATATTAACTTCGGAAAGCATCTTGTTGTACAGAAACTGTGAAATTTCAGAGTACTTTTTTGCCTTTAAGACATGATTAGCACTACCATCTTGTTTAAGTTGATCAATAATGTGGAAACAAAAGGTAATTAGTGTTTGTTTTGAACAAGTAGGGTAAATTTCATGGCACAAGATTGGTGTAGCTACATCAATAGGTCGTTTCGTGCGTTCTCGCTCACCATCAATGATGGCAAGATGACGATATTCAATGTATTCCCCGCATTATTTTAATACAAACTGGAAACTAAGATTATACCCTTTCTATGCCAAAATAAGTGTCCTCACGTTGCTATTTCGTTTTCAGAACTTGGTTGATCTTGCGCGAAGTGAGCGTGCAGCCCAGGCATTATCTGTCGGGCAAAGACCCAAAGAAGGTTGCCATATGACAAACGTAGTTTATTGACACTGTCCACCGTGATTCGGAAACTAAGGTCAGGCAAACATGCTCCCTTTGTCTCACAAAAACTGTAACAATCTTCTTTTCAGATGTCCTATGAAATTGTAACTTTTTTTTTTTTTTTTTTTTTTTGAAGTTTTAGTTTGTCTGTAATGTTGATGGGAGTCCGTAGGTTGTTTTCTGTTCTAAAAACTATTTAGATAAACTTCAACCCGTTTGACCTGTTGGAGATAAACTTCAACCCGTTTGATGAAACATTCTCTTGTTATACTCAGTGCCATTATCACATTGAAATGTTTTGATGAATTTAGAAAAATGATTTTTAATGTAAGCACTAAATGAAATAAACACAGAAAAGACTTGTGATTTTTGTCCAAGTGGAGAAGTCCAAAGGAAATTGGAGAAATCATCAAGAAACAATACATAGTAACGATGTCCAGCCGTACTTAACACCGGTGAAGTCCACAAATCACTATGAATAATATCAAAGGGGGATAAAGTAGATGAACATGAGTCATAAAACGGTAACTTAACATGTTTACCAAAGACACTTGATTGACAAAGAGAAGACAACCTAGACCTATTACATTGAATGTAATTTTTATTCCTAAGAGATCTTAAAACATTAGTGCCCGTATGGCCAAGGCGATAATGCCATAAGTCTTGTGAAAAAGCTGCAAAAGTAGACGGTTGATGAATTTGTTGAAGCACCGATGTGTTGATGGGATAAAGGTCCCCCATGCTATTGCATCTCATGATTGGGGTCCCCGTCGGGTAATCCTTCACATTAAATCCAAAATGGTCAAAATCAAGAGAGATATTATTATCAACTGAAAGACGACGTACTGAGACTAAGTTTTTAATAAGATTTGGAGCATACAAGACATTTTTTAAGAATAATAGACGAGATGAGTGACGAAAGGCAGTATGTGCATAACCACGGATTGGAATTTTATGACCATTACCAAAGGCAGTATGTCCATAGACCGGAGTTTACCTGGAGAAGCCGTCTTGTGAGACGTTGCACCCGTATCCATGTACCAGTTTTCATCAGGTGGGTTGAGAGTCATTGTATGCATAGCGGTGTCAATATCAGTAGGTTGATACCCCATGGTAGAAGAAGCAACAGTAGGCGATTATGTCATGGTGTGTGCTTGGTGTGGTCATGGACCAAGAATTCCAGATTGTACAGGTTGGGTTGCGAGCCCAGTTAGAAGTGGTGTAAGGACATGGTGGGGGAGTTCATGACTGTTGTTGCCAAGCCCATGGACCATAAGGAGCCCATGGATGTTCTTGCTGTTGTCCAGGATAGTGACTTCGGTTATTGTTGTTGTTGTAGCCTCAACCTTGACCACGTCCACCACGATTGTTGCGGCCTCCTCTACCACCACGGTTGTTGGAGGATGGACCGTTACCAGGTTTAAAGTGATTAGAAACACCAGGTTGAGTGGGTTTTGAGGCAGGAGCAGTAGTAGAGACGAGAGCAGCACCATCCTTGATAGCAGTATTAGCAGCCTGTTTGGATTTGCGTGTTTTTTCAAGTATAAGACGAGATCGGGATTCATAAAATGAAAGTAGTGGATTACTCTCACTACAAGAAAAAAGGCCTTTAGTGTCCACACGGTAATGGTCACTAATAGTAGATATTTGGTCACTAATCTGATTTAGTGACCATATCAAAGTGGTCACTTGTCGTCACTAAAAGTCGGTCACAAAAGGTGATAGTGATGACTTATGAATATGGTCACTAAATAGTGACCAAAAATTTGTTGTCACTTTCATTTGTGACGACTAATTCTTGGTCACTAAATGTAAAAGTGGTCACTGAATTTGGTCACTAAATGTAAAAGTGGTCACTATTTTAGATGAAGTGACCACATCTACTACACTGGGAAAGTGGTCACTTTTCTTTGAATTGTATGACCAAACAGTGGTCACTAATTGAAAAAATATGGCAAAAAAAATTTGCTTGTAATCACTAATACGATATTAATATTCAAAATTAATCACATCTACATAATCTATATTTCTTTATTCAAAACTTAACGTCAAGAAAATTAACAAGGAATCAACAATTACAAAAGCCATTATGTTGGTGGTGGAACCGAAAAGGGGAATTGGGAGACCATGGCTGACCCTTATGTTCTTCACAGTTGAGTCCCTTTGTAAAACCTGTAAGCATCATTAACAATCATAACGAAACCGGTTCAAAAACTATAAGCAAACACGAACTTGATAAGCACCCAAGTAATAGTAGATGTAAAAATCACCTTGACAACCGGAGAAGACCTGGTTCTTGCATCCCATAGAATGAGAAGGAATCGTCACCAACACTACATAATTCTTGTGCACTTCACAACATAGATATCAGAATGCACAAAACTTTCAGTTAGCTAACTATACCCATCCTAACTATTGGTCTATTGAATAGAGAAAATCATGGTGAATCCATAAAGACAGTGTAAGATACCTAGACGGACAGAACTGTACATCCTCAACAGTATCATCTTTTAAATGTACAGCTATAATCCTGTGATAAAATTCTGCGTATTTGTAGTGGACAACTAGTTTCAAATATCTGCAAATACTAGATCAAAATAAAGCTGCATTAATTACCTCCAGCGCCTCAAAAAACTTCCCAGTTGATAATTCCTGAAAATAATGTGGCAACAGGGATCAATGGATCACTTTATGATGTATTAGTACGTAAATGTATTCTAGAAGCTAAATTTAGGTAGCAAATAGTACGTGAAATTAAGTCTAGTTAAATAACCTTCTCACCTGATCAATCCTTAAAGCTACGATCAAGTTGATGCAGCCCCATAATGGGTCCTTAGTGTATCAATCGCTTTCTCCACAGATTGCTTACGTTCAGGAATGGTTGTTTTGCACACTGGATTTTAGCATCGGCAAAAAGCTTAAACAAGTTAGGGGGTGTTTGGGTGTGCCTTTTGATATTGATTGCAATATCGACGCTCAAATAATCAGAAGCATATCTACTGATTATAGAAATTTCAAGTGGCAATAACTGGATAATAACGGAAGCTTGGATTGTTTTGAATCAGCATGCTTCTACTTTATATTATAGCAGATCATATCATTAAAATTTAGACACAATGAGATTTAGGCCATAAAACATACATCGAGTAGCTCGAGCTTGTGCTTCTGCTATAACATCCGTATACGATGCCTGGAACAAACAATCTCGTGAGAAATGTAACTTTGAATACTAATGAAAGGTTGTTAAGTGACTGCAAAACTAACCTCCATCATGTCATGAGTTTCACTGATGTGGTCAATCATCTTCTTGAAATCCTTTTCAGCTTCAACCATTGACTGCTCGCATGCTTGGTTTTGAGCCTGGAGAAATAGCAACAGGGGAGATATATTTTAAGACGAATAAATACTAGAACGCTAGAGGTCATGGATGATAACTAAAATTCTGCTCATTACTTGTAGTTCTAGCGATTAGGGACCAGTTAGTACATAATCTGACCAAAAGTACAGGGAAGAAACTAGTTGTGATTCTGAATTTTTCTACAGAAGTACAGAACATCATACTGCAATCTATTCATTTACCATACTTTTCAAAAACTATGGTAAAATATGCAGAAGCTCAGTTACTACTACTGACTAGGATGTTAAAAGGATAGATCGCAAGTTCATAACTTAAATTGGTACAAAATGGCATATTAGAAACATGTGGTCTATAGATGGAAATGAATCATCATATAACTATTGAAAATCATTCTTTCTTGCAACATGTCTAAAACAGAAGCACACAGACACATGTTTCAACTTTCAACCACTTCAAGTAGTAGACTGCATATCTCATATATATTACACAATATCATTTACTTTAAAGTTGCAAACGAGTCCAAACAGGTTTGCTTATCAAGTTGTACGCATGTGGGTAGCACCTAATCAAGCTTGAATCATACACTTTGACTTAAACAATGTTGGGTCAAGTTAATTTGCAGGCTTACTACAAAACTCAAATGTGTGGCATGTGCCTCGTAATCATGGATACAAGTTCAAGCCAAATCCCTATAAGCTAAACTTGACTATTTATAAGTCTTTCACTTGTTTTTTTAGTTAATATCCTTATTAGAAATGTCATCAGTATCAAAATTAGTATTATGCTTATCACAATAGCATAACAGAACATAATGACCTATACTTTCGCCAATAGGTATTGAGTCCTGCAATAAAGCCTTGTAGTGCATGATCTTTTACAGATTAAACGTTTACGGAAAACGGGCATGATGTTCATTTAAAGTGCTTATCTGCTTATTTTTAAGCACTAGCAGTTTTGATTGTTATAATAAACTTCTTATTTTCTTATTTTACTCTAAATAAGCACAATAAAAAAAAAAGGGATGTAGCTAAGATGTTGTATCAAACCTACTTATGTGCTTACCAAAATAAGCTACCAAGTATGCAATCCCAAACACCCTCTCAGTAATATCATATTTCACCCTATAGTTTGTTCTGGTTACGAATCTAATTTATCTGTTTAACGAGTAACTATGGTCAGTGCAGCAAAAGGTAAAAGATCAAGTGCAAGACTAGTAAAGATCATTGTCCCAATAATAACCGTATTATTCGTCTTCCATGGTTATGTGAGTTTGCTGCTGTTAACACAATTCAAAATAAATTTCAGTGAAAACCCAGTGCAGAGTGTTAAAAAGACTTTTCAACTTACAAAAGCGGAAAGGGAGTTGTTCGTGAAACCAGAGTTCAAACTTCAGGTTGGCTTTATCTACATGCTTGTTCAATGATTACGTATCTTAGATTAGTCTGTCGTAACATGCTGATGATAAATGCCTAATCTCAAATAATAGGCCTGGTGTATGCTTCTTAATGATTACCACTAGGCAGCATTCCGCACAAAATTAGGCATGTATACAAACACTAGTTATACGTATAATGTATACAACACTAGAAACTTAAAATGAAATAATTGGTACCAATTATACACATCCTAATTAGAGCTTTACCCTGCATAAATTATTTGTAAGAGCTCTAGAGCTTTACCCAGCGTAAATTCATGGTAGTATTAACATGCTTCTCTAACAACTTTAACACTTTCCATCTGTTTGCCCTTGCAGCCATATAACCTAATAACCGTTAGATAAAAATCTAAGCAGGCAGATCACTAATGCTAACCTTACAACTATTTACATCAATTACAAACTAACAAAACATGCAAGTAATCAATTATCACATAAACACAACACTAGTTCAGTAGTTAAAAAAAATATTAATGTAAGTCACAACTAGACGTTACGTCCAAGTTTACCCTGGAGTACTAAACCAGAAAAGCATTTCATCGAGATTGGGGCTAGACCTGATAGCGCATTGCAAATTCTATTTTTTTTTCTAATAGTGTTCGGAAACGTAGTTGTATCTGCAGTTGTAATATTAGGGTTTCAAATAGGAGCATTTAAACAATATCAAACAGGCATTATATTCTAAACGTCAAGTCGCCAAACTACCTGTGCATATAAAAAGCCCCCGCCGCTGCAATCGGCTCATCATCAACCATTCCCCCCACCTTCTCATTCTCCCCCTCTACCGCCACGTCATCAACCACCTCCTCACGTACATCATCAGCCACGTCACCAGCACCACCTTGTCCTTCATCATCCTCGAAGTCATCACCACCATCATACTTTCTGGCCACGCCATCACGCCGTCGCATAACCTGTACGTCGTCGTCACTTGCTAAAGTACGCCGTATCTTCACCGTCGTCGTCATCTTCGTCGTCAATTGCTACCATTTTATAAATGTTTTTGGATATTGATTGGTTAGAAGTAACATTGATGTGATTATGAAGGTGAATTTGAGTTTAATTGTGATTTGGTTGATTAATTTGGGAATTAGGGCTAGGGCTTGTGTGTGTTGTAAGTGAGGTGAAATTTGGGGATAATAAGGAAAGAGGTATTTTATACTTTGTAGATGTTACATGATGATGATGATGGTAATTTATACTTTGAATTTATTCCGTTTTATGTTTTATAAGCCCCAATTTTAAATTTTAACTTATTTACTTATATAAGTTTATCATATCATAATAAATAATAAACTTATATAAGCGCACAAGTCTCAAAATAAGCTGAAAAATTATAAAGTTATGAAATATAAGTTGAAATACAAATAAGCTAATAAACCACATATAAACTTAAACAAACATTTTTCGCCATTAATCTTTTAAAATTTTAGTGAACAACAATGTTCGTCACTTTTTATCCCGAAAAATATCGCATATGTATATGACAAAATTAATGACCACTTTTAAGCTTGGTGACTAATTGTTTACGGATTACCAAATATTAGTGTCCATGTACTATATGGTCACTATTTTGCCTAAATAGTGACCAAAAAAAAAGTCGACACTAAATTTTGGTCACTATAGGCACTTTTTCTTGTAGTGTCTGTTGAAGATGCACAGCAACACCATCATAACTCTCGTTCAATCAAGCAATTAATTGAAGAACTAAACGATCGTCGGTGACGGGTGAATCAACATTGGCTAGTTGGTCAGCCGATAGCTTCAACTCTTGACAGTAAGCAGAGATGTTAGCAAAGTTATCAAGACGAGTGTTACTAAAATTCAGTTCCAAGTAGAGTGCTCGCGAGTTCTTGTTGTCTTGAAAGATGTCTTTCAAACCATTCCATGCTTGTTTAGGGGTTGAAGAATGGTATGAAGATGATCATTCGAGATGGTGCCATAGATCCATTGTAGAACAATAGCATCCAAACGAGCCCAAGTTTCAGGAGAGATGACGGGTGGTGTTACCTCTTTGTCTTTTGACGTAGAGGGAGTGGGTTTAGCTAGAGGGATGATGTGATCAATCACATCATAGGCTCGGTATGTGATCTTGAAGAGTTCAGCCCATGAGGCATATTGACTCTTTTCCATCTCTAGAGTAATAGGGATCAGGTTTTGATTTGGTTAACAGTGATCTCGGGGTGGAGTTTTGATTCAGCCATTGAAGTGAGATGGGCAAAGAATGACAGAAAGTTATTGAAGAGAAAAGGTAGGATTGGTTATAGGCGTGATACCAACGTTTGCTGACCATCCAATTTGTTTACTTCTTCTTTTTTAAAAACAATTGACCATCCAATTTGTTTAACCTTATTTGATGGTTTAAGCTTACAGAAAATTTGATAAGCTAAAAAGTCAAGGGTGTTCGCTATTCGGGTTCTACCTACAAGGATAGAAAACTGAACCAAATTTGCACCGAAGCGAATATGTCAAAACCGAGCCGAATGCAACTAAATATTTGGTTTTTGACTTCGGTTTAGGTTTGCCAGAACATCTTTTAATCTTGTAAATCTTTTTCTTCATTAATGATTTACGAGTATATCTTTCACTATAAATATGAGTAATTATAGTCTAAGTTCTGTAACTAATACATTTGGTGCTAAAAATCTCTATAACTAAAAGGAAAAAAATATAAAATTGATGTAATTCGGGTTTTTGGGGTTAACCCGAGACCGACCTGATTCAAATTTATTTTTTGGTTCGGTTTGACATAAATTTGAATTTTGCTCGGTTCGTATTTCGGTTATACCTGCAAAAAATTTTAACTTGAACCGAATAAACCGATATACACCCATAGCAAAAAGTTTCGATTTTTATATGTTTTTATGTCGATAAGCCCATTAATGATTAAACCACAAAAAATAAATTTACTTTTAAGTGCACGGTGTCACTGTAAGCCTAAAAGATATCTTTTTGGGCCATTTTTTGTTACTCTCGTCCAATATTAGTTGGTATCTAAAACTTGCAAAACAAATCTCTTAGATAATGACATTTCCGGATTTCCCTTATCACCCCAAATGTACGCATACACTTAGCGAAGTTTGAGTGATTGACCTCTTGTGAAAAACCAAATAATTTAGCACTAGCCATTTGGTGGTGCTTATATGACAATCTCATAAATAGCTCAATATAAGTAGAAGAGATCAAATCTAATCTCAAGCTTTACTATGCTTAACAATTCGAGATTAAGTTAAAAACATAAGGCTTGAAACGAATGAAGCCCAAATAAGTTCAAGCTTTATACATTGAAACAAGCCGAACTCGAGTATTAATGGGCTCGGCTAATTCACACCCCTTCAAATAACCCTCATTTACACAAAGAGGTGCTAAAAATAGGATTGCAATTTTTTCAAATTGGAACGTTTTACCTAAGAAAACTCAAGTCTTCAGATGGCCCTTACAATTTGAACACTAGAACTTTAAGATTTACACAAACTGACAAACAACATAGGTATTTTAGAATAAAATTTAATTCATAGAAATATACTAAACGAATAATCGCTCATAGTTCACGTAAGATGAAATCAATCAAATGAAAGCATCATCATTATTTTGCATGCATGCAGTACATACTTATATCAGAAGAGAGTCAAATCAAAGTACATTGAAAGCAATCAAACATAACCAGGCAACAAGATAAAACAAACCAGGCAACAAGATAAAACAAACCAGGCACTGGAAACAATACAAACATGGAACAAAAACATCTAAAGCAATACTAGTATAATATACTAACGATCGTGGCAGTCATGATCCCATGCTCTCCTTTGTAACGAGTTATTGTTACAGAAATGATCAAAGAATAGAATGGAGGAAGAAAATGAGGAAATTTGCTACACCCACATAAAAGTATCCACAAAAATATTACACTCGGTGAGGTGTCAGCGGGTGATTGGTTTTTTGTGGGATCCTCATCCCACAAAAACCAATCATCTGCTGACACCTCAGCGAGTGGATTATTTTTGTGGATATTTTTATGTGGGTGTATCATTGCTTGAAAATGAGATTGAAAGTTAACACTTGTATACAAGAATTTTGTCAACAAACTAGTTATCAGTTAGTAAGTAACTAATTGTTTTTTAGAAGACCTGTTCCTGACAAGAGACGTAATAGTTTTTTAAATCACAAATTTGCCAAACCTTTAACTAGTTTATGGATTATGGTAATAACTAAAAAATCAAAAAATGATTGTCGGGTCTTATCGTGTTGACCCAATAACCCAATAGCATTATTTATTCAATCCTAACCCTACCCGATAACACTATCGGGTCATCGGGTTCGGGTCAAAATAACCCGACAAGATTTTTGACCCGAGTTGCCCGACCAGATAAGCCTTATCAGGTTCGGGTTCGGGTCGGGTCAACACGACCCCACTAACACTCCTAGCTACAACAACAACAACAAACATGTTTGCAAGAGAAGTGTTGATCACAAGTGGAATCAAAGAGAGTTCTCAATGATCGCCCCTTAGGGAGATCGTTAGAAATAGAAGTAACAAAAATCTTACTATATTATAAAGGAGAAATGCCTTCTAATTTTAGCATGCTTAATTTTAAGCATTACAAATTAATAAGCTTAAAGTACAAGTAATGAAAATATAATTAGACATTTACAAGTTAATAAGCTTAAAGCCTTAAAGTACACACCAATTTTTCCCCTCATTTAATTCTAACATACCATTAATACTAACATTAAATATAATAAATAAAAAATTATGTACATTAAATACAAATAATTAACCGGTCAATAAATACAATTAATACACTTATTAAAACACCCTTTACATAAGAAATACAAATTATCAAGCATATTGTACAACCAACTTAAACACAATTCCTGCATTAAATGTCACTAATACAAATAATAAAGCATATTATACAAATATTCAAGTCCGAACGGGCAACGGGGCAAATGGGCTCGAGCCCGAACGGGCATGGGCCAAACGGGCTCGAGCCTCAACGGACACGAGCCAACGGGCTCGAGCCCGAACGGACACGAGCTAAACGAAATTTTGATATCCGTAAATTTATTGTCAAAAAGAACATAATAAACTAAAATTACACGATTCACAGGAAAATTTTAATTTAGGGTACCCGCCGCTGCAACGCGCGGGTACCCTGCTAGTTTATATGTTATTGAGTCTTGTAATAATGTTATAATAGTCTAGTATTCTAGTTAAGGGTAAACGGGATTGGCTTAATCTAATATTGTATAAGGTTATGTCTAGTTTATCAGAAAAGTCCAAGCCCGGCCCATCTCTCTTATCATAACTATAAATGACACCTTATTCTTCATTTGTAAGGTGTGCTTGAAGGTGTATGTGTGTGTGTTTTTTTCATAAGATAATAAAAGTTCTCTTTCTCTTCCTCTCTCTACTATACCATTCCACATACATATTGACATATTGTCCATCAAGTCACCATACGAGCTGAATATATAGAGTGATAGAGTTGATATATCTTAGGTCCTACAAGTGGTATCAGGCGCCTAACAATGATTTAGGAGTAGTTTGTGTTTTGTTTTGAAGGTTTATGGTCTTCTATTGGATTTCTTTGATTCTCACCTTTGTGGTATTAAAGTTAGTCTTATTATTGGCTTTCTTTGATTCTCACCTATTGACAATATTGCCTTAACGAATGAAAATATTGCCTCATGTTTGGCGTTCGCCCATCTTATAAGTGAGCATCCCAACCCAACCATTTTTTACCTTTACCCTGACACTCACCCCGCCACCCACCCATGTTTGTGCGGTTCTTTCTGTGTTTTGGCAAGAAGTCAAGAAGGATAGTTTGTGATCTTTCTCACTATTAGGTATCAATTCAAGAAGCAATGTCCAACCCAAATCGACCCAATCACCAATTAATAGGTCAAAACTACCGCCTATACTTCTGATATACATTATTTGTAGATATATGAGATAATGGAAAATTAAACTTGAAATCGACTATCTTGAAACACTATTAGACTGTAGCTAATCGTTTAAGGCTTAGTTCACGTTACTCTTGTTACATCCCTTCAACCTTTATGGTTTCTATGAATAACCAAGGCACATATGAGCCTTTTCTGGCTATGTACATCTAGGTGTCTGAATGAGAACTATTCTTCCTGGTACTTGTTTGCACCTTTTTTGTTTTGGTTATCATCAATCTTTACTGTGATATTTCTACATGCATTCACACACTAATTATTACTCCCTCCGTCCCTAAATAAATGTCCAGTTTGACTTTTCTGAGTCAAACTGGTTCAACTTTGACCTTAAATATTTTTTTATGTTATATAATACATGATAAAAAAATTATACCATTGAAAAATACACTTAAAACTCAATCTATTGATATATTTTGCTTCAAATATTATATAACACTCACAAAAATACTTACGGTCAAAGTTGAACCAATTTGACTTTGAAAAGTCAAACTGGACATTTATTTAGGGACGGAGGTAGTAGTAAAATACCAAAAAGAAAATAGATTATAGGTTAGGCCGCTAATATTGACAACATTAACCCAAGTATCAGTTGCATATTTTCATATCATTTCATACTAACTAAAATGCAGAAACCAAAATCAAGTACCCAATCACTTTCGAACTAAATAATTAGTACTCAATCACTTTCTATCGTAAACATATTAGCAACCCAGCACATTCACACATAATAAGTTCCATTTTATGTTAAAACAGGAGAGCAAGCTCTGCAAGTACACTGTAAGATATAGATCAGCATAACTATCTTAGAATAATTTGTGCACATCTTCTTAATTAAATGTAACTATAAAACCAAGGATTGTAGATGCTAATGATATCCATGTGACATTTTAAGCATTATTACTAAGTTCAATTGCCTAGAACTCGCTGCACTCTCATACTCTCAACTGAAACCGATAGCTTACCCGCAGAATTATATTTAAGCATGCAGGACATGAACACAACCTAAACCACAGATTCTAATTAACAACCAAATTATTCTCTAAAATTCCTTAACATTTATGTTGTCTCTCTTTAATTGTCGAAATCTTCATATCTTTTTTTAACCAGAAGATTTACATGTACTAACATCCTTTGCCCACCCGCCGTAAAAATATAGAATACAGTTACTGAATACGTAATAATTAGTTATAACGGTCTCAAGATAAGATCGTGGATATCAGTATATAAAAAAGATCGATAACAAATATATACTTATTTGTACATTAAGTTCAGCTCGAGAACACGTTGAGCAATAAAACGTTACTCTTTTGGTTGCTAGTTGTTTAAATGAAGTGACAACAAATGCAGAAGTTAACATGGTGATGTCTGATAAGGCCTTGGTGAAACATCCACAAAAAGAATTGGCGAGATTGGAAGATGGAGAGCATAAAGTATATATAAAGAATTGGAAGATTGGAAGATTAGAAGAAGATATTTGATGTAACACCCCCAATTCATGGATGCAGCGTAATTCGAACTGGGTGTTACTTGACGGCACAATAGTCACAATAATAGAAAACGAACTCTAATTGAGTCGTTTTAAAAAGGTTTATCATTCAAATTATATAAATATCAGAGATTACAAAATGAGGTCCCAATTGGTTCCATGTTTTACAAATCACATTAAGTGAGTTTTTGAATGATAAGTAAATTTATAGCCCTCTTGAGTATCCGTGTCCTTCCGTGCCATCCTTGATCGTCATGAACCTGAAATACATGCTTGAGAGGTCAACACAAAGGTTGAGTGATATTCATAGAGTTTGTTAAATCGTTTGAACACAATATGTTGGTAGTGTGAGTTATAGGCTCACACCAATGTTTGGAAAACAAAATAGGTAGGCTACGTTATTATACGCCCGGAACAGTTATTATACACTAAGCTTATGACACCAAAACGTTAACGTGTACCAATATCGATCGGCAGATTTATCCCGGTAGGTACTTTGCTAACATACCTAAATCTCAAATATTAATGCATTTGTTTGAACTTAATCAATACAAATGGGATTCGTCAATCCCAATAGGCCTATTATTAATATTCGCGCTCACTATTGCTAGTGACTAAATGGTTCATAATAAAGGATTTCGGTTTAGCAAGGTTGGTACTTAGTTATAATAAAACATCGTCGTGAAGCATACATTAGAAAGCATTGTATTCGATTTAGAAATAGCATGTATTCCCCCCAAGGAATTGTAAAACAATTAAGTAATGGAAAGTGGGGCTATGAACTCACCTTAAGTAAGATAGCAAGTAATGAATGTAACGGTTGAATCGTGAAGGTTTCTACGAGCAACCTATAATAGAATGTTGTGACTTAGGATCGGAGTAAAGGATATGAAGTAGTGCTTATATATATATATATATATCTTGCATTATAGTCCATGATGTGGTATGATGTATAATGTAAGTCTTTGAAAGAAAAGATTCATGAAACATGTATGTTTTGTATATCGTTTACTACCGTTCGGGCCGACATAATTCAGAAGTCATGTTAGTAAGCGTTCGAGGAGCCAGGACACTTTAACTCGTAAATCCACAACTCAACTCGACGGCTTACATAATGAACTCCTCACATGAGGCTCCCTACTATTGTAGTAGTTGATGAAATATATAGATATAAGTTTCGATCCGAAAGGTTACATGTCCGATATTTGAATAAACTTAGGAAAGTTTATTAGTACATGAAGATTGTTATTAGGGGAAGTTTCATAAGTCTTGAATGACCATTTTCTCTTGGTAATATCTCATGGTTTCCTTTTAGGTGAAGTAAATCCAAATTGCTTGTTCATGTTATCGCCTAATTCATTGTTTCATGTTTACGCCTATGTAAGTTGTTATGGTCGTTTCGTCATGGCCTAGCCATGACCTTTGGTCCTTGTTCCAAGGTCATGAGACCCAACCTTGGCTCTAGCCATGGTGGTGGTCTTGTTTATAGGTCATAATAACTCTTGTTCCTTTTAAAGTATAACCATAACTTAGTGACTTATTATATGTAAATAGCTGTTAAGAAATTGTGAAATATCTTACTCAGAAAGTGTTTTCAAGGCTCGAGCCTCTTTAAACCTGATGGAAAACGTGATTCCGGACAACTTTCGTGTTTTAACTTTTTCATGAAACGGACCAGAAAGGCCTCTTTTTGCGTGTTTAAGGTTTCTGTAACAGAAGGTTTTGGCAGCTTTACCGAAAGTTTTGGTAATTTCAAATCGTCATAACTTTTGACTCGTATACTCGTTTTAGGTGGTTCAAATTGCTACGGTTTCCTTGTTAGGTCCTCTATTACAATATGTAATAATCCAATATCATATTTTTACCATTTTGATCAGGTTATACCAACAAAGTCACTAGTTTACTTGTTTTATGAACTTATATTAACAATCAATTTCAACAACTTGTTTTACTCACTTTTATACATCATGGACATGATAACAAGACAATATATAGCACAAATAATATGTAAATAACATGAAAATGATTATTTAATCAAGAATCAAGTTAGGGTTTGGCTCACAACTTTTGGCTTTCAAAAATGAAAGGAAGTTAACATGTAAGGATAGGACTTTGATAGACTTGCTTCAACCCACTTCTCTTCATGGAATCTTTCTACCCTTGGTATTCTTGAAAGATGGATGATGAAGGTTTAGGTGAATTGAGTGGATTTAAACTCAAGAGAAATCACCAAAGTATATGAGGTTATAGAAGTGTTTGATGAATGAAAACCTAACTAGAGTTTCAACCTTGAAGAAGCACTTGAATCTTGCATGAAACTTGGAAGAGAATTAGCAAATGGAATGGTGTTGGTGTGTGATATAACCCACGGCAACAAGAGGAGGGAGGATTATTTATATGGGCTTGAGGAGGTTAGGAAATAACTAGGAAAGTACCAACACTTGGTGACCAAGTTTAACTTGGAGCCAAAGTTCTACACATGTGATCATCCAAGGAATCAAGGGTCAAGATTGAGCCACAAGTGTGAAACCCCCCTCCTAGTGGCGGTTTGATATGGCTAGGAAGGATGAGGTGGTTCTTGCTTGATATTATCCAAGATATTGGATGAGTTTTGACTCCGGGAAATGCCAATCGTAAATGATTAAGCCTGAAAACGTAAAACCGGGTGTCGTAAAATTATGGAATTTGAAAGTATGGTTAAACATGTCCATATAGTCCATAATAAAATATAAAATGAGTGGTAGGATCTATCGGGTGCTAAAACCCTGCTAAAAACTGGAAACACGGGTCTAAAACGCGTAATACGTAAAATGTACGAATATTGCGTAAAATTGAGAAAAGTAAAATGTTACTTTTCTAATAGGATAAAAATGATTTAAAATGACTTATAATGTCTAGACTGGGCTCAGTCTAGTGTCGGTTGGTATTAAATGTCTTTTAGACATCAAACCGTAAGCCTAAAAATCACGAAATGACTTATAAAATCAAGGGATGATTTTTGGTCAATGGGGGAGGGAAAGAATATGTTGACTTTTTCTAATAATTTTGAAAACTCAAAATGTCTTAGAAACTCGTTTTGTGGTCTAACGGTTAATCGCCCATTCAGTTAAGCGTGCTCATGTGAGATTAGTACCGACATGGGTGACCTGCTGGGAAGTCTTTGGTCATGTTTTTCTTAGTCACGATTAATTCTAAAATAAATCATGAGTGTGTCAAACATTTTTCTGATGCGGGGTCACTTAACGTGGTCGAGTTTCGTTGTACGTAGAATTTCTGAATGACGTTTTACCCTAAAACGTGTAATTCCTTAATAACTTTCACGAAAATGAACTGACGAATGTCAAACATTTAATTTGCCATGGAAATGATTTATCACTCGAGAATATCAAATAAAAATCAACTTTCGGGAAAGTTTCGGGAAAAATGAATAGTAAAAGTGAATAGTGAAATTTTCTGGGAATGGTAATTAACCTGAAATTGCGAATTGTTACATTTGAGTGTTAATGTCTAAACTTCAGTATGATCAGGTTTGACTTTTGCCTTTCTGTTTATTGATTTTTGACCTACCTTAGAAAGATTTGATAAGTACCAAAACGTAAAGATAGATTGCAAAATCAGGATTTCTCAAAGTAATGCTAGAACTAATCCGGAGTTATAGAAATGGAGAATAAAACTCGAAATGTAGTTCTATTAATTGTTGTAACTGAATGATTACAATGAGTGTGAAATATGAAATGAAAGAGAAGAGAGAAAAGATTACAAACCAATAGCTAAATGAAAGGTCATTTGGGTCGGAAAGTCAGTTGCGGTGGGATTTGGTTGTTCGTTGACTTTCCAATATGACCCATAACATTCTTGTGATCCATTCGGGCCAATATTGAATGCAGGAATGTAACGTCATAAATAATCCCAAATATAAGTTTTGTTTTGGTGTCGTATGATTTTAATTAGAAGATAATTTGTTGCAAAGAAAAGCAAAAGCAACAAGTTATACCAATCACTCGTCTAGAAAAATAGATCAACATGAAACATATGTTTAAAATCTGATTATGACTAACAACTGAAAACTGTATGCTAATCTCAACCTAAAACACTTGCTTGAAACTTAAATACCCAGCCATGTACGGTGACCTTGTTCTCAAGAACTTGTTTTTTCTTCAAATTTGAATTTCTATTGAAGCTGCCATGGATTGACAAAAGGCTATTGGGATTGATAGTAATACCTGTTGTTTCAATCTCATTTTCCCGACCAACGATATTGGCTTCATGTAGAGACAGAGTGCCTATTTAGTGCGATTCGCCTTTATTCTATGGCTGCGTTTGTGGTGAAATTACAACAGTCTACAACTTGTATTTAATAACTCCGGTAAATTATATTTGAAAATCGGCAAAGTGTTACTATCAGTTGACAGAAATGCGTTTCTATCCTGCCCAAAATCTTTGCTAAAAGGCCACATGGCAGTTTTCATTGACATAGCCTTACTAATGTATACCGTAAAATGGGAATTATGCATCTTTGATGCTATTTGACAACACATGTTCTATGAACTATCGGGATTCTGCGATCAGCACGTGTTGGAAATTCTGTTTTTGCATATGTTGTTGCCCAACCAAAAAAGTGAAACCATGTTAGAGACCCTAGTGGTCAATAACAGCAGCTAACCAAATTACATAAACAGACATCACAAATCATTTAAAGGCGTAGACAAAGATTCAAAAGTTTAGTAGCTAGTACATAATCAAAACATATATGTTTTAAGTATCAATATTCCCAGGAATTAATAACCCATCAAAACACACACTCATAGACCATCCATATTTCGCCTCTCTAGCATATGTCAACCGACCCTCACAGCAACCCAATATTCCACTACTACAAAAAAGGCCATAGAGCCCGGTTGAAAATGGTCATAGCGCCCGGTTTTGCCTAGGGGCTCAAAAGGGGGGGGGGGGGGGGGGGGGGGGGGGGGACTCTATTAGGGAATCAAATAAAGCCCGGTTTTGAAAACGGGCTCTATTACCGCTTATAGAGCCCTGTTTTCAATCAACAAACATGGTTCTATGTGAATTAAAAAATTAAAAAAAAAAATACAAAAGATCTTTACGCTGCAACTCTAGCCATTAAATCAAATTTATCTTTCATAATGAAACATTATTCAAACCAAGATGATTCATTGAGAATACAACTTACTTTGTGTTAATACTAATAATACATTGAGACTAATCTTGTGACTACTCTTACAATGAAATGAAAGTGAAAAATACAACATTGATGTTACTATGAATTGCTGTTGCTGTGAAAAATACACCATTGATGTTACCATGAATTGATGTTGCTGTGAAAAATACACCATTGTGGTACTCTTAATACGCCTTTGAATAACCTGACCCCCAAAACAGATGGGGTATGATGAAGTTGACGTCCCAAAACCGTCTTTAGAGTTGAGAATCACGCCAGATGACGAATACATAATATGTCTTGACTTTGCCCGTCCTGGTAAATGCTCCGAACCACAATAGTACCTGCAAGACACCACATCACCACCAACAGAAACTAAATCAAGCATTTCAAATAGCCAATCAACCATTTATTTCAGGTAATTCTATGCTTTAAACCCATGACAGTCATGAGTAGTCACATAAAAAAAAAGTAGTATAATTCAAATGGGTTATGTAGTTTTGTACCAACACATTATAATAGGTAGAAAGTGAGAAACCATACTTCTGTTTTTGTGTAGCAAAAAGCTAATCGACAAGCTCCTTCTCCAACTCATCGTGCGATAGCTCACTAGGTTTCTTACTCGACGCACTTGGTGTACGGCAAGTCCTTTCCCACAACTTACTTTAAAGTGACGCAACAAGTGAAATTGGTCACCAAAAAAAGATAGGATAATAAACCATAAGTTGATGCAAAGTGAGAAAATTGGTGTCAACCTAAATATACACAAAAAAATGCTTAATCTGAATCTATGTTTGCCTGGTATAATTTATTTTTGTGATTAGCAACTATATTGAATACATTAAAACTGATACTACCTTTGCGCCTTTAGATACCCAATAACCCAATAATTTGCAGACCCATCAAAGATTGAGGAAAGGTCTTCAAGCATAAGTACATAACTGCATGTACCATGAACGAGCAAAGAAGAATGGCCACCCTCATCCAGATACTAGGCAACTCATTTAGTTGTGCAAGTGTTTTTTAAAGTCACTCGATTTAGGTATGCTTACAATACACTCAATAGATTAAAATTTGGGTCATCTTGCTCTTTAGCTTTCGTTCTAGCCGACTCATTGTATATAGAGGCTGCATATATTACTAGTATGGATTATAACAAGAGAAATATCTAACAATTTTGTTACTTAAGGGAAAGTAATAATAGGTAATGGATGATCAGACAATTGCCTTACAATGAAATTTATCCAAGCATTAGATAACCAACAATTGAACTAATTAACACACTTTTTAGGCAAACATACATAAGTTTATATCCTGCACATATACCATGAATGAGCAAAGAAAAATAGTCAGTCTCGTTATACTAGGCAACTCTTTAGTCATGCCGGTGCTAAGTTGAAACAAAAAATAACTCTGTAGCCGTATTGGGGCTGCATATAGGGTACCTTGCATATAAGTTGGCTGCACTTTGTACTTTGACAATGGTAAGTGGTAACTCTCAGAATTACTAGCCATTCATTTTCCTTTGCGGACTACCACAACTGTAACTCAACTGTTTTCTTTTATGATTCGATGTCTTGTTCATAACAATTGTGTTTGGACTAGAACATCATTTTCATGAAAACTGCAGTTTTGCTATTATCAAATATGACCCTTTAATGTAACATAAAAACATTAGTTGAGGACACCCTCATCATGTTCATTATACCCCAACTAATTATAGTGGCTTTCTAATATCACCTTATATAAAGAAAACGAAACCCATTTCTCATTCTTCAACTTATTGATAAATATTAGTATCACAAACTATTACTCGTAATAACATATGGTAGTAAGCTCCTACAAAGCCCAGATATGAAACATAACTAGATTAACTTGTAACTAAAAAGTAAAATTAAACCCTATGTTCCATATCCCTAATTGTAAACTACCTAAAATTTCAATTTAAAATTGTAACTATAAATAAATAAAGAATGCAAACCTAGAGAAAAAAAAAAGCAAATTTAACACAATAGAAATGATTCTATAGGCAATCGAGTTTAAAACCACCATTAATGGTGGTACCGTAGGAATTAAAAATTCGGACAAACAACCCCTTAATTTAAACCATCAATACCTCGAATTTATGATTAAAAGAATGTTAGAGCAAGAGTGTATACCTGATTGTTTTGAAAATTTTGAAACACAAGCAGGGAATAACTAAAAAGTGATTTGGGTGTATGTGTAAGTGGGTTAGGTGAAAAGATTGGATTTATGTGTGTATGTGGCCATGTGGGTTAGGTGAAAAGAAGAAAAGAAAGCAAAGTGAAAAGTTTAGGAGGGAGATATCCCGCTCAATGGTCAAATGAAAAATCAAACTAATAGAGCCTTGTTGCTTCCTTTAAAACATGACTCTATGTTGTGCTTGTAATAGAGCCCTCTTTTTTAATTTTCTAACCGGGTTCTATGCTCTTGAATTTGGCGGAAACCTTTATAGAGCCCGGTTTTTCTTTAAACATGGCTCTATTAGGGGGGCTCTATTCCAAATTTTGTAGTAGTGTTCCCAGGAATTAATCAAAACATATATGTTTTAAGTATCAATATTCCCACGAATTAATAACTCATCAAAACACACACTCATAGACCGTCCATATTTCGCCCCTCCAGCATATGTCAACCGACCCTCACAGCAACCCAACCTGCATATAAAAAATAACACAACCAGTTAGATCCTCCTAAATGAAACAACTCATTGCAAAACAGTTTTGATAACACATGCAAACTTAAGGTCAATACACTTTTTAGGTAGGCACTTACCACCCTAAGGGCCAACACGGAATATGAATTCCACATCAGCGATCCCAACATCCGGCTCCCCATCTTCAGCCGGATACACAAATGCTCGCCTGTTCAGGTTGATCTCCTTGAACGGAGTCCCATACACCTGATTATAATGCAAAATCGGAGGTGGGTTAATCAAGTTAGGTGACTACTGTTCTACAAACAGTGTAATGCTCAATACATAGACAGCTAAATTGTGATTCAAACACACGTGCAATGATAAATATATTTCCCTATGCAACAAGTTTAATTTGATGTCGTAACAATCAACAGAAGTAGACTTGAAACTATAAAGCCATATTGCTTGGCTTCCAAATAGAAGATTCAAAACTTAAGACCAGTATCAGTTACGAAATAAAATTACATGCTTCATTTTATAAACTAGACATACATAAGAACAAACTAACATAAACTGGCGTGTAGATCAGGGAAGCCGTTACTACATTGTTTTTTCTGAAAAAAAATCCTAGTTTAAACAATTACAATATCACAATGCCGCCAAAAACACAATAAAGCCAGTTATTGCCTACACAAATCCTAAACCCTAACTTGCGTAAACTGAGGATACACAAAATCTAAGAAAAATTAATGATCCGCAACTTCCAGTACTAATCACACACTAACCGCTACAATATCTAAGATCAATTATATATGAATGTATCATCATGTAACCCAAAACTATCAACTAACATAAATCGCAGATCTAACTTAATTGATCACATATAACAATCTATACTTTCATACAATCATATTATGCTACCAGTACTTATATCTACATTCTAACGCATCAGATCATCAAAACAAATTATAATCTAGTTCTATAAAGGCTAAAAAGGCGCATACCGTGACACCTTTCCACCGGCCACAACTCACGGACCCGCTGGGGTGAAGTCCCTCAAAGGAGAAAGTCATGATCTGGGCCTCCCTTCTCATGTTGGTAAGGGGGAATCCTTTTCCAGGAAGCATTGTAATTGTTCCCTGTTGATGACAAGACCTGCACTGAAAACAGGAAAAAAGAAAATGTAAGTGTTACTGAAAAACGTTGAAACCGAACCAAATACATATAGTACTTGCGTATTATGTTGTATGAAGTTGTTAGGTTTAAGTGAAATACCTTCCTCACCAAATGAACATGGGGTCGTTTCTTTGAGGGAGGTGTCGTCGAGTCCAAATTGACACAGATATCCTTGGGGCTCTCAACCCCGCATTTGCTACAGTTTACCTACAAATAGAAGACAGATATATTAGACCAGATGCATTAAACACAAATCCAGTTAAAGAAAGTCAGTACAATGAATTAGTTGAGCAGACATACGAACCTATGAGCTTGTATAGCTTACTCGGCTTATACATATCATATAAGCTTATTTTATCACGCTTATTAATTTCATAGCATGTAACCCCTTCCTAAATTTCACTTGCAATGTACTAGTCATATTTCCACATGAAATTCTTATTTTGCAACCAAATCTAGCATAACTTTGCATGCAATGTCGAATTACTTATAATTATTGTTTCTGTAAGATGTCATTATCAGTAATTTTTGAAGTAAAATGATTTCTGAATTCCAGCAAACGAGGAGTCTATAATCTCAACTAACTAACATTCAAATTTGCAAATACCTCTAACAAACTCCACAAAAAGAAACACATTTACTAGCATAAATCTTAAGAGACTATAAAGTACGGCAAAGCTTCATTATAACTAGTCAAACTTAAAAGATTCAAACTAAAATCTGAACAAAAGCGCAAAACAACAAAATTAAAATCAAAATAGACAAATTAATCTCACCCCGCACAAAAGTCACATATACTAATTAACATAAATCTTAGAGACTATGAAACCACGGTAAAGCTTCATTAGAACTACGCAAACTTCAGAGATTAAAAAACTACTCTCTTCGATTCATCTTCAATTCATGAGAAACTTATAAATGTCAAGTAGTTATAAACCCATCAGTTTCACCTTATAAAAAACATTTTGATTGGTCCAAACTTGAAACCGGCTACTTATTTTGAGACAAAAACTCATAACGCACCCGGCTGTAAAATGACTAACTTCAATAAAACAAACCACATATAAACTCATATGGCAAAGCTAGTAAACTCGAATCATTTCACATATACTCACTGATCGAGAAGATTAAAACGACATTATATATGTAAAGTCCCATCACATATACACCGCAACTTCGCATTAACAAAACTATATAACTCTCGATTTTCAATTCATCGCAAACTAACTAACTGTCAAGTAATTTTAAACCATGAATTTCACCTTATAAACACATTTTTTTCTGAAATCGGTTACTTATTTTGAGAGAAATCTCATAATCTTATATAACACACGTACGATAATAAAAGTTGAGATCGAGATTAAGAAACTTACACTGCTTTTACACGTACCATCAATATTGCCTTAACGAATGACAATATTGACTCATGTTTGGCGTTGCATCTTATAAGTGAGCATCCCAACCCAACCATTTTTTACCTTACCCCCACACCCACCCCGCCACCCACCCATGTTTGTGCGGTTCTTTCTGTGTTTTGGAAAGAAGCCAAGAAGGATAGTTTGTGATCTTTCTCACTATTAGGTATCAATTCTAGAAGCAATTTCCAACCCAAATCGACCCAATCACCCATTAATAGGTAAAAACTACCGCCTATACTTCTGATATGCATTATTTGTAGATATATGAGATAATGGAAAATTAAACTTAGTTCATATTATTCTTGTTACACCCCTTCAACCTTTATGGTTTCTATGAACACCGTGTAACCAAGGCACAGATGATCCTTTTCTGGCTATGTACATCTAGGTGTCCTGGTACTTGTTTGCATCTTTTTGCGATAATTTCTACATGCATTCAGACACATTAATTATTAGTAAAATACCAAAAAGAAAATAGATTATAGGTTAGCCCGCTAATATTGACAACATTAACCCAAGTATCAGTAGCATATTTTCATATCATTTCATACTAAGTAAAATGCAGAAACCAAAGTCAAGTACCCAATCACTTTCGAACTAAATAATTAGTACTCAATCACGTTCTATCGTAAACATATTAGCAACCCAGCACATTCACACATAATAAGTTCCATTTTATGTTAAAACAGGAGAGCAAGCTCTGCAAGTACACTGTAAGATATAGATCAGCATAACTATCTTAGAATAATTTGTGCACATCTTCTTAGTTAAATGTCACTATAAAACCAAGGATTGTAGATGCTAATGATATCCATGTGACATTTTAAGCATTATTACTAAGTTCAATTGCCTAGAACTTGCTGCACTCTCAGACTCTCAACTGAAACCTATAGCTTACCTGCAGAATTATATATAAGCATGTAGGACATGCACAGAACCTAAACCACAGATTCTAATTAACAACCAAATTATTCTCTATAATTCCTTAACATTTATGTTGGCTCTCTTTAATTGTCGAAATCTTCATATCTTTTTTTAACCAAAAGATTTACATGTACTAACATCCTTTGCCCACCCGCCGTAAAAATATACAATACAGTTACTGAATACGTAATAATTAGTTATAATGGTCTCAAGATAAGATCATGGATATCAGTATATATATAAAAAAGATCGATAACAAAGATATACATATATACATTCAATATTGGGTTCAAGAACTGAAAGTCTATTAACAAACCTAACAGACGCAAATTTGTTACACAAACAAGAGAAAATTAAATAAAATTTATCAAAACCGTACAGAATAGATTATTTTCTAAGGAAGTTTAATTTTTATTCATTACACAGAACTAAACAATGAAGTTTGGGTTATGCAAAAGCATGGGGAATCTTGGGATAACACCAAACTCATATTTAGACGACGGCACAAAAGCATCTGTCTGTCAATTTCATCAAGCTCGTCATCAAATGACTTTTCTTGTATCTTCTGCTTCTCTATTTTCTCTATAAATACTTTTGACTGATCTTCAAGTTCCTCCTGTTTGTCCTTTATTAGAAGCAAACGTGTCAAACACTCTCTAATGACCTCCACATCAAACCCATTATATTATTAATGCATGATATTTATTAACTAATTGCTTGAAGGTGGACCTTGAGGGGAGTTTGGCCTGCCAAAGTATTATAGGTTTTTTGTAATAACATTTAGATTAATGCAAAAATATAGTGTTAATTTATTGGTACGTGCAAAAAGATAAATGGATTATATAGAATGTGCAAAAAGATAAATGGATTATATCTGAAAATGAAGCCACATAATTTTATAATAGTCGGCAACACAATATTTTTTTCATAATCAAATAAATTAAATTAGGATATTCTGATAATATTACTGAAAATTTTTAACATATAGCTCATGTTTTTATATGAAACATAAAATAAATTATGAACAAAATTGGACCAAGTATCCATATGGTTTACTTCAATAACAAGCTTCTGACATGTTATAAAGCACGAAACCAAAAAAGACACATTTAAAATATTTCTAAATAATCCATAAAAGCATAATGATTTGTCACTCATTAATCTTGCAAAAGACATTTAATTAACACCATCAAAATAATAGCTTTCATGAAGAATTTTTAGTCATTGGGCGTTAAGACATGGACTTATGCTTAATAAGTTAATATAGAAAAAAAAAATTAAAAAAACAAAAAAATAATAAATAACTCGGCGATCCTACGATCCTACGTGCGATCCTACGATCCTGATACGATCCTACTCAAATTACGATCTTGTTAAGATCCTGATCGTTTTTTGTGTGTAGGATCGTAGGATCGTACGATCCTATGATCAGGATCGCGATTTTGACAACTATGGACGAGAACATATCATAACAGCATATGGTTAAGGATAGCTTTTCATACATTGAAAACGACGATGTAGATTTATCATCATTGGAGGTCGTCTGTTTCTCACAATCTACTAAACCAGACTTCGAGGACCGTGAAGGTTCTTGCGAGCTGGAAGATACTGCCATCCTGGATCTTCCCTTAGCCGCAACCTGATTCTTTGGCCTCCCTCTTCTCCCATTACAAGATTTCATGTAAAAGATTTCTTCCCCGGAAGCATTGACAGTTCTAGAATCTTTTAAATCTTCTGGCTAATTAACAAAAACCAAAAAAACTAGTGTGTATACTCTCCTTCACCAAGAACCACTCAAAAAAAGCAAAAGCAAAAAATAAAATGAGTCAAGTACAGTAAAGAATCATACGTCGTCCAGCTTTTTGTTAAACAATTTGGTAAAACTTGGTGAAGATAAGGATTTCCGATCACCTTGCTTTTGGCCACGTGAAACACCTACAATGAAATTAATATAAATGGATGCAGATAACGATAAATATATGTGTGCGTTAAGTGCGTGTTACTATCCCTCCCAGCATTTACAATGACTGGCCATTTTATACACAGTATGCAGAACACAAAAAGAAAAATATTTTCAACACATTCACCTTGCAACATCGCACTTTTGTATCTTAAGAGCATATTTTCAACATACTTTTAACAGTAATCACGAGCACTATAAATTAGTAGTAACACTTAAGAGGGTGTTTCCATGCATGAACACTCGTCATTTAAAAGAATCACACTTACCATGTCAGGATTATATTATTCGAAAAACTATGAACAATGATGCACCCTTTTTTAGTCACCTGCATTGTGATAAAGATTCTAAGTTAGCATGACATGATCAAAAATTAAAAGACTAGACTAAAAATCTGAGGATTAAGAAATTAAAAGACTCACATATGATTCAGGAGGCCTTGTTTCTTCGAACAGGAAAAATGAAACTGTTGCCATTAGGATTTGCTATGACTTGTGCGGCGCCTCTTGGACAAAAAGCCTGACATGACAACCTAGAATGCGAGGATTTTATAATTGTGTGATTAGGTTAAATGTCTATAGTTTAGCCCTTATTCTTTCCATCTTTCCAAATCTAACCCTTCTCCTTGTTTGTTATGTTTATTTTAGAACTCGATGCTACTTTAAGGATACATATTTAGAAGGAAATTTCGCCAAAAATCTAATTTCTAATTTAGAGGAAAGAGTTCTATGACTTTCGTCCCTCAACAAATTGTACTGGCAGAAAATAAGGTACGTGATATATATGTTGGATTGTTTGGCAGTTATGCCTTTCGTGGCGGTTCTCATGTATATCATATTTATTTTTTTATTCTTTTCCCTATACACCTAAATCAGCAAAACACATTCATTGTTATATATTGATCCAACAATACCACAACAACCACTGATTCACCTCCTTTTGGCTACAATTGACTGAATTTGATCACCGATGAGAATGACATGAAATTGATTTACAACAGGCTACAAAGCTTGTGTATACAACTTATAAGCTGATGCAGCTTATTCACAAACTATAAACACTGATTTGAAACTTTTTTTTTTCTGATTTTTTATGTATTTTTTTTCTTGTGAAAATGACTTAAAGATAAGGTAAGAGTATAAGTATTTAAGCTGATGAAAACTAAGATTAAGGAGATTAAGAAAGTATAAAGCAAAATAAGCAGTATTAAAATGACTAATAAGCTGGATTATATGAAAGGAAAATAAGCACTTTTATTAAAACTTCAAGTAAACTTTTACATCAACTATACTAAATACATTCTAAAGTAATTTTGACAGAGTTTCCCTACTACAATCTACACAAGAAATGGCTACTAAACACCTCTATTTATAGGAGGAGAGTGAGAGTTAACTCACGGATTGCCAAGCTGGCAATCCGTGTGAGTTGTGCTTGTTTGAAGCCTCTCAGGACCCTTAGATTGCTTCCAATCATTGCCTCTCAATTCTCAGCCCTTTGATCACAACTTGTGACGCGTCTCTGCTAATCAATCCTTGCCACGTATCAAAACTTGTGCTTCTTTAGATACTTTGACATCACTGACCGTCTAGAAGCTTGATTGATTTGACGTCTATACCCTTAATTATGGTAAATCAGACGGAACAGTACTCTAGGGTTCATATGCCCTGGGTTAAAATGACTCTAGAGTTAATAAGAGAAGCTTGTGAGAGAGAACTAGAGGCTGGTGGACTAGAAATAAAGGGTGAAAAAGGACTTGAAACCGGGGGCTGGAACGTGTTAAGTGGACTACTCGTACTTGGATGTTGGTCTTCTACAGTAGTGTTGACGGGCTGGTCAATGGTTGGACCAAAGTTTAGTTGTTGCTCATCTACAGAAGGTGAGGACATGTGAGGTGTGGACGTCGGAGGTGGTGACATGTCCGGACATCGACATGCTCATAAACTAATGGATTGATACCCGCATGTAGAAACTTATAGGTAGTGGGTGTTGGGTTGTGTAATTTTACAAATGGAAATTGAGACTCGTCAAAAATAACATGTCTTGATAGAACTATCTGTTGGGTTTTTAAGTTGTAGCACTTATAACCACGATGGTTAGAAGAATATCCTAAAAACACACATGGATCGGACCGAGGTTGTAGTTTATTGATGGTGGTGGAAGGGTGAAGAGGAAAGTAAAGGCAACCGAAAACACGTAAATAGGGCTGAGCAAAACCGACCGAAACCGAATAAGCCCGACAAACCAACCGAACCGATTCTCCCCGAAACCGAACCGACAGAAAACGGGTCGGGAGTCGGTTTTGCAATTTAGTGTTTATTGGTTTCGGGCCGGGCCGGGCTAAAAACCGACGTAAGCCCGAGAAATCCCGCCAGCCCCGATTGTATATTAGGTATAGTAAAAAACCTGCGCCCCTCTTTTGTTTCTCTTTTCAATTCTTATATCATTCACATCCGCACATTTTCACCCAACACTAACAATACCGATTTACCAAACACCAATCAGGCCATCACTCCACGGGCCACAATCTCTCCAACCGGCCACCTAGTCACCATCATTCACACTTCAGGCCTGGTGTAGTTGCCAGCTTCATCATCACAATTTGAGGTATTGATGAAGACACTGATGTCGATGCTGGTCTCAAAATTAGTCTTTTGAATATATATAATTAAGTGTATAGTGGAAGACATGTCGGTAGCATATTTGATCTTTCAAAAGTTAGCTTTATCAAAGTGTATAGTGGAAGACAGTTGGGTAGCATCTTTCATACTGCAAATAATCTTTTTTGTATTCGGGACAATATTGCAAACACCGACAACCGGCCCGCCATAACCGAAATAAACCGAACCGACCCGAGTTATTATCGGTTCGGTATTGGTCTGACATTTTCACTGGATTTGGTATCGGGATGTGTCGGCCCTATGCTCAGTCCTACACGTAAATGGTCATAAGCCGGTGTTCGTTGAAAAAGGAGTTGTGTGGGTGATTGGTTATTAATGAGTTTGCTTGGTAGAATGTTGATCAAGTATGTTGCCATTTCAAGTGTATGATGCCAAAATTGTTCCGGCATTGACAAGTGCCAAAGTAATGTACGAATAATATTGTTAATAGTCCTGATTTTTTGTTCGGCTTTCCCTTTTTGTGAGGAGGTATGGGGATAAGAGAAGCGAAAAACCATTCCATTTTTATTGCAAACTTGATGAAACATTCTCTTGTTATACTCAGTGCCATTATCACATTGAAATGTTTTGATGGATTTAGAAAAATGATTTTTAATGTAAGCACTAAATGAGATAAACACAGAAAAGACTTGTGATTTTTGTCCAAGTGGAAAAGTCAAAAGGAAATAGGAGAAATCATCAAGAAACAATACATAGTAACGATGTCCAGCCGTACTTAACACCGGTGAAGTCCACAAATCACTATGAATAATATCAAAGGGGGATAAAGTAGATGAACATGAGTCATAAAACGGTAACTTAACATGTTTACCAAAGACACTTGATTGACAAAGAGAAGACAACCTAGACCTATTACATTGAATGTAATTTTTATTCCTAAGAGATCTTAAAACATTAGTGCCCGTATGGCCAAGGCGATAATGCCATAAGTCTTGTGAAAAAGCTGCAAAAGTAGACGGTTGATGAAGTTGTTGAAGCACCGATGTGTTGATGGGATAAAGGTCCCCCATGCTATTGCATCTCATGATTGGGGTCCCCGTCGGGTAATCCTTCACATTAAATCCAAAATGGTCAAAATCAAGAGAGATATTATTATCAACTGAAAGACGACGTACTGAGACTAAGTTTTTAATAAGATTTGGAGCATTCAAGACATTTTTTAAGAATAATAGACGAGATGAGTGACGAAAGGCAGTATGTCCATAACCACGGATTGGAATTTTATGACCATTACCAAAGGCAGTATGTCCATAGACCGGAGTTTACCTGGAGAAGCCGTCTTGTGAGGCGTTGCACCCGTATCCATGTACCAGTTTTCATCAGGTGGGTTGAGAGTCATTGTATGCATAGCGGGGTCAATATCAGTAGGTTGATACCCCATGGTAGAAGAAGCAACAGTAGGCGATTATGTCATGTTGTGTGCTTGGTGTGGTCATGGACCAAGAATTCCAGATTGTACAGGTTGGGTTGCGAGCCCAGTTAGAAGTGGGGTAAGGACATGGTGGGGGAGTTCATGACTGTTGTTGCCAAGCCCATGGACCATAAGGAGCCCATGGTTGTTCTTGCTGTTGTCCAGGATAGTGACTTCGGTTATTGTTGTTGTTGTAGCCTCGACCTCGACCACGTCCACCACGATTGTTGCGGCCTCCTCTACCACCACGGTTGTTGGAGGATGGACCGTTACCAGGTTTAAAGTGATTAGAAACACCAGGTTGAGTGGGTTTTGTGGCAAGAGCAGTAGTAGAGACGAGAGCAGCACCATCCTTGATAGCAGTATTAGCAGCCTGTTTGCATTTGCGTGTTTTTTCACGTATAAGACGAGATCGGGATTCATAAAACGAAAGTATTGGATTACTTTGTTGAAGGTGCACAGCAACACCATCATAACTCTCGTTCAATCAAGCAATTAATTGAAGAACTAAACGATCGTCGGTGACGGGTGAATCAACATTGGCTAGTTGGTCAGCCGATAGCTTCAACTCTTGACAGTAAGCAGAGATGTTAGCAAAGTTATCAAGACGAGTGTTACTAAATTGCCGTTCCAAGTAGAGTGCTCGCGAGTTCTTGTTGTCTTATAAGATGTCTTTCAAACGATCCCATGCTTGTTTAGGGGTTGAAGAATGGTATGAAGATGATCATTCGAGATGGTGCCATAGATCCATTTTAGAACAATAGCATCCAAACGAGCCCAAGTTTCAGGAGAGATGACGGGTGGTGTTACCTCTTTGTCTTTTGACGTAGAGGGAGTGGGTTTAGCTAGAGGGATGATGTGATCAATCACATCATAGGCTCGGTATGTGATCTTGAAGAGTTCAGCCCATGAGGCATATTGACTCTTTTCCATCTCTAGAGTAATAGGGATCTGGTTTTGATTCGGTTAACAGTGATCTCGGGGTGGAGTTTTGATTCAGCCATTGAAGTGAGATAGGCAAAGAATGACAGAAAGTTATTGAAGAGAAAAGGTAGGATTGGTTATAGGCGTGATACCAACGTTTGCTGACCATCCAATTTGTTAACTTCCTCTTTTTTAAAAACACTTGACCATCCAATTTGTTTAACCTTATTCGATGGTTTAAGCTTACAGAAAATTTGATAAGCTAAAAAGTCAAGGGTGTTCGCTATTCGGGTTCTACCTACAAGGATAGAAAACTGAACCAAATTTGCACCGAAGCGAATATGTCAAAACTGAACCGAATGCAACTAAATATTTGGTTTTTGACTTCGGTTTAGGTTTGCCAGAACATCTTTTAATCTTGTAAATCTTTTTCTTTATTAATGATTTATGAGTATATCTTTCACTATAAATATGAGTAATTATAGTCTAAGTTCTGTAACTAATACATTTGGTGCTAAAAATCTCTATAACTAAAAGGAAAAAAATATAAAATTGATGTAATTCGGGTTTTTGTGGTTAACCCGAGACCGACCTGATTCAAATTTATTTTTTGGTTCGGTTTGACATAAATTTGAATTTTGCTCGGTTCGTATTTTGGTTATACCTGCAAAAAATTTTAACTTGAACCGAATAAACCGATATACACCCATAGCAAAAAGTTTCGATTTTTATATGTTTTTAAGTCGATAAGCCCATTAATGATTAAACCACTAAAAATAAATTTACTTTTAAGTGCACGGTGTCACTGTAAGCCTAAAAGATAACTTTTTGGGCCATTTTTTGTTACTCTCGTCCAATATTAGTTGGTATCTAAAACTTGCAAAACAAATCTCTTAGATAATGACATTTCCGGATTTCCCTTAAGATGAAATCAATCAAATGAAAGCATCATCATTATTTTGCATGCATGCAGTACATACTTATATCGGAAGAGAGTCAAATCAAAGTACATTGAAAGCAATCAAACATAACCAGGCAACAAGATAAAACAAACCAGGCACTGGAAACAATACAAACATGGAACAAAAACATCTAAAACAATACTAGTATAATATACTAACGATCGTGGAAGTCATGATCTCATGGGTTTCACCACCCACCAATAATATCATTCCACCTCATTGATGTCTCTCTCATGCCTCACCAATCCCATACCTCAACTAATTTTATTTTTTTATTTTTTATATTCGTAATTATATTAAACAATTTAATAAAAAAACGTAATATTCCATAAATAATTAAAATAAAATTACACAAAACTTAGAATAAAAAGGGAAATAATTAGTCATCGAGGGACCAATGCAAAATAACTATACTTGAATTCCATATATTCGCATGGAAATCACGTGTTTTAAAAGGAGGTGTTTTAGTATAATCAAACGGAATGAAATCATACTCAAAAGGAGTAAAAAAATAGTAGCATTATTATTAATTCGTTGAAGAAACAAACCGCAGGAGGCTCATATATGGTTCATTACTTATTGTTTAACATTATTATTAATTCGTTGAAGAAACAATCCGCCGGAGGCTCATCTATGGTTCATTACTTATTGTTTAATATTCATCTCCATTGTAACGAGTTATTGTTACAGAAATGATCAAAGAATAGAATGGAGGAAGAAAATGAGGAAATTTGCTACACCCACATAAAAGTATCCACAAAAATATTACACTCGGTGAGGTGTCAGCGGGTGATTGGTTTTTTGTGGGATCCTCATCCCACAAAAACCAATCATCTGCTGACACCTCAGCGAGTGGATTATTTTTGTGGATATTTTTATGTGGGTGTATCATTGCTCGAAAATGAGATTGAAAGTTAACACTTGTATACAAGAATTTTGTTAACAAACTAATTATCAGTTAGTAAGTAACTGATTGTTTTTTAGAAGACCTGTTCCTGACAAGAGACGTAATAGTTTTTTAAATCACAAATTTGCCAAACCTTTAACTAGTTTATGGATTATGGTAATAACTAAAAAATCAAAAAATGATTGTCGGATCTTATCGTGTTGACCCAATAACCCAAATCGACCCAATCACCAATAACCCAAATCGACCCAATCACCAATTTGTGCGGTTCTTTCTGTGTTTTGGCAAGAAGTCAAGAAGGATAGTTTGTGATCTTTCTCACTATTAGGTATCAATTCAAGAAGCAATGTCCAACCCAAATCGACCCAATCACCAATTAATAGGTCAAAACTACCGCCTATACTTCTGATATACATTATTTGTAGATATATGAGATAATGGAAAATTAAACTTGAAATCGACTATCTTGAAACACTATTAGACTGTAGCTAATCGTTTAAGGCTTAGTTCACGTTACTCTTGTTACATCCCCTCAACCTTTATGGTTTCTATGAATAACCAAGGCACATATGAGCCTTTTCTGGCTATGTACATCTAGGTGTCTGAATGAGAACTATTCTTCCTGGTACTTGTTTGCATCTTTTTTGTTTTGGTTATCATCAATCTTTACTGTGATATTTCTACATGCATTCAGACACATTAATTATTAGTAAAATACCAAAAAGAAAATAGAATATAGGTTAGCCCGCTAATATTGACAACATTAACCCAAGTATCAGTTGCATATTTTCATATCATTTCATACTAACTAAAATGCAGAAACCAAAGTCAAGTACCCAATCACTTTCGAACTAAATAATTAGTACTCAATCACTTTCTATCGTAAACATATTAGCAACCCAGCACATTCACACATAATAAGTTCCATTGTATGTTAAAACAGGAGAGCAAGCTCTGCAAGTACACTGTAAGATATAGATCAGCATACCTATCTTAGAAAATTTATGCACATCTTCTTAATTAAATGTAACTATAAAACCAAGGATTGTAGATGCTAATGATATCCATGTGACATTTAAAGCATTATTACTAAGTTCAATTGCCTAGAACTCGCTGCACTCTCATACTCTCAACTGAAACCTATAGCTTACCCGCAGAATTATATTTAAGCATGCAGGACATGAACAGAACCTAAACCACAAATTCTAATTAACAACCAAATTATTCTCTAAAATTCCTTAACATTTATGTTGTCTCTCTTTAATTGTCGAAATCTTCATATCTTTTTTTAACCAGAAGATTTACATACACTAACATCCTTTGCCCACCCGCCGTAAAAATATACAATACGGTTACGGAATACCTAATAATTAGTTATAACGGTCTCATGATAAGATCGTGGATATCAGTATATAAAAAAGATCGATAACAAAGATATGCTTATATACGTTCAATATCGGGTTCAAGACCTGAAAGTCTATTAACAAACCTAACAGACGCAAACTTGTTACACAAACAAGAGAAAATTAAATAAAACTTATCAAAACCGTACAGAATAGATTATTTTCTATGGAAGTTTAATTTTTATTCATTACACAGAACTAAACAATGAAGTTTGGGTTATGCAAAAGCGTGTGGAATCTTGGGATAACACAAAACTCATATTTAGACGACGGCACAAAAGCATCTGTCTATCAATTTCATCAAGCTCGTCATCAAATGACTTTTCTTGTATCTTCTGCTTCTCTATTTTCTCTATAAATACTTTTGACTGATCTTCAAGTTCCTCCTGTTTGTCCTTTATTAGAAGCAAACGCGTCAAACGCTCTCTAATGACCTCCACATCAAACCCATTATATTATTAATGCATGGTATTTATTAACTAATTGCTTGAAGGTGGACCTTGAGGGGAGTTTGGCCTGCCAAAGTAAAATGACTCCATATAGTTAAGGAGATGACGAGAACATATCATAACAGCATATGGTTAAGGATAACTTTTCATACACTGAAAACGACGATGTAGATTTATCATCATTGGAGGTCGTCTGTTTCTCACAATCTACTAAACCAGACTTCGAGGGCCGTGAAGGTTCTTGCGAGCTGGAAGATACTGCCATCCTGGATCTTCCCTTTGCCGCAACCTGATTCTTTGGCCTCCCTCTTCTCCCATTACAAGATTTCATGTAAAAGATTTCTTCCCCGAAAGCATTGACAGTTCTAGAATCTTTTAAATCTTCTGGCTAATTAACAAAAACCAAAAAAACTAGTGTGTATACTCTCCTTCACCAAGAACCACACAAAAAAAGCAAAAGTAAAAAATAAAATGAGTCAAGTACAGTAAAGAATCATACGTCGTCCAGCTTTTTGTTAAACAATTTTGTAAAACTTGGTGAAGATAAGGATTTCCGATCACCTTGCTTTTGGCCACGTGAAACACCTATATGAATGGAATTGATATAAATGGATGCAGATAGAAACAGATAATGATAAATATATGTGTGCGTTAAGTGCATGTTACTATCCCTCCCAGCATTTACAATGACTGGCCATTTTATACACAGTATGCAGAACACAAAAAGAAAAATATTTTCAACACATTCACCTTGCAACATCGCACTTTTGTATCTTAAGAGCATATTTTCAACATACTTTTAACAGTAATCACGAGCACTATAAATTAGTAGTAACACTTAAGAGGGTGTTTCCATGCATTAACACTCGTCATTTAAAAGAATCACAGTTACCATGTCAGGATTATATTATTCGAAAAACTATGAACAATGATGCACCCTTTTTTAGTCACCTGCATTGTGATAAAGATTCTAAGTTAGCATGACATGATCAAAAATTGAAAGACTAAACTAAAAATCTGAGGATTAAGAAATTAAAAGACTCACATATGATTCAGGAGGCCTTGTTTCTTCGAACAGGTAAAATGAAACTGTTGCCATTAGGGTTTGCTATGACTTGTGCGGCGCCTCTTGGACAAAAAGCCTGACATGACAACCTAGAATGCGAGGATTTTATAATTGTGTGATTAGGTTAAATGTCTATAGTTTAGCCCTTATTCTTTCCATCTTTCCAAATCTAACCCTTCTCCTTGTTTGTTATGTTTATTTTAGAACTCGATGCTACTTTAAGGATACATATTTAGAAGGAAATTTTGGCAAAAATCTAATTTCTAATTTAGAGGAAAGAGTTCTATGACTTTTGTCCCTAGCCTCAACAAATTGTACTGGCAGAAAATACGGTACGTGATATATATGTTGGATTGTTTGGCCGTTATACCTTTCGTGGCGGTTCTCGTGTATATTACATTTATTTTTTTGATAATAACACCAAAATGTGGTAAAAAAAGCCTATGATCGAAATGATAAATCGAGTATTGTTACCTAGAGATATGATGAAGGATTTATAAGGTTTTAGAGTGTTGAATGTTGGGCTTTAATGTGTGGGTAGGAGCAATTTGAGTTTTGGGTGGGGGCATTAAAAAAAAAATAAACAAAAAAAAAAAAAAAAAAAAAAAAAAATTCATATCGACGAATAAAATACACTAAAATCTCATGTTGAATTGGTCTGGCCTTGGAGGGCACCACCCCTCGTATCTTAACCATGCATCCGCCCCTGAGCGTGCTTTCGTAGTAAGTTTTTTTCAGAATATTAACACGTAAACTAAGAACAAAAGTTATCCTCTCCGTTTACTTTATATAACCGATATACTATATATACTTATAAGCAAGTAAGTGAACTTAGAAACATTGAAGCGAGTGTCTGCATTAGAAATGGTGTAGCCATGCTTTGAGTTGAGCTTTCTACAACATGCCATAAAACAACAATATACGTATAGAGATAGTGACATGAATACAAACAGCAAAGTAAATTTCTTGAGGTTTAAAAAGAAAAACTGTCAAAAGGATCACACACAAGAACTCGTGGTCAATTTGGTGAAACTGATAGTTGGAGCTTGAGAGGACGTTCCTGAGTATTGCATTGTGTGAGGTGATTCTGTTAGTAATTTTGGGTCTTGATAATCAAAGATTGCCGGATAAATTCAAATTCTTGAATCGTGTAAAAGTTCACTTTCTTGATACAATATTTCGACCCTATTTGTGCCATGTGTTACACGAAATTTGTATAGAGATAAGACAAGAATTAACACTCAAATTCTAGACATTAAAAAGAGAGCAAAAATGTAAAGAATTTGTATGTGTTGTTGATATGAATCTATGTTCATATGGAAGACCAAATCATGTTTACATATATATAAACATATTGGTGGTTGTTGGAAAAATTGAGACTCTTGGTGAAAAATCACATCCTTTTGTAATAGTCACAACACTTCATTTAAATCTGTCCAGCAACAGTTTTGTAACAACCAAAAACTGTCGATAACTGCCATCATTAAAGACAAGTGTATATGGATACCTTAGTGACCATGAAATTTTGTCACTATATTGACTTACATTAACAACCTTTACCATTAATTGTACCTGAAATCAAGTTACTAGTTTATACAAGCGTGCACTCCGCACCTCCAAACTCGTATTATAACTTAGCTTGAAATCCATTTGGTCCCGGGTAAATCACCATTACACATAAAATGATTGATGACACTAAAATCACCAACAATCCTCCCCCATTTTAGTGTAATCCTTGATTTCCCAAATAATCAAAACAAATCAAACTCATGCATAAATGAAAATGTCTTTCGATTGAATTTTCATCTTAGTATACTACACATTCCAAATATTCGAGAATCGGGGTGTCTTAACGATTGAACTCATCAACCCATTTGAATACATGAAGATAATATACACATAAGTTCATTTTCTCTAATGTTTATATTTGACGCTTTACAAGCCCCATGTCCATATCCATTCATGAGCATATAGGAAGCCAAGTCCAAGCTTCTTTAAGCGGCAAAACTTCATACTCATATAGGTAGTTTCTTTTAATCATGCCCTGCTTGTACTTTTTCAAAAGAACTATTAAGAAGATAAACTTCAACCTCTTTATCTTGCAGGTCCGAACACATTCCTTCGGATAGTAAAGCATGTGTTCCAATCTCTAAGTGTGAGCTTTCCGCATTTAATTCAGCTTCTAACATTGTATTAGAAGGGAATTGGGTGTCTCACCATTAGAAAATTAAACGGACTTTTATTTCATCCCTATTCCGACTTTGTGCACTAAGTCTCTTGTAAACCACTTTGTCAAGTGGTAAGCTATTGATATCTTTTGCTATAACAAGCATTAAACATGGTAGTATTGACTTATGAATACAAACGTATATTCATTAACAAGCATTTCAACCATACACTTAACTCACTTGAGATGATTTGAATAAGGCTTGTTGTGATAGGTTAGTCTATGAAAGTTACGTTGTAGTCAAACCCGATAGCTAAATTAAGTTTTGTATAATGTAGTTATGGAAAGTATCATGTGTCTCATGTATAATAAAATAGACTTGAGGCACTAAACTTGTCATATGGTAAAGGAGTTATAAGTGTGATGTGGCCAATTTTGAATGATTAGAACTTGAGTGGCCAATCTTGCCCAATGACCAAACTACTTTATGTGACTAAATAAATATCTTGGGGGTAGAGAATTCTGGAAAATAAGAGAGGAGTTGGGAGGTGTTTGTGGGTGACGGTTTTAGAGAGAAAAGGATGGAAGGAGATGAAGCTTGATGGTTGATCCATGAAGGGTTTAAGGTTTCAAAGCAAAGGTAAAGTTCATAGCAACAATTACCCATAAGTAAGTAAACTATATCTTGTGTTTATAATGATTATAAGTTGGATTCATAGAGATGATGATGGGTTTTGGTAAAACCCTTGTCGGATAGTCTTAGTTTGATAATGAAATAAGTATTTTTATGATTTGAGTTGGAATCAATATGGATAATTAAGGTTTAGCAAGTGAGAAAGATAATTATGGAAGACGATGATGATGATGATGATATGGTGGTTAGCTTGGATGATCAAAGTAAGTAACTATGATTATTACATGTTAATATGAATGTTCTCATGTTATGTGTTATTTAATGAGTTTATAGGATTATGCCTTGGATTATTATGTTGAATTAGTAGGAAGTATGTTAATGAGTAAGGGACGAGAAATGGATCATGGTTTGGAAGGATTTAAGTATGTTTTTGTTGTAATGTGTTTAAAGTTATTATGTTATGTACTATAATTAAGATGTTGTTATGCAAATGGATATGAGATTGGATACTCATGAGTTGAATGGTTAAAGATGTTCACGATGCACATATGTGTGAACTGAAGTATTACTCATGTATTAATCTAGTTGGTTACTAAGCGGAAGCTTACATGTTAGTGTTTCAATGTTTTGTAGGTTAAGTGTGTTGGAGATGCTATAGTTTCGATTAATGCTTAAGAGTTGGAATAGCGGATCTTGAAGGTAGAAATGCATTTTAGGAGCTTAGTATAGAATACCGAGCTCAAGGTCAAAGTTATACCCCCGTTGGTCTTTTATTCGTTTTTAAAGTGCAGTCGAGTGTCAAGTGGTGTCCTGGTCGGTAATGGTAAAGCATAGTTAACGGTTGGTTGTATAAATGTTTTTATGTGTTTCTAGTTAAGGATAAAGGGGTGTTTCGTATAAGTGTAACTATGCCCATTTTGGGTTGCAAACGGGTCAAATGGTTATGAAAATGATCTAATATGTTGAGTTAATGATTTCTAGAAAGTCTCGTTAATTGTCGAGTCTCAGAAATTGGTTTTTTCCAGAATTAGAGCTATTATAGTTTTCTTTGTAAGAATCTGCAGACGGCATATGGCCATATGTAATTTCAGCATATGGGTATATGGCTGCCTCAGTGGTTTTATATAAGGGTATATGACCATCATATGGCTATAAGGTTGCCTCAGAAAGTTTGGAAAGGGCATATGGGTTGAATATGGCCATATGAAATTTTTAGCATATGGCCATATGCTTGTGTCATAATATAAATGAGATATTTTCTAGTTTTTATCAAATTTCCAAATTTTGTATCTTTTGATTCGTCAGCGTCACGAGTTGTGCCACCCGTTGTTTTAAAGATAATGAAGTTTAGTTTCATTTAAAAATGGTTCCAAGGTCTATACATTATCGGATTTTAGTCAATGGTCAAAGGAAAAATGGAATGTGCGTTAAAGTCAAGTCGTTTCCAGACAAAAAGTTTTAATTTCTGGTCAAACCCGTCACGGGGTGTAAACATGCTAAGGTAACTTTGGACGAGGAGGCTGGGTTTTCATGGAACAATATTGGTGTAGGTTCTATAACATTGTTCAGATATAGTATGTAGCATAAGTGATCGTTACTACATGAAATTTAGTTACCTTTTTTATAATGTTAGTAGTGCATTATTATGACAAGGAACCGACATTGAAATTCGTTACATTTTTATGCAGACTACCATAAATATGTTTGTTTCGCGAGGTTTAAATAACAAGGGTATGTTTGGTGAAAATAGCGATAACAAGAAGCAGTAGTTTGTTTTGATAAATTGTTTGATAAGATGAGTGCTAACACATGCAGTTTTTCTTAACATCTTCAATAAATTAACACCTTATTTTCTGCCATGAGTTTGTGCCAAATACATGGACCATCGTGCATAGATTCTCCCTCACAAGATCAGGCTTCTTTGGGGGAGATTTTGCTTTGAGAAAAACACACACCATCTTGAATGTGTAACACCCCCAAAATTCGGGTCCAGCGGAAGCATACATGCATTGGGGTGCTACTACATTGGTATCACAACATAAGTACAAAGAACGGTTTTTATTTCATTTATAGAGAACAAAATTCATTAACAAAAGTGTTAAGTTTACATTTTAGAAATGAAGTGCGGAAATAGGCCCATAGATTGAATAAAGCGGTCCCAAATAGTTATCAGAGTCGCCTATGACCAATGCCCCTTGCCAAGCGCCATCAAATAGTGAGCTAACGCCTTAAACCTGAAAATACACGCTAAAACGGTCAGCTTACGCTGGTGAGTCCATAGAGTTTTAGTTTAAAACAGTATAGTTGAACCAAAGGGTTTTCGAGTTCAAATCATCCTTCCCAAAGTCAAACTTAACGTAGGCTTACACATCTTAAATCACCATCCCGAATCAAATAACCGAAAATAACTCATAATCAAACACCTCGAATCATAATCAAACACATAGATACTACACTCATATAGAGTTGCATAAAGTTATCCTGTTACGCTGGCTAAGTCAAACCACAAAAGAATTCCCTATAGTGCACACTATAGCCCAAAACCAAATCAAATCAATCTGTATGCGTAAGAATACGACATACCCAACATTCGTAAGAATACGACATGTTCTTGTATTCGTAAGAATACGACATGCGATGCATTCGTAAGAATACGACATGCTCAACTTACCTAGATCTAGTCTAGGCCTCGTTGTATAGCTTACCTAGCTCTAGGCTAGGCCTCGCTCCATAGCTTACCTAGTTCTCGACTAGGCCTCGCTCCACTAAACCAATTCAATCTGCATTCGCAAGGATGCGACATGCCCTTAGCCAGCTCATGTAACAGGTTCATAAACCACAATCACAAATCTCATATCACATAATAAACAAGTAATCACATAACGCATTCAATTAACCAAAACAAATATATCAACCAAACAGTCAAATCTTGGGTAAACAATTCACGTATCCAAATAAGCAAACTTGAGTTTAGTTGAAAACGAGCATGTATTCTCCCCCAAAAATAGTTTAAGAAAACCGTTAAAAAGTAGGGGCTATGAACTCACCTGGGCCACAGCAATGCAAAGATCACAATTGACACAACTGGCATCGAACAGATTACAATAGCATCAAAGAGGCGGTACATCGATACGGAAAGCGGCGAAGCCTTCTACATGCAAGACTTATTCCAACACGAGATCCTCAGCGATGAACCAAGTCTTCCATAAGTTAACTACTTCCAAGTAATACCCAAATCTTTTATCTCCAAATCTCTTATTATCCATTTATTTGTGTTTGTGTTTGGTATCATTGTGTGTGTAGTGAGAAGACGACATATAATCAAGTGAACTCACGCCAAAGACTAAACAAGCGAAGTCGACAAGAATAGAGACAAGACTCAAGAGTACTCACGCCAAGAGATGAGTAACATGTGACTTCAATCAAGACGAGACAAAACTCAATACGAAACATCCGGGTCAAAGCTACATAATCCATCCAAAGCAATCATACTTAAATGTCTACTAAGTCAACCTTATCGTCAAAGTCAATCTCGAGTAACCAAAAGTTTAACAAGGGAAATGATACGAATTATTGAATACTTATCGTATTTACTAATACGATAATTTTAACAATTCCTACAATGCACTTGTTAATCCCAAGTTACTCATACCTAATGGTAAGTCGTAGGATGGGTCACCCATTAATATTGTCCCCCGACACGTTTGTTGACCCTAATTGGGTTTAGTACTCCAATTAGTCCGTTAACCATGTCGGATGATTATATTAATGTTAACCAATCCGTAACTCGGCAAATACTAACACGAACCTTAAGAACTCCTAAAGGGTAAGTATTGATAAACGTACCCTCGAAACGTTAAATAACTCATCCATATTAAATTCAACACCGTTTCATTTATTATTTCCATAAAATATTAAATAACGTTCTTTTAGTTATTTAACGTTTCCTTTTAACTTTAGAAATATTAATTACGTTTCAACGTCACTTAATATTTCTTAGTAAGAAAACATTATGCAACATATTAATCGTTATTTAATAATTATTGGTAACTTATAAATATTAAGTAACGGTGTTTAATCGTTAGTTAATATTTAAAGTTACTAATATAAACATATAAATGTGTCATTTAATCGTTCAAGTAAAATTTATATTTTTCTCGAGTTTTCGAATTTACATTTATCCCGGGTCAAAAGTCAACAACATAAGTCTAATAGCAACATTATCTCCATATCCGCAATACAATCACAACTTCAACAAGTGACGGCCGACTACGGCACGTCAACTAATCCTACTCCCCGTCATCTAAACCATAATAATAACCATAACCAACTTCAAGACCAAAACAACATAACCCTTGCCAAGACCCTAGTGGTCTCAGCCTCGACTCTCGGCCACAACCCAAACAACCAAACGGACCCTATTAGTCCTCAACTGCCAAATCCCTTCACAACAACAACACTAATGAGAACAACAACCAGAACCCCAATGAAATTAACCATGTGAACAAACAACAACAGGAACACCAGGACAACATCAGGAACTCGACAACAATCATTAACACAACAACAATACTCCTGGCTACTAACAAATCCGTATCCAAATCCTTGGCTCTCGGCCAGAACCACAAGTACCAAACCCATTCCAAATCTGATCCTTACTCTAAACCCGTAACTAAATCCGAGCACAACCAAGATTTCAACCATTTAAAATGAATCAACAATCTCTGAGCCGTGAGTCTAGGACTCACGGCATCACCTCGAACGACCCAAAAACAAACACGAGGACCACAAATGATACCAAACACCTTATTATCTTGATTTCATTTTCCTTATTTCGTTATTAATAGTAAACCCTTGAGACCCGTGGGCTTTGAGACGAACAGTAGTAAAAACACCTCAAGTAGTGGCGAATCGAACCCACTTCATTCTTTGGTTAACAGGAAACACATAAGGGACAAGAGTGGTTGATGATCCGAGGATTAATCTCGACAGAAATGATGTTATGGGGGTTGATACGGCGCGTGGAGCAGCTCAAATGAAAGAAAATCAAATGGTGGTGATCATGGTGGTGGCGGTGTGAGGTAACTCGCGGCGGTGGTGGCTGGAGCTCGCCGGACGTATTAGAGGTGGGGGGTTGTGTTGTCGGCTGGAGAAGAAGAAGAAGAGAACAACAACCCTAAAAGTGATTATAAAAAATGCATTGCTCCCTTTTTATACTCCACCCAAAACTTAATAAGATGAAAATTACCACTTGTAAGGTTTATGAAAGATGAGGGGCGCGGGTCAAAATATACCATAGGGACCATAGTTGTAATTCATCAAATCTTCCACGAAATGAGATTCGGAGCTCATTTATGCGAGTAAACGAAAGATTCGTGGTACGGGAATAACACCAATGCGCTCAAAATAATATTTCTAATAAAAATGATAATAAATACACTCTGTTTCACGAAACTGATTCCAAACTCAAAATACTTGATCGTTTCTTCGAATAGAACATAACAGAAATTTTCGGGTTGTTACAGAATGTGTCAGTGGAAGAATCAAAACCAAGCCCACATGAGTCTCGAAACATAAAACCATCAAAAGTTAATGTAAAGGGTGGAAGCTTAGGACGATGTTTCTTCATACGATGGATAGCAACCAACGAGTTTATAACTTGGTGATCATCTTGTAATATATAGAGAAGTCCATTGAAATAACCTAGGAGTTGAACTCTGGTTACATTAACTTCGGAAAGCATCTTGTTGTACAGAAACTGAAATTTCAGGGTATTTTTTTGGCTTTTAGACATGATTAGCACTACCATCTTGTTTAAGTTGATCAATAATGTGGAAACAGAAGGTAATTAGTGTTTGTTTTGAACAAGTAGGGTAAATTTCATGGCACAAGATTGGTGTGGCTACATCAATAGGTCGTTTCGTGCGTTCTCGCTCACCATCAATGATGGCAAGATGACGATATTCAATGTATTCCCCGCATTGTTTTAATACAAACTGGAAACTAAGATTAAACCCTTTCTATGCCAAAATAAGTGTCCTCACGTTGCTATTTTGTTATGTTTAAAAATAAGTGTCAACTTTATATATCAACCAATTAAAAAAAAGTTTGGTGGCTAGATATGATATTTGATTAATGAAAAGTATAATTTACGAGATAGTTAGTTGTCGTTTGGAAAAAATTACTTACTAAATCCAACACGGATTAGTATTCAAACCAAGACATTTACTCAACTTTATAAGATAACCCAATGATTCATTTGAAAACAACAGGCTAACTAAAATTTCATTCTTTTTTGATTAACTTAACTGATAGACTCAAACACTAGCTAATCTAATCGTGGTTGGTAAAGTTTGGAAACACATAGCAGAGTGCAATTATTTTTAATATAATACCAAAGTGTAAAGCATGCACACCTTAGGGGAAAGCATTTAAGCTAGTAACCACGAGATCCAAGACTGATTCTTCGAGAGGCCTGGCTACTAAAAACAACGTTTACAAGTGGCTGATAACTCGAGCAGTCAAGCTACATCATCTTTGTTTCTATATGACTTTACACACCTTTGCCAGAAGGGAACCTTGTTCATGTGATCCTATGTTAATGCTTGTAATGCTTAAAGACAATTTACTTATGTTTTTATTAATGTTTATTAAGTATGGATCAAAAAGGGTCAAAAGGCACATGTAATGTTTGGTTTATTAGTTAAACCAAACAGGCCTTATTAGTTAGTTATAAGAAATGACAGTTATTATGGTTGTTAGTTACAAACGGTTACTTGTGAAAAGACACAATGTTTGACATTGTAAAGTTGTGTCGATTCACCAAGTATATATAGATTAGGATCGAGTCAATTAATATAAGTCCTTTATTTACTTTTACTTCTACATTGTTTATTTCTATTTTGTCTCACAACTAAACACGGTTACACAAACGTATCATGGTTAACACAAATTACTTGATTTAAAACAACATGCTTCAAACAAAACCTGTGACAAAGTTTCAACAGTGGTATCAGAGCCCACGTTCTGATCCTTGGGGGAAGCAGTTACAAAGAAATACCATACACACCCAAAACAAACATTATTTACAAAGACAAACAATCCCAAACACCCCACAGTGGCCCAAACACAACAAGTACATTTCCCCTGAGGGAAAGCAATTACTCAAAAAGAAAGTAGAGGAAGTTCTCTCATACAATTCCCTGAAAACAACAAAACCACCAGTGGGAAGCAATTACAAGCAAATATGAGAAACCAGTAGATTGTCTAGAAAAATGAGGCGTGCACCTTGTTATGTTTGTAAGAAAAGAGGGCATGTGTATTGGCAGTGTGTGAATAAGGAGAAAGAAGTTATTTTATAAGGCAAGGAACCAAGTGTTATGAATCCTACAACAACAATGATACCAAAAGTTCAGGAAGCCTTCAAGTATGAACCAGAATGTGTTCATGTTACTACAAAATTTATGGTAGAAGGATCGAATAAAAGGAACTGGGATGATATATGGTACGTTAGCAGTGATTATAAGAGACACATGAGTACCATGAAGCATTTGTTCAAAAGAATGATACAAAGATTCAAGGTCGAAGGGACAGTAGAAAAAGAAAAAAAGATTATTGTTTCTTATGGAGTATGAGAGGTGTTTGTGGAGACAAATAAAGGGAGATTGTTAGTATCTAATGTACTTTTCACACCAGAAATTACATTAAACATTCTCAGTTTGGATGAATTAGAAGAGCAGGGAGACATGGTGAGTTATGAGGGCAACAAGTGCAGGGTGAAATACATGTTTGATAACATAGAAGAAGAAGCATTTGAACAAGAAAACACCATAGAAGTAGAAGATGAGAAAAGCATCAGAGAAATCCATAACAGATTCTTAGAGGGCTATTTTAGGTCTTTGGATCTAAATGAAGAGTGCTCTTTGATCGTAGGTATGGAAGAATTAAAGATGAACAAGGAGGATTAACAAGATTATGTAGACAGTGATTATTTAAGTATAAATGGGACACTATACTCCATGAAGGTAAATACTTTCCAAAGGTTTATTGCATTCTTAGATTTGATAAAGATAGATAAACTAGTTTATGGGAATTGTGAAGTATTGAAAGGCAAATTCATTGAAATGATTGAATGGTTCTATTTGGTATACTTAAAACAAGAAGTGCTAGGAAAATTACCACCAGTTATAGGGGTAATTAGGATAGATTTGTTGGGTATGTATAAGTTTGTAGATGCATTGGGTGGGTACATGGAAGTAACATTCAGTGATAAATGGAACCAAGTTGCAAGTTTACTAGGATTGGCATATGAACATCATGAGACAGTCAAGGAAGTGTATAAGGAATACATTGCCATGGTAAAAGTGTACTATGAAGAAGCAAAAAGATCAATGCATGGAAAACGAGAAAGTGTGGCAGAAAATGGCAAAGGTACTGCAGACATTGAAGGACCACAGGTTATTGCAAAGAAGGATGCTGAAGTACAAGAGATGCTGGATGAAACTCCAAGAAAAAAGGAGCAAGACTGAGAAGGATGATGTAACCATGGAAGATGTCAAAAGTGAAGGCAATTATGAACCAACAACTGAAGGAAATGAAGAAAGCACAAGCAGCAGTGGCGACTTTATAATCATCACATGAAGATGGAACCAGGAAGGACATGGAAGTTGGCATTAAAGCATTAGGAGGGAGAATGTGATCCTATGGTAATGCTTGTAATGCTTAAAGACAATTTACTTATATTTTTATTAATGTTTATTAAGTATGGGTCAAAAAGGGTCAAAAGGCACATGTAATGTTTGGTTAATTCGTTAAACCAAACAGGCCTTATTAGTTAGTTATAAGAAATGACAGTGATGGTTACTTTTGAAAAGACACAATGGTTGATATTGCAAAGTTGTGTCGATTCACCAAGTATATATAGATAAGGATCGAGTCAATTAATATAATTCCTTTTTTTACTTTTACTTCTACATTGTTTATTTCTATTTTGCCTCACAACTAAACACAGTTACACAAACGTATCATGGTTAACACAAATTACTTGATTGAAAACAACATGCTTCAAACAAAACCTGTGACAAAGTTTCAACAGTTCACAACTAACAGGCCACAAACACAAGTAAAAACTTTTAACATTACTTTTTAGTGCAAATGCTAGATGTCTCAGGAGTCTTCCAAATGGGTTCATGCAACCCCCCTTACCTAAAGTGACCCATTTGACATAATTCAATTTTTACCCATTCAAAACATCTAGTAAAAAGGAACATTGCAGTTTTTCATTGGTTCACGGACAAGGTTTCCTTGAAACAAATGCTTACCTGAAAATCAGAGATGCTTCTCCAATTCAGTTTGACTGTTCTATGTAAATTGGTATTATTGCAAAAGTATATTATGCTATTTTAAGTTGGAAATAAAATATATTGTTGAGTATCTTATCAAACTTACCGACAACTGTTGCTGTCATCATTTCAAACTTAAATCCTCCTAATTGCGTCCTTTTATGATTCGATGGACAATCATTAAGTTCATAGGCTTGTCCACATTGCTTTTTATGAAGGGTATGGAATGCAAAATTAAATAGCTGGAAGAGAGGTATGAAAACTAGTCACCGTGAGCTTGAAGTCAGGTTGAAGAGAGGTATAAAAACATATCAACATAGAAGGTATAGAATGCAATATTAAATCGGGAAAGTGTTACTTTCTATAGTGCCCAAAATCTTTGCTAAAAGGCCATATGTCAATTTTCAATGACATATATTATTGAAATTGTGATAAGGAGTAATCTAGATGGAATATTGAATTCTTGGCTAAGGCGTTCGTTCCCTTACTAATTTACAGTTAAAATGGGAATTATGTTTCTTTGATGCTAATTGACAACACATGTTATGACTGCACATTTATGAACTATCAGGATTCTGCGATCAGCATGTGTTGTAAATTCTGTTTCTGCATAAATTGTTGCCCAACCAAAAAGTGAAATCATGTTTTTGTCTAAATTCCCTTAACAAAATAGAATTTTCATTAACGTGTGAGAAATAAACTTATGAATCCAGTTTGCTAGTCCGTGCTTAAAGTAAATTCCAATGGTTCATAACTCGTGCAACCAAACAGCCTCAATCATATCATATAGGTTACTTTATATTTGGTCTTTCTAAAGCAAGATGAAGGTTTACAAATTTTGTTATTTACAACTATTCATGTATTTTCATCTAATATAAATCGCTTTCCTATTTAACTTGTAATCGAAATGTTTGGTGTCTTTCATATCTATCCCGATCATACGACATACACAAGCATGTTTTAGGTCACTGTATAAGTAGTATGTTTGTATTCTGAACTTTACCTATGATTGAGAGTTTATAGGGAAGGATAAGTCGTTAAAACTTATGGATAGCGTGGTATGGACACTTCCCTTAATTAGCACTTCTGCTTACCCATTTTTTAACTTACAATTTCTGAAGTTATTAAGAAAAAATGGCATAAAGAAACATTAATATTGTAAAAATTCTGTATATAATGAAGTTTTCATTTTCAGAACTTGGTTGATCTTGCGCGAAGTGGTGCGTGCAGCCCAGGCATTATCTGTTGGGCAAAGACCCAAAGAAGGTTGTCATATGACAACCATAGTTTATTGACACTGTCCACAATGATTCGGAAGCTAAGGTCAGGCAAACATGCTCCCTTTGTCTCATGAAAACTGTGACAATCTTCTTTTCAGATGTCCTATAAAATTGTTACTTTTTTTTTGAAGTTTTAGTTTGTCTGTTTTTCCTAATTACGATTGTTACCAACAAGTTACTCAGTAATGTTGATGGGAGTCTATAGGTTGTTTTCAGTTCTAAAAACTACTTAGATAAACTTCAACCCGTTTGACCTGTTGGAGATATGACATAAGCAATTTCGACCCATCGATAAGTTAACTTTGTCGAATTTGAACCAAATTTCGTCGGCATAATTAGGAAGTCCTTTGGACTTTTTTTGGTACTTTTTTTCCCTTCAGTTTTCTGACTTATTTGCCATTCATTTTGGATTCCGTTGATCAAATGCAGCAAGGGAAAACATGGCATGTTAATTACCGCGATTCAAAGGTGACACGTATCCTGCAACGGCCATGCTTGGGAGGTAATGCACAAACCTCCATCATTTTACTTTAAGTCCAGCTCGAGAACACGTTGAGCAATAAAACGTTACTCTTTTGGTTGCTAGTTGTTTAAATGAAGTGACAACAAATGCAGAAGTTAACGTGGTGATGTCTAATAAGGCCTTCGTGAAACATCCACAAAAAGAATTGGCGAGATTGGAAGATGGAGAGCATCAAGTATATATAAAGAATTGGAAGATTGGAAGATTAAAAGAAGATATTTGAGTGTTAATGTCAGGTTTGACTTTTGCCTTTCTGTTTGTTGATTTTTGACCTACCTTAGAAAGATTTGATAAGTACCAAAACGTAAAAGATAGATTGCAAAACCAGGATTTCTCGAAGTAATGCTAGAACTAATCCGGAGTTATAGAAATGGAGAATCAAACTCGAAATGTAGTTCTATTAATTGTTGTAACGGGTATATAAAGATCATTTGGGTGGGAAAGTCAGTTGAGGTGGGATTTGGTTGTTGGTTGACTTTCTTGCTGTCTTTCCAATACGACCCATAACATTCTTGTGATCCATTTGGGCCAACATTGAATGCAGGAATGTAACGTCATAAATTATCCCAAATATAAGTTTTGTTTTGGTGTCGTATGATTTTAATTAGAAGATAGTTTGTTGCAAAGAAAACCAAAAGCAACAAGTTATACCAATCGCTCGTCTAGAAAAATAGATCAACATGAAACATATGTTTAAAATATGATTATGACTAACAACTGAAAACTGTTTGCTAATCTCAACCTAAAACACTTGCTTGAAACTTAAATACCCGGCCACTTACCGTGACCTTTTTCTCAAGCACTTGTTTTTTCTTCAAATTTGAATTTGTATTGAAGCTGCCATAGATTGACAAAAGGCTATTGGGATAGATAGTAATACCTGCTGTTTCAATCTTATTTTCCCGACCAACGATATTGGCTTATGTTGGAATTATTATATCATGACAATCATATTAATAAACCATGAACATCAAAGTGAGCATAAGCGGAAGCAATTATAATAGATCGAATAACATGTAATTAATTAATCATTAATTTAAATAGTAAACATACCATAGTGATTCTAGCCCGAACAAGAATCAATGCAATCTTCCGGAACCAAAGAACCCTAATTAGGGTTTATAAGGATTATATGAATTACCCCTTACCTTTTTGTAATTCAATCCAAGAATCAAACAATAGTGTGTTTGATTCACATTCTTGTACACACGTAATAATTCAAGGAAAAGTTTATGCAAGTAATAAACACAAAACAATTTTTAGATGCAAGAAATCGAAACCCTTAGGGGTGTTTGGTTTGATGATCGACCAAGGAAAAGAAGGAGAAGAGAAAACCCAAGTTGTGTGTGTACAAGTTATGAGAAAAACCTACATCTTGGGTTTGCTTATATACTACACATTACTTGGAGCTCAAGGCACAAAGGAGGTGAGTAAACCCCCTTGGCCGATCGGTTTGGAACCCACAAGGGTATTCCGGAACCTTCTCTTGTTTCCATGTATTGTCTAGTAATTACTTTCCTAATCTTCGTTTAATAATTAATTAGTAATTAATCAATAATACTAATTATTATTTATTTGTTTTGTGTTTAATAACTAATTATAACATTTTATAAATAATTATTACAGTTCCTCTTCATACGTATTGTGTGCAATCCCGTGATCTCAAGTTCGATCCTAACACACGACTATTATTATTTTGTCTATAAAACCAACAGCTCCCACTTTGACATATCATAATAGTGTGATCACATCGATTTGCGTCTTGCAACACGTCGATGCCTCTAGTACAACTTGAGTAAGGCTCCTGGAAAACCTTTTAATGATTTCTCATTATTATTATCCCTTTGTTTCTAATACCGTGTTAAATAAGGATATGGATCTAGGTCATTCCTTAATTAACCATTCTATTTCTCGTTTTTAGGAATTGACAAGATTACCAAATCTTTTGAACCTTTCATAAAAGACCTTGGGCGTGGCCACGCAAACACCTTCACAACCCTACGAGGGGCCCAGCAGTATTAAACTCCAAAAATTAATTTGAAGGAACAAATTCTTTATTGATTACAAGCAAAACACACAAACTTTGTAACACTTCCGAAAACAACCCTTATGACTACCAGTTACGTATAGCGTTAAGTTGTTCCACAAAAATGTACTACATTCATGACCGTTATCTTGTATCTCAAGTCTAAGGATAACTTCTTATGATTTAATTGATGACAAGATCCATAAAGTAACATCATATAGTTGGGATAAGTCCTATATTCAGTATCATCGAATATCGTCTGAAATGACATGTCTACGCATCAATATACTTAAGTATATTATATCAACTTTAGATTTGTCTTAATTTAATAATATTCCCATATTATTAACTGACAACGGACAATTTAGAATAACTCTTATTCATGGATTTAAACATGCAAAATAGGACAACAATAATTAATAACAGAAATAAACATACCAACATACTTTATTTCATTAAAATAATAATTGTTTACAATATCCTTTATCCAAATACTAATCACAGTTATGCATGAAACTACTAGCTAATTTAAGTCCAATTCCATTGGCTAATTCATTAAGCTTCTCTTTCGCCAAAGCCTTAGTGAACGGGGTCAGCTAAGTTTTCATCTGTGTGAACCTTCAACAGATTTATTTCACCTTCGTCAACCTTTTCACGGACAAAGTGATACTTCCGTGGAAAATGTCTGGTGCCTATCATGACTCCAGGTTCATTGGCAAATATGATTGCAGCAGAATTATCACAATACATATTAATAGGTAATTCAATTGAAGGCATAACACCAAGCCCATAAACGAATTTCCTAATCCAAACAGCCTCCATAGCAGCTTCTGAAGCAGCAATGTATTCAGCTTCTGTTGCAGACATCGCAATTGTACTCTGCTTCTTGCTCCTCCAGTCTACAGCTCCTCCATTGATAACAAAGACATAACCCGTCTGAGACTTCGAATCATCTTTATTACTTTGAAAGGATGCATCACAGTAACCTGTAACACAAAGTTCTGCATATGGATTTCCACCATATACCAAAAACATATCTTTTGTATTCCTTAAATACTTAAGAATATGTTTAACATCAATCCAATGTTTTTCACCTGGATTCTGTTGAAATTGACTGGTAATATTTTGAGCAAACGCCACATCTGGCCTTGTGCACTTAACCGCATACATAATAGATCCTACTGCCGAAGCATAAGGAACTTTACTCATGCGTGCCACCTCATTAGGTGTTGAAGCACAAAACTCATTACATAAGCCATGTTTTACTTCCATCGGCAAATATCCTTTCTTGGAATTTTGTATATTGAATCTTTTCAATATTTTGTCAATGTAAGCACTTTGACTTAATCCAATTAACCGCCTTGATGTATCTCTATAGATTTTGATTCCCAGAATGTATGTAGATTCTCCTAAATATTTCATAGAAAAGCACTTTCCAAGATATGCCTTTACTTCTTGCAAACTTGGAATGTCATTTCCCATGATCAATATGTCATCAACATATAGAATTAGGAAAGTTACATTATCACTCCCACTAGCTTTGTGATACACACATGGCTCATCAAGATTTTGAGTGAATCCAAATTTTTTAATTTCAGCATCAAACCTCTTGTTCCATTGTCGTGATGCTTGCTTTAATCCATAAATGGATCTCTTAAGCTTGCAAACACGATTTGGAAATTCTGGATTTTCAAACCCTTCTGGTTGTGCCATATAGATGTCTTCATCTAGATGACCATTTAAGAAAGCGGTTTTCACATCCATTTGCCAAATCTCATAGTCATAGTATGCTGCTATAGCTATGAGAATTCTTATAGCTCTTATGTCTGCTACAGGAGAAAACGTCTCCTCGTAATCTATTCCAAAAGTTTGAGTAAAACCTTTAGCAACTAGACGAGCCTTATAAATGTGTGCATATCCACCATGTCAGTCTTGATTTTGTAAAGCCACTTACTCCCAACTACCTTGGCACCAGGAGGTAAGTCAACTTCTTCCCAGACTTCATTGTCATGCATGGATTGTATTTCCCCATCCATAGCAGCTTTCCATTTAGCTTTTTGAGGGCTATTAATGGCAGCTCTATAACTAGTAGGTTCATTAAGATCCCCTAGTGTATGCTGATCGACCTCTACATTAAGACATAGACGGTCAGGAGCTTTCACAGATCTCGAAGATCTGCGAATGGGAATTACTTCAACTTCCGGTGGAGGACCCAGACTTTCCGGTTCTATAGGAAGTGTGCTAGTGTTTTCTAAAGGCAATGCATTATTTAGATCATCTTCTAGATCATATATCCTCCCACTGATTTCTTGAACCATAAATTCACTTTCAAGAAAATCACCATATATTGCAACAAACACTTTGTTCTCAGGTGGGTAGTAAAAGTAGTAACCCATAGTTTCCTTAGGGTATCCTACAAAAATGCATTTTACAGATCTTTGTTGGAGTTTATCTTGTGAGTCACGTTTAACATACGCCTCACAACCCCAGACCTTTAAATAAGAAAAGTTCGGAGCTTTTCCAGTCCATATCTCATATGGTGTCTTATCAACCTTCTTGGTGGGAACTGATGAGGCGAAAAATGATCCATTTTTAGGGGGTCATTTAAGCCCGAATCCGACTTTATTTGATCAAATATTGCCCTAAATCGTTCCTTTTGTGATTTTAGGTGTTTGGAGAGTGAATTCTGGAAAAGAAGCCATTTTGGACGTTTTTGGAGCATAAAAGTGAAGAAAACGGCAAAGTACATAATTTCCATGCTGAAGATACAAGGTGACGGCGTCAAGACCACCATCTTGACAGCGTCAGACATGTAGAATTAAACACCGTAGGTGGTGACGGCGTCATAAGGCTTCATGACGGCGTCAAAGTGGCAAGAATTAAATACTGTGGGTGGTGACGGCGTCACATAGGCCGTCATAAGTGGATCAAGGCCGTCCGAGGAAGTATATGGCGGCGAGGTGACGGCGTCAGAAGTAACTCTTGACGCCGTCAGCCTGTTTTTCCTATATATAGTTTTCTAGTTTTTTCATTAAAAAGAGAGACGTTTTGGTGAAACCCTAAAGACGATTTTGGTGCCTCCTTTACAGGTTTTTCAAGGGTTCCAAACCCTTGGGACCTTGCATTGTAATTGAGATAAGTGTACTTTCAATTCAATCAATATGTCTATGTGTTGGTTGTTTATATCTTGTTCTTGTCTTAATTCTACTATGCTAGGCTAGATTTCTTTTGTGTTTGCTTAGATCTAATGAAACCTAGATATTGATTATGTGTTGATTACTTGTCTATTCTTGTTTTGGATGAATGATATTATATGTTAGGCTTAAGAAAACTGGCAGATCTCCAAATGGTAACATGCTTGAACGTCTTAAGAAACATGAACCGAGGCGTACTAGGTCTTTATTGGTTGTATTTAATGCATGAGCCACTGTTTACAATCCCTATAGTTGTGTTGGGTCATGGTTTAGGAGGAGATAAGAGCTCATAGAGTTGGGGAGTTATGTATGCCACCCCACGAATGGTATTAAGGAATACAATCCGTCATCCATACAAGTGTAACAAGTAATTAACATGTAAAAGATATCTAGGGAGTAATGAAGTCTAAGTAAACACAATTTCTCCAACCACTGCTCACAACCTTAGTTTAATTTAGTTTAATTTCATTTTTTGTATTTTATTTTAATTATATAATAGCTTTCGGTTAGTTGAATAGCAACTAATTCCGCCCACTCTTCCAAAACCCGAGATTTTACTTGCTTTCATAAAAATATAAAAAATACAAAAATAATCATCTTTCACCTCTAGAACTATTAATTAGGTTTTCTAATCCTAGCGACACTATTCCTAAGCTGAACGATCAATCCCCCGGTACTTGTCACTATATTATACTACAACGATCAGGTACACTGCCTGGTGGGGGTTGTAAGCTTCTCGAGATCCCTCGAGAGGTAAAGCAAGGTGCGATTCCCACGCATCAAGTTTTTGGCGCCGTTGCCGGGGAATAGTTATTGTCTAGGTTAGGATTTCTTTTTATTAGGTCTACTTGCTAGATTCCTTTCTAGTAAGATTTTTATTTTTATTTTTAGGTCTTCTTTAGTCTATCTTATTTCTTCGTGCCTTTGTTCGTAACTCTTTACCATCCGACATCATGGAAGGTGGTAACATATTTGAACCCATCATCCCACCACAACAAAACCCACCATTAGAACCCCTTAGGCCCCGAACCTTAGGAGAGTATTCCCGACCTAGCCACCAAGGCTACCGAAACACCATTGAGCTCACCGGAGACAATGTGCCCCCTTGCGATCCGACACCATCCGGTTGGTACAAAGCGGATGTGCATTCCATGGACTTCGTTCCGAAGATCCAAACCAACACCTTAAGGATTTCCTCAAAATCGTAGATTCCATAGACCTAGGTGTTGAGACTAGAGAGACAACCCGATTACGCCTATTCCCATTCTCTCTATGAGATCAAGCTAGTAAATGGCTTGAGCGTTTACCCGCGGGATCCATCACCACATGGGACAATCTCGCCAACCGCTTCCTTGCCCAATTCTTTCCGCCAGAAAAGACTGCAATACTTAGAAGGGACATTTTGATGTTCGAGCAACAGCGGGGTGAACCTTTCTATGAGGCTTGGGCCCATTTTAAGGATCTCCTCCACAAGATCCCTCATCATGGCATAAACCTTTGGTTATTAGTTCAAATTTTCTACGACCATGTTGACTATCACACTAAGCGTACCATCGACAGGGCCGCGGGAGGCAAATTGCGTGATAATAATGCCGAGGAATCTTGGGCAATCATCGAAGAGCTCGCTATCGATAATAATGAGATTTGGGAATTTAAACATACTGTAGAAGCGGCCATCAATGCAGTCTCGACATCTGGAGGAACCACCGAAATCCCCGATGAACTTTTATGCAAACTTAAGGCAAAAGTTGACTATTTTGAGGAAAGGCAAAGGAGACCCTTAAGTCCTAGACAAGCCACTGTCAATTCTGTCTCAAGATCAACTTCGGCACCATTATCTGAATCACCTTCTAGAGAACATGTCGAAACTTTTCAGAGATACACCCCACCTTGCTCCCCTCCCAAGGAACTTAGCTTGGAATTTGAGGCTAGGATGAGAGAATATATGGCAACTCACTCTGATCGGCTTGCTAGATTCGAAGAAGCAGTTTATAAGCAAAAAGAGGAGATGCAGGAGAAAATGAATGAGATGTTGAGTCTATTGGAGGAGTATGCCAATCAGAAAACCCCCGAACGAATACTGCTAAGGAAAGAAAGCGCCACTCCCACCACCCAATTTGTTAACTCCATCACCATTGTCCATAAAGATAATCAGAAGGTAAAAACTCCTGCTAAACAGACCTTAGAAAAACCGCCTGAGTCCCAACCTTTGAGCTACTACCTGAAACACGACATAAACAAAAACACCATAACAAATTGGATTAAGGGTGATAGGCGTAACCAATCCTCCGAACAAGTTCCCGAGAAAGAGAAAGAAGAGGAAGATGAGTATGATACGCTTATTGGAGGATTAGTGGTCGAGAGGTTATTGGTACAGAAAGTGGCTACTAAGCAGGTAGCATGTGGAAACTTTGAAATACCAACAAGCATCGGGGACTTGAAACATCTTAGTGCTTTCGCCGACCAAGGATCGGAAGTAAATCTTATGCCCCTAACTATTTACATCCAACTGACGTCGAAAATGCCAGCACCTACTCGTGTTAGGCTATCTCTTGTTGGACACTCGTACGTATACCCCCTAGGAATCGCAGAAGATGTATTAGTTAATGTGGCAGGATTCATGTACCCCGTTGATTTTATGATCATTGATGATAAAGGGGATGGATGCATGCCAATAATCCTTGTGGCACCATTCCTCACCACCGCTAGGGCTGTCATTAAGTATGAAGATAGGAAGATTGAGCTTAAATCTGGAAAGAGAAAGATTAGCATCCACATGACTCCGTGAAGTGGGCATGAGAATTTGAGTTGGAGAATGATTAAAAACAATATTGGCGCGACACCCATTCGTGTTCAGAATAAAATTCTTGCATGGGAGGCAAGAATCAAAAGCTATAAGAAAGTTAAGGATAAAAGGAGAAAAAGCAATAAGGTTCCGATGGAACTCAAACACACTCAACACGAAAGCAATCATACACCGTTTGAAGAAGGGAACTTAGTACTCTTGAGACACTTAGAAACAACAATACCACCCGATAAACCAAGTCCTTGGTGGTATGGGCCATTCACAATCGAAGGATTGAGCCAAGATGGGGTAGCTAACTTGAGAAGCAAATTAGGTGGGAAGGTGATTGCGAGTATTGATAGATTGAGGCACTACCATCATAACAGTAATGATCGCAATTATATGGGGTACATCATTTCAAATGATGAGATCACGTAGTAACCCACGACTTTGAGTCTAGCTTCAAGACTCGTAAATAAAGAAAAGCGCTTCTTGGGAGGCAACCCATGTTTTGTGTGATTTTATTTGTTTGATTGTTATTTGCTTCCGTATGCATGTTTTATTTTTATTGTTGGTTGATCATGTTTCTCTACTAAAATGTGGAAATACTTTATTATGTTGTTTGGCCTAGTCTAAACTTCAACCTAAAGGTATTTTTGCAAAAGATAAGTGTAAGGGGAAACCCAAATATGTTTTTAAGACACAAACCGATCATGATTCTCCACAATATTTAATGAACATGTATATTCGTATTTGTTAGAGTCAAATGCTTGTATCGAGTCATAATGAAGTTTTGCATGATTTTCCAGGAAGTAGGACAAAGTTTTTCCAGAAATTTTCCGGAAACTTAACATAAGAATTTCTGCAGGTCCATTCTGACGGTGTCAGGGTATTGCTCTTGACGGCGTCAGGAGTCAAAAATCTGGAAATTTTACCCGTTTTGTTTTTCTAACGGAGTCTTATGGTTTTTGTGAATTATTAAGTTTTATAATCTCCAGGAAATCTGCAAACTTCATTCCACAAGCAATATATCTTACTTTGTTTTCTAGGATTTAGTAACTTATATAGGATGCCGCCGATTTTACGCGAGGTTGCCTTGTCTACTGTTGTCAGGATTTACAGGTTATTTATGACAAGAAGATGATTTATATTCTGGAAGGGAAGCTTTGATTGTTCATTTTCTTGGAGGAAGATTTAACCTGGCCAACCTATAATCCATACCGAGCGAATCAGGGGAGTATTTGATTTCATTCTCTTTACTTCTTAACTTTTACATTCTTTACTTGAACATTGGGGACAATGTTCATCTTAAGTGTAAGGGGAGGGTAAAAAGATGATACTTTACATATGCACTTTCGCTTGAGTTTGTTTTGTTTGATAGTAGATGTGTAATAAAACTATGAGAAATACTTGTTAGTGTAATTTTAGCGCCAAATTTAAATTTTTTTACAACATTTAGGAGTGAAACTTTAGCCATAGCAAGAGTCTCATGGATAGGAGGTTGTATGACTAGCACATAACCGTATATTCAGAAAAATTTTCCACCAAAAAATGTGAGGCTCGCCTTTAGATTTGATAGGAAAAGCATTTATTATTGGTGCTTATGAGTGTACCGGTAGCATTTAGATTCTAGAACTTGCGTTAGTGATGCATCCCGAGACCGCTAGTGAGACTACATTCGTGTGGTAGGATTTACAAATGATAAGAGGCGGTAGGATTACCCTTGTGTTAAACCCGTATTACAATTACTTGACCATTTAAGTCATATTATTTGGCTAGTTAAGTCAACTAATTTTTCCCACACCTTTAGCGTTGTACTCATTTTTAGTACACGATACCCCTAGTACACCCCTCCGAGCCTATCTTTTCGTTTCTAACTTTAAGCATTTTACTTAAAAGAATAATTTGTTACACCCCACTTAAATGTACACCCAAATCGCCTTAGCCTTCCGTGTATGCGCTCATTTTTAGTGCATTATTGTTATTTGTTAAACCCTAAGTTAACTTTCTAATTGATTACATGGTTGCTAAGTCGAGTCATATCCTTGTACATATTGTTTTGGGACGATTGGGACTCATGGGTAAGTACTTATTTTATGGAGTAATGGGGAAGAACATCATATTATTACCCCCATATGTACGTTAATCTTAAAAGTGCTACAAGTGTTTTGATTTTCTTAATTCGAGTCATTAGATTAGTTTAAATGTAAGGTATGTAAAGATTCAAGTGTAAGGGGAACTCTCATCCCCTATGATGTATTATTTTGGATGGTAGGGTAAGAGTGTATGCAAAAAAAAAAAAAAAAAAAAAAAAAAAAAAAAAAAAAAAAAAAAAATTCGAAAAAATCAATAAAAAAGAAAAAAAAATAGAAAAAGGAAAAAGAAAGAAAAAACATACGGACTACCATCCCATTTTCATTCTATGTTCATTTTATGTTTTTGTTATTTTTCATTTATTAGCTTAAGTCGAGTCTAGTCTTGGCTTAGCAACGCCATCTTGTACATGTAATTAACCAAGATTGTTAACTCGCCACCAGTAAAACTTCCTTTATCCAACAAAACCGTGTAATTCATATCCCTACACCTAACGTTATAACCCTTTAAAAGACCTCTTTGATAGTTTATCCTAGGTGCTTACGCCATGTGGTGGAGGTTTGATCCTTTCCCAAGCCTATGGTAATCTATTTTGCTATGACAGGTAGTGAGAGATATCTTCCATTTCCATAATGTTATATTACTTTATTACACCCGAGAGATGTGAGTATCTAAACACCATTTGTGAGGTGCTTGTGTATGACCTCCGTGCTTGTCTATTGGTCTTTAGTGGAACGATTATTTGTTGTAATTACTTTTATATTAGTGTTAAATGACCCCTAACTTGTCTTTTGAGTAGAATAAAAGCGCATTTGCTTGAGGACAAGCAAATCTCAAGTGTAAGGGTATATGATGAGGCGAAAAATGATCCGTTTTTAGGGGGTCATTTAAGCCCGAATCCGACTTTATTTGATCAAATATTGCCATAAATCGTTCATTTTGTGATTTTAGGTGTTTGGAGAGTGAATTCTGGAAAAGAAGCCATTTTGGACGTTTTTGGAGCATAAAAGTGAAAAAACGGCAAAGTACATAATTTCCATGCTGAAGATACAAGGTGACGGCATCAAGACCACCATCTTGACGGCGTCAGACATGAGGAATTAAACACCGTAGGTGGTGACGGCGACAGAAGGCTTCATGACGGCGTCAAAGTGGCAAGAAGGCAATACCGTGGGTGGTGACGGCGTCACATAGGCCGTCATAAGTGGATCAAGGCCGTCTGAGGAAGTATATGGCGGCGAGGTGACGGCGTCAGAAGTAACTCTTGACGCTGTCAGCCTGTTTTTCCTATATATAGTTTTCTAGTTTTTTCATTAAAAAGAGAGAAGTTTTGGTGAAACCCTAAAGACGATTTTGGTGCCTCCTTTACAGGTTTTTCAAGGGTTCCAAACCCTTGAGACCTTGCATTGTAATTGAGATAAGTGTACTTTCAATTCAATCAATATGTCTATGTGTTGGTTGTTTATATCTTGTTCTTGTCTTAATTCTACTATGCTAGGCTAGATTTCTTTTGTGTTTGCTTAGATCTAATGAAACCTAGATATTGATTATGTGTTGATTACTTGTCTATTCTTGTTTTGGATGAATGATATTATATGTTAGGCTTAAGAAAACTGGCAGATCTCCAAATGATAACATGCTTGAACGTCTTAAGAAACATGAACCGAGGCGTACTAGGTCTTTATTGGTTGTATTTAATGCATGAGCCACTGTTTACAATCCCTATAGTTGTGCTGGGTCATGGTGTAGGAGGAGATAAGAGCTCATAGAGTTGGGGAGTTATGTATGCCACCCCACGAATGGTATTAAGGAATACAATCCGTCATCCATACAAGTGTAACAAGTAATTAACATGTAAAAGATATCTAGGGAGTAATGAAATCTAAGTAAACACAATTTCTCCAACCACTGCTCACAACCTTAGTTTAATTTAGTTTAATTTCATTTTTTGTATTTTATTTTAATTATATAATAGCTTTGGGTTAGTTGAATAGCAACTAATTCCGCCCACTCTTCCAAAACCCGAGATTTTACTTGCTTTCATAAAAATATAAAAAATACAAAAATAATCATCTTTCACCTCTAGAACTATTAATTAGGTTTTCTAATCCTGACGACACTATTCCTAAGCTGAACGATCAATCCCCCGGTACTTGTCACTATACTATACTACAACGATCAGGTACACTGCCTGGTGGGGGTTGTAAGCTTCTCGAGATCCCTCGAGAGGTAAAGCAAGGTGCGATTCCCACGCATCAGGAACCATATTCAAAATACGAACAGCTGATTCAAGAGCATAATCCCAAAAAAACAAAGGAAGATTAGTAAGATTATACATTGATCGAACCATGTCCAACAATGTACGATTCCTTCTCTCAGATACACCATTTTGTTGTGGAGTATATGGAGATGTGAGATTCTGGACAATTCCATTCTCAGTTAAGAAATCTTTAAAATCTTGACTAAGGTATTCACCACCTCGATCAGAACGAAGAGCTTTAATCTTCTTTCCCAATTGCAATTCTACTTCTGCTTTGAAAACTTTAAATGTTTCAAACACCTCATGTTTATGTTTAAGTAAATAAACATAACCATAACGGCTGAAATCATCCGTAAAAGTTAAGAAGTAGACAGCACCTCTCCTTGACACATGTCTAAGTGGTCCACATACATCCGTGTGTATTAAACCAAGTAGATCTGAAGCTCTTTCCATATTATTATGAAAAGGTTTCTTCGTCATCTTCCCAGAAATACAAGATTCGCATTTATCAAATGACTCATCAATGATATCATTCAAAAGCCCTTCACGTTGTAGCTTTTGCATGCAAGTCTTGCCTATATGGGCAAGTCTACAGTGCCAAAGGTAAGACGAATTCAAGTCATACTTCATTCTCTTACTTATGCTGTACATCGAATTATTATTATTGTTGGAAGTCACACAATTATTCGTATCAATTTCAAACACACCATTTACAGCAACAGCATTAAAATAAAATACACCATTTAAAGAAACAGAAATTTTATTGCCATCAATAGTATGAGAAAAACCAAGATCCAACAAACATGAAAAGGAAACAACACCTCTAATTATAGAAGGTGCATAATGACAATTGTTTAAACAAAGTACTAAACCCGAAGGTAAAACTAATCAAACATTCCTATGGCTTCAACTGCTGCTTGTGCTCCATTTCCCACATGCAGAAATTGCTCCCCATAAGCTAGTCTCCTTTCCTCTCTAAACCCCTGCAGTGTATTACAAATATTAATACCTGATGCGTGGGAATCGCACCTTGCTTTACCTCTCGAGGGATCTCGCGAGGCTTACAACCCCCACCAGGCAGTGTACCTAATTAATAGTTCTAAAGATGAAAGATGATTGTTTTTGTGTTTTTATATTTTATAAAAGCAAGTAAAATCTCGGGTTTTGGAAGAGTGGGCGGAATTAGTTGTTATTCAACTAACCCAAAAACTACTTTATAACTAATTAAACTAATGAAAATGAAATTAAGCTAATATTAAACTAAGGTTGTGAGCAGTATTTGGAGAAATTGTGTTTACTTAGACTTCATTACTCCCTAGATATCTTTTACATGTCAATTACTTGTTATACTTGTATGGATGACGGATTGTATTCCTTAATACCATTCGTGGGGTGGCATACATAACTCCCCAACTCTATGAGCTCTTATCTCCTCCTACACCATGACCCAGCACAACTATAGGGATTGTAAACAGTGACTCATGCATTAAATACAACCAATAAAGACCTAGTACGCCTCGGTTCATGTTTTTTTTTTGGGTAAAAGGTTAACGATCCGGTAAATGTATTACTCCAAAAAACGTTTAAGTACAATGGATTTGGGTGAATCCCAAATCTCAGCCCGTTACATAGGCGATAAGCTTACATAACAAGATACTTCCTATTTTCTAAAAACGAAAACAAACCACAACTCACATGGTAACACACTACATTGACAAAGATGAAAAACTACTTCCTACGAGCTTGGAGTTTAGTGCCATACATGGCATTAAAAGCGTCCAAATTCCCTGGGAGATCATAAATTTGCTTAGAATAATCATCATAGTCATCATAGTCATCATACTCTTCCTCACGATCATGACCACCACCACCAAAAAGGTTTGCTGACTCATCAAACATGTCCACAACCTCCTCATCATCAGTATCAGAAACCACAACCTCACCCACCTTTGAAAATGGGTTAGACCGTTTAGTGGTAGATGTAGACGGAATAGGATGACCAGCATCATCCACAAGAGTAGCTTTCCCATCGATTATTAGCTTTTCAAGCTTACTAATTTTCTCAACAATAGGAGTAGAACCAGCTTCCCTTGTTCCCATAGAATCACTCACAAACGGTTGTTGCATATCACTCACAAGAGGGACTTGTGATGTAGCACCAGTCTTAACCGACTCATCCTTATTAACTTCCATTATATTGCCAGTATCCACATCCATGTTAGTAACAACCTGAGGAATACCAAAACCATCGGTTCATGTTTCTTAAGACGTTCAAGCATGTTACCATTTGGAGATCTGCCAGTTTTCTTAAGCCTAACATATAATATCATTCATCCAAGAACAAGACTAGACAAGTAATCAACACATAATCAACATCTAGGTTTCATTATATCTAAGCAAACACAAAGTAAATCTAACCTAGCATAGTAGAATTAAGATAAGAACAAAAGATAAACAACCAACACATAGACATATTGATTGAATTAAGAGTATACTTATCTCAATTACAATGCAAGGTCTCAAGGGTTTGGAACCCTTGAAAAACCTGTAAAAGAGGCACCAAAATCGTCTTTAGGGTTTCACCAAAACTTCTCTTCCTTTTAATGAAAAAACTAGAAAACTATATATAGGAAAATCGTCCTGACGGCGTCAAGAGTAAAATCTGACGCCGTCAACTCGCCGCCATACACTTCCTCGGACGCCCTAGATCCAATTGTGACGGCTTTGGTGACGCCGTCACCACCTACGGTAAATTAATCTTGGCCACTTTGACGCCGTCATCTCTCCATCTGACGCCGTCACCAGCTACGGTAAAATATTCATCTTGTCTGACGCCGTCAAGAGCAAACCCTTGACGCCGTCACCTTGTATTTCCAGCTTGGATTTTTGGTACTTTGTCGTTTTCTTCACTTTATGCTCCAAAAACGTCCAAAATAGCCTCTTTTCCAGAATTCACTCTCCAAACACCTAAAATCACAAAAGGAACGATTTAGGGCAATATTTGATCAAATAAAGTCGGATTCGGGCTTAAATGACCCCTAAAAACGGATCATTTTTCGCCTCATCATATACCCTTACACTTGAGATTTGCTTGTCCTCAAGCAAATGAGCTTTTATTCTACTCAAAAGACAAGTTAGGGGTCATTTAACACTAATATAAAAGTAATTACAACAAATAATCGTTCCACTAAAGACCAATAGACAAGCACGGAGGTCATACACAAGCACCTCACAAATAGTGTTTAGATACTCACATCTCTCGGGTGTAATAAAGTAATATAACATTATGGAAATGGAAGATATCTCTCACTACCTGTCATAACAAAATAGATTACCATAGGCTTGGGAAAGGATCAAACCTCCACCACATGGCGTAAGCACCTAGGATAAACTATCAAAGAGGTCTTTTAAAAGGGTTATAACGTTAGGTGTAGGGATATGAATTACACGGTTTTGTTGGATAAAGGGAATTTTACAGGTGGCGAGTTAACAATCTTAGTTAATTACATGTACAAGATGGCGTTGCTAAGCCAAGACTAGACTCGACTTAAGCTAATAAATGAAAAATAACAAAAACATAAAATGAACATAGAATAAAAACGGGATGGTAGACCGTATGGTTTTTTTTTTTTTTTTTTTTTTTTTCTTTTTCTTAATTTTTTCGACTTTTTTTTTTTTTTTTTTTTTTTTTTTTTTTTTTTTTTTTTTTTTGCATACACTCTTACCCTACCATCCAAAATAATACATCATAGGGGTTTGAGCATTCCCCTTACACTTGAATCTTTACATACTTTATATTAAACTATTCTAATGACTCGAATTAAGAAAATCAAAACACTTTGAGCACTTTTAAGATTAACGCACATATGGGGGTAATAATATGATGTTCTTCCCCATTACTCCATAAAATAAGTACTTACCCATGAGTCCCAATCGTCCCAAAACAATATGTACAAGGATATGACTCGACTTAGCAACCATGCAATCAATTAGAAAGTTAACTTAGGGTTTAACAAATAACAATAATGCACTAAAGATGAGCGTATACACGGAAGGCTAAGGCGATTTGGGTGTACATTTAAGTGGGGTGTAACAAATTCTTCCTTTAAGTAAGATGCTTAAAGTTAGAAACGAAAAGATAGGCTCGGAGGGGTGTACTAGGGGTATCGTGTACTAAAAATGAGTACAACGCAAAGGGTGTGGGAAAAATTAGTTGACTTAACTAGCGAAGTAATATGACTTAAATGGTCAAGTAATTATAATACGGGTTTAACATAAGGGTGATCCCAATGCCTCTTATCATGTAGTAAATCCTACCACACGAATGTAGTCTCACTAGCGGTCTCGGGATGCATCACTAACGCAAGTTCTAGAATCTAAATGCTACCGGTACACTCATAAGCACCAATAGTAAATGCTTTTCCTATCAAAACTAAAGGCGAACCTCACATCTTTGGGTGGAAAATTTTTCTGAATATACGGTTATGTGCTAGTCATACAACCTCCTATCCATGAGACGCTTGCTATGGCTAAAGTTTCACTCCTAAATGTTGTAAAAAAATTTAAATTTGGCGCTAAAATTACACTAACAAGTATTTCTCATAGTTTTATCACACATCTACTATCAAACAAAACAAACTCAACCGAAAGTGCATATGTAAGGTATCATCTTTTTACCCTCCCCTTACACTTAGGATGAACATTGTCCCCAATGTTCAAGTAAAGAATGTAAAAGTGAAAAAGTAAAGAGAATGAAATCAAATACTCCCCTGATTCGCTCGGTATGGATTATAGGTTGGCCAGGTTAAATCTTCCTCCAAGAAAATGAACAATCAAAGCTTCCCTTCCAGAATATAAATCATCTTCTTGTCTTAAATAACCTGTAAATCCTGAAAAAAAAAATAGACAAGGCAACCTCGCGTAAAATCGGCGGCATCCTATATAAGTTACTAAATCCTAGAAAACAAAGTAAGATATAATGCTTGTGGAATGAAGTTTGCAGATTTCCTGGAGATTATAAAACTTAATAATTCACAAAAACCATAAGGCTCCGTTAGAAAAACAAAACGGGTAAAATTTCCAGATTTTTGACTCCTGACGCCGTCAAGAGCAATTGCCTGACGCCGTCAGAATGGACCTGCAGAAATCTTTATGTTAAGTTTCCGGAAAATTTCTGGAAAAACCTTGTCCTACTTCCTGGAAAATCCTGCAAAACTTCATTATGACTCAATACAAGCATTTGACTCTAACAAATACGAATATACATGTTCATTAAATATTGTGGAGAGTCATGATCGGTTTGTTTCTTAAAAACATATTTGGGGTTTCCCCTTACACTTATTTTTGCAAAAATACCTTTAGGTTGAAGTTAAGACTAGGCCAAACAACATAATAAAGTATTTCACATTTTAATTGAGAAACATGATCAACCAACAATAAAAATAAAACATGCATACGGAAGCAAATAACAATCAAACAATTAAAATCACACAAAACATGGGTTGCCTCCCAAGAAGCGCTTTTCTTTATTTACGAGTCTTGTAGCTAGACTCAAAGTCGTGGGTTACTACGTGATTTCATCATTGGAAATGATGTACCCCATATAATTTCGATCATTACTGTTATGGTGATAGTGCCTCAATCTATCAATACTCGCAATCACCTTCCCACCTAATTTGCTCCTCAAGTTAGCTACCCCATCTTGGCTCAATCCTTCGATGGTGAATGGCCCATACCACCAAGGACTCGGTTTATCGGGTGGTATTGTGGTTTCTAAGTGTCTCAAGAGTACTAAGTTCCCTTCCTCAAACGGTGTATGATTGCTTGTGTGTTGGGTGTGTTCAAGTTCTATCGGATCCTTATTGCTTTTTCTCCTTTCATCCTTAGCTTTCTTATAGCTCTTGATTCTTGCCTCCCATGCAAGAATTTTATTCTGAACACGAATGGGTGTTGCGCCAATGTTGTTTTTAATCATTCTCCAACTCATATTCTCATGTCCACTTCGCGGAGTCATGTGGAAGCTAATCTTTCTCTTTCCAGACTTAAGCTCAATCTTCCTATCTTCATACTTAATGACAGCCCTAGCGGTGGTGAGGAATGGTGCCCCAAGGATTATTGGCATACATCCATCCCCTTTATCATCAATGATCATAAAATCAACGGGGTACATGAACCCTGCCACATTAATTAATACGTCTTCTGCGATTCCTAGGGGGTATACGTATGAATGTCCAACAAGAGATAGCCTAACACGAGTAGGTGCTGGCATTTTTGATGTCAGTTGGATGTAAATAGTTAGGGGCATAAGATTTACTTCCGATCCTTGGTCGGTGAAAGCACTAAGATTTTTCAAGTCCCCGATGCTTGTTGGTATTTCAAAGTTTCCACTTGCTACCTTCTTAGTAGTCACTTTCTGCACCAATAACCTCTCGACCACTGGTCCCCCAATAAGCGTATCATACTCATCTTCCTCTTCTTTCTCTTTCTCGGGAACCTGTTTGGAGGATTGGTTACGCCTATCACCCTTAATCCAATTTGTTATGGTGCTTTTGTTTATGTCATGTTTCAAGTAGTAGCTCAAAGGTTGGGATTCAGGTGATTTTTCTAGGGTCTGCTTAGCAGGAGTTTTCACCTTCTCACTATCCTTATGGACAATGGTGATGGAGTTAACAAATTGGGTGGTGGGAGTGGCACTTTCTTTCCTTAGCAGTATTTGTTCGGGGGTTTTCTGACTAGCATACTCCTCCAATAAACTCAACATCTCATTCATTTTCCCCTGCATCTCCTCCTTTTGCTTATAAATTGCTTCTTCGAATCTAGCAAGCCGATCAGAGTGGGTCGCCATATATTCTCTCATCCTAGCCTCAAATTCCGAGCTAAGTTCCTTGGGAGGGGAACAAGGTGGAGTGCACCTCTGAAAAGTCTCGACATGTTCTCTAGAGGGTGATTCAGATAATGGTATCGAGGTTGATCTTGAGACAGAATTGACCGTGGCTTGTCTAGGACTTAAGGGTCTCCTTTGCCTTTCCTCAAAATAGTCAACTTTTACCTCAATTTTGCATAAAAGTTCCTCGGGGATTTCGGTGGTCCCTCCAGATGCCGAGACTGCATTGATGGCTGCTTCCACCGTATGTTTAAACTCCCAAATCTCATTGTTATCGACAGCGAGCTCTTCTATAATCGCCCATGACTCCTCAGTATCTTTATCACGCAATTTTCCTCCCGCGGCCCTGTCGATAATGCGCTTAGTGTGATAATCAACATGGTCGTAGAAAATCTGAACTAATAACCAAGTGTTTATGCCATGATGAGGGATCTTGTGGAGGAGATCCTTAAAACGGGCCCAAGCCTCGTAGAAAGGTTCACCCCGCTGTTGCTCAAACATCAAAATGTCCTTTCTAAGCATTGCAGTCTTTTCCGGTGGAAAGAATTGGGTAAGGAAACGATTGGCGAGATTTTCCCATGTGGTGATGGATCCCGCGGGGAAACGCTCAAGCCATTGACTAGCTTGATCTCGTAGGGAGAATGGGAATAGGCGTAAACGGGTAGTCTCTCTAGTTTCAACACCTAGGTCTATGGAATCTACGATTTTGAGGAAGTCCTTAAGGTGTTGGTTTGGATCTTCGGAACGAAGTCCATGGAATGCACATCCGCTTTGCACCAACCGGATGGTGTCGGATCGCAAGGGGGTCACATTGGCTCCGGTGAGCTCAATGGTGTTTCGGTAGCCTTGGTGGCTAGGTCGGGAATACTCTCCTAAGGTTTGGGGCCTAAGGGGTTCTAGTGGTGGGTTTTGTTGTGGTGGAATGACGGGTTCAAAGATGTTACCACCTTCCATGATGTCGGATGGTAAAGAGTTACGAACAAAGGCACGAAGAAATAAGATAGACTAAAGAAGACCTAAAAATAAAAATAAAAATCTTACTAGAAAGGAATCTAGCAAGTAGATCTAATAAAAAGAAATCCTAACCTAGACAATAACTATTCCCCGGGCTGCGGTGCCAAAAACTTGATGCGTGGGAATCGCACCTTGCTTTACCTCTCGAGGGATCTCGCGAGGCTTACAACCCCCACTAGGCAGTGTACCTGATCGTTGTAGTATAGTATAGTGACAAGTACCGGGGGATTGATCGTTCAGCTTAGGAATAGTGTCGCTAGGATTAGAAAGCCTAATTAATAGTTCTAAAGATGAAAGATGATTGTTTTTGTGTTTTTATATTTTATAAAAGCAAGTAAAATCTCGGGTTTTGGAAGAGTGGGCGGAATTAATTGTTATTCAACTAACCCAAAAACTACTTTATAACTAATTAAACTAATGAAAATGAAATTAAGCTAATATTAAACTAAGGTTGTGAGCAGTATTTGGAGAAATTGTGTTTACTTAGACTTCATTACTCCCTAGATATCTTTTACATGTCAATTACTTGTTATACTTGTATGGATGACGGATTGTATTCCTTAATACCATTCGTGGGGTGGCATACATAACTCCCCAACTCTATGAGCTCTTATCTCCTCCTACACCATGACCCAGCACAACTATAAGGATTGTAAACAGTGGCTCATGCATTAAATACAACCAATAAAGACCTAGTACGCCTCGGTTCATGTTTCTTAAGACGTTCAAGCATGTTACCATTTGGAGATCTGCCAGTTTTCTTAAGCCTAACATATAATATCATTCATCCAAGAACAAGAATAGACAAGTAATCAACACATAATCAACATCTAGGTTTCATTAGATCTAAGCAAACACAAAGTAAATCTAGCCTAGCATAGTAGAATTAAGATAAGAACAAAAGATAAACAACCAACACATAGACATATTGATTGAATTAAGAGTATACTTATCTCAATTACAATGCAAGGTCTCAAGGGTTTGGAACCCTTGAAAAACCTGTAAAAGAGGCACCAAAATCGTCTTTAGGGTTTCACCAAAACTTCTCTTCCTTTTAATGAAAAAACTAGAAAACTATATATAGGAAAATCGTCCTGACGGCGTCAAGAGTAAAATCTGACGCCGTCAACTCGCCGCCATACACTTCCTCGGACGCCCTAGATCCAATTGTGACGGCCTTGGTGACGCCGTCACCACCTACGGTAAATTAATCTTGGCCACTTTGACGCCGTCATCTCTCCATCTGACGCCGTCACCAGCTACGGTAAAATATTCATCTTGTCTGACGCCATCAAGAGCAAACCCTTGACGCTGTCACCTTGTATTTCCAGCTTGGATTTTTGGTACTTTGTCGTTTTCTTCACTTTATGCTCCAAAAACGTCCAAAATAGCCTCTTTTCCAGAATTCACTCTCCAAACACCTAAAATCACAAAAGGAACGATTTAGGGCAATATTTGATCAAATAAAGTCGGATTCGGGCTTAAATGACCCCCTAAAAACGGATCATTTTTCGCCTCATCAATACCACATCCAGTATCATATACCCAGGAATTTATTACACGAGATAAAGTAAATAATTCAATGACAAATAAGTTACCTGAAGTGCTGGCGCCCATGTGCCCAGTCTTCTTAACCTTATTGTTTCGCAAGTCATCGAGATAAAGAGGACAATTCCTCTTCCAATGGCCCATCACCTTGCAGTAATGGCATCCTTGATCCTTCTTTGATCCTTCTTTGGATTATTCTTGATAGGAGGGTTCTTCTTAGGTTGAGGTGGTTGATAAGCCATAACCTGCTTATTCTTATCAGCCTTCTTCTTTCCTTTACCCTTCTTCTTGTTCGCATTTGGCTTGTTAATTCTACCCCCTTGTATTGCAAGAACTTGGGGCGTAGGAGCCTTTGGTGTTAACCCTTTCTCATAATCAATGAGCAGTGCGTGCAATTCACTTACTGTCTTCCCCACGCAATGCATATTGAAGTTCCTCACAAAACCATTAAAATCCTTGTTAAGGGACCTATTGATTAAGTTCACGGCCATATCATTGTCATAGGGTTTCTTAAGTGTTTGTAGGTTATCCATGAAACTTTTCATCTTCAACACATGAGCACTCACAGGTTCACTATCACCCTGCTTACAACCATGTAGAGCCTCCATCAAATCGTAAATCTCTACATTTGATGGTTTCTCATAGAGTTTCTTGAGTTCATCAATCATGTTCATGGGGAAATACTCCTCAAACTGCCTTTGAAGAGGTGTGGACATCGCCCCTAACATCATTGCGGCCACATCAATATGTTCCTTGCAATCAAGATTCCATTTGGCTTTAGCAGCTTGCCTCGCCTACAGGTTCTTCAGGACAAGGCTTTTTCAAGATTTCGAGTTGACCAGTCACTCGCAGGACAATCCTTAGTGAACGGTACCAATCATTGAAATTTTCCGAGCCAGTCAATTTTTCTCGATCAAAATAAGTTTTGAACACAGAACGAAAGTTGGTGTTATCAGTTTGAGCCATTTCTACAGAGATAAAGAAAGTTCAAAACATTAGTATTTTTGATAATACAATTTTTCAAGAAAATTAAAATACCCAAGGAAAATAAATCCATAGAATAATATTGAAAACTAGGATCCTCCATAAACATAGTTTCATCACATCAGTTGATCTGCTAGCAATGAAAGTACAATATGAGGTAACTTGTCGTACAAGTAATTGGCATAACATTTGTCCAATTCCTAGATTTATGGGATTTACAATCACAAAACATTTGTATTGTAAGCATGTTTAGTCCAATTCCATGCAAATATGCACTTTTTCATGGATTTAGCTTAACAATTAACACATTGCACCAAGATCGTTTACTAAAACGCATAACAATTACATGACATCTTAGGGTTTCTAATTAAATTTTTTAAAAAAAAATAAAAGCAAAACCCTAAAAAAAACATGTAACTATACGAATCAAAATCCAATTTTTATGCGTTGCGATAATTAATTACACATTATAACGGCTCTAGATGCCACTGTTGGAATTATTATATCATGACAATCATATTAATAAACCATGAACATCAAAGTGAGCATAAGCGGAAGCAATTATAATAGATCGAATAACATGTAATTAATTAATCATTAATTTAAATAGTAAACATACCGTAGTGATTCTAGCCCGAACAACAATCAATGCAATCTTCCGGAACCAAAGAACCCTAATTAGGGTTTATAAGGATTATATGAATTACCCCTTACCTTTTTGTAATTCAATCCAAGAATCAAACAATAGTGTGTTTGATTCACATTCTTGTACACACGTACTAATTCAAGGAAAAGTTTATGCAAGTAATAAACACAAAACAATTTTTAGATGCAAGAAATCGAAACCCTTAGGGGTGTTTGGTTTGATGATCGACCAAGGAAAAGAAGGAGAAGAGAAAACCCAAGTTGTGTGTGTACAAGTTATGAGAAAAACCTACATCTTGGGTTTGCTTATATACTACACATTACTTGGAGGTCAAGGCACAAAGGAGGTGAGTAAACCCCCTTGGCCGATCGGTTTGGAACCCACAAGGGTATTCCGGAACCTTCTCTTGTTTCCATGTATTGTCTAGTAATTACTTTCCTAATCTTCGTTTAATAATTAATTAGTAATTAATCAATAATACTAATTATTATTTATTTGTTTTGTGTTTAATAACTAATTATAACATTTTATAAATAATTATTACATTTCCTCTTCATACGTATTGTGTGCAATCCCGTGATCTCAAGTTCGATCCTAACACACGACTATTATTATTTTGTCTATGAAACCAACAGCTTCATGTAGAGACAGAGTACCTATTTAGAGCGATTCGCCTTTATGTTATGGCTGCGTTTGTGGTGAAATTACAACAGGCTACAACTGGTATTTAATAACTTTGCTAAATTATATTTGAAAATTGGGAAAGTGTTACTATCAGTTGGCAGAAATGCGTTTCTATCCTGCCCAAAATCTTTGCTAAAAGGCCAGATGGCAGTTTTCATTGACATAGCCTTACTAATGTATACCGTAAAATGGGAATTATGCATCTTTGACGCTATTTGACAACGCATGTTCTATGAACTATCTGGATTCTGCGATCAGCGCGGGTTGGAAATTCTGTTTTTGCATATGTTGTTGCCCAACCAGAAAAGTGAGACCATGTTAGAGACCCTAGTTGTCAATAACAGTAGCTAACCAAATTACATAAACATGCATCACAAATCATTTAAAGGCGTAGACAAAGATTCAAAAGTTTAGTAGCTAGTACATAATCAAAGCATATATGTTTTACGTATCAATATTCCCGGGAATTAATAACTCATCAAAACACACACTCATAGACCGTCCATATTTCTCCTCTCTAGCATATGTCAACCGACCCTCACAGCAACCCAATATTCCCAGGAATTAATCAAAACATATATGTTTTAAGTATCAATATTCCCAGGAATTAATAAGTCATCAAAACATACACTCATAGACCATCTATATTTCGCCTCTCTAGCATATGTCAACCGACCCTCAGAGCAACCCAACCTGCATATAAAAATAACACAACCAGTTAGATCCTCCTAAATGAAACAACTCATTGCAAAACAGTTTTTGATAACACATGCAAACTTAAGGTCAATACACTTTTAGGTAGGCACTTACCACCCTAAGGGGCAACACGGAATATGAATTCCACATCATCGATCCCAACCTCCGGCTCCCCATTTTCAGCCGGATACACAAATGCTCGCCAGTTCAAGTTGATCTCCTTAAACGGAGTCCCATACACCTGATTATGATGCAAAATCGGAGGAGGGTTAATCAAGTTAGGTGACTACTGTTCTACAAACAGTGTAATGCTCAATACATAGACAGCTAAATCGTGATTCAAACACACGTGCAATGATAAATATATTTCCCTATGCAACAAGTTTAATTTGATCTCGCAGCAATCAACAGAAGTAGACTTGAAACTATAAAGCCATGATGCTTGGCTTCCAAATAGAAGATTCAAAACTTAAAACCAGTATCAGTTACCAAATAAAATTACATGCTTCATTTTATAAACTAGACATCCACAAGAACAAACTAACATGAACTGGCGTGTAGATCAGGGAAGCAGTTACTACATTGTTTTTTTCTGAAAAAATCCTAGTTTAAACAATTACAATATCACAATGTCGCCAAAAACACAATAATGCCAGTTATTGCCTACACAAATCCTAAACCCTAACTTGCGTAAACTAAGGATTCACAAAATCTAGGAAAAATTAATGATCCGCAACTTCCAGTACTAATCACACGCTAACCGCAACAATATCTAAGATCAATTATATATGAATGTATCATCATGTAACCCAAAACTATCAACTAACATAAATCTCATATCTAACTTAATTGATCACATATAACAATCTATACATTCATACAATCATATTACGCTACCAGTACTAATATCTACATTCTAACGCATCAGATCATCAAAACAAATTATAATCTAGTTCTATGAAGGCTAAAAAGGCGCTTACCGTGACACCATCCCACAGGCCACAACTCACGGACCCGCTGCGGTGAAGACCCTCAAAGGAGAAAGTCATGATCTGGGCCTCCCTTCTCAAGTTGGTAAGGGGGAATCCTTTTCCAGGATGCATTGTAATTGTTCCCTGTCGATGACAAGACACTGAAAACAGGAAAAAAGAAAATGCAAATGTTATTGAAAAACATTGAAACCGAACCAAATACATATAGTACTTGCGTATTATGTTGTATGAAGTTGTTAGGTTTAAGTGAAATACCTTCCTCATCAAATGAACACGGGGTCGTTTCTTTGAGGGAGATGTCGTCGAGTCCAAACTCACACAGATATCATTGGGGCTCTCAACCCCGCATTTGCTACATTTTACCAACAAATAGAAGACATATATATTAGACCAGATGCATTAAACACAAATCCAGTTAAAGAAGGTCAGTACAATGAATTAGTTGAGCAGACATACGAACCTATGAGCTTGTATAGCTTACTCGGCTTATACATATCATATAAGCTTATTTTATCACGCTTATTAATTTCATAGCATGTAACCCCTTCCTAAATTTCACTTGCAATGTACTAGTCATATTTCCACATGAAATTCTTATTTTGCAACCAAATCTAGCATAACTTTGCATGCAATGTCGAATTACTTATAATTATTGTTTCTGTAAGATGTCATTATCAGTAATTTTCGAAGTAAAATGATTTCTGAATTCCAGCAAACGAGGAGTCTATAATCTCAACTAACTAACATCCAAATTTGCAAATACCTCTAACAAACACAAAAAGAAACACATTTACTAGCATAAATCTTATAGAGACTATAAACTACAGCAAAGCTTCATTATAACTAGTCAAACTTAAGAGATTCATACTAAAATCTGAACAAAAGCGCACAACAACAAAATTAAAATTAAAATAGACAAATTAATCTCACCCCGCACAAAAGTCACATATACTAATTAACATAAATCTTAGAGACTATGAAACCATGGTAAAGCTTCATTAGAACAACACAAACTTCAGAGATTAAAAAACTACTCTCTTCGATTCATCTTCAATTCATGAGAAACTTATAAATGTCAAGTAGTTATAAACCCATCAGTTTCATCTTATAAAAAACATTTTGATTGGTCCAAACTTGAAACCGGCTACTTATTTTGAAACTAAAACTCATAACGCACCCGGCTGTAAAATGACTAACTTCAATAAAACTAACCACATATAAACTCATATGGCAAAACTAGTAAACTCGAATCATAGCACATATACTCACTGATCGAGAAGATTAAAACGACATTATATATGTAAAGTTCCATCACATATACACCGCAACTTCGCATTAACAAAACTATATAACTCTCGATTTTCAATTCATCGCAAACTAACTAACTGTCAAATAATTTTAAAATATGAATTTCACCTATAAACACATTTTTTTCTGACCTAAATCGACCCAATCACCCATTAATAGGTCAAAACCACCGCCTATACCTCTGATATGTATTATTTGTAGATATATGAGATAATGGAAAATTAAACTTGAAATCGACTATCTTGAAACACTATTAGACTGTAGCTAATCATTTAAGGCTTAGTTCATGTTACTCTTGTTACACCCCTTCAACCTTTATGGTTTCTATGAACAACGTGTAACCAAGGCACAGATGAGCCTTTTCTGGCTATGTACATCTAGGTGTCTGAAATATGAGAACTATTCTTCCCGGTACTTGTTTGCATCTTTTTGTTTTGGTTATCATCAATCTTTACTGTGATATTTCTACATGGATTCAGACACATTAACTATTAGTAAAATACCAAAAAGAAAATAGATTATAGGTTAGCCCACTAATAATGACAACATTAACTCAAGTATCAGTTGCATATCATTTCATACTAAGTAAAATGCAGAAACCAAGGATTGTAGATGCTAATGATATCCATGTGATATTTTAAGCATTATTACTAAGTTCAATTGCCTAGAACTTGCTGCACTCTCATACTTTCAACTGAAACCTATAGCTTACCCGCAGAATTATATATAAGCATGTAGGACATGAACAGAACCTAAACCACAGATTCTAATTAACAACCAAATTATTCTCTAAAATTCCTTAACATTTATGTTGTCTCTCTTTAATTGTCGAAATCTTCATATCTATTTTTAACCAGAAGATCTACATGTACTAACATCCTTTGCCCACCCGCCGTAAAAATATACAATACAGTTACTGAATAGGTAATAATTAGTTATAACGGTCTCAAGATAAGATCGTGGATATCTGTATAAAAAGATCGATAACAAAGATATACATATATACATTCAATATTGGGTTCAAGACCTGAAAGTCTATTAACAAACCTAACAGGCGCAAATTTGTTACACAAACAAGAGAAAATTAAATAAAATTTATCAAAACCGTACAGAATAGATTATTTTCTAAGGAAGTTTAATTTTTATTCATTACACAGAACTAAACAATGAAGTTTGGGTTATGCAAAAGCATGGGGAATCTTGGGATAACACCAAACTCATATTTAGACGACGGCACAAAAGCATCTGTCAATCAATTTCATCAAGCTCGTCATCAAATGACTTTTCTTGTATCTTCTGCTTCTCTATTTTCTCTATAAATACTTTTGACTGATCTTCAAGTTCCTCCTGTTTGTCCTTTATTAGAAGCAAACGCGTCAAACGCTCTCTAATGACCTCCTCATCAAACCCATTATATTATTAATGCATGGTATTTATTAACTAATTGCTTGAAGGTGGACCTTGAGGGGAGTTTGGCCTGCCAAAGTAAAATGACTCCATGTAGTTAAGGAGATGACGAAAACATATCATAACAGCATATGGTTAAGGATAGCTTTTCATACACTGAAAACGACGATGTAGATTTATCATCATTGGAGGTCGTCTGTTTCTCACAATCTACTAAACCAGACTTCGAGGGCCGTGAAGGTTCTTGCGAGCTGGAAGATACTGCCATCCTGGATCTTCCCTTAGCCGCAACCTGATTCTTTGGCCTCCCTCTTCTCCCATTACAAGATTTCATATAAAAGATTTCTTCCCCGAAAGCATTGACAGTTCTAGAATCTTTTAAATCTTCTGGCTAATTAACAAAAACCAAAAAAATTAGTGTGTATACTCTCCTTCACCAAGAACCACTCAAAAAAAGCAAAAGTAAAAAATAAAATGAGTCAAGTACAGTAAAGAATCATACGTAAGAGGGTGTTTCCATGCATGAACACTCGTCATTTAAAAGAATCACAGTTACCATGTCAGGATTATATTATTCGAAAAACTATGAACAATGATGCACCCTTTTTTAGTCACCTGCATTGTGATAAAGATTCTAAGTTAGCATGACATGATCAAAAATTGAAAGACTAAACTAAAAATCTGAGGATTAAGAAATTAAAAGACTCACATATGATTCAGGAGGCCTTGTTTCTTCGAACAGGTAAAATGAAACTGTTGCCATTAGGGTTTGCTATGACTTGTGCGGCGCCTCTTGGACAAAAAGCCTGATATGACAACCTAGAATGCGAGGATTTTATAATTGTGTGATTAGGTTAAATGTCTATAGTTTAGCCCTTATTCTTTCCATCTTTCCAAATCTAACCCTTCTCCTTGTTTGTTATGTTTATTTTAGAACTCGATGCTACTTTAAGGATACATATTTAGAAGGAAATTTCGCCAAAAATCTAATTTCTAATTTAGAGGAAAGAGTTCTATGGCTTTTGTCCCCCAACAAATTGTACTGGCAGAAAATAAGGTATGTGATATATATGTTGGATTGTTTGGCCGTTATACCTTTCGTGGCGGTTCTCGTGTATATTACATTTATTTTTTTGATAATAACACCAAAATGCGGCAAAAAAAGCCTATGATCGAAATGATAAATCGATTATTGTTACCTAGAGATATGATGAAGGATTTATAAGGTTTTAGAGTGTTGAATGTTGGGCTTTAATGTGTGGGTAGGAGCAATTTGAGTTTTGGGTGGGGGCATTTAAAAAAAAAAAAAAGTTCAAATCGAAGAATAAAATACACTAAAATCTCATGTCGAATTGGTCTGGCCTTGGAGGGCACCGCCCCTCGTATCTTAACCATGCATCCGCCCCTGAGCGTGCTTTCGTAGTAAGTTTTTTTTCAGAATATTCACACGTAAACTAAGAAAAAAAGTTATCCTCTCCGTTTACTTTATATAACCGATATACTATATATACTTATAAGCAAGTAAATGAACTTAGAAACATTGAAGCGAGTGTCTGCATTAGAAATGGTGTAGCCATGCTTTGAGTTGAGCTTTCTACACCATGCCATAAAACAAAAATATACGTATAGAGATAGTGACATGAATACAAACAGCAAAGTAAATTTCTTGAGGTTTAAAAAGAAAAACTGTCAAAAGGATCACACACAAGAACTCGTGGTCAATTTGGTGAAACTGATAGTTGGAGCTTGAGAGGACGTTCCTAAATATTGCATTGGGTGAGGTGATTCTGTTAGTAATTTCGGGTCTTGATAATCAAAGATTGCCGGATAAATTCAAATTCTTGAATCGTGTAAAAGTTCACTTTCTTGATACAATATTTCGACCCTATTTGTGCCATGTGTTACACGGAATTTGTATAGAGATAAGACAAGAATTAACACTCAAATTCTAGACATAAGAAAGAGAGAAAAAATGTAAAGAATTTGTATGTGTTGTTGATATGAATCTATGTTCATATGGAAGACCAAATCATGTTTACATATATATAAACATATTGGTGGTTGTTGGAAAAATTGAGACTCTTGGTGAAAAGTCACATCCTTTTGTAATAGTCACAACACTTCATTTAAATCTGTCCAGCAACAGTTTTGTAACAACCAAAAACTGTCGATAACTGCCATCATTAAAGACAAGTGTATATGGATACCTTAGTGACCATGAAATTTTGTCACTATATTGACTTACATTAACAACCTTTACCATTAATTGTACCTGAAATCAAGTTACTAGTTTATACAAGCGTGCACTCCGCACCTCGAAACTCGTATTATAACTTACCTTGAAATCCATTTGGTCCCAGGTAAATCACCATTACATATAAAATGATTGATGACACTAAAATCACTAACAATCCTCCCCGATTTTAGTGTAATCCTTGATTTCCCAAATAATCAAAACAAATCAAACTCATGCATAAATGAGAATGTCTTTCGATTGAATTTTCATCTTACTATACTACACATTCCAAATATTCGATAATCGGGGTGTCTTAACGATTGAACTCGTCAACCCATTTGAATACATGAAGATAATATACACATAAGTTCATTTTTTCTAATGTTTATACTTGACGCTTTACAAGCCCTGCGTCCATATCCATTCATGAGCATATAGGAAGCCAAGTCCAAGCTTCTTGAAGTGGCAAAACTTCATACTCATATAGGTAGTTTCTTTTAATCATGCCCTGATTGTACTTTTTCAAAAGAAATATTAAGAAGATAAACTTCATGTGACAACCGGCAGTTTAGGGAGCTATTTTAAAAACCCGCATTACGATTTAAGTTCGTTTATAATTTTTATTTGAAATTTTCATTTCACAACGAACTTGTAAGACCTATTTTATGGATATTTTAATTAATGACGTTATGGAATTCGTGAATTATGTTCATAATTCATTTTTGATTTAATGTTCGGTGATGTATATTTGAATTCTCACTTGGTACTACGTTGACTTTGGCACTAGGATTACCTAACAAAAGTTTATGATTCGTCTTAACGAGCCCGATTATATTTTTTAATTATTTACGAGATGTTCTCGAGTGATATTGAAATTTAAAATGAGTTCGGGTTCGGGCCACATGTTTTACAATTACCCGCGTTACCCGCTCCACCGTAATATTATTATTATTATTATTATTATTATTATTATTATTATTATTATTATTATTATTATTATTATTATTATTATTATTATTATTATTATTATTATTATTATTATTATTATTATTATTATTATTATTATTACTAACAAAAAAGAAAAAAAAAAAAAGGGTGTTTGGTCCGGTTCACACAACACACACACTCACCCTCACCATTTTTTTTCTCTCTCTCAAACTCATCCTCTCCCATCTCCTTAACCCTAGCCGCCGACCACAAATCCGGCCACCACCGCCGCAATTCCGACCACCCAACAAAACAAATACCACCATCTTCTTCCTCTCTCCATCCTCTTTCATTTGGTATATCATACTCACCCTAGAACCACCGTTAACACCATCAAACTTGTAATAATCCGTTCGAATTTTTAATAGCTTTACTAGATCCGTGCATTTGGAGGTCCAAGAAGGTGAGAAGGAGCTATTTTTGGGTTTTGGGTGCCACGAATTGGTGCTAATCCGTGGCTACATGGATTATTTCGTTGAGAATCGAGTTGATTTTTAATGGGAAATGATGTTTTAATGTTAAAAATTAAGTTTGGTATCCGGGTTCTTGATTTTTGGTTGTGGTTGACTCGGAACCGAGAGCTATGCTCTCGGCTTATTTTGGTTCAAGCCCTTGTGTGGCTTTGGTCTCCTTGGTGATTGTTGTTTGGTTGTTTGTCGAGGGTGTTGACCTTCGAACCGAGCTAACCGAGACCCATGTGGTCTCGGGGTTTCCATTGATGCTCGTATGACCACGCCGAGACCCGTATGGGGTTCTCGTTTGGTCGTGGTTCGAGCTTTGAGCTCGAGATTGTTGTGGTTCGACCCTTGTGGGTCGCAGCTTTTAGTCGCGTATTTATTTTGTTGCCGATGACCATTTGGGTCGAATAGGCCTAGTGGTTACCTTATTTTGCTCTTGTGAGTTATGTGATCATTGGTATGTTCGTCTCGAGTCCATGTGACTCATAGTGTTGAGCCGAGACTCGTTCGAGCCGTATAGACCGGGTTGGCTTGGTAAACCAACCCAAATGTGACTTGATTATATTTACTTACTTGTAACATGTATTGGTAACTTGGCTTTGGTTTTAGTTTTGGCTTTGGTTGATTTGTTTTGGCCGAATACATACGGGTCGAGACCATGTTTGGTCTCGACATTGGATATTGTTATTGGTAATTGAGGAGTTGTTGACGAAAGAGATATTGGGGACCGATTGTGAGACGGTCGTTAGATTGACGGAGATAGGTTAGTCGGGTGCCGTAGTCGGACCCTATTGTTGTAGCACGTGGTTTGAGATTGTGATTGGACGGAGATTTGTTATTTTATGACTTTACTTATTATTATTGGACTTGGACAATAAGCCGAGAGTCATGACTCGGACATATGACCATTTCGTATAACTCAATAACTATTAAAATTAAAACGAAAATAATAAAACTCGTAATAATAATTATTGATAATATAAACGTTTATATGAATATATAAATACGTGAATAACGTATATATAACTATATAAGCGCGTATATTAATAATAATAATAATCACGAATCGTATTATAAATAATACAATTAGATATATATAAGGCTACGAAAGTGGCGTAATATTATTGAACGTATTATTATTATAAAAATCGTGTTATAAAACGGGAAACTCCCGACAATTATGAAACGTTTAATAAAATGTCATTTCGAATATATAATGGATAAACTTACTGAGTTATGCGAAATTGTTGTCACTCGGGTCCAGGTAAGTTAGTATTTGTGACGTTCGTGTTGTCACGGATATATGACGACTAATATAGACGTTTTCTATAATTAAATAACCACTTAACCGTAAGATTGAGCCGGGTTATTTGGCTATATGAAATGAATATATTAGTGGGCATCGTATCCTACGACGCCCATAGGTTGTAGTATATGTAGAGTGTAATAGATTGCGAGTGTATATATCAGGAAATCTGGCCAATTTGACGATATATATGAGGAATTTATTAAACTATGATATATACTATATAGTAATTATGTGCTATGTGCTTTAGGTTGGGTGTAATCTTGGAACGGTATGTTACGTAAATAAATATGAGGATTATCAAATCAACGGATTTGGTAAACTTTAGCGATTTATTTAAATGATATATTGGGCTAATATTAGATCAATAGTTTATTTATCCTTCTATATGTGATCTTTTTGGTTTGTTTTGAGTCGACCCACCACCCGTATGGATACCAAACGTAAGTACACCAAACTAATACGAAATGGATTTTCGGAAATAAAACGGATTCTCGTCCGGGTTTGGGAATATTATATATTTGAGGAAATGATTTTTGAAAAAGATAATATTGTTAGGTTGTGCCAAGTCCGTAGTTGCTGTTTCGTGAGTTATCATACATCTTTTTTTTCTACCTACCTCATCTTGCTATTTTCTGGACTTGAGGTGAGTCATAGCCCCACTTTTTAATCTTTAACTATGTTTTCAATACTTGGGGCGAGAAACGTGCAAATTATTTTATGTGGACTATTATCGCTTCTATATTCTTTCTAAAACTTGCTATGCGGATGGACTAGGATGTATTGTCAGCTTTAGTCACATATTTTTGTGTGTACTATTCAAGGTTGGCTTATTTGGTTATTGGTGGATTGTCAACTTTAGTCACATAGTTTTTGTGTGTACTATTCAAGGTTGGCTTATTTGGATATTGGTGAATTGTCAACTTTAGTCACATAGTTTCGTGTGTACTATTCAAGGTTGGCTTATTTAGATACTATAGTGTGCACCTATAGGTTATTAATACTTCGGAGGTTATCCGAGTATTTATTGGTATTGCGGGGGTTACCCGAATATCTATGTTAGTACGGAAGGGTATCCGTGTGTTATGTTGAGAGCGGAGGGTATCCGCAGGCGTTTAGCGAATCCTTAGTCTAGCTAGCAAGCGTTTTGCGTATATGTCCACTATATTATTAGTTGAATTTAAACCTATGATCTCACCAGCGAAAGCTGACTTTTAGCACGTTTTCTCAGGTAATTAAGTGTTGAGATGCATGCTTGGATTGGAAGGCTCGGCCAAGGCACACGGTTCATGGATCTATCTTTCTAAACTCTGATAATTTAATTTGGACCTATTGTTATTTTATTTTGGGCCTAACTCTGAATGATGTTGGGATAAATGTAAACCTTAAAACCCCGTTTTGGTTGTGTTTTTATTATGTTTACTTTATCTAGTTCTATATTGTCTTGTGTTGGATACCAATCCCTGTAGCACCCCGAAAGCTTGTTGAGTCTTCCGCTGTATCAAATTTTGGGGGTGTTACACTTCAACCTCTTTATCTTGCATGTCCGAACACATTTCTTGGGATAGTAAAGCATGTGTTCCAATCTCTAAGTGTGAGCTTTCCGCATTGAATTCAGCTTCTAACATTGGTATTAGAAGGGAATTGGGTGTCTCACCATTAGAAATTAAACGGACTTTTATTTCATCCCTATTCCGACTTTGTGCACTAAGTCTCTTGTAAACCACTTTGTCAAGTGGTAAGCTATTGATATCTTTTGCTATAACAAGCATTAAACATGGTAGTATTGATTTATGAATACAAACGTATATTCATTAACAAGCATTTCAACCATACACTTAACTCACTTGAGATGATTTGAATAAGGCTTGTTGTGATAGGTTAGTCTATGAAAGTTACGTTGTAGTCAAACCCGATAGCTAAATTAAGTTTTGTATAATGTAGTTATGGAAAGTATCATGTGTCTCATGTATAATAAAATAGACTTAAGGCACTAAACTTGTCATATGGTAAAGGAGTTATAAGTGTGATGTGGCCAATTTTGAATGATTAGAACTTGAGTGGCCAATCTTGCCCAATGACCAAACTACTTTATGTGACTAAATAAATATCTTGGGGATAGAGAATTCTGGAAAATAGGAGAGGAGTTGGGAGGTGTTTGTGGGTGACGGTTTTAGAGAGAAAAGGATGGAAGGAGATGAAGCTTGATGGTTCATCCATGAAGGGTTTAAGGTTTCAAAGCAAAGGTTAAGTTCATAGCAACAATTACCCACAAGTAAGTAAACTATATCTTGTGTTTATAATGATTATAAGTTGGATTCATAGAGATGGTGATGGGTTTTGGTAAAACCCTTGTTGGATAGTCTTAGTTTGATAATGAAATAAGTATTTTTACGATTTGAGTAGGAATCAATACGGATAATTAAGGTTTAGCAAGTGTGAAAGATAATTATGGAAGATGATGATGATGATGATATGGTGGTTAGCTTGGATGATCAAAGTAAGTAACTATGATTATTACATGTTAATATGAATGTTCTCATGTTATGTGTTATTTAATGAGATTATAGGATTATGCCTTGGATTATTATGTTGAATTAGTAGGAAGTATGTTAATGAGTAAGGGACGAGAAATGGATCATGGTTTGGAAGGATTTAAGTATGTTTTTGTTGTAATGTGTGTAAAGTTATTATGTTATGTACTATAATTAAGATGTTGTTATGCAAATGGATATGAGATTGGATACTCATGAGTTGAATGGTTAAAGATGTTCACGATGCACATATGTGTGAACTGAAGTATTACTCATGTATTAATCTAGTTGGTTACTAAGCGGAAGCTTACATTTTAGTGTTTCAATGTTTTGTAGGTTAAGTGTGTTGGAGATGCTATAGTTTCGATTAATGCTTAAGAGTTGGAATAGCGGATCTTGAAGGTAGAAATGCATTTTAGGAGCTTAGTATAGTATACCGAGCTCAAGGTCAAAGTTATACCCCCGTTAGTCTTTTATTCATTTTTAAAGTGCAGTCGAGTGTCAAGTGGTGTCCTGGTCGGTAATGGTAAAGCATAGTTAACGGTTGGTTGTATAAATGTTTTTATGTGTTTTTAGTTAAGGATAAAGGGGTGTTTCGTATAAGTGTAACTATGCCCATTTTGGGTTGCAAACGGGTCAGATGGTTATGAAAATGATCTAATATGTTGAGTTAATGATTTCTAGAAAGTCTCGTTAATTGTCGAGCCTCGAAAATTGGTTTTTTCCAGAATTAGAGCTATTATAGTTTTCTTTGTAAAAATCTGCAGACGGCATATGGCCATATGTAATTTCAGCATATGGGTATATGGCTGCCTCAGTGGTTTTGTATAAGGGTATATGACCATCATATGGCTATAAGGTGGCCTCAAAAAGTTTGGAAAGGGCATATGGGTTGAATATGGCCATATGAAATTTTTAGCATATGGCCATATGCTTGTGTCATAATATAAATGAGATATTTTATAGCTTTTATCAAATTTCCAAATTTTGTATCTTTTTATTCGTCAGCGTCACGAGTTGTGCCACCCATTGTTTTAAAGATAATGAAGTTTAGTTTCATTTAAAAATGGTTCCAAGGTCTATACATTATCGGATTTTAGTCAATGGTCAAAGGAAAAATGGAATGTGCGTTAAAGTCAAGTCGTTTCCACACAAAAAGTTTTAATTTCTGGTCAAACCCGGCACGGGGTGTAAACATGCTAAGGTAACTTTGGACGAGGAGGCTGGGTTTTCATGGAACAATATTGGTGTAGGTTCTATAACATTGTTCAGATATAGTATGTAGCATAACTGATCGTTACTACATGAAATTTAGTTACCTTTTTTATAATGTTAGTAGTGCATTATTATGACAAGGAACCGACATTGAAATTCGTTACATTTTTATGCAGACTACCATAAATATATTTGTTTCGCGAGGTTTAAATAACAAGGGTATGTTTGGTGAAAATAGCGATAACAAGAAGAAGTAGTTGTTTGTTTTGATAAATTGTTTGATAAGATGAGTGCTAACACATGCAGTTTTTCTTAACATCTTGAATAAATTAACACCTTATTTTCTGCCATGAGTTTGTGCCAAATACATGGACCATCGTGTATAGATTCTCCCTCACAAGATCAGGCTTCTTTGGGGGAGATTTTGCTTTGAGAAAAACACACGCCATCTTGAATGTGTCAGTGGAAGAATCAAAACCAAGCCCACATGAGTCTCGAAACATAAAAACATCAAAAGTTAATGTTAAGGGTGGAAGCTCAGGACGATGTTTCTTCATAGGATGGATAGCAACCAACGAGTTTATAACTTGGTGATCATCTTGTAATATATAGAGAAGTCCATTGAAATAACCTAGGAGTTAGAACTCTGGTTACATTAACTTCGGAAAGCATCTTGTTGTACAGAAACTGAAATTTCAGGGTATTTTTTTGGCTTTTAGACATGATTAGCACTACCATCTTGTTTAAGTTGATCAATAATGTGGAAACAGAAGGTAATTAGTGTTTGTTTTGAACAAGTAGGGTAAATTTCATGGCACAAGATTGGTGTGGCTACATCAATAGGTCGTTTTGTGCGTTCTCGCTCACCATCAATGATGGCAAGATGACGATATTCAATGTATTCCCCGCATTGTTTTAATACAAACTGGAAACTAAGATTATACCCTTTCTATGCCAAAATAAGTGTCCTCACGTTGCTATTTTGTTATGTTTAAAAATAAGTGTCAACTTTATATATCAACCAATTAAAAAAAAGTTTGGTGGCTAGATATGATATTTGATTAATGAAAAGTATAATTTACGAGATAGTTAGTTGTCGTTTGGAAAAAATTACTTACTAAATCCAACACGGATTAGTATTCAAACCAAGACATTTACTCAACTTTATAAGATAACCCAATGATTCATTTGAAAACAACAGGCTAACTAAAATTTCATTCTTTTTTGATTAACTTAACTGATAGACTCAAACACTAGCTAATCTAATCGTGGTTGGTAAAGTTTGGAAACAAATAGCAGAGTGCAATTATTTTTAACATAATACCAAAGTGTAAAGCATGCACACCTTAGGGGAAAGCATTTAAGCTAGTAACCACGAGATCCAAGACTGATTCTTCGAGAGGCCTGGCTACTAAAAACAACGTTTACAAGTGGCTGATAACTCGAGCAGTCAAGCTACATCATCTTTGTTTCTATATGACTTTACACACCTTTGTCACAAGGGAACCTTGTTCATGTGATCCTATGTTAATGCTTGTAATGCTTAAAGACAATTTACTTATGTTTTTATTAATGTTTATTAAGTACGGATCAAAAAGGGTCAAAAGGCACATGTAATGTTTGGTTAATTCGTTAAACCAAACAGGCCTTATTAGTTAGTTATAAGAAATGACAGTTATTATGGTTGTTAGTTACAAACGGTTACTTGTGAAAAGACACAATGGTTGACATTGTAAAGTTGTGTCGATTCACCAAGTATATATAGATTAGGATCGAGTCAATTAATATAAGTCCTTTATTTACTTTTACTTCTACATTGTTTATTTCTATTTTGTCTCACAACTAAACACGGTTACACAAACATATCATGGTTAACACAAATTACTTGCTTTAAAACAACATGCTTCAAACAAAACCTGTGACAAAGTTTCAACAGTGGTATCAGAGCCCACGTTCTGATCCTTGGGGGAAGCAGTTACAAAGAAATACCATACACACCCAAAACAAACATTATTTACAAAGACAAACAATCCCAAACACCCCACAGTGGCCCAAACACAAAAAGTACATTTCCCCTAAGGGAAACCAATTACTCAAAAAGAAAGTAGAGGAAGTTCTCTCATACAATTCCCTGAAAACAACAAAACCACTAGTGGGAAGCAATTACAAGCAAATATGAGAAACCAGTGGATTGTCTAGAAAAATGAGGCGTGCACCTTGTTATGTTTGTAAGAAAAGAGGGCATATGTATTGGCAGTGTGTGAATAAGGAGAAAGAAGTTATTTTATAAGGCAAGGAACCAAGTGTTATGAATCCTACAACAACAATGATACCAAAAGTTCATGAAGCCTTTAAGTATGAACCAGAATGTGTTCACGTTACTACATATTTTATGGTAGAAGGATCGGATAAAAGGAACTGGGATGATATATGGTACGTTAGCAGTGATTATAAGAGACACATGAGTACCATGAAGCATTTGTTCAAAAGAATGATACAAAGATTCAAGGTCGAAGGGACAGTAGAAAAAGAAAAAAAGATTATAGTTTCTTATGGAGTAGGAGAGGTGTTTGTGGAGACAAATAAAGGAAGATTGTTAGTATCCAATGTACTTTTCACACCAGAAATTACATTAAACATTCTCAGTTTGGATGAATTAGAAGAGCAGGGATACATGGTGAGTTATGAGGGCAACAAGTGCAGGGTGAAATACATTTTTGATAACATAGAAGAAGAAGCATTTGAACAAGAAAACACCATAGAAGTAGAAGATGAGAAAAGCATCAGAGAAATCCATAACAGATTCTTAGAGAGCTATTTTAGGTCTTTGGATCTAAATGAAGAGTGCTCTTTGATCATAAGTATGGAAGAATTAAAGATGAACAAGGAGGATTAACAAGATTATGTATACAGTGATTATTTAAGTATAAATGGGACACTATACTCCATGAAGGTAAATACTTTCCAAAGGTTTATTGCATTCTTAGATTTGATAAAGATAGATAAACTAGTTTATGGGAATTGTGAAGTATTGAAAGGCAAATTCATTGAAATGATTGAATGGTTATATTTTGGTATACTTAAAACAAGAAGTGTTAGGAAAATTACCACCAGTTATAGGGGTAATTAGGATAGATTTGTTGGGTATGTATAAGTTTGTAGATGCATTGGGTGGGTACATGGAAGTAACATTCAGTGATAAATGGAACCAAGTTGCAAGTTTACTAGGATTGGCATATGAACACCATGAGACAGTCAAGGAAGTGTATAAGGAATACATTGCCATGGTAAAAGTGTACTATGAAGAAGCAAAAAGATCAATGCATGGAAAACGAGAAAGTGTGGCAGAAAATGGCAAAGGTACTGCAGACATTGAAGGACCACAAGTTATTGCAAAGAAGGATGCTGAAGTACAAGAGATGCTGGATGAAACTCCAAGAAAAAAGGAGCAAGACTGAGAAGGATGATGTAACCATGGAAGATGTCAAAAGTGAAGGCAATTATGAACCAACAACTGAAGGAAATGAAGAAAGCACAAGCAGCAATGGTGACTTTATCATCATCACATGAAGATGGAACCAGGAAGGACATGGAAGTTGGCATTAAAGCACTAGGAGGGAGAATGTGATCCTATGGTAATGCTTGTAATGCTTAAAGACAATTTACTTATATTTTTATTAATGTTTATTAAGTATGGGTCAAAAAGGGTCAAAAGGCACATGTAATGTTTGGTTAATTCGTTAAACCAAACAGGCCTTATTAGTTAGTTATAAGAAATGACAGTGATGGTTACTTTTGAAAAGACACAATGGTTGATATTGCAAAGTTGTGTCGATTCACCAAGTATATATAGATAAGGATCGAGTCAATTAATATAATTCCTTTTTTTACTTTTATTTCTAGATTGTTTATTTCTATTTTGTCTCACAACTAAACGCAGTTACACAAACGTATCATGGTTAACACATATTACTTGATTGAAAACAACATGCTTCAAACAAAACCTGTGACAAAGTTTCAACAGTTCACAACTAACAGGCCACAAACACAAGTGAAAACTTTTAACATTACTTTTTAGTGCAAATGCTAGATGTCTCAGAAGTCTTCCAAATGGGTTCATGCAACCCCCCTTACCTAAAGTGACCCGTTTGACATAATTCAATTTTTACCCATTCAAAACATCTAGTGTGACAACCGGCAGTTTAGGGAGCTATTTTAAAAACCCGCATTTCAATTTGAGTTCGTTTATAATTTTCATTTCACAACGAACTTGTAAGACCTATTTTATGGACATTTTAATTAATGACGTTATGGAATTCGTGAATTATGTTCATAATTCATTTTTGATTATATGATCGGTGATGTATATTTGAATTCTCACTTGGTACTACGTTGACTTTGGCACTAGGATAACCTAACGACAATTTTATGATTCGTCTTAACGAGTCCGATATATATTTTTAATTATTTACGAGAGGTTCTCGAGTGATATTGAAGTTTTAAAATGAGTTCGGGTCCGGGCCATATGTTTTTACAATTACCCGTATTACCCGCTCCACCGTAATAATATTATTGTTATTACTATTATTATTATTATTATTAACTTTATTATTATTAACTAATAAAAAAATAAAAAATAAATAAATAGATATTAAAAGGGTGTGTTTGGTCCGGTTTTACCCACCCACACACACAAACCCACACAAATTTTTCCATCTCTCTCTCACCTCTCTTCTCCCCCACTTCTCAAACCCTAGCCGCCGCCCCTTCGGCCGGCCACCACCGTCACACCGCCACTCCCACACCAAAAATAACACCACCACTTTAACCCTCTCGTCGAGATCTTTCTTTTGAGCTATAACACGCGCCCTAACTCCCACATTAACACCAAATCCGAATCAAATAATCACAAGTTCATCACCACTTTCTTGTCATTTCTTGAGTACTCTTCGAATTAGTATTGTTTTGGAAGGTAGGTCGAGTCTCAACTCGATTTATGGGTTCGAATCGTGACCAAAGGTCACGAGTTGATGAGAATCAAGTGGGTTTTCATTTAAAAACGTAATATGTTTATGGGTTTTGATGAAATCGCGTTTTCAAATGGTTTGGTATCCGGGGTTTAGCTTCTTTGTGGGTTCGAATGAACCGTGAGTCGAAGACTCACGGCTAGTTGTGGATACGAGCCACTCGGCTCGTTATTTTTCTTGGTCTTCGACCTTGGAATCCTTTGTTGTTCAAGTTTGTTGCTCGATTTGGATGTTGGGTCACGTTTGGTGATGTTTTTGCTCGATGGAGCTTAACCGAGACCATATGGTCTCGGTGTAATATTACCCCTCGGCTCGGTTGAGAGCCTTACGTAACCATTGGTCCGATTGGTTTGCTCTTTGGCTAGTTTGGTTACCGATTTGTTATTGTCTTTGTTACTTGGAGTCGCGACCCAAAAGGGTGTTTGGTTGGCTCGTTTGAGCATTGCCGAGACCAAAGTGGTCCTTGGTCGAGTCCTCCTTGACTCGTAATTTCAGCCGAGACCCAAGTGGGTCACTTAGCTCGGGTTCTGGCTTGGTAAACCGACCCGGACATTAACATGGTTAATGTTATTTTTTTTGTGATAATTGTGAACTTGGTTATATTGTGTGGTATTCATTTATCGGCCGAATGCTTTGGTTGGGTCGAGACCATTGTGGTCTCGACATGGGATATAATTATTGGTAATTGAGGAGTTGTTGACGATAGTGATTGGGGACCGATTGTGAGACGGTCGTTAGATTGACGGAGATAGGTTAGTCGGGTGCCGTAGTCGGACCCTATTGTTGTAGCCCGTGGTTTGAGATTGTGATTGGACGGAGATTTGTTATTTATGACTTTTGTTTATTATTGGACTTGGACAATGAGCCGAGAGTCATGACTCGGACATATGACCATTTCGTATAACTCAATAACTATTAAAATTGAAACGGGAATAATAAAACTCGTAATAATAATTATTGATAATATGAACGTTTATATGAAAGTATATACGTGAACAACGTATATATGACTATATAAACGCGTATATTAATAATAATAATAATAATCACGAGTCGTATTATAAATAATACGATTAGATATATATTAGGCTACGAAAGTGGCATAATATTATTAAACGTATTATTATTATTATAAAAATTGTGTTATAAAACGGGAAACTCCCGACAATTATGAAACGTTTAATAAAAAGTCATTTCGGATATATAACGGATAAACTTATTGAGTTAGGCGAAATTGTCGTCACTCGGGTCCAGGTAAGTTATTAATTGCGACATTCGTGTTGTCACGGATATATGACGACTAATATAGACGTTTTCTATAATTAAATAACCACTTAACCGTAAGGTTGAGCCAGGTTGTTTGGTTATACGAAATAAATATATTAGTGGGCATTGTATCCTACGACGCCCATAGGTTGTAGTATATGTAAAGTGTAATAGATTGCGAGTGTATATATCGGGAAATCTGGCCAATTTGACGATATATTTGAGGAATTTATTAAACTATGATATATACTAAATAGTAATTATGTGCTATGTGCTTTAGGTTGGGTGTAATCTTGGAACGGTATGTTACGTAAATAAATATGAGGATTATCAAATCGACGGATTTGGTAAACTTTAGCGATTTATTTAAATGATATATTGGGCTAATATTAGATCCATAGTTTATTTATCTTTCTATATGTGATCTCTTTGGTATGTTTTGAGTCGACCCACCACTCGTATGGATACCAAACGCAAATACACCAAACTAATACGAAATGGATTTTCGAAAATAAAACGGATTCTCGTCCGGGTTTGGGAATATTATATATTTAAGGAAATGATTTCTGAAAGAGTTAATATTGTTAGGTCGTGCCAAGTCCGTAGTTGCTGTTTCGTGAGTTATCATACATCTTATTTCTACCTACCTCGTCTTGCTATTTTCTGGACTTGAGGTGAGTCATAGCCCCACTTTTTACTCTTGAACTATGTTTTCAATACCTGGGGTGAGAAACGTGCAAATTATTTATGTGGATTATTATCGCTTCTATATTCTTTCTAAAACTTGCTATGCACATGGACTAGGATGTGTAGTCAGCTTTAGTCACTTCATATGTGTACTATTCAAGGTTGGCTTATTTGTTATTGTCAGCTTTAGTCACACGGTTCGTGTGTACTATTCAAGGTTGGCTTATTTAGATACTGTAGTGTGCACCTATAGGTTATTATACTTCGGAGGTTATCCGAGTTATTATTGGTATTGCGGGGGCTACCCGAATATCTATGATAGGACGGAAGGGTATCCGTGTGTTTTGTTATTGCGGAAGGTTATTCGTGTGTTATGTTGAGAGCGGAGGGTATCCGCAGGCTTTTAGCGAATCCTTAGTCTAGCTAGCAAGCGTTTTGCGTATATGTCCACTATATTATTAGTTGAATTTAAACCTATGATCTCACCAGCGAAAGCTGACTTTTAGCACGTTTTTTCAGGTAATTAAGTGTTGAGGTGCATGCTTGGATTGGAAGGCTCGGCTAAGGCACACGGTCCATGGATCTATTTTTCTAAACTCTGATAATTAAATTTGGACCTATTGTTATTTTATTTTGGGCCTGACTCTGAATGATGTTGGGATAAATGTAAACCTTAAAACCTCGTTTTGGGATGTGTTTTTATTATGTTTACTTTATCTCGTTCTATATTGTCTTGTGTTGGATACCATTCCCCGTAGCACCCCAAAAGCTTGTTGAGTCTTCCGCTGTATCAAATTTTGGGGGTGTTACAGATTGGTATCAAAGCCAAGGTTATAGAGAACTAGGTAAATAAACGCCTAAACTATAACCGTATTTTTATAGAAAATGATCCTTGACTACCGCCCGCCAGCCCGCCAAGCCGAAGCATCTTCTATTATTTGAGGTATTATGAGATATTTGAGACGATTTGAGGTTTATAGATTTTAGTAATAAGATGGCGTTCTCGAGGATTTATATGGTCTATATGTTTTATAAACATTTTAGTAATGCGGTGTTTGAAATTCTTTTATTAAGATTATATATGGAATTATTTGATGAGTATATTTGGTATGGTTTTATGAGTTGTGATTTAAGTTGTTTTGAAACACTTACACCTACCCTACGCCGTTTTCACAGACTATGGCCTCCCATATGCCTGATGTCGTCGAGGACATCCTTACTGCACCAGTTTTACCTGCACAGTTCACTATGGCATCTGATGACCCTTACCAGATGGCCATGTCTTCAGCTATTGTATCACAGGCAGCTTCTACTTCAGCACTACCTGTTGCATCTACGCAGAGACCCTCATCTTCTCTAGGGCTCCCTGGTACATCGAGGCAGCCTACTCTTCATCAGGCTTTGGCTCGTGTGGCACCACGCTTTGCCCACCGAGCTACGGCACGCATGTCGGTACGCCCTACTCCATCACCTTTACAGATTGATGCTCATACTCATCTGTCTGAGGCGCCACCCACATCGTTGCGTCGTCGTCCTAGATCACCTGCTACATCTTTACATGGTTCACCTAGTAGGAGACGACGAGTGATGAGGTACTCTTCCGATGAGGAGGAGGAGTACGAGGGTGAGGATGAGGCTGATGACCCTGAGCGGGAGGATGACCCTCAGGAGGCTGAGCATGGTGATGATGATGACCCTGAGGAGGAGGATGACCCTCAGGAGGATGAGATGCCTGATGATGATGATGATGAGTTAGCACCACCAGCTCAGGCTGAGGAGCCTGATTCACCTATACACCCGATTGAGCCTGATTCACCTGATCATCCGTTTTTGTTTGAGTTGCCACCTGGTAGTCCCGTGGAGTCGGATGCATCTTCTGAGGTTTCTGCTGAGCATGCAGAGTTGGGTGAGGTTGGCAGGTTGTGGGCTCAGATTACTGAGCTTAGTGACAGAGTTGCACGTGTATCTGATCGACTGGAGAGTGTTATTGGAGAGTTTTTAGCAGATTTGAGAGTTGATTTGACTGTCGATGTGGGCAGGGCTACTGAGCTGAGGAGAGTTATGATGGATGTCCACGAGCATATCGATAGTTTGCAGCGAGGATTCGTTACTGCTCGTGAGGCCGACCGCAAGCTTTGGCAAAGGAATGCCGAGCTAGAGAAGAAGGTGGCTGACCTCAAGAGAGACCGAGACACCCATAGCGTGGAGTTAGGATCGTTATGGAGGGATCTTGATGGCTTGAGGCAGGAGTTGAGGATTCTCCGTCAGCCACGTGGCTAGTTGTTAGAGTTATATTATCTTGTTGCTTTCTTAGCCGAGGAGTGTTCGGTTAGAAAAGCTAGTTATCATATTTTGATGTATTTTGTTCGGTATTCGTCTCTTTTGGAACAATTAGTATGTTTTGTGTTATCCATTAGTTGGAACAATGTTAGATCGCTATTGTATGGTTGATGGTTATTAGTATATGGTATTATGTGATTTTGGTTGTTATGGAAATTGAGTCCTTATTCGCTTATTTGTTGTTACGTGGCGTGTTGTTGCTATTCTTTCCATGACTTGATTTCGTTGAGATGTTTTGTTGAGCATATCGATAAGTTCTATTGGAGACTCATGAACTTGTGTGATGTTACAGATCAATGGCACCCCGTCGAAACCCTGTTAGGTCTACCAGAACTGGTCCTGCTGTGACTACTCCTGCTCGTCGAGGTCGTTGACCTACTTGAAATGTTGAAACCCCTACTCCTGACAACCTGGACACCACTAACCATAACAACAGGAATCAAAATGTTGATGTTCAGGGAGACAATGGTCATGTTCCACTTAATGCACCTACTGTGGATCAAGCAATGATCAACCAACTCGTGGAACAAAGAGTTGCTGAACTACTCGCTGAGTCAAATCATTCCAACAATTCTGCTGGAACTTTTCCACCTGTCCGTGCTAATGGATGTCAATACAAGGAATTCAAGATTTGTGGACCCATTGAGTTTGGTGGAACTGAAGGAGTGGTTTACTTAGTCAGATGGATTGAGAAGACTGAGTCAGTGTTTAATGTCAGTGGTTGTGTGGAGAATGCGAAGGTAAAGTTTGCTTCTTTTACTTTCAAGGATGAAGCTTTGACTTGGTAGAACAACTACCAAAATGCAGTTGGGAGTGATGTAGCGTATGCTATGACTTGGGAGCAATTTAAGTCCTAGCTGATTCAGACTTATTGCCCAAGGAATGAGGTCAAGAAGCTAGATATTGAGTTTTGGAACCACAAGGTGAAAGGTAACGATATGACGACTTACAATCGTCGTTACCAGGAGTTAGCCTTGTTGTGCCCTGATATGGTGAAAACCGAGACTCAAAAGATTGAGAGGTATACTGATGGATTTCCTGTAGCTACGTGGAATGATGTAATTTCTGCTAGGCCTGCAAACATCCATGAGGCAATCACAATTGCTCAACAACTTATGGATTCGTTGGAATTAGAAGAAGCTGATAAGGAGAAGAATGGAAAGAGAAAGAGAGACCGTCACTCTAAGAGTAATGATCACTGAAGCAAGAGACAAGCTAAGGCTTATGCTATTGGGAATGGAGATAAGAAGAATCAGAACAGTGATGCACCCAAGTGTGATCGTTGCCATCAGCATCACACCGGATGGTGTAGTGTGAAATGCCAGAATTGCTCAAAGAAAGGACATACAGCTAGGGACTGTAGAGCTCGACCTCTTGCAATGGTTCAAGCTGCTCCTGAGATGAGAAACAAGGCAGATGTTACCTGTTATGGGTGTGGAAAGAAGGGACACTATAGGAATGAGTGTAGAGAATCGCGGAACCATGGAAATCAAGGCTCGGGTGGTAATGGGTACAATTATGGAAACCGTGGAGCTGGAGGAAATCGTGGACGACAAGATAATGGGGACCAATGTGTGGAAGCTGGAGCTGCTCAGGGAAGAGTGTATGCACTCGGGAACGAGAGAGGAGAAGATCCGAACGTCGTTACTGGTACGTTCCTTCTCAATAATCGTTATGCTTCCATACTATTTGATACTGGTGCCGATAGGAGTTTTGTGTCCACTACATTTGCACCCTTACTAGAGAAACCCCCGATGGCCTTAGGAATTGGATACGATATTGAGTTAGCAAATGGAAACCTAGAAAGGATTAATACCATCATTGGCGGTTGTACATTAAATTTCTTGAACCACCCTTTCAACATAGATCTTATACCCGTCACGTTAGGAAGTTTTGATGTAATCATTGGTATGGATTGGTTGTCAAAGTATCGTACTCACATACTTTGCGACGAGAAGATCGTGCGTGTACCATACGGAAACGAAATCCTAAACATATTAGGAGACCGAAAGGATTCTAGGAGCCCATCCCGATTAGCAGTCATTTCTTGCACTAAGTTACCGAAGCTAATGGAGAAGGGATGTTACCTTTTCTTAGCTCAAATTTCTGAGAAGGGAGAGACGAAGAAAAAGGAAAGGTGCATTGGAGATGTGCCTATAGTTCGTGATTTTCTTGATGTGTTTCCCGGTGATTTGCCGAGAATCCCGCCGACTAGACAAGTGGAGTTTCAGATTGAGTTGATACCTGGTGCTGCACCTGTAGCACGAGCACCTTATCGTCTTGCACCTAGCGAACTAGAAGAATTGTCAAAACAATTGACGGAGTTAGCCGAAAAAGGATTCATAAGACCAAGTTCTTCACCTTGGGGAGCCCCAGTCTTATTTGTGAAGAAGAAGGATGGATCGTTTCGTATGTGTATTGATTATAGAGAGTTGAATAAGTTAACGGTGAAGAATCGATACCCGTTACCTAGGATCGATGACTTGTTCGATCAACTTCAAGGATCGAGTGTGTATTCGAAGATCGATTTGAGATCGGGATATCATCAACTTCGAGTTCGCGAGGAAGACATTCCGAAAACGGCTTTCAGAACCCGTTACGGGCATTACGAGTTTCAGGTGATGCCATTTGGGTTGACTAACGCACCATCAATATTCATGGATCTCATGAATCGTGTGTGTAAGCCTTACTTGGATAAGTTCGTGATTGTATTCATCGATGACATTCTGATCTATTCGAAGAGTGAGAAAGAGCATGAGGAGCATTTAAGACTCATTTTGGAATTGCTCAGGAAGGAGAAACTCTATGCCAAGTTTTCGAAATGCGAATTTTGGATTCCGACGGTACAATTTTTGGGTCATGTGATTGATAGACAAGGAGTCCAAGTGGATCCTACAAAAATTGAGGTGATAAAAGATTGGGCTGCACCTACAACCCCAACCGAAGTTCGTCAATTTTTGGGTTTAGCTGGTTATTACCGAAGATTCATCGAGGGATTTTCGAAGATAGCTAAACCATTGACCAAATTGACCCAAAAGAGTGTTACGTATGAATGGGGAGATAAAGAAGAGGAAGCGTTTCAATTGCTTAAGAAAATGTTGTGTAGTGCTCCTATCTTAGCGTTACCAGAAGGTAACGAGGATTTCGTCGTCTATTGTGACGCCTCACATAAAGGTTTAGGAGCCGTGTTAATGCAACGAGAGAAAGTGATAGCTTATGCTTCCTGACAGCTCAAAAAGCATGAGAAAAACTACACTACCCATGATTTGGAGCTCGGTGCTGTGGTTTTTGCTTTAAGAATATGGAGACATTACTTGTACGGAACCAAGTGTGTTGTATTTACTGACCACAAAAGTCTACAACACATCTTGAATCAAAAAGAGCTCAACATGAGACAACGACGTTGGATCGAGTTGCTAAGCGATTATGATTGTGAAATTCGCTACCACCCTGGTAAATCAAACGTTGTTGCTGATGCTCTTAGTCGAAAGGAAAGAGTACCATCATTACGATTTAGGTCATTGGGAATGACTATTGTATCGCCATTACCGTCTCAAATACTCGAAGCTCAAACGGAAGCGTTGAAAGCAGAAAATAGATCTTCCGAGAATATATTTTGGATGGCTGATAATGAGAAAGGATTTGTTAAGCGTTCTGATGGATTATTATGTTTTGGAGATCGGTTTGGGTACCTTTATATGGAGAAATTCGAGAATTGATTATGCATGAGTCGCATAAGTCAAAGTACTCCATTCATCCTGGTTCCGATAAAATGTACCAGGATCTTAAGAAGTTCTATTGGTGGCCAAATATGAAGGCAGGTATAGCATCGTACGTTAGTAAGTGCTTGACATGCGCCAAGGTTAAGGCTGAACACCAGAGACCGTCAGGATTACTAACGCAACCAGAAGTTCCAGTCTGGAAATGGGAGCGGATTACTATGGACTTCATTACCAAATTACCGAGGACAGCTAGCGGTTGTGACGCTATCTGGGTAATTGTGGATCGTCTGACAAAGTCTGCTCATTTCTTAGCTATTAGTGAAGATGATAGTGTGGATAAGCTTGCGAGGTTATATGTGAAGGAAATTATTTCGCGTCATGGAGTCCCGATATCTATTATTTCGGATCATGATAGTCGTTTTACGTCAGCTTTGTGGCGATCACTTCAAACGGCTTTGGGGACGAGGCTTGATATGAGTACTGCATATCATCCCCAAACCGATGGTCAAAGTGAGAGGACCATTCAGACGTTAGAGGATATGCTTCGTGCATGCATCATAGACTTTGGTAAAGGCTGGGAGAAGTATTTACCCCTTGCGGAATTCTCCTATAATAACAGCTACCACACAAGTCTTAAGGCTGCACCATTCGAAGGTTTGTATGGCAGAAAGTGTCATTCGCCTATTGGTTGGGCAGAAGTTGGAGATAGTCAACTTACAGGCCCTGAGCTTATTTTGGAAACTACCGAGAAAGTAACTCAGATTCGGGATCGGTTGCAAGCGGCTAGAGATAGGCAGAAGAGCTATGCCGATCAGAGACGTAAACCTTTAGAGTTCCAGGTTGGAGACAAAGTAATGCTGAAAGTTTTACCTTGGAAAGGTGTAATACGTTTCGGGAAACGTGGTAAACTCAACCCACGCTACATTGGACCATTCTTGATCTTAGAAAGAATTGGGCCCGTGGCTTATAGGTTGGAATTACCGTCCGAACTGAGCAAAGTTCACGACGTGTTTCACGTGAGTAATTTGAAGAAATGTCTTTCTGATGAAATGCCCGTCATTCCAATGAGGGACATTCGTGTTGATGAGAAACTGAATTTCGTGGAGGAACCGATTGAGATTTTAGATCGTGAAGTTAAACGACTGAAGAGGAGTCGCATTCCGCTCGTCAAGGTTCGTTGGAATTCCCGACATGGACCAGAATTTACGTGGGAACGTGAGGACGAGTTCAGGAAGATATATCCGAAGCTTTTCACTTCGTAGATGAAAATTTTTCCGAGTGAAACCCGGGACGGGTTTCCTTCTGAGACGGGGAGGATGTGACAACCGGCAGTTTAGGGAGCTATTTTAAAAACCCGCATTTCAATTTGAGTTCGTTTATAATTTTCATTTGAAATTTTCATTTCACAACGAACTTGTAAGACCTATTTTATGGACATTTTAGTTAATGACGTTATGGAATTCGTGAATTATGTTCATAATTCATTTTTGATTATATGATCAATGATGTATATTTGAATTCTCACTTGGTACTACGTTGACTTTGGCACTAGGATAACCTAACGACAATTTTATGATTCGTCTTAACGAGTCCGATATATATTTTTAATTATTTACGAGAGGTTCTCGAGTGATATTGAAGTTTTAAAATGAGTTCGGGTCCGGGCCATATGTTTTTACAATTACCCGTATTACCGGCTCCACCGTAATAATATTATTGTTATTACTATTATTATTATTATTATTATTATTATTATTATTATTAACTTTATTATTATTAACTAATAAAAAAAAAAAAAAAATAGATATTAAAAGGGTGTGTTTGGTCCGGTTTTATCCACCCACACACACAAACCCACACAAATTTTTCCATCTCTCTATCACCTCTCTTCTCCCCCACTTCTCAAACCCTAGCCGCCGCCCCTTCGGCCGGCCACCACCGTCACACCGCCACTCCCACACCAAAAATAACACCACCACTTTAACCCTCTCGTCGAGATCTTTCTTTTGAGCTATAACACGCGCCCTAACTCCCACATTAACACCAAATCCGAATCAAATAATCACAAGTTCATCACCACTTTCTTGTCATTTCTTGAGTACTCTTCGAATTAGTATTGTTTTGGAAGGTAGGTCGAGTCTCAACTCGATTTATGGGTTCGAATCGTGACCAAAGGTCACGAGTTGATGAGAATCAAGTGGGTTTTCATTTAAAAACGTAATATGTTTATGGGTTTTGATGAAATCGCGTTTTCAAATGGTTTGGTATCCGGGGTTTAGCTTCTTTGTGGGTTCGAATGAACCGTGAGTCGAAGACTCACGGCTAGTTGTGGATACGAGCCACTCGGCTCGTTATTTTTCTTGGTCTTCGACCTTGGAATCCTTTGTTGTTCAAGTTTGGTGCTCGATTTGGATGTTGGGTCACGTTTGGTGATGTTTTGGCTCGATGGAGCTTAACCGAGACCATATGGTCTCGGTGTAATATTACCCCTCGGCTCGGTTGAGAGCCTTACGTAACCATTGGTCCGATTGGTTTGCTCTTTGGCTAGTTTGGTTACCGATTTGTTATTGTCTTTGTTACTTGGAGTCGCGACCCAAAAGGGTGTTTGGTTGGCTCGTTTGAGCATTGCCGAGACCAAAGTGGTCCTTGGTCGAGTCCTCCTTGACTCGTAATTTCATCCAAGACCCAAGTGGGTCACTTAGCTCGGGTTCTGGCTTGGTAAACCGACCCGGACATTAACATGGTTAATGTTATTTTTTTTGTGATAATTGTGAACTTGGTTATATTGTGTGGTATTCATTTATCGGCCGAATGCTTTGGTTGGGTCGAGACCATTGTGGTCTCGACATGGGATATAATTATTGGTAATTGAGGAGTTGTTGACGATAGTGATTGGGGACCGATTGTGATATGGCCGTTAGATTGACGGAGATAGGTTTGTCGGGTGCCGTAGTCGGACCCTATTGTTGTAGCCCGTGGTTTGAGATTGTGATTGGACGGAGATTTGTTATTTATGACTTTTGTTTATTATTGGACTTGGACAATGAGCCGAGAGTCATGACTCGGACATATGACCATTTCGTATAACTCAATAACTATTAAAATTGAAACGAGAATAATAAAACTCGTAATAATAATTATTGATAATATGAACGTTTATATGAAAGTATATACGTGAACAACGTATATAGGACTATATAAACGCGTATATTAATAATAATAATAATCACGAGTCGTATTATAAATAATACGATTAGATATATATTAGGCTACGAAAGTGGCGTAAGATTATTAAACGTATTATTATTATAAAAATTGTGTTATAAAACGGGAAACTCCCGACAATTATGAAACGTTTAATAAAAAATCATTTCGGATATATAACGGATAAACTTATTGAGTTAGGCGAAATTTTCGTCACTCGGGTCCAGGTAAGTTATTATTTGCGACATTCGTGTTGTCACGGATATATGACGACTAATATAGACGTTTTCTATAATTAAATAACCACTTAACCGTAAGGTTGAGCCGGGTTGTTTGGTTATACGAAATAAATATATTAGTGGGCATTGTATCCTACGACGCCCATAGGTTGTAGTATATGTAAAGTGTAATAGATTGCGAGTGTATATATCGGGAAATCTTGCCAATTTGACGATATATATGAGGAATTTATTAAACTATGATATATACTATATAGTAATTATGTGCTATGTGCTTTACGTTGGGTGTAATCTTGGAACGGTATGTTACGTAAATAAATATGAGGATTATCAAATCGACGGATTTGGTAAACTTTAGCGATGTATTTAAATGATATATTGGGCTAATATTAGATCCATAGTTTATTTATCTTTCTATATGTGATCTCTTTGGTTTGTTTTGAGTCGACCCACCACCCGTATGGATACCAAACGCAAATACACCAAACTAATACGAAATGGATTTTCGGAAATAAAACGGATTCTCGTCCGGGTTTGGGAATATTATATATTTGAGGAAATGATTTCTGAAAGAGTTAATATTGTTAGGTCATGCCAAGTCCGTAGTTGCTGTTTCGTGAGTTATCATACATCTTATTTCTACCTACCTCGTCTTGCTATTTTCTGGACTTGAGGTGAGTCATAGCCCCACTTTTTACTCTTGAACTATGTTTTCAATACCTGGGGTGAGAAACATGCAAATTATTTATGTGGACTATTATCGCTTCTATATTCTTTCTAAAACTTGCTATGCCTATGGACTAGGATGTGTAGTCAGCTTTAGTCACTTCATATGTGTACTATTCAAGGTTGGCTTATTTGTTATTGTCAGTTTTAGTCACACGGTTCGTGTGTACTATTCAAGGTTGGCTTATTTAGATACTATAGTGTGCACCTATAGGTTATTATACTTCGGAGGTTATCCGAGTTATTATTGGTATTGCGGGGGCTACCCGAATATCTATGATAGGACGGAAGGGTATCCGTGTGTTTTGTTATTGCGGAAGGGTATCCGTGTGTTATGTTGAGAGCGGAGGGTATCCGCAGGCTTTTAGCGAATCCTTAGTCTAGCTAGCAAGCGTTTTGCGTATATGTCCACTATATTATTAGTTGAATTTAAACCAATGATCTCACCAGCGAAAGCTGACTTTTAGCACGTTTTCTCAGGTAATTAAGTGTTGAGGTGCATGCTTGGATTGGAAGGCTCGGCTAAGGCACACGGTCCATGGATTTATTTTTCTAAACTCTGATAATTAAATTTGGACCTATTGTTATTTTATTTTGGGCCTGACTCTGAATGATGTTGGGATAAATGTAAACCTTAAAACCTCGTTTTGGATGTGTTTTTATTATGTTTACTTTATCTCGTTCTATATTGTCTTGTGTTGGATACCATTCCCCGTAGCACCCCGAAAGCTTGTTGAGTCTTCCGCTGTATCAAATTTTGGGGTGTTACATCTAGTAAAAAGGAACATTCCAGTTTTTCATTGGTTCACGGACAAGGTTTCCTTGAAACAAATGCTTACCTGAAAATCAGAGATGCTTCTCCAATTCAGTTTGACTGTTCTATGGGTTAGTTGAGTTTGAATTCAGTAGCGGGTGGACAACTCTAACTGTAATTAAGTCGTACTTTGATTGTACTATCTTTCATACGGTAAATTGGTATTATTGCAAAAGTATATTATGCTATTTTAAGTTTGAAATAAAATATATTGTTGAGTATCTTCTCAAACTTACCGACAAATTGGTACTATTGCTGTCATCATTTCAAACTTAAATCCTCCTAATTGCGTCCTTTTACGATTCAATGGACAATCATTAAGTTCATAGGCTTGTCCACATCGCTTTTTATGAAGGGTATGGAATGCAAAATTAAATAGCTGGAAGAGAGGTATGAAAACTAGTCACCGTGAGCTTGAAGTCAGGTTGAAGAGAGGTATAAAAACATATCAGCATAGAAGTTATAGAATGCAATATTAAATCGGGAAAGTGTTACTTTCTATAGTGCCCAAAATCTTTGCTAAAAGGCCATATGTCAATTTTCAGTGACATATATTATTGAAATTGTGATAAGGAGTAATCTAGATGGAATATTGAATTCTTGGCTAAGGCGTTCGTTCCCTTATTAATTTACAGTTAAAATGGGAATTATGTTTCTTTGATGCTAATTGACAACACATGTTATGACTGCACATTTATGAACTATCAGGATTCTGCGATCAGCATGTGTTGTAAATTCTGTTTCTGCATAAATTGTTGCCCAACCAAAAAGTGAAATCATGTTTTTGTCTAAATTCCCTTAACAAAATAGAATTTTCATTAACGTGTGAGAAATAAACTTATGAATCCAGTTTGCTAGTCCGTGCTTAAAGTAAATTCCAATGGTTCATAACTCGTGCAACCAAACAGCCTCAATCATATCATATAGGTTACTTTATATTTGGTCTTTCTAAAGCAAGATGAAGGTTTACAAATTTTGTTATTTACAACTATTCATGTATTTTCATCTAATATAAATCGCTTTCCTATTTAACTTGTAATCGAAATGTTTGGTGCCTTTCATATCTATCCTGATCATACGACACACACAAGCATGTTTTAGGTCACTGTATAAGTAGTATGTTTGTATTCTGAACTTTACCTATGATTGAGAGTTTATATGGAAGGATAAGTCGTTAAAACTTATGGATAGCGTGGTATGGACACTTCCCTTAATTAGCACTTCTGCTTACCCATTTTTTAACTTACAATTTCTGAAGTTATTAAGAAAAAATGGCAAAAAGAAACATTAATATTGTAAAAATTCTGTATATAATGAAGTTTTCGTTTTCAGAACTTGGTTGATCCTGCGCGAAGTGGTGCGTGCAGCCCAGGCATTATCTGTTGGGCAAAGACCCAAAGAAGGTTGCCATATGACAACCGTAGTTTATTGACACTGTCCACAATGATTCGGAAGCTAAGGTCAGGCAAACATGCTCCCTTTGTCTCATGAAAACTGTGACAATCTTCTTTTCAGATGTCTTATAAAATTGTTACTTTTTTTTGAAGTTTTAGTTTGTCTATTTTTCCTAAGTACGATTGTTACCAACAAGTTACTCAGTAATGTTGATGGGAGTCCATAGGTTGTTTTCTGTTCTAAAAACTACTTAGATAAACTTCAACCCGTTTGACCTGTTGGAGATATGACATAAGCAATTTCGACCCATCGATAAGTTAACTTTGTCGAATTTGAACCAAATTTCGTCGGCATAGTTAGGAAGTCCTTTGGACTTTTTTTGGTACTTTTTTCCCCTTCAGTTTTCTGACTTATTTGCCATTCATTTTGGATTCCGTTGATCAAATGCAGCAAGGGGAAACATGGCATGTTAATTACCGCGATTCAAAGGTGACACGTATCCTGCAACGGCCTTGCTTGGGAGGTAATGCACAAACCACCATCATTTTACTTTAAGTCCAGCTCGAGAACACGTTGAGCAATAAAACGTTACTCTTTTGGTTGCTAGTTGTTTAAAAGAAGTGACAACAAATGCAGAAGTTAACGTGGTGATGTCTGATAAGGCCTTCGTGAAACATCCACAAAAAGAATTGGCGAGATTGGAAGATGGAGAGCATCAAGTATATATAAAGAATTGGAAGATTGGAAGATTAAAAGAAGATATATGAGTGTTAATGTCAGGTTTGACTTTTGCCTTTCTGTTTGTTGATTTTTGACCTACCTTAGAAAGATTTGATAAGTACCAAAACGTAAAAGATAGATTGCAAAACCAGGATTTCTCGAAGTAATGCTAGAACTAATCCGGAGTTATAGAAATGGAGAATCAAACTCGAAATGTAGTTCTATTAATTGTTGTAACGGGTATATAAAGGTTATTTGGGTGGGAAAGTCAGTTGAGGTGGGATTTGGTTGTTCGTTGACTTTCTTGCTGTCTTTCCAATACGACCCATAACATTCTTGTGATCCATTTGGGCCAACATTGAATGCAGGAATGTAACGTCATAAATTATCCCAAATATAAGTTTTGTTTTGGTGTCGTATGATTTTAATTAGAAGATAGTTTGTTGCAAAGAAAACCAAAAGCAACAAGTTATACCAATCGCTCGTCTAGAAAAATAGATCAACATGAAACATATGTTTAAAATCTGATTATGACTAACATCTGAAAACTGTTTGCTAATCTCAACCTAAAACACTTGCTTGAAACTTAAATACCCGGCGACTTACCGTGACCTTTTTCTCAAGCACTTGTTTTATCTTCAAATTTGAATTTGTATTGAAGCTGCCATGGATTGACAAAAGGCTATTGGGATAGATAGTAATACCTGCTGTTTCAATCTCATTTTCCCGACCAACGATATTGGCTTCATGTGGAGACAGAGTACCTATTTAGAGCGATTCGCCTTTATTTTTTTGGCTGCGTTTGTGGTGAAATTACATCAGGCTACAACTGGTATTTAATAACTTTGCTAAATTGTATTTGAAAATTGGGAAAGTGTTACTATCAGTTGGCAGAAATGCGTTTCTTTCCTGCCCAAATCTTTGCTAAAAGGCCAGATGGCAGTTTTCATTGACATAGCCTTACCAATGTATACCGTAAAATGGGAATTATGCATCTTTGACGCTATTTGACAACACATGTTCTATGAACTATCTGGAATCTGCGATCAGCGCGGGTTGGAAATTCTGTTTTTGCATATGTTGTTGCCCAACCAAAAAAGTGAGACCATGTTAGAGACCCTAGTTGTCAATAACAGCAGCTAACCAAATTACATAAACAGGCATCACAAATCATTTAAAGGCGTAGACAAAGATTCAAAAGTTTAGTAGCTAGTACATAATCAAAGCATATATGTTTTAAGTATCAATATTCCCGGGAATTAATAACTCATCAAAACACACACTCATAGACCGTCCATATTTCTCCTCTCTAGCATATGTCAACCGACCCTCACAGCAACCCAATATTCCCAGGAATTAATCAAAACATATATGTTTTAAGTATCAATATTCCCAGGAATTAATAAGTCATCAAAACACACACTCCTAGACCATCTATATTTCGCCTCTCTAGCATATGTCAACCGACCCTCACAGCAACCCAACCTGCATATAAAAATAACACAACCAGTTAGATCCTCCTAAATGAAACAACTCATTGCAAAACAGTTTTTGATAACACATGCAAACTTAAGGTCAATACACTTTTAGGTAGGCACTTACCACCCTAAGGGGCAACACGGAATATGAATTCCACATCATCGATCCCAACCTCCGGCTCCCCATTTTCAGCCGGATACACAAATGCTCGCCAGTTCAAGTTGATCTCCTTAAACGGAGTCTCATACACCTGATTATAATGCAAAATCGGAGGAGGGTTAATCAAGTTAGTTGACTACTGTTCTACAAACAGTGTAATGCTCAATACATAGACAGCTAAATCGTGATTCAAACACACGTGCAATGATAAATATATTTCCCTATGCAACAAGTTTAATTTGATCTCGCAAACAATCAACAGAAGTAGACTTGAAACTATAAAGCCATGATGCTTGGCTTCCAAATAGAAGATTCAAAACTTAAAACCAGTATCAGTTACCAAATAAAATTACATGCTTCATTTTATAAACTAGACATACATAAGAACAAACTAACATGAACTGGCGTGTAGATCAGGGAAGCAGTTACTACATTGTTTTTTCTGAAAAAATCCTAGTTTAAACAATTACAATATCACAATGTCGCCAAAAACACAATAATGCCAGTTATTGCCTACACAAATCCTAACCCCTAACTTGCGTAAACTGAGGATTCACAAAATCTAAGAAAAATTAATGATCCGCAACTTCCAGTACTAATCACACACTAACCGCAACAATATCTAAGATCAATTATATATGAATGTATCATCATGTAACCCAAAACTATCAACTAACATAAATCTCATATCTAACTTAATTGATCACATATAACAATCTATACATTCATACAATCATATTATGCTACCAGTACTAATATCTACATTCTAACGCATCAGATCATCAAAACAAATTATAATCTAGTTCTATAAAGGCTAAAAAGGCGCATACCGTGACACCATCCCACAGGCCACAACTCACGGACCCGCTGCGGTGAAGTCCCTCAAAGGAGAAAGTCATGATCTGGGCCTCCCTTCTCAAGTTGGTAAGGGGGAATCCTTTTCCAGGATGCATTGTAATTGTTCCCTGTTGATGACAAGACCTGCACTGAAAACAGGAAAAAAGAAAATGCAAGTGTTATTGAAAAACATTGAAACCGAACCAAATACATATAGTACTTTCATATTATGTTGTATGAAGTTGTTAGGTTTAAGTGAAATACCATCCTCACCAAATGAACACGGGGTCGTTTCTTTGAGGGAGATGTCGTCGAGTCCAAACTGACACAGATATCCTTGGGGCTCTCAACCCCGCATTTGCTACATTTTACCAACAAATAGAAGACAGATATATTAGACCAGATGCATTAAACACAAATCCAGTTAAAGAAAGTCAGTACAATGAATTAGTTTAGCAGACATACGAACCTATGAGCTTGTATAGCTTACTCGGCTTATACATATCATATAAGCTTATTTTATCACGCTTATTAATTTCATAGCATGTAACCCCTTCCTAAATTTCACTTGCAATGTACTAGTCATATTTCCACATGAAATTCTTATTTTGCAACCAAATCTAGCATAACTTTGCATGCAATGTCGAATTACTTATAATTATTGTTTCTGTAAGATGTCATTATCAGTAATTTTTAAAGTAAAATGATTTCTGAATTCCAGCAAACGAGGAGTCTATAATCTCAACTAACTAACATCCAAATTTGCAAATACCTCTAACAAACTCCACAAAAAGAAACACATTTACTAGCATAAATCTTATAGAGACTATAAACTACAGCAAAGCTTCATTTTAACTAGTCAAACTTAAGAGATTCAAACTATAAGTTTCTCATGAATTGAAGATGAATCGAAGAAAGTAGTTTTTAAAATATGAATTTCACCTATAAACACATTTTTTTCTGACCCAAATCGACCCAATCACCAATTAATAGGTCAAAACTACCGCCTATACCTCTGATATGCATTATTTGTAGATATATGAGATAATGGAAAATTAAACTTGAAATCGAATATCTTGAAACACTATTAGACTGTAGCTAATCGTTTAAGGCTTAGTTCATGTTACTCTTGTTACACCCCTTCAACCTTTATGGTTTCTATGAACAACATGTAACCAAGGCACAGATGAGCCTTTTCTGGCTATGTACATCTAGGTGTCTGAAATATGAGAACTATTCTTCCCGGTACTTGTTTGCGTCTTTTTGTTTTGGTTATCATCAATCTTTACTGTTATATTTCTACATGGATTCAGACACATTAACTGTTAGTAAAATACCAAAAAGAAAATAGATTATAGGTTAGCCCACTAATAATGACAACATTAACCCAAGTATCAGTTGCATATTTTCATATCATTTCATACTAAGTAAAATGCAGAAACCAAAGTCAAGTACCCAATCAATTTCGAACTAAATAATTAGTACTCAATCACTTTCTATCGTAAACATATTAGCAACCCAGCAGATTCACACATAATAAGTTCCATTTTATGTTAAAACAGGAGAGCAAGCTCTGCAAGTACACTGTAAGATATAGATCAGCATAACTATCTTAGAATAATTTATGCACATCTTCTTAGTTAAATGTCACTATAAAACCAAGGATTGTAGATGCTAATGATATCCATGTGATATTTTAAGCATTATTACTAAGTTCAATTGCCTAGAACTTGCTGCACTCTCATACTCTCAACTGAAACCTATAGCTTACCCGCAGAATTATATATAAGCATGTAGGACATGAACAGAACCTAAACCACAGATTCTAATTAACAACCAAATTATTCTCTAAAATTCCTTAACATTTATGTTGTCACTCTTTAATTGTCGAAATCTTCATAACAATTTTTAACAAGAAGATTTACATGTACTAACATCCTTTGCCCACCCGCCGTAAAAATATACAATACAGTTACTGAATACGTAATAATTAGTTATAACGGTCTCAAGATAAGATCGTGGATATCAGTATATAAAAAAGATCGATAACAAAGATATACATATATACATTCAATATTGGGTTCAAGACCTGAAAGTCTATTAACAAACCTAACAGGCGCAAATTTGTTACACAAACAAGAGAAAATTAAATAAAATTTATCAAAACCGTACATAATAGATTATTTTCTAAGGAAGTTTAATTTTTATTCATTACACAGAACTAAACAATGAAGTTTGGGTTATGCAAAAGCATGGGGAATCTTGGGATAACACCAAACTCATATTTAGACGACGGCACAAAAGCATATGTCTATCAATTTCATCAAGCTCGTCATCAAATGACTTTTCTTGTATCTTCTGCTTCTCTATTTTCTCTATAAATACTTTTGACTGATCTTCAAGTTCCTCCTGTTTGTCCTTTATTAGAAGCAAACGCGTCAAACGCTCTCTAATGACCTCCACATCAAACCCATTATATTATTAATGCATGGTATTTATTAACTAATTGCTTGAAGGTGGACCTTGAGGGGAGTTTGGCCTGCCAAAGTAAAATGACTCCATGTAGTTAAGGAGATGACGAGAACATATCATAACAGCATATGGTTAAGGATAGCTTTTCATACACTGAAAACGACGATGTAGATTTATCATCATTGGAGGTCGTCTGTTTCTCACAATCTACTAAACCAGACTTCGAGGGCCGTGAAGGTTCTTGCGAGCTGGAAGATACTGCCATCCTGGATCTTCCCTTAGCCGCAACCTGATTCTTTGGCCTCCCTCTTCTCCCATTACAAGATTTCATGTAAAAGATTTCTTCCCCGAAAGCATTGACAGTTCTAGAATCTTTTAAATCTTCTGGCTAATTAACAAAAACCAAAAAAACTAGTGTGTATACTCTCCTTCACCAAGAACCACTCAAAAAAAGCAAAAGTAAAAAATAAAATGTGTCAAGTACAGTAAAGAATCATACGTAAGAGGGTGTTTCCATGCATGAACACTCGTCATTTAAAAGAATCACAGTTACCATGTCAGGATTATATTATTCGAAAAACTATGAACAATGATGCACCCTTTTTTAGTCACCTGCATTGTGATAAAGATTCTAAGTTAGCATGACATGATCAAAAATTGAAAGGCTAGACTAAAAATCTGAGGATTAAGAAATTAAAAGACTCACATATGATTCAGGAGGCCTTGTTTCTTCGAACAGGTAAAATGAAACTGTTGCCATTAGGGTTTGCTATGACTTGTGCGGCGCCTCTTGGACAAAAAGCCTGACATGACAACCTAGAATGCGAGGATTTTATAATTGTGTGATTAGGTTAAATATCTATAGTTTAGCCCTTATTCTTTCCATCTTTCCAAATCTAACCCTTCTCCTTGTTTGTTATGTTTATTTTAGAACTCGATGCTACTTTAAAGATACATATTTAGAAGGAAATTTCGCCAAAAATCTAATTTCTAATTTAGAGGAAAGAGTTCTATGACTTTTGTCCCTCAACAAATTGTATTGGCAGAAAATAAGGTACGTGATATATATGTTGGATTGTTTGGCCGTTATGCCTTTCGTGGCGGTTCTCGTGTATATTATATTTATTTTTTTGATAATAACACCAAAATGCGGCAAAAAAAGCCTATGATCGAAATGATAAATCGAATATTGTTACCTAGAGATATGATGAAGGATTTATAAGGTTTTAGAGTGTTGAATGTTGGGCTTTAATGTGTGGGTAGGAGCAATTTGAGTTTTGGGTGGGGGCATTTAAAAAAAAAAAAAGAAAAAAAAAAAAAAAACTCAAATCGAAGAATAAAATACACTAAAATCTCATGTTGAATTGGTCTGGCCTTGGAGGGCACCGCCCCTCGTATCTTAACCATGCATCCGCCCCTGAGCGTGCTTTCGTAGTAAGTTTTTTTCAGAATATTCACACGTAAACTAAGAACAAAAGTTATCCTCTCCGTTTACTTTATATAACCGATATACTATATATACTTATAAGCAAGTAAGTGAACTTAGAAACATTGAAGCGAGTGTCTGCATTAGAAATGGTGTAGCCATGCTTTGAGTTGAGCTTTCTACAATATGCCATAAAACAACAATATACGTATAGAGATAGTGACATGAATACAAACAGCAAAGTAAATTTCTTGAAGTTTAAAAAGAAAAAATGTCAAAAGGATCACACACAAGAACTCGTGGTCAATTTGGTGAAACTAATATTTGGAGCTTGAGAGGACGTTCCTGAGTATTGCATTGTGTGAGGTGATTCTGTTAGTAATTTCGTGTCTTGATAATCAAAGATTGCCGGATAAATTCAAATTCTTGAATCGTGTAAAAGTTCACTTTCTTGATACAATATTTCGACCCTATTTATGCCTTGGGTTACACGGAATTTGTATAGAGATAAGACAAGAATTAACACTCAAATTCTAGAGACAAGAAAGAGAGCAAAAATATAAAGAATTTGTATGTGTTGTTGATATGGAAGACCAAATCATGTTTACATATATATAAACATATTGGTGGTTGTTGGAAAAATTGATACTCTTGGTGAAAAGTCATATCCTTTTGTAATAGTCACAACACTTCATTTAAATCTGTCCAGCAACAGTTTTGTAACAACCAAAAAATGTCGATAACTGCCATCATTAAAGACAAGTGTATATGGATACCTTAGTGACCATGAAATTCTGTAACTATATTGACTTACATTAACAACCTTTACCATTAATTGTATGATGAGGCGAAAAATGATCCGTTTTTAGGGGGTCATTTAAGCCCGAATCCGACTTTATTTGATCAAATATTGCCCTAAATCGTTCCTTTTGTGATTTTAGGTGTTTGGAGAGTGAATTCTGGAAAAGAGGCTATTTTGGACGTTTTTGGAGCATAAAGTGAAGAAAACGACAAAGTACCAAAAATCTAAGCTGGAAATACAAGGTGACGGCGTCAAGACTTGATTCTTGACGGCGTCAGACATGAAGAATATTTTACCGTAGCTGGTGATGGCGTCAGATGAAGAGGTGACGGCGTCAAAGTGGCCAAGAATAATTTACCGTAGGTGGTGACCGCGTCACATAGGCCGTCACAAGTGGATCTAGGGCGTCTGAGGAAGTATATGGCGACGAGGTGACGGCGTCAGATTTAACTCTTGACGCCGTCAGGACGATTTTCCTATATATAGTTTTCTAGTTTTTTCATTAAAAAAGGGAGAAGTTTTGGTAACACCCTAAAGACGATTTTGGTGCCTCTTTTACAGGTTTTTCAAGGGTTCCAAACCCTTGAGACCTTGCATTGTAATTGAGATAAGTATACTCTTAATTCAATCAATATGTCTATGTGTTGGTTGTCTATCTTTTGTTCTTATCTTAATTCTACTATGCTAGGCTAGATTTACTTTGTGTTTGCTTAGATCTAATGAAACCTAGATGTTGATTATGTGTTGATTACTTGTCTATTCTTGTTTTTGGATGAATGATATTATATGTTAGGCTTAAGAAAACTGGCAGATCTCCAAATGGTAACATGCTTGAACGTCTTAAGAAACATGAATCGAGGCGTACTAGGTCTCTATTGGTTGTATTTAATGCATGAGCCACTGTTTACAATCCCTATAGTTGTGCCGGGTCATGGTGTAGGAGGAGATAAGAGCTCATAGATTTGGGGAGTTATGTATGCCACCCCACGAATGGTATTAAGGAATACAATCCGTCATCCATACAAGTGTAACAAGTAATTGACATGTAAAAGATATCTAGGGAGTAATGAAGTCTAAGTAAACACAATTTCTCCAAATACTGCTCACATCCTTAGTTTAATATTAGCTTAATTTCATTTTCATTAGTTTAATTAATTATATAATAGCTTTGGGTTAGTTGAATAGCAACTAATTCCGCCCACTCTTCCAAAACCCGAGATTTTACTTGCTTTCATTAAAATATAAAAACACAAAAATAATCATCTTTCATCTTTAGAACTATTAATTAGGCTTTCTAATCCTAGCGACACTATTCCTAAGCTGAACGATCAATCCCCCGGTACTTGTCACTATACTATACTACAACGATCAGGTACACTGCCTGGTGGGGGTTGTAAGCCTCGCGAGATCCCTCGAGAGGTAAAGCAAGGTGCGATTCCCACGCATCAAGTTTTTGGCGCCGCAGCCCGGGGAATAGTTATTGTCTAGGTTAGGATTTCTTTTTACTAGGTCTACTTGCTAGATTCCTTTCTAGTAAGATTTTTATTTTTATTTTTAGGTCTTCTTTAGTCTATCTTATTTCTTCGTGCCTTTGTTCGTAACTCTTTACCATCCGACATCATGGAAGGTGGTAACATCTTTGAACCCATCATCCCACCACAACAAAACCCACCACTAGAACCCCTTAGGTCCCGAACCTTAGGAGAGTATTCCCGACCTAGCCACCAAGGGTACCGAAACACCATTGAGCTCACCGGAGCCAATGTGACCCCCTTGCGATCCGACACCATCCGGTTGGTGCAAAGCGGATGTGCATTCCATGGACTTCGTTCCGAAGATCCAAACCAACACCTTAAGGACTCCCTCAAAATCGTAGATTCCATAGACCTAGGTGTTGAAACTAGAGAGACTACCCGTTTACGCCTATTCCAATTCTCTCTACGGGATCAAGCTAGTCAATGGCTTGAGCGTTTACCCGCGGGATCCATCACCACATGGGATGATCTCACCACTCGTTACCTTGCTCAATTTTTCCCACCGGGGAGAACTACTAAGCTTTGGAATGACATCTTGATGTTCTAACAATGTCAAAATGAATCTCTTTATGAAGCATGGACTCGTTTCAAGGACTTACTCCAAAAAGTCCCTCATCATGGCATAGATCTTTGGCTCCAAGTCCAAATTTTTTATGACCATATCGATATCCCCACGAGGCGAACCATTGACCAATCGGCCGGTGGTAAGCTACGTGATCTTAGTGCGGAACAATCATGGGAACTCATAGAAGATCTTGCTCTCTATGACAACGAAAGTTGGAATGATCCCCGTGATTTGAACAAAACGGTCAAGGCAATATCTTTGCCTTCGAACAATTCAAGCACTCCCGACCGTAGGATCATGGAACTTGAGGACCAAGTCAAGTTTCTCATGAAATCTTACGAAGCTCCGAAGCATTCAAGCCAAGTGAACAAAATCACTTCTTCATGCGAATTATGTAGTGGTCCCCATGACACTCGTGACTGTATGGAACTCCCCGGAACAGCTTTTGCGGACTACGCATCCACGCGTACCGACGAAGCGGGAGATAAGTGGTACACTTTCAAGCCCGAGCCAAGCACATACGGTGATTCATACAACCCCTCATGGAAAAATCACCCAAACCTTAGGTGGAAACAAAATCAATCCAATTCTTCCAACCCGCCTAATCATTACCAATCAAACGGTCCACCATCCAACCGTACCTTCAACAGCAATCCTTCTAACAACTATGGTAGTACCAACAATCTTGAAGGATTGATGTCGAAATTCATGGCATCTCAAGAAGCCCGTATAGTTAGGTTCGAAAACGAATTCAACCAACAACAAACGGAGATGACCAACATAATCGACAACTTGTTGAAAGCCCTCAACAACCAAAAATTAGCCACACCTAGGAAGGACACTAGGGACACCAATAGTGGAATTCAAGTTAAGGACCCCTCATCATCCAAACATGTCCACTTTGTCAATGTTGTCACCATTAAGCCAATAGATAGAGAGATAGAGGAGAGTGACAAGGATGAAGCTAAGGTAGAAGCCAATAGTGAGGATGAGAGTAGGGAAGTTGAAGTTAAAAAGGATGAGAAATTGGAGGAGATAGAACCTATAGAGAAATACTTTGATAAGTTGCCAACCGAGGAGGAACGGGAATACCATAAGGATTTATTCGATAGTCCCGACAAAACATATATCTTTGGCGACCCCCTGATCAAAATGGGAGATCCCTCCAACATTAACATCCCATGTAATATAGGGCACATGCATATATGGAAAGCTTACATCGACCTTAGATCACCCGTGAACATCATGACCAGGACTTATTACAATTGGGTGATGAAGAAGCAACTCAATTTTAGGATGATGCCCGGTAAGAATCTGATAAGTAATTTTGCAAGAAGAGTGAAAGGATTGCATGTGATTATAGGAAATCTCACTTATAAGATTGATTTTATGATAGTGGAAGACACTCGTCCCGTGATAGATGCTTGCCTAAGTCAAGTAGTGTTTGGAAAGCCATTTGTTGAAGCCACTAGGATGAGTTATGATCCGACCTTAGGGATAGTTAGATTCAAAAAAGATAATGATGAGGTCGCTTATCAAATGCCCTACAAGATCGAACAATACCGCCTTCTCTCTAATTTTGAAAAAGAACACAAGCAAGCGGCTTATTATAGGAATGAGGAGGATAGACGTAGATGAGTAGAGTATGTTAGAAATAGGATGCTTGGTTTCTACAAAGAATGCTTGCAACTAGGTCCGGAATACAAAACTGGTTTAGAAGATGACCTAGAGAGTGGAACCAATGATGAAATCACGTAGTAACCCACGACTTTGAGTCTAGCTACAAGACTCGTAAATAAAGAAAAGCGCTTCTTGGGAGGCAACCCATGTTTTGTGTGATTTTAATTGTTTGATTGTTATTTGCTTCCGTATGCATGTTTGATTTTTATTGTTGGTTGATCATGTTTCTCAATTAAAATGTGGAAATACTTTATTATGTTGTTTGGCCAAGTCTTAACTTCAACCTAAAGGTATTTTTGCAAAAGATAAGTGTAAGGGGAAACCCCAAATATGTTTTTAAGAAACAAACCGATCATGATTCTCCACAATATTTAATGAACATGTATATTCGTATTTGTTAGAGTCAAATGCTTGTATTGAGTCATGATGAAGTTTTGCAGGATTTTCCAGGAAGTAGGACGAAGTTTTTCCAGAAATTTTCCGGAAACTTAACATAAAGATTTCTGCAGGTCCATTCTGACGGCGTCAGGCAATTGCTCTTGACGGCGTCAGGAGTCAAAAATCTGGAAATTTTACCGTTTTTGTTTTTTTTCTAACGGAGTCTTATGGTTTTTGTGAATTATTAAGTTTTATAATCTCCAGGAAATCTGCAAACTTCATTCCACAAGCATTATATCTTACTTTGTTTTCTAGGATTTAGTAACTTATATAGGATGCCGCCGATTTTACGCTAGGTTGCCTTGTCTACTTTTGTCAGGATTTACAGGTTATTTAAGACAAGAAGATGATTTATATTCTGGAAGGGAAGCTTTGATTGTTCATTTTCTTGGAAGAAGATTTAACCTGGCCAACCTATAATCCATACCGAGCGAATCAGGGGAGTATTTGATTTCATTCTCTTTACTTTTTACTTTTACATTCTTTACTTGAACATTGGGGACAATGTTCATCCTAAGTGTAAGGGGAGGGTAAAAAGATGATACCTTACATATGCACTTTCGCTTGAGTTTGTTTTGTTTGATAGTAGATGAGTAATAAAACTATGAGAAATACTTGTTAGTGTAATTTTAGCGCCAAATTTAAAATTTTTTACAACATTTAGGAGTGAAACTTTAGCCATAGCAAACGTCTCATGGATAGGAGGTTGTATGACTAGCACATAACCGTATATTCAGAAAAATTTTCCACCCAAAGATGTGAGGTTCGCCTTTAGTTTTGATAGGAAAAGCATTTATTGTTGGTGCTTATAAGTGTACCGGTAGCATTTAGATTCTAGAACTTGCATTAGTGATGCATCCCGAGACCGCTAGTGAGACTACATTCGTGTAGTAGGATTTACTAGATGATAAGAGGCATTAGGATCACCCTTGTGTTAAACCCGTATCATAATTACTTGACCATTTAAGTCAAATTACTTGGCTAGTTAAGTCAACTAATTTTTCCCACACCCTTAGCGTTGTACTCATTTTTAGTACACGATACCCCTAGTACACCCCATCGAGCCTATCTTTTCGTTTCTAACTTTAAGCATTTTACTTAAAGGAAGAATTTGTTACACCCCACTTAAATGTACACCCAAATCGCCTTAGCCTTCTGTGTATGCGCTCATTGTTAGTGCATTATTGTTATTTGTTAACCCTAAGTTAACTTTCTAATTGATTACACGGTTGCTAAGTCGAGTCATATCATTGTACATATTGTTTTGGGACGATTGGGACTCATGGGTAAGTACTTATTTTATGGAGTAATGGGGAAGAACATCATATTATTACCCCCATATGTACGTTAATCTTAAAAGTGCTCCAAGTGTTTTGATTTTCTTAATTCGAGTCATTAGAATAGTTTAATGTAATGTATGTAAAGATTCAAGTGTAAGGGGATTGCTCAAACCCCTATGATGTATTATTTTGGATGGTAGGGTAAGAGTGTATGAAGAAAAAAAAAATCGAAAAAATCAAAAAAAAGAAAAAATAAATAAAAAAAAAGAGAGAAAAAACATACAGACTACCATCCCATTTTCATTCTATGTTCATTTTATGTTTTTGTTATTTTTCATTTATTAGCTTAAGTCGAGTCTAGTCTTGGCTTAGCAACGCCATCTTGTACATGTAATTTACTAAGATTGTTAACTCGCCACCAGTAAAATTCCCTTTATCCAACAAAACCGTGTAATTCATATCCCTACACCTAACGTTATAACCCTTTAAAAGACCTCTTTGATAGTTTATCCTAGGTGCTTACGCCATGTGGTGGAGGTTTGAACCTTTCCCAAGCCTATGGTAATCTATTTTGCTATGATAGATTGTGAGAGATATCTTCCAATTCCATAATGTTATATTACTTTATTACACCCGAGAGATGTGAGTATCTAAACACTATTTGTGAGGTGCGTGTGTATGACCTCCGTGCTTGTCTATTGGTCTTTAGTGGAGCGATTATTTGTTGTAATTACTTTTATATTAGTGTTAAATGACCCCTAACTTGTCTTTTGAGTAGAATAAAAGCTCATTTGCTTGAGGACAAGCAAATCTCAAGTGTAAGGGTATATGATGAGGCGAAAAATGATCCGTTTTTAGGGGGTCATTTAAGCCCGAATCCGACTTTATTTGATCAAATATTGACCTAAATCGTTCCTTTTGTGATTTTAGGTGTTTGGAGAATGAATTCTGGAAAAGAGGCTATTTTGGACGTTTTTGGAGCATCAAGTGAAGAAAACGACAAAGTACCAAAAATCCAAGCTGGAAATACAAGGTGACGGCGTCAAGACTTGATTCTTGACGGCGTCAGACATGAAGAATATTTTACCGTAGCTGGTGACGGCGTCAGATGAAGAGGTGACGGCGTCAAAGTGGCCAAGAATAATTTACCGTAGGTGGTGACGGCGTCACATAGGCCGTCACAAGTATATCTAGGGCGTCCGAGGAAGTATATGGCGGCGAGGTGACGGCGTCAGATTTAACTCTTGACGCCGTCAGGACGATTTTCCTATATATAGTTTTCTATTTTTTTCATTAAAAAAGGGAAAAGTTTTGGTAAAACCCTAAAGACGATTTTGGTGCCTCTTTTACAGGTTTTTCAAGGGTTCCAAACCCTTGAGACCTTGCATTGTAATTGAGATAAGTATACTCTTAATTCAATCAATATGTCTATGTGTTGGTTGTCTATCTTTTGTTCTTATCTTAATTTTACTATGCTAGGCTAGATTTACTTTGTGTTTGCTTAGATCTAATGAAACCTAGATGTTGATTATGTGTTGATTACTTGTCTATTCTTGTTTTTGGATGAATGATATTATATGTTAGGCTTAAGAAAACTGGCAGATCTCCAAATGGTAACATGCTTGAACGTCTTAAGAAACATGAACCGAGGCGTACTAGGTCTTTATTGGTTGTATTTAATGCATGAGCCACTGTTTACAATCCCTATAGTTGTGCTGGGTCATGGTGTAGGAGGAGATAAGAGCTCATAGAGTTGGGGAGTTATGTATGCCACCCCACGAATGGTATTAAGGAATACAATCCGTCATCCATACAAGTGTAACAAGTAATTGACATGTAAAAGATATCTAGGGAGTAATGAAGTCTAAGTAAACACAATTTCTCCAAATACTGCTCATAACCTTAGTTTAAAATTAGCTTAATTTCATTTTCATTAGTTTAATTAATTATATAATAGCTTTGGGTTAGTTGAATAGCAACTAATTCCGCCCACTCTTCCAAAACCCGAGATTTTACTTGCTTTCATTAAAATATAAAAACACAAAAATAATCATCTTTCATCTTTAGAACTATTAATTAGGCTTTCTAATCCTAGCGACACTATTCCTAAGCTGAACGATCAATCCCCCGGTACTTGTCACTATACTATACTACAACGATCAGGTACACTGCCTGGTGGGGGTTGTAAGCCTCGCGAGATCCCTCGAGAGGTAAAGCAAGGTGCGATTCCCACGCATCATTGTACCTGAAATCAAGTTACTAGTTTATACAAGCGTGCACTCCGCAACTGATACGTGGGAATCGCACCAGGCTTTACCTCTCAAGGGATCTTGAGAAGCTTACAACCCCCACCAGGCAGTGTACCTGATCGTTGTAGTATAGTATAATGACAAGTACCAGGGGATTGATCGTTCAGCTAGGAATAGTGTCGCTAGGATTAGAAAACCTAAATACTTGTTCTAAAGGTGAGGGATGATTATTTTTGTATTTTTATATTTTTTAGAAAGCAAATAAAAATCTCGGGTTTGAAGGATTTGGGCGGAATTAGTTGCTAGTCAACTAACCCAATACTAAAGATGCAATCAAAATAAAATACTAAAAATGAAAATAAACTAAATTATACTAAGGTTGGGAGCAATAAGTGGAGAAATTGTGTTTACTTAGATTTCACTACTCCCTAGATATCTTTTACACGTTAATTACTTGTTATAGTTGCGTGGATGACGGATTGTATTCCTTAATACCATTCATGGGGTGGCGCACTTAAGTCCCCAATCCTATGAGCTCTTATCTCCTCCAATGCCATGCCCGGCACAACCATAGGGATTATAAACAGTGGCTCATGCGTTAAATACAACCAATAAACCCTAGTGCACATTAGTTCATGTTTCCTAAGACGTTCAAGCATGTTACCATTTGGGGATCTGCTAGTTTTCTTAAGCCTAACATCGAATTCATTCATCCAATACAACTATAAACAAGTAATCAACACATAATTAACATCTAGGTTTCATTAAATCCAAGGAAACACAAGATAGATCTAGCCTAACATGATGGAATTAAGACAAGAACAAGATATAGACAACCAACACATAGACATATTTATTGAATTAAAAGAATACTTATCTCAATTACACATTAAAGGGATCAAGGGCTTAGAACCCTTGAAAAACCTGTAAAATTCGTACCAAGTTCGTACTTAGGGTTTCTCCAAAACTTCTCTCTTTTTAATTTGAAAATTAGAAAACTATATATAGGAAATAGGGTCTGACGGCGTCAAGAAAAATCTTGTGACGCCGTTGATGCTATTCAACTAACCCAAAACTCAGATGCAATCAAAATAAAATACTAGAAATGAAATTAAACTAATTTATACTAAAGTTGTGAGCTGTAATTGGAGAAAATGTGTTTACTTAGATTTCACTACTCCCTAGATATCTTTTACACGTTAAATACTTGTTATAATTGTATGGATGACGGATTGTATTCCTTAATACCATTCATGGGGTGGCACACATAACTCCCCAATTCTATGAGCTCTTATCTCCTCCTACACCATGCCCAGAACAACTATAGGGATTGTAAACAGTGGCTCATGCGTTAAATACAACCAATAAAGACCTAGTGCGCGTTGGTTCATGTTTCTTAAGACGTTCAAGCATGTTACCAATTAGAGATCTGCTAGTTTTCTTAAGGCTAACATATATATCATTCATCCAAGACAAGAATAAACAAGCAATCAACACATAATCAATATCTAGGTTTCATTAGATCTAAGCAAACACAAAATAGATCTAGCCTAGCATGATAGAATTAAGACAAGAACATGATATGGACAACCAACACATAGACATATTGATTGAATTAGAAGAACACTTATCTTGATTAATTATGCAAGGTATCAAGGGGTTGAAACCTTGAAAAACCTGTAAAGTTACACCAAAAGCGTACTTAGGGTTTCTCCCAAAACTTCTCTCTTTTAATGTGAAAAATTAGAAAACTATATATAGAAAAATGGGTTTGACGGCGTCAAGAAGAAACATGTGACGCCGTCACCTCGCCGCCAAAACTCTTCTCGGACTGCCTAGATCTACTTCTGACGCCGTCAAGACTTATATGTTTCCAGGCCGTCATGACTCTTTTACTCTTGACGCCCTTCCTACATGACGCCGTCAAATCTTCTCTGGATCGTCATGGATTTTCATGAAATTTGCTCTTGACGCTGTCAAGTTTTTGCTCTTGACGCCGTCACCTACTGTTCCCATCATGAAAAATTAAGACTTTGGCGTTTTCTTCACATTTATGCTCCAAAAACGTCCGAATTGCTTCCTTTTCCAGATTTCTCTCCCAAAGTACCTAAAATCACAAAAGGAACGATTTAGGGAAATATTTGATCAAATAAATTCGGATTCGGGCTTAAATGACCCCCTAAAAACGGATCATTTTTCACCTCATCATATACCCTAACACTTGAGATTTGCTTGTCCTCAAGCAAATGCGCTTTTATTCTACTCAAAAGACAAGTTAGGGGTCATTTAACACTAAAATAAAAGTAATTACAACAAATAATCGTTCCACTAAAGACCAATAGACAAGCACGGAGGTAATACACAAGCACCTCACAAATAGTGTTTAGATACTCACATCTCTCGGGTGTAATAAAGTATAAATTACAATATGGAAACGGAAGATATCTCTCACTACCTGTCATAGCAAAATAGATTACCATAGGCTTGGGAAAGGATCAAACCTCCACCACATGACGTAAGCACCTAGGATAAACTATCAAAGAGGTGTTTTTATAGGGTTGTAACGTTAGGTGTAGGGATATGAAATACACGGTTTTGTTGGTTAAAGGAAGTTTTACTGGTGGCGAGTTAACAATCTTGGTTAATTACATGTACAAGATGGCATTGCTAAGTCAAGAATAGACTCGACTTAAGCTAATAAATGAAAAATAACAAAAACATAAAATGAACATAGAATGAAAATGCATGGTAGTCCGTATGTTTTTTTTTTCTATATTTTTTTTATTTTATTTTTCTTTTTTTCTTGATTTTTTCTATTTTTTTTTTTTTTTTTTTTTTTTGCATACACTCTTACCATACCATCCAAAATAATACATCATAGGGGATGAGAATTCCCTTTACACTTGAATCTTTACATACTTTACAATAAACAAATCTAATGACTCGAATTAAGAAAATCAAAACACTTGAAGCACTTTTAAGATTAACGTACATATGGGGGTAATAAATGATATTCTTCCCCATTACTCCATAAAATAAGTACTTACCCATGAGTCCCAATCGTCCCAAAACAATATGTACAAGGATATGACTCGACTTAGCAACCATGTAATCAATTAGAAAGTTAACTTAGGGTTTAACAAATAACAATAATGCACTAAAAATGAGCGCATACACGGAAGGCTAAGGCGATTTGGTTGTACATTTAAGTGGGGTGTAACAAATTCTTCCTTTAAGTAAAATGCTTAAAGTTAGAAACCAAAAGATAGGCTCGGAGGGGTATACTAGGGGTATCGTGTACTAAAAATGAGTACAACGCTAAGGGTGTGGGAAAAATTAGTTGACTTAACTAGCCAAGTAATATGACTTAAATGGTCAAGTAATTATAATATGGGTTTAACACAAGGGTAATCCTAATGCCTCTTATCATGTAGTAAATCCTACTACACGAATGTAGTCTCACTAGCGGTCTCGGGATGCATCACTAACGCAAGTTCTAGAATCTAAATGCTACCGGTACACTCATAAGCACTAATAGTAAATGCTTTTCCTATCAAATCTAAAGGCGAACCTCACATATTTGGGTGGAAAATTTTTCTGAATATACGGTTATGTGCTAGTCATACAATCTCCTATCCATGAGACGCTTGCTATGGCTAAAGTTTTACTCCTAAATGTTGTAAAAAATTTTAAATTTGGCGCTAAAATTGCACTAACATGTATTTCTCATAGTTTTATTACACATCTACCATTAAACAAAACAAACTCAAGCGAAAGTGCATATGTAAGGTATCATCTTTTTACCCTCCCCTTACACTTAAGATGAACATTGTCCCCAATGTTCAAGTAAAGAATGTAAAAGTGAAAAAGTAAAGAGAATGAAATCAAATACTCCCCTGATTCGCTCGGTATGGATAATAGGATGGCCAGGTTAAATCTTCCTCCAAGAAAATGAACAATCAAAGCTTCTCTATCAGAATATAAATCATCTCCTTGTCATACATAACCTGTAAAACATGACTAAATAGACAAGACAACCTCGCGTAAAATCGGCGGCATCCTATATAAGTTTCTAAATCCTAGAAAACAAGATAAGATATAATGCTTGTGGAATGAAGTTTGCAGATCTCCTGGAGATTATAAAACTTAATAATTCACAAAAACCATAAGACTCCGTTAGAAAAACAAAACCGGTAAAATTTCCAGATTTTAACTCCTGACCCCGTCAAGAGTAAAACTCTGACGCCGTCAGAATGGTCCTGCAGAAATTCTTATGTTAAGTTTCCGAAAAATTTCTGGAAAAACTTGGTCCTACTTCCTGGAAAATCCTGCAAAACATCATTATTACTCGATACAAGCATTTGACTCTAATAAGTACTAATACACATGTCCATTTATTATTGTTGTGGTTCATGCTCAATTTCGTTCTTATAAACAAATTTGGATCTCCCTTACACTTATCTTTTGCAAAATACCCTTATATGCAATTAAGACGAAGTTACAAACAAAAGAAAGCATTTTCACAATTTACCTTGAAACATGAGCCACAAACAACAAAAATAAAACATGCATACGAAAACAAATAAAATCAAACAAACAAACAAACAAACAAATAAAAACACACAAAACATGGGTTGCCTCCCAAGAAGCGCTTGTTTTTGTTCGAGTCACGAGCCTGACTCTACCCTTATTTAACGGAAATAGGGGAGGTTCTCCCTACACTTAGGATTAAGTGTGGGTGAAAGTAGCGATACACAACCTTAGGGTGTGAATATGCCACGTGAGGTGAAGGGGGTGAGTGAATGGCTTCCTTCATCCTAAAACTACCCGGATAATATTGGTTGATGGGTAGGTCGGTTCCTCTTTTGTCTCCTAGAAATATATCTAAGGATGGAAAGTTGTGTAAAGGTTGAGGTCCCGGTTCATCAACATTAGAAAATTCCCTAGAACTAGGAGTAAGGTTATCACTACTAGTATTCAAACCTATATCCTCTAATGGTGCCTGGTCCAAGGGTTCTACTTCTATTGGGGTTACTATAGTCTTTTCTACTTCTTCCGGGTAAGTCACGGGCGGTGTGTATGCCTCAAATGATGCTAGGAGTTGTGGGTTACTTAGTGGGCTTGGGTTTTCTACTATCTCTTCCATCACATCAATATCACCTATGTGTTCATCTTGTATTACGGTAGTGCCTAACCATGACATGCAACTAGGTGGCTCAACTCTAACCTCATGTGTGTCGCATGTTTTGGTGAAATCTATCCCGCTCATGCAACTAGGTAGTTCAACACTAACCATCTCATAATATTGGTTTGATTCTAAGTTCATGTTCATAGAAACTAGGTCATCTCGCTCATACGAATCCACCAATTCGTTGAACTTATGGGTAATGGTTAGGAAGCTTTTCTCAAAATTCATCTAAAGGGTCTCACTAAAAGGAATTGATCCTAAAAATGATCGTCTAATAGAAAACACACATGCATAAAATTCATCAAACCCATTTAACTTTACACCCATCTCCTCTTGTATATATGTAAGATCACTTAAAAATTCATTGGACCATCAGGAGGCAACTCGATCCGAGTAAACTAATTGTTCCTCTATAGTTAATGATCTAAATGGAATTTCATCCGCCATGGAGAGAAATGAAAATGGTTTCACAAACAAAGGGCACAAAGAAAAAGATAGACTACAAGAAAGCTAATAAAAAGAAAATAAAAATCTCACTAAAAAGGAATCTAATGAGTAGACCTAATACAAAGAAATTCTAACCTAGACAATAACTATTCCCCGGGCTGCAGCGCCAAAAACTTGATGCGTGGGAATCGCAACAGGATTTACCTCTCGAGGGATCTCGAGAAGATTACAACCCCCACCAGGCAGTAAACCTGATCGTTGTAGTATAGTATAGTGACAAGTACCGGGGGATTGATCGTTCAGCTTAGGAATAGTGTCGCTAGGATTAGAAAGCCTAAATACTAGTTCTAAATATGAGGGATGATTATTTTTGTGTTTTTATATTCTATAGAAAGCAAGTAAAAATCTCGGGTTTTGAAAGAGTGGGCGGAATTAGTTGCTATTCAACTAACCCAAAACTAAAATGTAATCAAAATAAAATACTAGAAATGAAATTAAACTAATTTATACTAAAGTTGTGAGTAGTAATTGGAGAAAATGTGTTTACTTAGATTTCACTAGTCCCTAGATATCTTTTACACGTTAATTACTTGTTATAATTGTATGGATGACGGATTGTATTCCTTAATACCATTCATGGGGTGGCACACATAACTCCCCAATTCTATGAGCTCTTATCTCCTCCTACACCATGCCCAGTACAACTATAGGGATTGTAAACTGTGGCTCATGCATTAAATACAACCAATAAAGACCTAGTGCGCGTTGGTTCATGTTTCTTAAGACGTTCAAGCATGTTACCAATTGGAGATTTGCCAGTTTTCTTAAGCCTAACATATAAATCATTCATTCAAGACAAGAATAAACAAGCAATCAACACATAATCAATATCTAGGTTTCATTAGATCTAAGCAAACACAAAAGAGATCTGGCCTAACATGATAGAATTAAGACAAGAACATGATTTGGACAACCAACACATAGACATATTGATTGAATTAGAAGAACACTTATCTTGATTAATCATGCAAGGTATCAAGGGGTTGGAACCCTTGAAAAACCTGTAAAGTTACACCAAAATCGTACTTAGGGTTTCTCCCAAAACTTCTTTCTTTTAATGTGAAAAATTAGAAAACAATATATAGAAAAATAGGTTTGACGGCGTCAAGAAGAAACATGTGACGCCGTCACCTCGCTGACAAAACTCTTCTCGGACTGTCTAGATCTACTTCTGACGCCGTCAAGACTTATATGTTTCCAGGCCGTCATGACTCTTTTACTCTTGACGCCCTTCCTACGTGACGCCGTCAAATTTGCTCTTGACGCCGTCAAGGTTTTGCTCTTGACATCGTCACCTACTGTTCCCAGCATGGAAAATTAAGACTTTGGCGTTTTCTTCACTTTTATGCTCCAAAAACGTCCGAATTGCTTCCTTTTCCAGATTTCTATCCCAAAGTACCTAAAATCACAAAAGGAACGATTTAGGGCAATATTTGATCAAAGAAATTCGGATTCGGGCTTAAATGACCCCCTAAAAACGGATCATTTGTCGCCTCATCAGCCGTCATCTCGCCGCCAAAATAAATCTCGGACTGCCTTGATCTACTTTTGACGCCGTCATGTGTTAGCATTTTCCAGGCCGTCATGCATTTTACTCTTGATGCCCTACCACGTGACGCCGTCAAATCTGTACTGGATCGTCATGGAAATTACTCTTGACGCCGTCAGAAATTCCTTCTTGACGCCGTCACCTACTGTTCCCAACAAGGAAAATTAAGACTTTGGCGTTTTCTCCACTTTTATGCTCCAAAAATGTCCGAATTGCTTCCTTTTCCAGATTTCTCTCCCAAAGTACCTAAAATCACAAAAGGAACGATTTAGGGAAATATTTGATCAAATAAATTCAATTCCGGGCTTAAGTGACTGATGAGGCGAAAAATGGTCCGTTTTTAGGGGGTCATTTAAGCCCGAATCCAAATTTATTTGATCAAATATTGCCCTAAATCGTTCCTTTTGTGATTATAGGTACTTGGAGAGTGAATTCTGGAAAAGAAGCCATTTTGGACGTTTTTGGAGCATAAAAGTGAAGAAAACGGCAAAGTCTCAATTTTCCATGCTGGGAACAATAGGTGACGGCGTCAAGAGTAATTTCCTGATGGCGTCAAACCTCAATAATAAAATCCGAGAGTTCATGAAGGCGTCAAGAGTTTTCCTGACGGCGTCAAAACCCAAAGAATTAAAATCCGTAGTTGATGACGGCGTCACACACAGGGCGTCAAGGGTAATTTTTGTGACGACCTAGGCCTTGACGGCGTCAGAAGTAGATCAAGGCCGTCCGAGGAAGTATTTGGCGGCGAGGTGACGGCGTCACACCTTTGTTCTTGACGCCGTCATCTCTATTTTCCTATATATAGTTTTCTAGTTTTTCACATTTAGGGAGAGAAGTTTTTGGGAGAAACCCTAAAGACGATTTTGGTGTAACTTTACAGGTTTTTCAAGGGTTCCAACCCCTTGATACCTTGCATGATTAATTAAGATAAATGTTCTTCTAATTCAATCAATATGTCTATGTGTTGGTTGCCTATATCATGTTCTTGTCTTAATTCTATCATGCTAGGCTAGATCTCTTTTGTGTTTGCTTAGATCTAATGAAACCTAGATATTGATTATGTCTTGATTACTTGTTTATTCTTGTCTTGGATGAATGATTTATATGTTAGGCTTAAGAAAACTGGCAGATCTCCAAACGGTAACATGCTTGAACGACTTAAGAAACATGAACCGAGGCATACTAGGTCTTTATTGGTTGTATTTAATGCATGAACCACTGTTTACAATCCCTATAGTTGTGCTGGGCATGGTGTAGGAGGAGATAAGAGCTCATAGAATTGGGGAGTTATGTATGCCACCCCATGAATGGTATTAAGGAATACGATCCGTCATCCATGCAATTATAACAAGTAATTAACGTGTAAAATATATCTAGGGAGTAGTGAAATCTAAGTAAACACATTTTCTCCAATTACTGTTCACAACTTCAGTATAATTAGTTTATTTTCATTTTAAGTATTTTATTTTGATTGCATCTTAGTATTGGGTTAGTTGAATAGCAACTAATTCCGCCCAAATCCTTCAAAACCCGATATTTTACTTGCTTTCATAAAAATATAAAAACACAAAAATAATCATCCCTCACCTTTAGAACTAGTATTTAGGCTTTCTAATCCTAGCGACACTATTCCTAAGCTGAACGATCAATCCCCCGGTACTTGTCACTATACTATACTACAACGATCAGGTACACTGCCTGGTGGGGGTTGTAACCTTCTCGAGATCCCTCGAGAGGTAAAGCCTGTTGCGATTCCCACGCATCAGTGACCCCCTAAAAGTGGTTCATTTTTCGCTTCATCATATACCCTTACACTTGAGATTTGCTTGTCCTCAAGCAAATGCACTTTTATTCTACTCAAAATACAAGTTAGGGGTCATTTAACACTAATATAAAAGTAATTACAACAATTAATCGTTCCACTAAAGACCAATAGACAAGCACGGAGGTCATACACAAGCACCTCACAAATAGTGTTTAGATACTCACATCTCTCGGGTGTAATAAAGTATAAATTACAATATGGAAATGGAAAACATCTCTCACTACCTGTCATAGCAAAAAAGATTACCATAGGCTTGGGAAAGGATCAAACCTCCACCACACGGCGTAAGCACCTAGGATAAACTATGAAAGAGGTCTTTTAAAGGGTTGTAACGTTAGGTGTAGGGATATGAAATACACGGTTTTGTTGGATAAAGGAACTTTTACTGGTGGCGAGTTAAAAATCTTGGTTAATTACATGTACAATATGGCGTTGCTAAGCCAAGACTAGACTAGACTTAAGCTAATAAATGAAAAATGACAGAAACATAAAATGAACATAGAATGAAAACGGGATGGTAGTCCGTATGTTTTTTCTCTTTTTCTTTTTCTATTTTTTCCTTTTCTTTTTCTTGATTTTTTCTATTTTTTTCCATTTTTTTTTTTTTTTTTTTTTTTTTTTTTTTTTTTTTTTTACATACACTCTTACCCTACCATCCAAAATAATACATCATAGGGGATGAACGTTCCTCTTACACTTGAATTTTACATACTTTACAATAAACTAATCTAATGACTCGAATTAAGAAATTCAAAACACTTGGAGCACTATTAAGATTAACGTACATATGGGGGTAATAATATTATGTTCTTCCCCATTACTCCATAAAATAAGTACTTTACCCATGAGTCCCAATCGTCCCAAAACAATATGTACAAGGATATGACTCGACTTAGCAACCATGTAATCAATTAGATAGTTAACTTAGGGTTTAATAAATAACAATAATGCACTAAAAATGAGTGCATACACGGAAGGCTAAGGCGATTTTGGGTGTACATTTAAGTGGGGTATAACAAATTCTTCCTTTAAGTAAGATGCTTAAAGTTAGAAACGAAAAGATATGCTCGAAGGGTTGTACTAGGGTTTTGTGTACTAAAAATGAGTACAACGCTAAGGTGAGGGAAAAATTAGTTGACTTAACTAGCCAAGTAATATGACTTAAATGGTCAAGTAATTATAATATGGGTTTAACACATGGGTGATCCTAATGCCTCTTATCATGTAGTAAATCCTACTACACGAATGTTGTCTCACTAGCAGTCTCGGGATGCATCACTAACGCAAGTTCTAGAATCTAAATGCTACTGGTACACTCATAAGCACTAATAATAAATGTTTTTCCTTTAAAATCTAAAGGCGAACCTCACATATTTGGGTGAAAAATTTTTCTAAAAGTACGGTTATGTGCTAGCCATACAATCTCCTATCAATGAGACGCTTGCTATGGCTAAAGTTTAACTCCTAAATGTTGTAAAAAAATTAAATTTGGCGCTAAAATTACACTAACAAGTATTTCTCATAGTTTTATTACACATCTACCATCAAACAAAACAAACTCAAGCGAAAGTGTACATGTAAGGTATCATCATTTTACCCTCCCCTTACACTTAAGATGAACATTGTCCCCAATGTTCAAGTAAAGAATGTAAAAGTGAAAAAGTAAAAAGAATGAAATCTGTGGAAAACTAGAAGGGGGGTTGAATAGTTTACCGATTAAAATCTTTTTAGCTTGTTAAGTTAGCTTTGAAACATTCCGTTTGATAAAAGATATATGCACAAACACAATATATAACATGCAAGTAAATGAAAGAAACGATCAAACCACAACACGAGTATTTATCGTGGTTCGGCTACAAGGACTCTTTTTCCTTGCCCTACGTCCACGCCCCGAGTATCCAACTCGAGAGTTTCTTTCACTAGTCAACAAGCTCCTTTCACCGGCGGAGAAAACCTTACACGTCGCTTATACTTTTGCCGACACAAAGCTAAATGTCGAGTTCTTTTACAAGGGCACAACCACTCCCGTTAGTTCTTTTACTATGGTACAACAACTCCAAACACTCTTTGTATTTTGAGGACTAAAATACTAACCGATCACTATTGAAAATACACAATCAAATGAAGTGTAAACTACTCAAGTCTACACAATGCTAAGCTAACAAGTCTTGCAACGTTGTGCTGAATACTTGTTACTTTTAGTAAGCTCGTGAATCTCTTTGCTACAAAAAGAAACTTCACATATGAAATGTTAAGAGGTTAGATGAAAGAATGAATGTGTGTGTAAAATGTAATGTCAAGTGATGAGCCAAATTTTAACTTGTGGCTCAATATTTATAGCCCAAACCTTTTGCAGGTCTGGCGGATCAGGCGGACCCCTGAGAAGGGTTCCGCCCGTGTACCTCCAGGGTACCGCCAGGCTTGCAGTTGGTTTTTGCAATAACTCTTCAAACCAAACAAGGTCTTGTCTCATAACTCCTGGCAACCAAACAATGTCACATCTCATAATAACAAGTCAAATACAAAGCCTGCAAGCAACAACAAAGTTAGTCAAACACATTTCTTTCCATAAATGCATAATGACAAAACTTTCCATAAATGTGATGTGACAATTTCTAATTTAAGAAATAAACTTGTGTTGGGTTTTATGAAATGTAAAATGTAGCAAAAGTCTAGTTTATGCAAGTCTTAAAAACTAAGATTATGTTTTGCTTAGAAACTAAAGTTTACATTTTGTCGTTAACAAAACTTAGCGAAGATCGTAAAATATAAATAACATTTTTAGGCGATATTTGTATTAACAATCTCCCCCTTTTTGTTGATGAAAAAACATAAACTTTGTTTTTAAGTAACACGCAAAATCTTGGTTTTCAAGACTTAAAAAAAATTATATTAACCTTATTTTACTTAAGAGACGAAAAGCATATCAAGTATTTGAAGGTTTAATATATTTCTCCCCCTTTTTATCGAAACAAAAAGAAGAGTAGCAAAGCGGAATAATGCCAATGCTCCCCCTTGGTCAATACTCCCCCTAAATGGAATGCCAAGATGGGAAACATAGATTTTGGACCCTACAAAAAAATTGTTAGTTGGTGATATATATAGTCAAGGATGTAGTTACCTCACACATTGCAATCACATTGACAAACCAAAGATTGATCAACTAACAATGCACAAAAGTAAGTAGAAAGAAATATCATTCCAAGTAAAATTTTCAGTTGTAAAAGTCAAAAGACAAGAAATGTGGACTTATTCTTCTACTTGTACACAAAAACTAAAAAATAACCAAGAAAATAAAATAAAATCCTACATTGGCCTCCATACGTTGTCTAGGATTTGTTGGGGGTGGGAAAGTGCATCCAAACGTCTATGACGTGTTGGAAAGCAAAACGGGTTTCATTTTGGAATTGGTTAAGCAATGTTTTGATGGTTTCACCCATTTGCTCACAATTTGAGCAAGCATGGGGATGAGTGGGTTGAAATGGGTTGGTTTTGGTTTCTTGGTTTGAAGGTTGGTTGGTTTTTGGTTCTTGGGTGGAGGATGTATTTGGTATTGAGTCAAGCAAGGTGGTTTGAAATTCCATTGCTTGATGAAGGTGGTTCTCAACCATGCTTTTGATTTCCTCATATGAGGGAAAGAAAGTCTCAAAGGTTTGGGCTTGAGAATGTGGTGGATTTGGGTGATCATTGTTTTCAAAGTTTGGTTCTCCATATAGAGGACCATGGATGTCATGGTAGATGGGATGAAACAATAATGGTTTAGGTGGATGGTACACTTGTTGTGGTGGTTGAATGTGGTTAAAAAGGTTATCTTTGTCAAGGATTGACCTTGGTGATTCATTTGCAAAAGGTGGTGGTTGTGTAGGTCTTGGTGGAAGATCATTAAGATCTTGGACAAATGGGTGTGGTGATGTGGGAGGAGACCCAAATAGTTCCATTGGCTCAATTTTGGGTAATGGTAATGGTGATGAAGTTTTGGATGGTTGATTTGGAGCACTTGGTGGAGTTGGGTCAATAGGCGATTTAGTTGGTGGTGGAGTGAGCTCATTTGGTTCATTGGGTGATGGTGATGGAGATGCAAGGTTCAAAAAGTGTTCATTTTTTATGGGTGATGTGAATTCATCCGAAGATGAGGAGCTTAGGTTGATGGGCTGATTAGACCATAGTGGTTTAACACTAATCCGGGCGGTTTTCCGGATGGGTCTTGATGGTTGAGAGGTGTTTGTTGAGTTAGTCATGGTGAAAAATGGTTTATAAGTTTCAGAAATTGTGTTGAGGAAGGTGTGATTTGATGGTGTTTAGGATGGCTTAATTTACAGTGTTGAAGGATTATGGAAAGATGTGTTTGGATTTGATGTTAGTCCATACAAAAATGGAGGTTTCTAATGATTTGGAAAACTAATTGTGGGTTGTCAAATCATGGAAGTCAATCCAATGAAAATGGTGAAGTGAGAAGACAAGTTTTGCACTAAATGCATAGTGGTTTGTGGCAGTATAAATCTCAGGGATTTCAAGGATCCCTTAAAAGGGTTCCTTCCTTTATGTTTGAGGGGTCCTTGAGGTTGTTATGGCTAAATTTGAATTTTGGCGGGAATTGGTTTTGGTAAAGTTTATGGAAGAAGGAGTATCATATTATGCTAAACACATTGCAAATAATGGGTTTCTACCTAAAAGGATTGAATTTTGGTGTTTGGATGTTGAATTGGTAAAAATGAAAACAAAAATTATGTAGGTTGCTGGCGGCACCCTCAGAATACACAAGCGGAACCCATTTGAGGGTGCTGCTTGGTCCGTTGGGCCAATTCTGGAATTCCCAGAATTTGCACTAGCGGAACCCAATTTTGGGTTCTGCCAGATCCGCCAGGGCTGAAAAAAGTGGCAGTCTACGTTTTTGACCCGCGAGACGTTTTTCAAAATTTTCGAAAACTCCTAAAATCAAAGAGATAACGCATTTCTGGTTGGGCAATGCAAAAATTAGACACGTAAACATGCATTTCATAGGACTTTGACCTTGAGGTCGAGAATTTCACTATACTTAGTGAAAATATCATAAACTTGAAAATTTTACAACTTGCGAAGAGTTGTCTACCTGCATCAAAGTTAGATATTACATGTTCCAAATTGTATTAAACATTGTACTAACACAAAAATTCATAACGAATATTGTTTAAATGACCAAATTTGTTCAAATAGCACCTAGTGCCAAACACTCCTACACACCCGCACTCATTGACGGTCGATCTTGTTCTTGAGCTTCCCAAGTAATCTTCCAAGATTCTTAAACATCCCCTTTATTTGCTTGAACTCCTCCGACTCATTAGGAATATCCGGAAGTTGAGAAAGGTATTTGAGAGGAGGGAGCCTAGAGTTTGGCAAATTGTCATCTTCACTCATTGAGGAAAACGAAGATGAGGTAGGAGGATGTGGACATTTTCCTTGGGCTTTGTACACTCTCTTATCACTTAGTGGGACAAAGGTGTGTGGGATGAGAGAGTAGTTAAGGCGAAGACCGTTTGTAGTTGGTGGAATGGGTGAGATGAACCTAAAGAGACGGGTCAAGAGCGTTCCATACGGCATAGCCGTTGTGCCATGCAAGGGAATGTCGGCCATTCTCTTGGCCATGTAGTAGGCAAGGTTGAAGGATTGCCTAACGGACAAGGAGTAGAGCATGTAGCAAAGGCAAAGGTTGATATGGTCACGGTTCCCTATTGTGCTAATGACATTGGCTCTAAGGACTTCCTCCCATTTCTTGAGTTGGGGTTTGAGTTCGTTCATTTCCATTCCATATGGGTCCTTATCGACCTCATTCCCTGAACGGGTTCTCCTAGTGGTGGTAGTTCTAACAAAGAGATGGTCACGAAGAACGTCTTTTGAGGGAAGGGGTGTGTGATAAGGGTGGATACGGTCTTGGAGGTTGTCAAGAGTTGAGAGGGAGTGCAAGTCAGAATATAGATAAGTACCACGGTTTGGAACACCTAGGATTTGAGCAAACTCCTCAAGAGTGAAGGAGTATTGATGACCGCTAACCCTAAAGTTGATAGACATATGACCATAATCATCCGTGGAGAGGACGCATGATGCATAGAACTCTAGAATGAACCTAGGACAAATAGGCTCGTCGATATTCAAAAGACACTCAAAGTTGATTGTAGCAAAATCGGCGTAAAGGTTTGTGCCATCTAGGAAAGATGGGTTAATGGTTCTACCTTCATGGACATAGTGTTTTTCTAGGGCTTTGAAAACGTTTACTTGATTTGTGGTAAGGCCCTTGGTTTTGTGGTGTTTTGGTAGGAACTTAATGGTGTCCTTGTGGTCGTAGTGGGTTAGAGGAGGCATGATGATTCCTAGAACAACAAAATTTCACATTTTAGTTTACGTAAACCACTATTATAATGTGGAAGTTCTAGTGTGTGCCTATATGAAAACAATGTGGAGGTGCGGTTATCTTGACTCATTTTGATGCTTCAAAACCGTTTTATGCAAGTTTTGTTATAAAACAAAAGATAACCCAAACGCTCTTAGTTTAATGTAGCTTCGTTTAAATGTACCTGAAAATACATATTGGTTATGTATTCCCTTTAGCATTCAAGAGACATTATGGAAGTGATGTTTTAAACATAACGTTCTGATTTTTTATTCTCAATGTGAGACGAAAAAGTATTTGTCCTAATTGTTAGAAATTTTTGGAAGGATTTGACATGGGGTGTTTTAGCAAACATGTTTATACTAATTAAAGATGCAATTCCTAACTATGGGAAACATGATTAGTTTTATTAATTACCTAATTTCAAAGGTGACACGTATCCTGCAACGTATCACCTTTTGGTAATTAACATGGCATGTTAATTACCGCGATTCAAAGGTGACACGTATCCTGCAACGGCCTTGCTTGGGAGGTAATGCACAAACCACCATCATTTTACTTTAAGTCCAGCTCGAGAACACGTTGAGCAATAAAACGTTACTCTTTTGGTTGCTAGTTGTTTAAATGAAGTGACAACAAATGCAGAAGTTAACATGGTGATGTCTGATAAGGCCTTCGTGAAACATCCACAAAAAGAATTGGCGAGATTGGAAGATGGAGAGCATCAAGTATATATAAAGAATTGGAAGATTGGAAGATTAGAAGAAGATATTTGAGTGTTAATATCAGGTTTGACTTTTGCATTTCTGTTTGTTGATTTTTGACCTACCTTAGAAAGATTTGATAAGTACCAAAACGTAAAAGATAGATTGCAAAACCAGGATTTCTCGAAGTAATGCTAGAACTAATCCGGAGTTATAGAAATGGAGAATCAAACTCGAAATGTAGTTCTATTAATTGTTGTAACGGGTATATAAAGGTCATTTGGGTGGGAAAGTCAGTTGAGGTGGGATTTGGTTCTTCGTTGACTTTCTTGCTGACTTTCCAATACGACCCATAACATTCTTGTGATCCATTTGGGCCAACATTGAATGCAGGTGTCGTATGATTTTAATTAGAAGATAGTTTGTTGCAAAGAAAACCAAAAGCAACAAGTTATACCAATCGCTCGTCTAGAAAAATAGATCAACATGAAACATATGTTTAAAATCTGATTATGACTAACAACTGAAAACTGTATGCTAATCTCAACCTAAAACACTTGCTTGAAACTTAAATACCCGGCCACTTACCGTGACCTTTTTCTCAAGGACTTGTTTTTTTCTTCAAATTTGAATTTGTATTGAAGCTGCCATGGATTGACAAAAGGTTATTGGGATAGATAGTAATACCTGCTGTTTCAATCTCATTTTCCCGACCAACGATATTGGCTTCATGTAGAGACAGAGTACCTATTTAGAGCGATTCGCCTTGATTTTATTGCTGCGTTTGTGGTGAAATCACAACAGGCTACAACTGGTATTTAATAACTTTGCTAAATTATATTTGAAAATTGGGAAAGTGTTACTATCAGTTGGCAGAAATGCGTTTCTATCCTGCCCAAAATCTTTGCTAAAAGGCCAGATGGCAGTTTTCATTGACATAGCCTTACTAATGTATACCGTAAAATGGGAATTATGCATCTTTGACGCTATTTGACAACACATGTTCTATGAACTATCTGGATTCTGCGATCAGCGCGGGTTGGAAATTCTGTTTTTCCATATGTTGTTGCCCAACCAAAAAAGTGAGACCATGTTAGAGACCCTAGTTGTCAATAACAGCAGCTAACCAAATTACATAAACAGGCATCACAAATCATTTAAAGGCCTAGACAAAGATTCAAAAGTTTAGTAGCTAGTACATAATCAAAGCATATATGTTTTAAGTATCAATATTCCCGGGAATTAATAACTCATCAAAACACACACTCATAGACCGTCCATATTTCTCCTCTCTAGCATATGTCAACCGACCCTCACAGAAACCCAATATTCCCAGGGATTAATCAAAACATATATGTTTTAAGTATCAATATTCCCAGGAATTAATAAGTCATCAAAACACACACTCATAGACCATCTATATTTCGCCTCTCTAGCATATGTCAACCGACCCTCACAGCAACCCAACCTGCATATAAAAATAACACAACCAGTTAGATCCTCCTAAATGAAACAACTCATTGCAAAACAGTTTTTGATAACACATGCAAACTTAAGGTCAATACACTTTTAGGTAGGCACTTACCACCCTAAGGGGCAACACGGAATATGAATTCCACATCATCGATCCCAACCTCCGGCTCCCCATTTTCAGCCGGATACACAAATGGTCGCCAGTTCAAGTTGATCTCCTTAAACGGAGTCCCATACACCTGATTATAATGCAAAATCGGAGGAGGGTTAATCAAGTTAGGTGACTACTGTTCTACAAACAGTGTAATGCTCAATACATAGACAGCTAAATCGTGATTCAAACACACGTGCAATGATAAATATATTTCCCTATGCAACAAGTTTAATTTGATCACGCAACAATCAACAGAAGTAGACTTGAAACTATAAAGCCATGATGCTTGGCTTCCAAATAGAAGATTCAAAACTTAAAACCAGTATCAGTTACCAAATAAAATTACATGCTTCATTTTATAAACTAGACATCCATAAGAACAAACTAACATGAACTGGCGTGTAGATCAGGGAAGCAGTTACTACATTGTTTTTTCTGAAAAAATCCTAGTTTAAACAATTACAATATCACAATGTCGCCAAAAACACAATAATGCCAGTTATTGCCTACACAAATCCTAATCCCTAACTTGCGTAAACTGAGGATTCACAAAATCTAAGAAAAATTAATGATCCGCAACTTCCAGTACTAATCACACACTAACCGCAACAATATCTAAGATCAATTATATATGAATGTATCATCATGTAACCCAAAACTATCAACTAACATAAATCTCATATCTAACTTAATTGATCACATATAACAATCTATACATTCATACAATCATATTATGCTACCAGTACTAATATCTACATTCTAACGCATCAGATCATCAAAACAAATTATAATCTAGTTCTATAAAGGCTAAAAAGGCGCATACCGTGACACCATCCCACAGGCCACAACTCACGGACCCGCTGCGGTGAAGTCCCTCAAAGGAGAAAGTCATGATCTGGGCCTCCCTTCTCAAGTTGGTAAGGGGGAATCCTTTTCCAGGATGCATTGTAATTGTTCCCTGTTGATGACAAGACCTGCACTGAAAACAGGAAAAAAGAAAATGCAAGTGTTATTGAAAAACATTGAAACCGAACCAAATACATATAGTACTTGCGTATTATGTTGTATGAAGTTGTTAGGTTTAAGTGAAATACCATCCTCACCAAATGAACACGGGGTCGTTTCTTTGAGGGAGATGTCGTCGAGTCCAAACTGACACAGATATCCTTGGGGCTCTCAACCCCGCATTTGCTACATTTTACCAACAAATAGAAGACAGATATATTAGACCAGATGCATTAAACACAAATCCAGTTAAAGAAAGTCAGTACAATGAATTAGTTGAGCAGACATACGAACCTATGAGCTTGTATAGCTTACTCGGCTTATACATATCATATAAGCTTATTTTATCACGCTTATTAATTTCATAGCATGTAACCCCTTCCTAAATTTCACTTGCAATGTACTAGTCATATTTCCACATGAAATTCTTATTTTGCAACCAAATCTAGCATAACTTTGCATGCAATGTCGAATTACTTATAATTATTGTTTCTGTAAGATGTCATTATCAGTAATTTTTGAAGTAAAATGATTTCTGAATTCCAGCAAATGAGGAGTCTATAATCTCAACTAACTAACATCCAAATTTGCAAATACCTCTAACAAACTCCACAAAAAGAAACACATTTACTAGCATAAATCTTATAGAGACTATAAACTACAGCAAAGCTTCATTATAACTAGTCAAACTTAAGAGATTCAAACTAAAATCTGAACAAAAGCGCACAACAACAAAAATAAAATCAAAATAGACAAATTAATCTCACCCCGCACAAAAGTCACATATACTAATTAACATAAATCTTAGAGACTATGAAACCATGGTAAAGCTTCATTAGAACAACACAAACTTCAGAGATTAAAAAACTACTCTCTTCGATTCATCTTCAATTCATGAGAAACTTATAAATGTCAAGTAGTTAAAAACCCATCAGTTTCATCTTATAAAAAACATTTTGATTGGTCCAAACTTGAAACCGGCTACTTATTTTGAAACTAAAACTCATAACGCACCTGGCTGTAAAATGACTAACTTCAATAAAACTAACCACATATAAACTCATATGGCAAAACTATTAAACTCGAATCATAGCACATATACTCACTGATCGAGAAGATTAAAACGACATTATATATGTAAAGTCCCATCACATATACACCGCAACTTCGCATTAACAAAACTATATAACTCTCGATTTTCAATTCATCGCAAACTAACTAACTGTCAAGTAATTTTAAAATATGAATTTCACCTATAAACACATTTTTTTCTGACCCAAATCGACCCAATCACCCATTAATACGTTAAAACTACCGCCTATACCTCTGATATGCATTATTTGTAGATATATGAGATAATGGAAAATTAAACTTGATATCGACTATCTTGAAACACTATTAGACTGTAGCTAATCGTTTAAGGCTTAGTTCATGTTACTCTTGTTACACCCCTTCAACCTTTATGGTTTCTATGAACAATGTGTAACCAAGGCACAGATGAGCCTTTTCTGGCTATGTACATCTAGGTGTCTGAAATATGAGAACTATTCTTCCCGGTACTTGTTTGCATCTTTTTGTTTTGGTTATCATCAATCTTTACTGTGATATTTCTACATGGATTCAGACACATTAACTATTAGTAAAATACCAAAAAGAAAATAGATTATAGGTTAGCCCACTAATAATGACAACATTAACCCAAGTATCAGTTGCATATTTTCATATCATTTCATACTATGTAAAATGCAGAAACCAAAGTCAAGTACCCAATCACTTTCGAACTAAATAATTAGTACTCAATCACTTTCTATCGTAAACATATTAGCAACCCAGCAGATTCACACATAATAAGTTCCATTTTATGTTAAAACAGGAGAGCAAGCTCTGCAAGTACACTGTAAGATATAGATCAGCATAAGTATCTTAGAATAATTTATGCACATCTTCTTAGTTAAATGTCACTATAAAACCAAGGATTGTAGATGCTAATGATATCCATGTGACATTTTAAGCTTTATTACTAAGTACAATTGCCTAGAACTTGCTGCACTCTCATACTCTCAACTGAAACCTATAGCTTACCCGCAGAATTATATATAAGCATGTAGGACATGAACAGAACCTAAACCACAGATTCTAATTAACAACCAAATTATTGTCTAAAATTCCTTAACATTTATGTTGTCTCTCTTTAATTGTCGAAATCTTCATATCTATTTTTAACCAGAAGATTTACATGTACTAACATCCTTTGCCCACCCGCCGTAAAAATATACAATACAGTTACTGAATACGTAATAATTAATTATAACGGTCTCAAGATAAGATCGTGGATATCAGTATATAAAAAAGATCTATAACAAAGATATACATATATACATTCAATATTGGGTTCAAGACCTGAAAGTCTATTAACAAACCTAACAGGCTCAAATTTGTTACACAAACAAGAGAAAATTAAATAAAATTTATCAAAACCGTACAGAATAGATTATTTTCTATGGAAGTTTAATTTGTATTCATTACACAGAACTAAACAATGAAGTTTGGGTTATGCAAAAGCATGGGGAATCTTGGGATTAATTTCATCAATTTCATCAAGCTCATATTTAGACGACGGCACAAAAGCATCTGTCTATCAATTTCATCAAGCTCGTCATCAAATGACTTTTCTTGTATCTTCTGCTTCTCTATTTTCTCTATAAATACTTTTGACTGATCTTCAAGTTCCTCCTGTTTGTCCTTTATTAGAAGCAAACGCGTCAAACGCTCTCTAATGACCTCCACATCAAACCCATTATATTATTAATGCATGGTATTTATTAACTAAGTGCTTGAAGGTGGACCTTGAGGGGAGTTTGGCCTGCCAAAGTAAAATGACTCCATATAGTTAAGGAGATGACGAGAACATATCATAACAGCATATGGTTAAGGATAGCTTTTCATACACTGAAAACGACGATGTAGATTTATCATCATTGGAGGTCGTCTGTTTCTCACAATCTACTAAACCAGACTTCGAGGGCCGTGAAGGTTCTTGCGAGCTGGAAGATACTGCCATCCTGGATCTTCCCTTAGCCGCAACCTGATTCTTTGGCCTCCCTCTTGTCCCATTACAAGATTTCATGTAAAAGATTTCTTCCCCGAAAGCATTGACAGTTCTAGAATCTTTTAAATCTTCTGGCTAATTAACAAAAACCAAAAAAACTAGTGTGTACACTCTCCTTCACCAAGAACCACTCAAAAAAAGCAAAAGTAAAAAATAAAATGAGTCAAGTACAGTAAAGAATCATACGTCGTCCAGCTTTTTGTTAAACAATTTGGTAAAACTTGGTGAAGATAAGGATTTCCGATCACCTTGCTTTTGGCCACGTGAAACACCTATATGAATGAAATTGATATAAATGGATGCAGATAGAAACAGATAATGATAAATATATGTGTGCGTTAAGTGCATGTTACTATCCCTCCCAGCACTCACAATGACAGGCCATTTTATACACAGTATGCAGAACACAAAAAGAAAAATATTTTCAACACATTCAACTTGCAACATCGCACTTTTGTTTCTTAAGAGCATATTTTCAACATACTTTTAACAGTTATCACGAGCACTATAAATTAGTAGTAACACTTAAGAGGGTGTTTCCATGCATTAACACTCGTCATTTAAAAGAATCACAGTTACCATGTCAGGATTATATTATTCGAAAAACTATGAACAATGATGCACCCTTTTTTAGTCACCTGCATTGTGATAAAGATTCTAAGTTAGCATGACATGATCAAAAATTGAAAGACTAAACTAAAAATCTGAGGATTAAGAAATTAAAAGACTCACATATGATTCAGGAGGCCTTGTTTCTTCGAACAGGTAAAATGAAACTGTTGCCATTAGGGTTTGCTATGACTTGTGCGGCGCCTCTTGGACAAAAAGCCTGACATGACAACCTAGAATGCGAGGATTTTATAATTGTGTGATTAGGTTAAATGTCTATAGTTTAGCCCTTATTCTTTCCATCTTTCCAAATCTAACCCTTCTCCTTGTTTGTTATGTTTATTTTAGAACTCGATGCTACTTTAAGGATACATATTTAGAAGGAAATTTCGCCAAAAATCTAATTTCTAATTTAGAGGAAAGAGTTCTATGACTTTTGTCCCTCAACAAATTGTACTTGCAGAAAATAAGGTACGTGATATATATGTTGGATTGCTTGGCCGTTATACCTTTCGTGGCGGTTCTCGTGTATATTACATTTATTTTTTTGATAATAACACCAAAATGCGGCAAAAAAAGCCTATGATCGAAATGATAAATCGAGTATTGTTACCTAGAGATATGATGAAGGATTTATAAGGTTTTAGAGTGTTGAATGTTGGGCTTTAATGTGTGCGTAGGAGCAATTTGAGTTTTGGGTGGGGGCATTTAAAAAAAAAAAAAAAAAAAAAAAAAAAAAATCAAATCGAAGAATAAAATACACTAAAATCTCATGTTGAATTGGTCTGGCCTTGGAGGGCACCGCCCCTCGTATCTTAACCATGCATCCGCCCCTGAGCGTGCTTTTGTAGTAAGTTTTTTTCAGAATATTCACACGTAAACTAAGAACAAAAGTTATCCTCTCCGTTTACTTTATATAACCGATATACTATATATACTTATAAGCATGTAAGTGAACTTAGAAACATTGAAGCGAGTGTCTGCATTAGAAATGGTGTAGCCATGCTTTGAGTTGAGCTTTCTACAACATGCCATAAAACAACAATATACGTATAGAGATAGTGACATGAATACAAACAGCAAAGTAAATTTCTTGAGGTTTAAAAAGAAAAATTGTCAAAAGGATCACACACAAGAACTCGTGGTCAATTTGGTGAAACTGATAGTTGGAGCTTGAGAGGACGTTCTTGAGTATTGCATTGTGTGAGGTGATTCTGTTAGTAATTTCGGGTCTTGATAATCAAAGATTGCCGGATAAATTCAGATTCTTGAATCGTGTAAAAGTTCACTTTCTTGATACAATATTTCGACCCTATTTGTGCCATGTGTTACACGAAATTTGTATAGAGATAAGACAAGAATTAACACTCAAATTCTAGACATAAAAAAGAGAGCAAAAATGTAAAGAATTTGTATGTGTTGTTGATATGAATCTATGTTCATATGGAAGACCAAATCATGTTTACATATATATAAACATATTGGTGGTTGTTGGAAAAATTGAGACTCTTGGTGAAAAATCACATCCTTTTGTAATAGTCACAACACTTCATTTAAATTTGTCCAGCAACAGTTTTGTAACAACCAAAAACTGTCGATAACTGCCATCATTAAAGACAAGTGTATATGGATACCTTAGTGACCATGAAATTTGTCACTATATTGACTTACATTAACAACCTTTACCATTAATTATACCTGCAATCAAGTTACTAGTTTATACAAGCGTGCACTCCGCACCTCCAAACTCGTATTATAACTTAGCTTGAAATCCATTTGGTCCCGGGTAAATCACCATTACACATAAAATGATTGATGACACTAAAATCACCAACAATCCTCCCCCATTTTAGTGTAATCCTTGATTTCCCAAATAATCAAAACAAATCAAACTCATGCATAAATGAAAATGTCTTTCGATTGAATTTTCATCTTAGTATACTACACATTCCAAATATTCGAGAATCGGGGTGTCTTAACGATTGAACTCGTCAACCCATTTGAATACATGAAGATAATATACACATAAGTTCATTTTCTCTACTGTTTATACTTGACGCTTTACAAGCCCTGCGTTCATATCCATTCATAAGCATATAGGAAGCCAAGTCCAAGCTTCTTGAAGCGGCAAAACTTCATACTCATATAGGTAGTTTCTTTTAATGATGCCCTGCTTGTACTTTTTCAAAAGAACTATTAAGAAGATAAACTTCAACCTCTTTATCTTGCAAGTCCGAACACATTCCTTGGGATAGTAAAGCATGTGTTCCAATCTCTAAGTGTGAGCTTTCCGCATTTAATTCAGCTTCTAACATTGTATTTGAAGGGAACTGGGTGTCTCACCATTAGAAAATTAAACGGACTTTTATTTCATCCCTATTCCTACTTTGTGCACTAAGTCTCTTGTAAACCACTTTGTCAAGTGATAAGCTATTGATATCTTTTGCTATAACAAGCATTAAACATGGTAGTATTGACTTATGAATACAAACGTATATTCATTAACAAGCATTTCAACCATACACTTAACTCACTTGAGATGATTTGAATAAGGCTTGTTGTGATAGGTTAGTCTATGAAAGTTACGTTGTAGTCAAACCCGATAGCTAAATTAAGTTTTGTATAATGTAGTTATGGAAAGTATCATGTGTCTCATGTATAATAATATAGACTTGAGGCACTAAACTTGTCATATGGTAAAGGAGTTATAAGTGTGATGTGGCCAATTTTGAATGATTAGAACTTGATTGGCCAATCTTGCCCAATGACCAAACTACTTTATGTGACTAAATAAATATCTTGGGGGTAGAGAATTCTGGAAAATAAGAGAGGAGTTGGGAGGTGTTTGTGGGTGACGGTTTTAGAGAGAAAAGGATGGAAGGAGATGAAGCTTGATGGTTGATCCATGAAGGGTTTAAGGTTTCAAAGCAAAGGTTAAGTTCATAGCAACAATTACCCACAAGTAAGTAAACTATATCTTGTGTTTATAATGATTATAAGTTGGATTCATAGAGATGATGATGGGTTTTGGTAAAACCCTTGTTGGATAGTCTTAGTTTGATAATGAAATAAGTATTTTTACGATTTGAGTAGGAATCAATATGGATAATTAAGGTTTAGCAAGTGAGAAAGATAATTATGGATGATGATGATAATGATGATGATATGGTGGTTAGCTTGGATGATCAAAGTAAGTAACTATGATTATTACATGTTAATATGAATGTTCTCATGTTATGCGTTATTTAATGAGTTTATAGGATTATGCCTTGGATTATTATGTTGAATTAGTAGGAAGTATGTTAATGAGTAAGGGACGAGAAATGGATCATGGTTTGGAAGGATTTAAGTATGTTTTTGCTGTAATGTGTTTAAAGTTATTATGTTATGTACTATAATTAAGATGTTGTTATGCAAATGGATATGAGATTGGATACTCATGAGTTGAATGGTTAAAGATGTTCACGATGCACATATGTGTGAACTGAAGTATTACTCATGTATTAATCTAGTTGGTTACTAAGCGGAAGCTTACATTTTAGTGTTTCAATGTTTTATAGGTTAAGTGTGATGGAGATGCTATAGTTTCGATTAATGCTTAAGAGTTGGAATAGCGGATCTTGAAGGTAGAAATGCATTTTAGGAGCTTAGTATAGAATACCGAGCTCAAGGTCAAAGTTATACCCCCGTTGGTCTTTTATTCGTTTTTAAAGTGCAGTCGAGTGTCAAGTGGTGTCCTGGTCGGTAATGGTAAAGCATAGTTAACGGTTGGTTGTATAAATGTTTTTATGTGTTTTTAGTTAAGGATAAAGGGGTGTTTCGTATAAGTGTAACTATGCCCATTTTGGGTTGCAAACGGGTCAGATGGTTATGAAAATGATCTAATATGTTGAGTTAATGATTTCTAGAAAGTCTCGTTAATTATCGAGTCTCGGAAATTGGTTTTTTCCAGAATTAGAGCTATTATAGTTTTCTTTGTAAAAATCTGCAGACGGCATATGGCCATATGTAATTTCAGCATATGGGTATATGGCTGCCTCAGTGGTTTTGTATAAGGGTATATGACCATCATATGGCTATAAGGTTGCCTCAGAAAGTTTGGAAAGGGCATATGGGTTGAATATGGCCATATGAAATTTTTAGCATATGGCCATATGCTTGTGTCATAATATAAATGAGATATTTTCTAGTTTTTATCAAATTTCCAAATTTTGTATCTTTTGATTCGTCAGCATCACGAGTTGTGCCACCCGTTGTTTTAAAGATAATGAAGTTTAGTTTCATTTAAAAATGGTTCCAAGGTCTATACATTATCGGATTTTAGTCAATGGTCAAAGGAAAATTGGAATGTGCGTTAAAGTCAAGTCGTTTCCACAAAAAAAGTTTTAATTTCTGGTCAAACCCGACACGGGGTGTAAACATGCTAAGGTAACTTTGGACGAGGAGGCTGGGTTTTCATGGAACAATATTGGCGTAGGTTCTATAACATTGTTCAGATATAGTATGTAGCATAAGTGATCGCTACTACATGAAATTTAGTTACCTTTTTTATAATCTTAGTAGTGCATTATTATGACAAGGAACCGACATTGAAATTCGTTATATTTTTATGCAGACTACCATAAATATATTTGTTTCGCGAGGTTTAAATAACAAGGGTATGTTTGGTGAAAATAGCGATAACAAGAAGCAGTAGTTGTTTGTTTTGATAAATTGTTTGATAAGATGAGTGCTAACACATGCAGTTTTTCTTAACATCTTCAATAAATTAACACCTTATTTTCTGCCATGAATTTGTGCAAAATACATGGACCATCATGCATAGATTCTCCCTCACAAGATCAGGCTTCTTTGGGGGAGATTTTGCTTTGAGAAAAACACACACCATCTTGAATGTGTCAGTGGAAGAATCAAAACCAAGCCCACATGAGTCTCGAAACATAAAACCATCAAAAGTTAATGTAAAGGGTGGAAGCTCAGGACGATGTTTCTTCATAGGATGGATAGCAACCAACTAGTTTATAACTTGGTGATCATCTTGTAATATATAGAGAAGTCCATTGAAATAACCTAGGAGTTGAACTCTGGTTACATTAACTTTAGAAAGCATCTTGTTGTACAAAAACTGAAATTTCAGGGTATTTTTTTGGCTTTTAGACATGATTAGCACTACCATCTTGTTTAAGTTGATCAATAATGTGGAAACAGAAGGTAATTAGTGTTTGTTTTGAACAAGTAGGGTAAATTTCATGGCACAAGATTGGTGTGGCTACATCAATAGGTCGTTTCGTGCGTTCTCGCTCACCATCAATGATGGCAAGATGACGATATTCAATGTATTCCCCGCATTGTTTTAATACAAACTGGAAACTAAGATTATACCCTTTCTATGCCAAAATAAGTGTCCTCACGTTGCTGTTTTGTTATGTTTAAAAATAAGTGTCAACTTTATATATCAACCAATTAAAAAAAAGTTTGGTGGCTAGATATGATATTTGATTAATGAAAAGTATAATTTACGAGATAGTTAGTTGTCGTTTGGAAAAAATTACTTACTAAATCCAACACGGATTAGTATTCAAACCAAGACATTTACTCAACTTTATAAGATAACCCAATGATTCATTTGAAAACAACAGGCTAACTAAAATTACATTCTTTTTTGATTAACTTAACTGACAGACTCAAACACTAGCTAATCTAATCGTGGTTGGTAAAGTTTAGAAACAAATAGCAGAGTGCAATTATTTTTAATATAATACCAAAGTGTAAAGCATGCACACCTTAGGGGAAAGCATTTAAGCTAGTAACCACGAGATTCAAGACTGATTCTTCGAGAGGCCTGGCTACTAAAAACAACGTTTACAAGTGGCTGATAACTCGAGCAGTCAAGCTACATCATCTTTTTTTCTATATGACTTTACACACCTTTGTCACAAGGGAACCTTGTTCATGTGATCCTATGTTAATGCTTGTAATGCTTAAAGACAATTTACTTATGTTTTTATTAATGTTTATTAAGTATGGATCAAAAAGGGTCAAAAGGCACATGTAATGTTTGGTTAATTCGTTAAACCAAACAGGCCTTATTAGTTAGTTATAAGAAATGACAGTTATTATGGTTGTTAGTTACAAACGGTTACTTGTGAAAAGACACAATGGTTGACATTGTAAAGTTGTGTCGATTCACCAAGTATATATAGATTAGGATCGAGTCAATTAATATAAGTCCTTTATTTACTTTTACTTCTACATTGTTTATTTCTATTTTGTCTCACAACTAAACACGGTTACACAAACGTATCATGGTTAACACAAATTACTTGATTTAAAACAACATGCTTCAAACAAAACCTGTGACAAAGTTTCAACAGTGGTATCAGAGCCCACGTTCTGATCCTTGGGGGAAGCAGTTACAAAGAAATACCATACACACCCAAAACAAACATTATTTGCAAAGACAAACAATTCCAAACACCCCACAGTTGCCCAAACACAAAAAGTACATTTCCCCTGAGGGAAAGCAATTACTCAAAAAGAAAGTAGAGGAAGTTCTCTCATACAATTCCCTGAAAACAACAAAACCACTAGTGGGAAGCAATTACAAGCAAATATGAGAAACCAGTGGGTTGTCTAGAAAAATGAGGCGTGCACCTTGTTATGTTTGTAAGAAAAGAGGGCATGTGTATTGGCAGTGTGTGAATAAGGAGAAAGAAGTTATTTTATAAGGCAAGGAACCAAGTGTTATGAATCCTACAACAACAATGATACCAACAGTTCATGAAGCCTTCAAGTATGAACCAGAATGTGTTCATGTTACTACAGATTTTATGGTAGAAGGATCGGATAAAAGGAACTGGGATGATATATGGTACAAAGATTCAAGGTCGAAGGGATTGTAGAAAAAGAAAAAAAGATTATTGTTTCTTATGGAGTAGGAGAGGTGTTTGTGGAGACAAATAAAGGAAGATTGTTAGTATCTAATGTACTTTTCACACCAGAAATTACATTAAACATTCTCAGTTTGGATGAATTAGAAGAGCAGGGATACATGGTGAGTTATGAGGGCAACAAGTGCAGGGTGAAATACATGTTTGATAACGTAGATGAAGAAGCATTTGAACAAGAGAACACCATAGAAGTAGAAGATGAGAAAAGCATCAGAGAAATCCATAACAGATTCTTAGAGGGCTATTTTAGGTCTTTGGATCTAAATGAAGAGTGCTCTTTGATCGTAGGTATGGAAGAATTAAAGATGAACAAGGAGGATTAACAAGATTATGTAGACAGTGATTATTTAAGTATAAATGGGACACTATACTCCATGAAGGTAAATACTTTCCAAAGGTTTATTGCATTCTTAGATTTGATAAAGATAGATAAACTAGTTTATGGGAATTGTGAAGTATTGAAAGGCAAATTCATTGAAATGATTGAATGGTTCTATTTGGTATACTTAAAACAAGAAGTGCTAGGAAAATTACCACCAGTTATAGGGGTAATTAGGATAGATTTGTTGGGTATGTATAAGTTTGTAGATGCATTGGGTGGGTACATGGACGTAACATTCAGCGATAAATGGAACCAAGTTGCAAGTTTACTAGGATTGGCATATGAACATCATGAGACAGTCAAGGAAGTGTATAAGGAATACATTGCCATGGTAAAAGTGTACTATGAAGAAGCAAAAAGATCAATGCATGGAAAACGAGAAAGTGTGGCAGAAAATGGCAAAGGTACTGCAGACATTGAAGGACCACAGGTTATTGCAAAGAAGGATTCTGAAGTACAAGAGATGCTGGATGAAACTCCAAGAAAAAAGGAGCAAGACTGAGAAGGATGATGTAACCATGGAAGATGTCAAAAGTGAAGGCAATTATGAACCAACAACTGAAGGAAATAAAGAAAGCACAAGCAGCAGTGGTGACTTTATAATCATCACATGAAGATGGAACCAGGAAGGACATGGAAGTTGGCATTAAAGCATTAGGAGGGAGAATGTGATCCTATGGTAATGCTTGTAATGCTTAAAGACAATTTACTTATATTTTTATTAATGTTTATTAAGTATGGGTCAAAAAGGGTCAAAAGGCACATGTAATGTTTGGTTAATTCGTTAAACCAAACAGGCCTTATTAGTTAGTTATAAGAAATGACAGTGATGGTTACTTTTGAAAAGACACAATGGTTGATATTGCAAAGTTGTGTCGATTCACCAAGTATATATAGATAAGGATCGAGTCAATTAATATAAGTCCTTTATTTACTTTTACTTCTACATTGTTTATTTCTATTTTGTCTCACAACTAAACACGGTTACACAAACGTATCATGGTTAACACAAATTACTTGATTTAAAACAACATTCTTCAAACAAAACATGTGACAAAGTTTCAACAGTGGTATCAGAGCCCACGTTCTGATCCTTGAGGGAAGCAGTTACAAAGAAATACCATACACACCCAAAACAAACATTATTTGCAAAGACAAACAATTCCAAACACCCCACAGTTGCCCAAACACAAAAAGTACATTTCCCCTGAGGGAAAGCAATTACTCAAAAAGAAAGTAGAGGAAGTTCTCTCATACAATTCCCTGAAAACAACAAAACCACTAGTGGGAAGCAATTACAAGCAAATATGAGAAACCAGTGGATTGTCTAGAAAAATGAGGCGTGCACCTTGTTATGTTTGTAAGAAAAGAGGGCATGTGTATTGGCAGTGTGTGAATAAGGAGAAAGAAGTTATTTTATAAGGCAAGGAACCAAGTGTTATGAATCCTACAACAACAATGATACCAACAGTTCATGAAGCCTTCAAGTATGAACCAGAATGTGTTCATGTTACTACAGATTTTATGGTAGAAGGATCGGATAAAAGGAACTGGGATGATATATGGTATGTTAGCAGTGATTATAAGACACATGAGTACCATGAAGCATTTGTTCAAAAGAATGATACAAAGATTCAAGGTCGAAGGGACAGTAGAAAAAGAAAAAAAGATTATTGTTTCTTATGGAGTAGGAGAGGTGTTTGTGGAGACAAATAAAGGAAGATTGTTAGTATCTAATGTACTTTTCACACCAGAAATTACATTAAACATTCTCAGTTTGGATGAATTAGAAGAGCAGGGATACATGGTGAGTTATGAGGGCAACAAGTGCAGGGTGAAATACATGTTTGATAACATAGAAGAAGAAGCATTTGAACAAGAGAACACCATAGAAGTAGAAGATGAGAAAAGCATCAGAGAAATCCATAACAGATTCTTAGAGGGCTATTTTAGGTCTTTGGATCTAAATGAAGAGTGCTCTTTGATCGTAGGTATGGAAGAATTAAAGATGAACAAGGAGGATTAACAAGATTATGTAGACAGTGATTATTTAAGTATAAATGGGACACTATACTCCATGAAGGTAAATACTTTCCAAAGGTTTATTGCATTCTTAGATTTGATAAAGATAAATAAACTAGTTTATGGGAATTGTGAAGTATTGAAAGGCAAATTCATTGAAATGATTGAATGGTTCTATTTGGTATACTTAAAACAAGAAGTGCTAGGAAAATTACCACCAGTTATAGGGGTAATTAGGATAGATTTGTTGGGTATGTATAAGTTTGTAGATGCATTGGGTGGGTACATGGACGTAACATTCAGTGATAAATGGAACCAAGTTGCAAGTTTACTAGGATTGGCATATGAACATCATGAGACAGTCAAGGAAGTGTATAAGGAATACATTGCCATGGTAAAAGTGTACTATGAAGAAGCAAAAAGATCAATGCATGGAAAACGAGAAAGTGTGGCAGAAAATGGCAAAGGTACTGCAGACATTGAAGGACCACAGGTTATTGCAAAGAAGGATGCTGAAGTACAAGAGATGCTGGATGAAACTCCAAGAAAAAAGGAGCAAGACTGAGAAGGATGATGTAACCATGGAAGATGTCAAAAGTGAAGGCAATTATGAACCAACAACTGAAGGAAATAAAGAAAGCACAAGCTGCAGTGGTGACTTTATAATCATCACATGAAGATGGAACCAGGAAGGACATGGAAGTTGGCATTAAAGCATTAGGAGGGAGAATGTGATCCTATGGTAATGCTTGTAATGCTTAAAGACAATTTACTTATATTTTTATTAATGTTAATTAAGTATGGGTCAAAAAGGGTCAAAAGGCACATGTAATGTTTGGTTAATTCGTTAAACCAAACAGGCCTTATTAGTTAGTTATAAGAAATGATAGTGATGGTTACTTTTGAAAAGACACAATGGTTGATATTGCAAAGTTGTGTCGATTCACCAAGTATATATAGATAAGGATCGAGTCAATTAATATAAGTCCTTTATTTACTTTTACTTCTACATTGTTTATTTCTATTTTGTCTCACAACTAAACACGGTTACACAAACGTATCATGGTTAACACAAATTACTTGATTTAAAACAACATTCTTCAAACAAAACATGTGACAAAGTTTCAACAGTGGTATCAGAGCCCACGTTCTGATCCTTGAGGGAAGCAGTTACAAAGAAATACCATACACACCCAAAACAAACATTATTTACAAAGACAAACAATTCCAAACACCCCACAGTTGCCCAAACACAAAAAGTACATTTCCCCTGAGGGAAAGCAATTACTCAAAAAGAAAGTAGAGGAAGTTCTCTCATACAATTCCCTGAAAACAACAAAACCACTAGTGGGAAGCAATTACAAGCAAATATGAGAAACCAGTGGATTGTCTAGAAAAATGAGGCGTGCACCTTGTTATGTTTGTAAGAAAAGAGGGCATGTGTATTGGCAGTGTGTGAATAAGGAGAAAGAAGTTATTTTATAAGGCAAGGAACCAAGTGTTATGAATCCTACAACAACAATGATACCAACAGTTCATGAAGCCTTCAAGTATGAACCAGAATGTGTTCATGTTACTACAGATTTTATGGTAGAAGGATCGGATAAAAGGAACTGGGATGATATATGGTACGTTAGCAGTGATTATAAGGCACATGAGTACCATGAAGCATTTGTTCAAAAGAATGATACAAAGATTCAAGGTCGAAGGGACAGTAGAAAAAGAAAAAAAGATTATTGTTTCTTATGGAGTAGGAGAGGTGTTTGTGGAGACAAATAAAGGAAGATTGTTAGTATCTAATGTACTTTTCACACCAGAAATTACATTAAACATTCTCAGTTTGGATGAATTAGAAGAGCAGGGATACATGGTGAGTTATGAGGGCAACAAGTGCAGGGTGAAATACATGTTTGATAACATAGAAGAAGAAGCATTTGAATAAGAGAACACCATAGAAGTAGAAGATGAGAAAAGCATCAGAGAAATCCATAACAGATTCTTAGAGGGCTATTTTAGGTCTTTGGATCTAAATGAAGAGTGCTCTTTGATCGTAGGTATGGAAGAATTAAAGATGAACAAGGAGGATTAACAAGATTATGTAGACAGTGATTATTTAAGTATAAATGGGACACTATACTCCATGAAGGTAAATACTTTCCAAAGGTTTATTGCATTCTTAGATTTGATAAAGATAGATAAACTAGTTTATGGGAATTGTGAAGTATTGAAAGGAAAATTCATTGAAATGATTGAATGGTTCTATTTGGTATACTTAAAACAAGAAGTGCTAGGAAAATTACCACCAGTTATAGGGGTAATTAGGATAGATTTGTTGGGTATGTATAAGTTTGTAGATGCATTGGGTGGGTACATGGACGTAACATTCAGTGATAAATGGAACCAAGTTGCAAGTTTACTAGGATTGGCATATGAACATCATGAGACAGTCAAGGAAGTGTATAAGGAATACATTGCCATGGTAAAAGTGTACTATGAAGAAGCAAAAAGATCAATGCATGGAAAACGAGAAAGTGTGGCAGAAAATGGCAAAGGTACTGCAGACATTGAAGGACCACAGGTTATTGCAAAGAAGGATGCTGAAGTACAAGAGATGCTGGATGAAACTCCAAGAAAAAAGGAGCAAGACTGAGAAGGATGATGTAACCATGGAAGATGTCAAAAGTGAAGGCAATTATGAACCAACAACTGAAGGAAATAAAGAAAGCACAAGCAGCAGTGGTGACTTTATAATCATCACATGAAGATGGAACCAGGAAGGACATGGAAGTTGGCATTAAAGCATTAGGAGGGAGAATGTGATCCTATGGTAATGCTTGTAATGCTTAAAGACAATTTACTTATATTTTTATTAATGTTTATTAAGTATGGGTCAAAAAGGGTCAAAAGGCACATGTAATGTTTGGTTAATTCGTTAAACCAAACAGGCCTTATTAGTTAGTTATAAGAAATGACAGTGATGGTTACTTTTGAAAAGACACAATGGTTGATATTGCAAAGTTGTGTCGATTCACCAAGTATATATAGATAAGGATCGAGTCAATTAATATAATTCCTTTTTTTACTTTTACTTCTACATTGTTTATTTCTATTTTGTCTCACAACTAAACGCAGTTACACAAACGTATCATGGTTAACACAAATTACTTGATTGAAAACAACATGCTTCAAACAAAACCTGTGACAAAGTTTCAACAGGCCACAAACACAAGTGAAAACTTTTAACATTACTTTTTAGTGCAAATGCTAGATGTCTCAGGAGTCTTCCAAATGGGTTCATGCAACCCCCCTTACCTAAAGTGACCTGTTTGACATAATTCAATTTTTACCCATTCAAAACATCTAGTAAAAAGGAACATTGCAGTTTTTCATTGGTTCACGGACAAGGTTTCCTTGAAACAAATGCTTACCTGAAAATCAAAGATGCTTCTCCAATTCAGTTTGACTGTTCTATGGGTTAGTTGAGTTTGAATTCAGTAGCGGGAGGAAACTCTAACTGTAATTAAGTCGTACTTTGATTGTACTATCTTTCATACGGTAAATTGGTATTATTGCAAAAGTATATTATGCTATTTTAAGTTTGAAATAACATATATTGTTGAGTATCTTCTCAAACTTACCGACAACTGTTGTTGTCATCATTTCAAACTTAAATCCTCCTAATTGCGTCCTTTTATGATTCGATGGACAATCATTAACTTCATAGGCTTGTCCACATCGCTTTTTATGAAGGGTATGGAATGCAAAATTAAATAGCTGGAAGAGAGGTATGAAAACTAGTCACCGTGAGCTTGAAGTCAGGTTGAAGAGAGGTATAAAAACATATCAACATAGAAGGTATAAAATGCAATATTAAATCGGGAAAGTGTTACTTTCTATAGTGCCCAAAATCTTTGCTAAAAGGCCATATGTCAATTTTCAATGACATATATTATTGAAATTGTGATAAGGAGTAATCTAGATGGAATATTGAATTCTTGGCTAAGGCGTTCGTTCCCTTACTAATTTATAGTTAAAATGGGAATTATGTTTCTTTGATGCTAATTGACAACACATGTTATGACTGCACATTTATGAACTATCAGGATACTGCGATCAGCATGTGTTGTAAATTCTGTTTCTGCATAAATTGTTGCCCAACCAAAAAGTGAAATCATGTTTTTGTCTAAATTCCCTTAACAAAATAGAATTTTCATTAACGTGTGAGAAATAAACTTATGAATCCAGTTTGCTAGTCCGTGCTTAAAGTAAATTCCAATGGTTCATAACTCGTGCAACCAAACAGCCTCAATCATATCATATAGGTTACTTTATATTTGGTCTTTCTAAAGCAAGATGAAGGTTTACAAATTTTGTTATTTACAACTATTCATGTATTTTCATCTAATATAAATCGCTTTCCTATTTAACTTGTAATCGAAATGTTTGGTGTCTTTCATATCTATCCTGATCATACGACACACACAAGCATGTTTTAGGTCACTGTATAAGTAGTATGTTTGTATTCTGAACTTTACCTATGATTGAGAGTTTATAGGGAAGGATAAGTCGTTAAAACTTATGGATAGCGTGGTATGGACACTTCCCTTAATTAGCACTTCTGCTTACCCATTTTTTAACTTACAATTTCTGAAGTTATTAAGAAAAAATGGCATAAAGAAACATTAATATTGTAAAAATTCTGTATATAATGAAGTTTTCGTTTTCAGAACTTGGTTGATCTTGCGCGAAGTGGTGCGTGCAGCCCAGGCATTATCTGTTGGGCCCCAAAGAAGGTTGCCATATGACAACCGTAGTTTATTGACACTGTCCACAATGATTCGGAAGCTAAGGTCAGGCTAACATGCTCCCTTTGTCTCATGAAAACTGTGACAATCTTCTTTTCAGATGTCCTATAAAATTGTTACTTTTTTTTGAAGTTTTAGTTTGTCTGTTTTTCCTAAGTACGATTGTTACCAACAAGTTACTCATTAATGTTGATGGGAGTCCATAGGTTGTTTTCTGTACTAAAAACTACTTAGATAAACTTCAACCCGTTTGACCTGTTGGAGATATGACATAAGCAATTTCGACCCATCGATAAGTTAACTTTGTCGAATTTGAACCAAATTTTGTCGGCATAATTAGGAAGTCCTTTGGACTTTTTTGGTAATATTTTCCCCTTCAGTTTTCTGACTTATTTGCCATTCATTTTGGATTCCGTAGATCAAATGCAGCAAGGGAAAACATGGCATGTTAATTACCGCGATTCAAAGGTAACACGTATCCTGCAACGGCCTTGCTTGGGAGGTAATGCACAAACCACCATCATTTTACTTTAAGTCCAGCTCGAGAACACGTTGAGCAATAAAACGTTACTCTTTTGGTTGCTAGTTGTTTAAATGAAGTGACAACAAATGCAGAAGTTAACGTGGTGATGTCTGATAAGGCCTTCGTGAAACATCCACAAAAAGAATTGGCGAGATTGGAAGATGGAGAGCATCAAGTATATATAAAGAATTGGAAGATTAAAAGAAGATATTTGAGTGTTAATGTCAGGTTTGACTTTTTCCTTTCTGTTTGTTGATTTTTGACCTACCTTAGAAAGATTTGATAAGTACCAAAACGTAAAAGATATATTGCAAAACCAGGATTTCTCGAAGTAATGCTAGAACTAATCCGGAGTTATAGAAATGGAGAATTAAACTCAAAATGTAGTTCTATTAATTGTTGTTACAGGTATATAAAGGTCATTTGGGTGGGAAAGTCAGTTGAGGTGGGATTTGGTTGTTCGTTGACTTTCTTGCTGTCTTTCCAAAACGACCCATAACATTCTTGTGATCCATTTGGGCCAACATTGAATGCAGGAATGTAACGTCATAAATTATCCCAAATATAAGTTTTGTTTTGGTGTCGTATGATTTTAATTAGAAGATAGTTTGTTGCAAAGAAAACCAAAAGCAACAAGTTATACCAATCGCTCGTCTATAAAAATAGATCAACATGAAACATATGTTTAAAATCTGATTATGACTAACAACTGAAAACTGTTTGCTAATCTCAACCTAAAACACTTGCTTGAAACTTAAATACCCGGCCACTTGCCGTGACCTTTTTCTCAAGCACTTGTTTTTTCTTCAATTTTGAATTTGTATTGAAGCTGCCATGGATTGACAAAAGGCTATTGGGATAGATAGTAATACCTGCTGTTTCAATCTCATTTTCCCGACCAACGATATTGGCTTCTGTTGGAATTTTTATATCATGACAATCATATTAATAAACCATGAACATCAAAGTGAGCATAAGCGAAAGCAATTATAATAGATCGAATAACATTTAATTAACTAATCATTAATTTAAATAGTAAACATACCGTAGTGATTCTAGCCCGAACAAGAATCAATGCAATCTTCCGGAACCAAAGAACCCTAATTAGGGTTTATAAGGATTATATGAATTACCCTTACCTTTTTGTAATTCAATCCAAGAATCAAATAATAGTGTGTTTCATTCACGTTCTTGTACACACGTACTAATTCAAGGAAAAGTTTATGCAAGTAATAAACACAAAACAATTTTTAGATGCAAGAAATCGAAACCCTTAGGGGTGTTCGGTTTGATGATCGACCAAGGAAAAGAAGGAGAAGAGAAAACCCAAGTTGTGTGTGTACAAGTTATGAGAAAAACCTACATCTTGGGTTTGCTTATATACTACACATTACTTGGAGCTCAAGACACAAAGGAGGTGAGTAAACCCCCTTGGCCGATCGGTTTGGAACCCACAAGGGTATTCCGGAACCTTCTCTTGTTTCCATGTATTGTCTAGTAATTACTTTCCTAATCTTCGTTTAATAATTAATTAGTCATTAATCAATAATACTAATTATTATTTATTTGTTTTGTGTTTAATAACTAACTATAACATTTTATAAATAATTATTACATTTCCTCTTCATACGTATTGTGTGCAATTCCGTGATCTCAAGTTCGATCCTAACACACGACTATTATTATTTTGTCTATAAAACCAACAGCTCCCACTTAGACATATCATAATAGTGTGATCACATCGATTAGCGTCTTGCAACACGTCGATGCCTCTAGTACAACTTGAGTAAGGCTCCTGGAAAACCTTTTAATGATTTCTCATTATTATTATCCCTTTGTTTCTAATACCGTGTTAAATAAGGTTATGGATCTAGGTCATTCCTTAATTAACCATTCTGTTTCTCGTTTTTAGAAATTGACAAGATTACCAAATCTTTTGAACCTTTCATAAAAGACCTTGGGCGTGGCCACGCAAACACCTTGACAACCCTACGAGGGGCCCAGCAGTATTAAACTCCAAAAATTAATTTGAAGGAACAAATTCTTTATTGATTACAAGCAAAACACACAAACTTTGTAACACTTCCGAAAACAACCCTTATGACTACCAGTTACGTATAGCGTTAAGTTGTTCCACAAAAATGTACTACATTCATGACCGTTATCTTGTATCTCAAGTCTAAGGATAACTTCTTATGATTTAATTGATGATAAGATCCATAAAGTAACATCATATAGTTGGGATAAGTCCTATATTCAGTATCATCGAATATCGTCTGAAATGACATGTCTACGCATCAATATACTTAAGTATATTATATCAACTTCAGATTTGTCTTAATTTAATAATATTCTCATATTATTAACTGACAACAGACAATTTAGAATAACTCTTAGTCATGGATTTAAACATGCAAAATAGGACAACAATAATTAATAACAGAAATAAACATACCAACATACTTTATTTCATTAAAATAATAATTGTTTACAATATCCTTTATCCAAATACTAATCACAGTTATGCATGAAACTACTAGCTAATTTAAGTCCAATTCCATTGGCTAATTCATTAAGCTTCTCTTTCGCCAAAGCCTTAGTGAACGGATCAGCTAAGTTTTCATCTGTGTGAACCTTCAACAGATTTATTTCACCTTCGTCAACCTTTTCACGAACAAAGTGATACTTCCGTAGAAAATGTCTGGTGCCTCTCATGACTCCAGGTTCATTGGCAAATATGATTGCAGCAGAATTGTCACAATACATATTAATAGGTAATTCAATTGAAGGCATAACACCAAGCCCAGAAACGAATTTCCTAATCCAAACAGCCTCCATAGCAGCTTCTGAAGCAGTAATGTATTCAACTTCTATTGCAGACATCACAATTGTACTCTGCTTCTTGCTCCTCCAGTCTACAGCTCCTCTATTGATAACAAAGACATAACCCGTCTGAGACTTCGAATCATCTTTATTACTTTGAAAGGATGCATCACAGTAACCTGTAACACAAAGTTCTGCAGATGGATTTCCACCATATACCAAAAACATGTCTTTTGTATTCCTTAAATACTTAAGAATATATTTAACATCAATCCAATGTTTTTCACCTGGATTCTGTTGAAATTGACTGGTAATATTTTGAGCAAACGCCACATCTGGCCTTGTGCACTTAACCTCATACATAATAGATCCTACAGCCAAAGCCTAAGGAACTTTACTCATGTGTGCCACCTCATTAGGTGTTAAAGCACAAAACTCATTACATAAGCCATGTTTTACTTCCATCGGCAAATATCCTTTCTTGAAATTTTGCATATTGAATCTTTTCAATATTTTGTCAATGTAAGCACTTTGACTTAATCCAATTAACTGCCTTGATGTATCTCTATAGATTTTGATTCCCAGAATGTATGCAGTTTCTCCTAAATCTTTCATAGAAAAGCACTTTCCAAGATATGCCTTTACTTCTTGCAAACTTGGAATGTGTTTTCCCATGATCAATATGTCATCAACACATAGAATTAGGAAAGTTACATTATCATTCCCACTAGCTTTGTGATACACACATGGCTCATCAAGATTTTGAGTGAATCCAAATTTTTTAATTTCAGCATCAAACCTCTTGTTCCATTGTCGTGATGCTTGCTTTAATCCATAAATGGATCTCTTAAGCTTGCAAACACGATTTGGAAATTCCGGATTTTCAAACCCTTCTGGTTGTGCCATATAGATGTCTTCATCTAGATGACCATTTAAGAAAGCGGTTTTCACATCCATTTGCCAAATCTCATAGTCATAGTATGCTGATATAGCTATGAGAATTCTTATAGCTCTTATGTCTGCTACAGGAGAAAACGTCTCCTCATAATCTATTCCAAAAGTTTGAGTAAAACCTTTAGCAACTAGATGAGCCTTATAAATGTGTGCATATCCATCCATGTCAGTCTTGATTTTGTAAAGCCACTTACTCCCGACTACCTTGGCACCAGGAGGTAAGTCAACTTCTTCCCAGACTACATTGTCATGCATGGATTGTATTTCCCCATCCATAGCAGCTTTCCATTTAGCTTTTTGAGGGCTATTAATGGCAGCTCTATAACTAGTAGGTTCATTAAGATCCCCTAGTGTATGCTGATCGACCTCTACATTTAGACATAGATGGTCAGGAGCTTTCACAGATCTCGAAGATCTGCGAATGGGAATTACTTCAACTTCCGGTGGAGGACCCAGACTTTCCGGTTCTATAGGAAGTGTGCTAGTGTTTTCTGAAGGCAATGCATTATTTAGATCATCTTCTAGGTCATATATCCTCCCACTGATTTCTTGAACCACAAATTCACTTTCAAGAAAATCACCATATCTTGCAAATAACACTTTGTTCTCAGGTGGGTAGTAAAAGTAGTAACCCATAGTTTCCTTAGGGTATCCTACAAAAATGTATTTTACAGATCTTTGTTGGAGTTTATCTTGTGAGTCACGTTTAACATACGCCTCACAACCCCAGACCTTAATAAGACAAGTTCGGAGTTTTTCCAGTCCATATCTCATATGGTGTCTTATCAACCTTCTTGGTGGGAACCATATTCAAAATACGAACAGCTGATTCAAGAGCATAATCCCAAAAAGACAAAGGAAGATTAGTAAGATTATACATTGATCGAACCATGTCCAACAATGTACATTTCCTTCTCTCAGATACACCATTTTGTTGTGGAGTATATGGAGATGTGAGATTCTGGACAATTCCATTCTGAGTTAAGAAATCTTTAAAATCTTGACTAAGGTATTCACCACCTCGATCAGAACGAAGAGCTTTAATCTTCTTTCCCAATTGCAATTCTACTTCTGCTTTGAAAACTTTAAATGTTTCAAACACCTCATGTTTATGTTTAAGTAAATATACATAACCATTACGGCTGAAATCATCCGTAAAAGTTAAGAAGTAGACAGCACCTCTCCTTGACACATGTCTAAGTGGTCCACATACATCCGTGTGTATTAAACCAAGTAGATCTGAAGCTCTTTCCATATTATTATGAAAAGGTTTTTGCGTCATCTTCCGAGATGTCACACCCCCAATTTACCTGACTTGCAGCGGAATGGAATGCCTGGGAGTGTAACTGTTATAGCACCATAACAAAGAAATATTGAACGACCTAAAGTGTCGCTTGGAAAATACATATCGTTTGATTTATTTAAAAGCATCCATTGCTACAAAACATAGGTCCCCAAAGGTTGAAACGTTTACAGAAAACAAGTTCAGGAAATGTCAGACGATAATTTACACAAGTGCATGAAAAATCCAAAATTTAGTGCGTCATCCCTGGCACACCCTAATGTGACTCCATGCATGTAATATGATGATGCCTTAGTTACCTGAAAATACATTGCGAAAACGGTCAACACGAATGTTGGTGAATAATCATAGGTTTATGAAATGTAATGTTTGTACGGCCACCACAAGTATAAATGCATGACAAAAGTCACGTAAAATAGTACAATAGACCTTAAGCTCATGACACCGAAGCTATGACTGATGAAATTCTATGCCCCTCCTGAATGTTCTGCCAAACACTCAAATGTAAAAGACATGACATGCATCCGCTTACTGTTGGTAATCACTACCACGGATGGAGGCGTTACCCTCAATAGATCTATCCACTCACTCTCGCTTAACGGTAAATTAACGGTTCATGATGTTACAGGGGACTTATCACATGGCAGACAAGCTACTTAAGCTATGTACATAGGTTTTGATACTTGGGCTAGTACTAAAATGGTGCAATGTATTCTCCCCCGTGGGATTTGAAAACAATAAAAATGTATACGGGGCTATGAAAACTCACCTCAACTGATGATACTGATGATAATATGAAGTGAACAACAATGCACGGTTAGCTGCCGCAACCTAATATGAATGATGAACGATCTCATTTAGATCACCAAATGATGTTATGAATGTCCATGCTCATGTTCCTATACCACTCTAATCTTTGGAAAAACACTTGTGTTATCAAAATATATAATCCAAGAATTTGGAAAAATATTGCTATTAGGAAATAAAATAAGCTAGTTGCAATATATATACTTATATATATATCGTATGTTTCCATGTTAGTGTTGAAATCCTCGGGTTGTAATCCTTGAAATATCGCCTTGAAATGATGAACATATACTTGTAATAACTAATACTTCTTAAGTTATAAAATTTGGTACTTGATATTATTTCTAGCTTATAAAAGTACTACGTAGTTTTAGTGTCAATTTTTACTAAAAGCTGTCAAAATAAAAATGGGTTTAGCCGATATTCAAACGTGAATATCTTTGTCGTTGTATGTCCGTTTTACTTGTTCTTTATATCCACGGTTACGTCTTAGTATGTAGTAATATATTTTGGAAAGCTCGGTTCCTCCGGGTTACGTCTAAAGTCTCTTTTTGTCCAATGAAAAACGTCCAACAGCAACTATTTTTCAGAAAAATACTTTTCGTCAACAATCTTGCAAAAAATCATAACTTCTTCGTTATAAAATCTTTTTAATCCGTTCTTTCACCTACGGATTCGTTTTTGAAAGTATTTTCTAAAAAATTTTCCAAAGTTTCCTTGGTGTTTACTGATTTTCCATAATTTTACAAAATGGGACAGCATGTTTATAAACTTGTTAGAAATCTATTTCAAAGGTTCAAAACTAGTTCCAACTTCAACCAAAACTCTTGCAAACTTCTCAAAACTAATCTAATCCTACCATACACCTTCTTAGGGTGCCATGGGTTCCTAATGACTAGAAATCAAGTTAATTTAACATGGGAACACCTAAATCACAATCTAGGGTTTGTATGTTTCAAAAATCTTCAAAAATAAAGTGGTATAACTAGTATGAACATGAAATTAAGCATGATTACCATGAGATATAAGTGTTAATTAGAAGAAAACTTGAAAATAAATTTGTACACTCAATTTGAAATATGAGGTGATTGAATGACTAGAAACCTTGGATTTCTTGTGTGTTTGATGCAATATTCTTGATTAGAACCACAAAATGAATAACTTTGGTGCTTTAACTTTTCAAAAACCTTCACTTGATCTTGGATATGGATTATGGTCGTGGGTTTGGAGATGAGGATGAAGAAATGAGAGCTTTTTGATATTTAGAATTATGTATAATTTTGTGAAAATGGTTTATGTAAATACTTGCAACTTAAATGTATAATATGTACTCATTAATGCATAAGGTTAAGAAACTTTGTATATTTTGGCCTAGTGAGGACTTATGGATGATTTCATGTGGATGAGGGGGGGGGGGGTAGGGGTACTTGTGATTTATTTAGAAAACTTATGTAGTTTAAGTGTTAGTTTCTGTTATTTGTTAAAATCGGGTACCGGGTTTAATAGAAATAAATGTTCACGAAGTTAACCGGGATGAAATAAAGTTATAATAATGATAAAAATATATTAAAAATATGTTGGGTACAATTACTGAGTGATCGGGTGATTATTGTTTAGTTTTCATGAAAACCGTCGTTATATTCATAAGCGTACGTTATAAATAAAATAAATTTCCAAAATGCTGGGTAACTGAATGTTATAACTTTTATGATGTTAAAATGGATATAAAAATATGTCGGGACCATTGTGGGAATATTTAGATATATTCGTCGTGTATAAACCGGGTGTTAACGTTTACTATAAATACTTATACGTAAAAACGTTAAATGTATCAAATATATAAATTTGAAAATCCTGAGAGTGGTATAACATGAAAATGCTGTTATGATGATATGCAGACTATCTCCAGTCCGTATGCAGTGTCCTTAACACTAATGAAATGAATTCGCACCTAAACCAATCCGGTTACGCGAATTTGAATACCCGTAAACTAAATTTACGATGAAATGAGTAATGCAAGTGAATAGTGAAAACTTTTCCGGAAATGAATAGTGTTTAGTGAATAGTAAATTTCTCAAAAGTTTCTCAGAATATCAAACTGACCTCGAAAATGATGAATAGTAAAACGATGAATAGTGTTTTGATGAATAGTGATTTATGAATAGTAAAAAGTCAAAGTTTGGGAAAATGACCTGAAATGGTAAATGACCTGAAATGGTGAGTTGTGACATCCACCCACCCAAATAGGAATTCAGTCCCTGAATTCAGCTAGTGTTGGTCTCGGTAATAGGTTTGTTGAAAAGGTGTGGATACTTGCGTTGCATTTGGTCCTCTTGTTCCCAAGTAAACTCAGGACCTCTTCGAGAATTCCAGCGAACCTTAACGATCGGAATTCTACTCTGCTTTAACTGTTTGACCTCTCGGTCCATGATTTCAACTGGTTCCTCCACAAAGTTAAGCTTGTCATCTAGCTGAATCTCTTCTAATGGTATAACTGAAGACTCATCTGAAAGGCATTTCTTGAGGTTTGAGACATGAAATGTATTATGTACGTTGCTGAGTTCTGATGGTAGTTCAAGCTTGTAAGCTACTGGACCAATCCTTTCCAGTATCTTAAATGGACCAATGTATCTCGGATTCAACTTTCCACGCTTTCCAAATCGTATCACGCCCTTCCAAGGCGAGACTTTCAACATGACCTTGTCTCCAACCTGGAATTCCAATTGTTTACGTCTAACATCTGCGTAGCTCTTCTGTCGGCTTCTAGCTGTTTCAAGCCTATCTCGAATCTGTATTATCTTTTCTGTTGTTTCCCTAACCATCTCTGGACCTGTGCATTGTACCTCTCCAACTTCTGCCCAACAAACTGGTGAACGACACTTACGACCATACAATGCCTCAAATGGTGCTGCTTTAATACTTGAATGGTAACTGTTGTTATAAGAGAACTCGATTAATGGCAAATGGTTAGCCCAACCATTCCCAAAGTCAATCACACACGCTCGCAGCATGTCCTCCAGTGTCTGAATAGTTCTCTCACTCTGACCATCAGTCTGTGGATGGTAAGCAGTGCTCATGTCTAACTTGGATCCAAAGGAATCTTGTAATGACTTCCAAAAGTTTGAAGTAAAACGACTATCCCTGTCTGAAATGATAGAAACTGGTGCTCCATGCCTCGAGACTATTTCCTTGACATAAATCTAGCAAGCTGTTCCATGGAATAAGTCTCTCTAATAGGGATGAAATGTGCTGATTTAGTAAGACGATCAACAATTACCCAAATAGCATCGTAACCTCCTGACGTCTTGGGTAGTTTAGTAACAAAGTCCATTGTAATACGTTCCCACTTCCATTGTGGAATTTCTGGTTGTTGAAGTAGTCCTGACGGTTTCTGGTACTCGGCTTTCACTTTAGCACAAGTAAGACATTTGCTGACGTACGTAGCTATTTCTGCTTTCATGTTCGGCCACCAATACAGCTTTTTGATATCCTGATACATCTTTTCAGAACCTGGGTGAATAGAGTACTTTGACTTATGTGATTCATGCATAATCAAATCTCGTACTCCACCATAGAGTGGTATCCAACTTCGATCCTTGAAGCATAACACTCCATCTGCTCTTTTAACGAAACCATTCTTGTTTTCTGGCATACCATAAAATTTCTCCTGTGGCCGATTTTCCTCCTTGAGAGCCTCAATCTGAGCTTCTAAGATTTTTGATGGTAATGGTGAAATAATAGTCATTCCTAATGACCTGACCCTCAAAGGTTTGAGTCGTTCCTTTCTGCTAAGTGCATCTGCTACGACATTTGCTTTTCCTGGGTGATATCGGATTTCACAATCGTAATCACTCAACAATTCTAGCCAACGACGTTGTCTCATGTTAAGTTCCTTCTGATCAAGTATATGTTGTAAGCTCTTGTGGTCGGTAAAAATTACACATTTAGTACCATAAAGGTAGTGTCTCCAAATCTTGAGTGCAAAAACAACAGCACCCAACTCCAAGTCGTGTGTAGTGTAATTCTTCTCGTGTGTCTTAAGCTGTCTAGATGCATAAGCTATCACCTTCTCGTTTTGCATTAGCACAGCTCCAAGTCCTTTATGCGAAGCATCGCAATATACCACAAAGTTCTCAATACCTTCTGGTAGTGACAAAATCGGTGCACTACAAAGCTTCTGCTTCAATAACTGAAATGCAGATTCTTGTTTCTCTCCCCACTCGTACTTTTGATTCTTTTGTGTCAGCTTAGTCAGCGACTTCGCTATCTTAGAAAACCCTTCGATAAACCTTCTGTAATATCCTGCAAGTCCTAAGAATTGACGAATTTCTGTAGGAGACTTGGGTGTAGCCCAATCCTTTACTGCCTCAATCTTTGCTGGATCGACTTGTAATCCTTGGCTATCAATGACATGGCCAAGAAATTGAACTCTTTGTATCCAAAAGTCACACTTTGAAAATTTGGCATACAATTGCTCCTTCTTGAGTAGTTCCAATATTGTTCTGAGGTGTGCTTCATGCTCTTTCTTACTCTTGGAATAAATCAGGATATCGTCAATGAACACAATCACATACTTATCGAGATATGGTTTGCATACTCTGTTCATGAGATCCATGAATACCGCAGGTGCATTGGTTAATCCAAAACGCATCACTTGAAACTCATAATGACCATAACGTGTTCTGAATGCCGTCTTCGGGATATCTTCTTCCCGAACTCTGAGTTGATGGTAACCTGATCTTAAATCAATCTTAGAATAAAAACAGGAACCTTGTAGCTGATCAAACAAGTCATCAATCCTAGGTAGTGGATAACAATTCTTCACCGTTAACTTGTTCAGTTCACGATAGTCAATGCACATTCTGAAAGATCCATCCTTCTTCTTCACAAACAAAACCGGTGCTCCCCAAGGCGAGGAACTCGGTCTAATGAATCCTTTGTCTAAAAGCTATTGTAACTGGTTAGACAATTCTTGCATCTCAGAAGGTGCAAGTCTATATGGTGCTCGTGCAATTGGTGCAGCCCCTGGCACCAACTCAATCTGAAACTCAACCTGACGTGTAGGTGGCAGTACTGGTAATTCTTCCGGAAAAACTTCTGGAAATTCCTTAACAATTGGCACATCTTCAAGTCGTTTCTCATCTGACTTCTTTTCCGTTATGTGTGCCAAGAATGCATAACAACCCTTCTTTATGTACTTCTCGGTTTTAATGCATGATATGATACTGAGTCTAGTTCCACTTCGCTCCCCGCGAACAACCAAAGTTTCACCTCCATAAGAAAGATGAACAACTTTCTCATCACAAATGATCCTTGCACGATGTCGAGACAACCAATCCATACCGATAACGATGTCAAAACTTCCAAGTTCTACGGGCATAAGGTCTATATTGAATGGGTGATTTAGGAAATTGATGGTGCAACCACGGATAACGGTGTTTGTGTTAACTAAAGACCCATCGGCTAATTCAACAATGTAGGGAATGTCTAAGGTAGTTGGTTCTATGTTAAGTAAAGGTGCAAATGTAATAGAAACAAAACTTCTATCCGCTCCTGAATCAAATAAAATGGATGCATAACGATTATTAACGAGGAACGTACCCGTAACAACATTTGGGTCCTCACGGGCATCTTCTCCTCCCATAACATAAGCCCTTCCTCAAGCTACTCCTCCCTGATTCCCAGCTCTTTGATCATTCCTCTTTGGGCAATTGTACTGGAAATGACCCAACTCTCCACAACCATAACATGCTCCTGGTTGGTTCTGATTAATTATTCCTCGTGGTGCTTTGCACTCCTTAGTCCAATGACCGACCTTTCCACAGTTCTGACAAGCTCTAGGACAATTTCCAGGGTTATGATGAGTTCGACATTTGTTACACTTGGGTAGTTTTCCAATATATCCTTTTCCTTCTGTTGGTCCTGCAGCATAGACCTTTGCCACTTCCTGCCTCTTAGGTGCTGGTTGGTTAGCATTCCCACCTTGGTTATTATCAAACTTCCTCTTGTTGTTATTGTTGTTTTGGTTATTGGGGTAGTTGCGGTTTCGGTTATTGTTATAGTTGTTGTTGTTGTTTCGAGTGTTGTTGTAGTTGGTGTTGTTTGAACGGTTATTGTTGTTATTTGCAGCAGACTTTCCTTTTAACACTTGGACCATAAGTTTCTGAGTTATACGAATGGCCTCTTCCATTGTTTGTGGGTCGAAAGACATCACATCCCCTCGGGTGCTTTCGGGTAATCCCCCAGTAAAGTTCTCCATCTTTTTCTCAGCGTCCGGAACCATAGTTGGACACAGTGTAGCCGACTCCTGAAACTTCCTGATATAGGTTTCAATATCATCTCCTTTAGTTACTAACTGGTAGAATTCTGTTTCTAACTTTTGCACCTCAGTACGAGGGCAAAACTTCTTAGTCATCAGCTTTTTGAATTCAGCCCAAGTGAGTTTGTAGGCATTCTCCATACCAATAGGCTGAGCATACGAATTCCACCAAGACATGGCTTCATCCAGCAGCATACCTGTAGCAAACTTTACCTTGTTAACCTCCTGACAACCACACATGAGAAAAACTGTAGAACCCAAGAATCACCTTCTGGAGGTCGCGGTTGATGAAAATACGCCATTATTCTAGAGAGAGAAAGTAGAGAGAGAAAGTAGAGAGAGAAAGGTTGAGAAACTATGTGTTTTATAAATAAGAAATAAAGTGAAGCTTACACACTTTCCAACACCCCTCATGGAGAGTCATGAGGGGTATTTATAGGCTCATTACCCTACATGTTTGCCTATTCTACATAAGTAGTCCTTGTAGTTTCTAATCTAGTCCAATTTACTTGTGTGACGTTATCTTTATAAAAGAGCGAGGCTAACAATCTCCCTCCAAGATATCGTCACACGTGAATGGTTACAATGAGACCTATAAATACATTAAACAATGTAAGATTACAACAATAGTAAAATATGTTGATGTTGTTGAAGCGCAGAGTCTCTGTAGACTAGATACTGAGGCAGACTTGAAGTTCTCTCTTCCGACGATCTCGGCGTATGATCTTTAACACTGACAGCAAAGGTCTAAGTAGCTCTGAACTTCAACTGTAATGGTCTAGTTAGGTTATTACTCCCTCCTAACTAGTGAGCCTTTATTCTTTTTCTGCTCCCTCCTGAACCGACAACTCTCCTTTCATCTCGCAGCGGATAAGGTAGATTGAAAAGTGTTTGTACCATGGTTGTCGTTCGGGTAGCAGCATAACAACATAACTCACATAACATTGCATAGAAGGTTGGTAATAAGCTCTGATGTACAAATCCTTAGTACCTCATGGTACTTCTCAGATATTAAGCACAGTTCCCTCGATCAACCAACGTACTGAAGACGAAACTACTTCTTATGGTATGTTCTTCTCCCTCCTGATGGTTGCGAGTCATCGGAATCATCATATTGTTGTGTACATGCCATACAATTACCTGTACTTTACACTTCTAATGCAATTTAGAAGCCATAACAGCTTTTTGGAGCACATTCTGTGAGTATATGTCACTAAGATATGACTCTCTTTTTATACAATCTCATCTCTTCTCTTCAACCTATAAGCGACCTCTTCAAATTCCAACCAGCTAGTAAATGACCGTTGACTAGAGAAACAACCCAATATAACCAATCTGACAATAAAGTAAACATCCCGTAGATATGTTACTTAATCTTGTACTATGGTGTAACTAAGAACGGTGTAGAGAGTTCGTACACCATCGAATCTCTGAGTACTATATACTCTTCAACCAACCAACCATCAAGTATAAGACGTATATCACCTCTTGATTATCCACAACTACGTGTGACACTGAGCACTACAACGTAACTCCTTTAAGTGATAGTTATCTAGGTCTTCGTCCATCCACCCCTTGACCTATGAAAACTAGATAATCCAAGTCTTCGTCACTATCAATATTAGTGAATGCACAAACAAGTATCTTCGAAAGTCATGCATCCATCCACCCCTAGACTTTGAGATAAATAAGTACACATGTCCTTGAAATGAACTTTAAACCCAGAAAAGTGATAAAGAATTATCCCCATAATCACAAAATCCGATACTAGCCGTTGTCATTTGATTGTGATTCTTGATCAGGATCGTTTAAGCAAAACGTGGTGTGTTTTTGGTGAATCTTGAAATTCAATCTGGTTGATTCGTAGTGATTTCGGATTTTCCCTCCAAAAATAGAATTGGAAAATTTTCTCGCCCATAATTTGGAAATCACTGAGAAATACAATGCAAAGGTTACCAGAAAAATTTGAGTATTGGAAATTTTTACGCAAAATTTCACCGAAAAAATTTGAATTTTGGCCTAAAAATTTGAATTTCGGGCCAAAATTTTCAACCTTGTACCAAAATTAAAATCTCGCATAAAAATTGAACGTTTAGTCTCCTCTCAAAAATAAATTTTACTCATATTTTCCCGCCAAAAAACTATTTTTTTTTTTTTTTTTTTTTTTTTTTTTTTTTTTTTTGCTAACTCGATAACCCCTAACTCGATAAAGCACCTAACTCTGTAACCTCTGCTAACTCGATAATGTCCTAACTCGATAAGCTCCAAACTCGATAAGCCCCAAACTCGATAACCCCAAACTCGATAACTCCAAACTCGATAAGCTTACTTTGGTTTCTAACTCGATAACTCCAAACTCGATAAGCTTACTTTGGTTTCTAACTCGATAAGTCTGAAAAATTTGGGCAGAGTTTCCCCCTAACTCGATAACCAATAAACCTAACTCGATAAACGATTAGGTGAAACAGCCTAACTCGGCAAAATTGAGTTCCAAACTCGATAACAAAATCTCAAACTCGATAAGCATATCTCAAACTCGATAAGCAGATCTCCAAACTCGATACCCTAACTTGGTATACAATTCCAAACTCGATAAGATCACCTTCCACCAAACTCGATAAATCACACCAAACTAGATAACCTCTGAAACTCAGGATCCTAACTCGATAATCAATCATGCTAACTCGATAAAACTGGATCCTAACTCGATAAAAACATGCTAACTCGATAAAAAATTTCCGTACTCGAAAAAAAATTTCAAACTCGATAAGCTTTCGATGAACAGTACCCATATTCATTTTTTCACCAAAAAACACGATTTTACACCCAAAAACACCACGATTCGCCCCCGGTTTGCTCTGATACCAATTGTAGAACCCAAGAATCACCTTCTGGAGGTCGCGGTTGATGAAAATACGCCATTATTCTAGAGAGAGAAAGTAGAGAGAGAAAGGTTGAGAAACTATGTGTTTTATAAATAAGAAATAAAGTGAAGCTTACACACTTTCCAACACCCCTCATGGAGAGTCATGAGGGGTATTTATAGGCTCATTACCCTACATGTTTGCCTATTCTACATAAGTAGTCCTTGTAGTTTCTAATCTAGTCCAATTTACTTGTGTGACGTTATCTTTATAAAAGAGCGAGGCTAACAAAAACATTCTCAGTCTTCTCAAACCAGCGGATTAAAGCAACCGCTCCCTCAGTGCCCTTATACTTGATAGGATCACTAATCTTGAAATCCTTCCAAGTACATTCACGCCCAGTAGTGGGTTGAACCACTTCAGTAGTAGGTGGAACCTCAGTAGCCCTAGCAGCAACTTCAGCTCTCTCAGTCTCCAGAGCTTCTGCTATACTATCCCTGACCAACCTGCGGATAGCGGCTTGTGTCATAGCGGGTGTTTCTGATGTAGCCTTTGCTTTCTTTGGCGCCATACTTCTGATAAATAATAATCGACAACAACCATGAGAAAACTATAATAGAAATAGTCATCGTACAAAAATATACGCCCACAACATGTATATATACAACCACAACAAGTTTAAATACAACCACGACATGTACGAGTACAACCACAACCTATAATAAATACGTTAACCATAAAGAGCAACCATGAAACATCATAAATATAATCATAACACATGAATATAATACATGAAAATTTCGGCCTACATGGACCGATATATATATAGCACAACATTTCCAATATAGTAGAGTCGCACTTGATATATTTGTTTGTACAACAACCAAAAGACTACAAGTTCTTGAACTACGTCCCACACCTCGGGACTAGGAAATAGTAAAAGCTAATACAATACTAGTCTATGTCTATGCTCCTCCAGGTGCTCCAGATGGTCCAGGCTCTCCCCTCAAGCGGCGAATCTCACGATCCATCACAACCACGATCTCCTCCAGATACTGAACTCGTAACTGAGAAGAAACATCCCTGCGCTCCAAAATGACCAACCTCTCTCGAAGAAATGCCAACTGATCTACCTGCTCCCACTGAGTGTCCTGTGTCGCCTGAGCTCTATCTCGAATCTCAGGTAACTCATCCCTAAGTAGCTCAATCTCCTCCTGGTGCCTCAACTGTCGTGCCTCGAGTCCATGGTATGACACATCAATACCAACCCTGCCCCTGAACCAAATCCTCAACCTGCTCCTCGACAGTCTCAAGTCGAGTAGTAATGATCTCATCAACTCTATACCCCAACCTATCGACTTGCTCCTGCTGAGCACCCATCTGATCCTCTAATGTGACGGCTGTAGGGCTCCTAGCCGCAGCCGCTCTAGAACTCTCACCTATGTGGTATACTGGTGGTGGTGAAAGGTCAGCAGTCTCAGTGGTAGGTGAATCTGGAGTGGTAAACCTTGCGCGCTTCCTGAGCGGCAAGAGTGAGGTGGATATAGGGGTAGCAGTGGGTATGGCTGGTGGTGGTGGTGTAGGCACAGTAGGACTAGGGAGGGTCCTATAAGTAGATGTAGCATAACGAACTCTCTTCCTAGCAACTTGGATAGTCTTATCCCTAGGAAACATAAGTATCGGCTCTGAATGGATAGTAGTAGTAGGAGATGGTGTGTCTGTGGATACACGGTTGACATCAAGTGGTACAGTAGGATGGACATGAGGAGTAGGAGCCGTCTCCTCCTCCTCGAAAGGCACGGTGTCATCATCTGATGCCAAAAGTGGCAACACAGGTACAAGAGGAATAGGTGGTGGTGAACGGGCTGTAGAAGACATAGAGTCTTCAATATCGGAGTCTGTGATGGTGTACAGTATAACAACATTTGGGTTTGCAGACATGGTTCTGTGATAATCAAGGTGAAATAAAAATAAATAACTCGTAATGAAATCACCATAAACAATGAACATGCACTTATGATGAAATGATGAGATGCTATGATAATGTGGTTATAGTCTAGGGTCAATGATACATCCTAGTTCTCTATAACCTTAGCTCTGGTACCAATCTGTCACACCCCCAATTTACCTGACTTGCAGCGGAATGGAATGCCTGGGAGTGTAACTGTCATAGCACCATAACAAGGAAATATTGAACGACCTAAAGTGTAGTTTGGAAAATACATATCGTTTGATTTATTTAAAAGCATCCAGTGCTACAAAACATAGGTCCCTAAAGGTTGAAACGTTTACAGAAAACAAGTTCAGGAAATGTCAAACGATAATTTACACAAGTGCATGAAAAATCCAAAATGTTGTGCGTCATCCCTGGCACACCCTAATGTGACTCCATGCATGTAATATGATGATGCCTTAGTTACCTGAAAAAACATTGCGAAAACGAATGTTGGTGAATAATCATAGGTTTATGAAATGTAATGTTTGTACGGCCACCACAAGTATAAATGCATGACAAAAGTCACGTAAAATAGTACAATAGACCTTAAGCTCATGACACCGAAGCTATGACTGATGAAATTCTATGCCCCTCCTGAATGTTCTGCCAAACACTCAAATGTAAAAGACATGACATGCATCCGCTTACTGTTGGTAATCACTACCACGGATGGAGGCGTCACCCTCAATAGATCTATCCACTCACTCTCGCTTAACGGTAAATTAACGGTTCATGATGTTACAGGGGACTTATCACATGGCAGACAAGCTACTTAAGCTATGTACATAGGTTTTGATACTTGGGCTCGTACTAAAATGGTGCAATGTATTCTCCCCCGTGGGATTTGAAAACAATAAAAATGTATACGGGGCTATGAAAACTCACCTCAACTGATGATACTGATGATAATATGAAGTGAACAACAATGCACGGTTAGCTGCCGCAACCTAATATGAATGATGAACGATCTCATTTAGATCTCCAAATGATGTTATGAATGTCCATACTCATGTTCCTATACCACTCTACTCTTTGGAAAAACACTTGTGTTATCAAAATATATAATCCAAGAATTTGGAAAAATATTGCTATTAGAAAATAAAATAAGCTAGTTGCAATATATATACTTATATATATATCGTATGTTTCCATGTTAGTGTTGAAATCCTCGGGTTGTAATCCTTGAAATATCGCCTTGAAATGATGAAAATATACTTGTAATAACTAATACTTCTTTAGTTATAAAATTTGGTACTTGATATTATTTCTAGCTTATAAAAGTACTACGTAGTTTTAGTGTCAGTTTTTACTAAAAGCTGTCAAAATAAAAATGGGTTTAGCCGATATTCAAACGTGAATATCTTTGTCGTTATATGTCCGTTTTACTTGTTCTTTATATCCACGGTTACGTCTTGGTATGTAGTAATATATTTTGGAAAGCTCGGTTCCTCCGGGTTACGTCTAAAGTCTCTTTTTGTCCAATGAAAAACGTCCAACAGCAACTATTTTTTAGAAAAATACTTTTCGTCAACAATCTTGCAAAAATCATAACTTCTTCGTTATAAACTCTTTTTAATCCGTTCTTTCGCCTACGGATTCGTTTTTGAAAGTATTTTCTAAAAATTTTGCCAAAGTTTCCTTGGTGTTTACTGATTTTCCAGAATTTTACAAAATGGGACAGCATATTTATAAACTTGTTAGAAATCTATTTCAAAGGTTCAAAACTAGTTCCAACTTCAACCAAAACTCTTGCAAACTTCACAAAACTAATCTAATCCTACCATACACCTTCTTAGGGTGCCATGGGTTCCTAATGACTAGAAATCAAGTTAATTTAACATGGGAACACCTAAATCACAATCTAGGGTTTGTATGTTTCAAAAATCTTCAAAAATAAAATGGTATAACTAGTATGAACATGAAATTAAGCATGATTACCATGAGATATAAGTGTTAATTAGAAGAAAACTTGAAAATAAATTTGTATACTCACTTTGAAATATGAGGTGATTGAATGACTAGAAACCTTGGATTTCTTGTGTGTTTGATGCAATATTCTTGATTAGAACCACAAAATGAATAACTTTGGTGCTTTAACTTTTCAAAAACCTTCACTTGATCTTGGATATGGATTATGGTCGTGGGTTTGGAGATGAGGATGAAGAAATGAGAGCTTTTTGATCTTTAGAATTATGTATAATTTTGTGAAAATGGTTTATGTAAATACTTGCAACTTATAATGTATAATATGTACTCATTAATGCATAAGGTTAAGAAACTTTGTATATTTTGGCCTAGTGAGGACTTATGGCTGATTTCATGTGGATGAGGGGGGGGGGGGGTAGGGGTACTTGTGATTTATTTAGAAAACTTATGTAGTTTAAGTGTTAGTTTGTGTTATTTGTTAAAATCGGGTACCGGGTTTAATAGAAATAAATGTTCACAAAGTTAACCGGGATGAAATAAAGTTATAATAATGATAAAAATATATTAAAAATATGTTGGGTACAATTACTGAGTGATCGGGTGATTATTGTTTAGTTTTCACGAAAACCGTCGTTATATTCATAAGCGTACGTTATAAAAATATGTCGGGACCATTGTGGGAATATTTAGATATATTCGTCGTGTATAAACCGGGTGTTAACGTTTACTATAAATACTTATACGTAAAAACGTTAAATGTATCAAATATATAAATTTGAAAATCCTGAGAGTGGTATAACATGAAAATGCTGTTATGATGATATGCAGACTATCTCCAGTCCGTATGCAGTGTCCTTAACACTAATGAAATGAATTCGCACCTAAACCAATCCGGTTACGAGAATTTGAATACCCGTAAAGTAAATTTACGATGAAATGAGTAATGCAAGTGAATAGTGAAAACTTTTCCGGAAATGAATAGTGTTCAGTGAATAGTAAATTTCCCAAAAGTTTCTCAGAATATCAAACGGACCTCGAAAATGATGAATAGTAAAACGATGAATAGTGTTTTGATGAATACTGATTTATGAATAGTAAAAGGTCGAAGTTTGGGAAAATGACCTGAAATGGTGAGTTGTGACACCAGAAATACAAGATTTGCATTTATCAAATGACTCATCAATGATATCATTCAAAAGCCCTTCACGTTGTAGCTTTTGCATGCGAGTCTTGCCTATATGGGCAAGTCTACAGTGCCAAAGGTAAGACGAATTCAAGTCATACTTCATTCTCTTACTTATGTTGTACATCGAATTATTATTATTGTTGGAAGTCACACAATTATTCATATCAATTTCAAACACACCATTCACAGCAACAACATTAAAATAAAATACACCATTTAAAGAAACAGAAATTTTATTGCCATCAATAGTATGAGAAAAACCAAGATCCAACAAACATGAAAAGGAAACAACACCTCTAATTATAGAAGGTGCATAATGACAATTGTTTAAACAAAGTACTAAACCCGAAGGTAAAACTAAATCAAACATTCCTATGGCTTCAACTGCTGCTTGTGCTCCATTTCCCACATGCAGAAATTGCTCCCCATAAGCTAGTCTCCTTTCCTCTCTAAACCCCTGCAGTGTATTACAAATATTAATACCACATCCAGTATCATATACCCAAGAATTTATTACACGAGATAAAGTAAATAATTCAATGACAAATAAGTTACCTGAAATGCTGGCGCCCATGTGCCCAGTCTTCTTAACCTTATTGTTTCGCAAGTCATCGAGATAAAGAGGACAATTCCTCTTCCAATGGCCCATCACCTTGCAGTAATGGCATCCTTGATCCTTCTCTGGATTATTCTTGATAGGAGGGTTCTTCTTAGGTTGAGGTGGTTGATAAGCCATAACCTGCTTATTCTTATCAGCCTTCTTCTTTCCTTTACCCTTCTTCTTGTTCGCATTTGGCTTGTTAATTCTACCCCCTTGTATTGCAAGAACTTGGGGCGTAGGAGCCTTTGGTGTTAACCCTTTCTCATAATCAATGAGCAGTGCGTGCAATTCACTTACTGTCTTCCCCACGCAATGCATATTGAAGTTCCTCACAAAACCATTAAAATCCTTGTTAAGGGACCTATTGATTAAGTTCACAGCCATATCATTGTCATAGGGTTTCTTAAGTGTTTGTAGGTTATCCATGAAACTTTTCATCTTCAACATATGAGCACTCACAGGTTCACCATCACCCTGCTTACAACCATGTAGAGCCTCCATCAAATTGTAAATCTCTACATTTGTGTAACACCCCCAAAATTTGATACAGCGGAAGACTCAACAAGCTTTCGGGGTGCTACGGGGATTGGTATCCAACACAAGACAATATAGAACGAGATAAAGTAAACATAATAAAAACACAACCAAAACGGGGTTTTAAGGTTTACATTTATCCCAACATCATTCAGAGTCAGGCCCAAAATAAATAACAATAGGTCCAAATTTAATTATCAGAGTTTAGAAAATATAGATCCATAACCGTGTGCCACAGCCGAGCCTTCCAATCCAAGCATGCACCTCAACACTTAATTACCTGAGAAAACGTGCTAAAAGTCAGCTTTCGCTGGTGAATCATAGGTTTAAATTCAACTAATAATATAGTGGACATATACGCAAAATGCTTGCTAGCTAGACTAAGGATTCGCTAAAAGCCTGCGGATACCCTCCGCTCTCAATCATAACACACGGATACCCTTCCGCAATAACCAAAACACACGGATACCCTTCCGTAACAACATAGATATTCGGGTAACCCCCACAATACCAATAAATACTCGGATAACCTCCGAAGTACTAATAACCTATAGGTGCACACTACAGTATCTAATAAGTCAACCTTGAATAGTACACACGAAACTATGTGACTAAAGTTGACAATCTAAATAAGCCAACCTTGAATAGTACACACAACAAATATGTGACTAAAGCTGACAATCCAAATAACCAAATAAGCCAACCTTGAATAGTACACACAAGAGGTGTGACTAAAGCTGACAATAGATCCTAGTCCATACGCATAGCAAGTTTTAGAAAGAATATAAAAGCAATAATAGTACACGTAAAATGATTTGCACGTTTCTCACCCCAATCGTTGAAAACATAGTTCAAGAGTAAAAAGTGGGGCTATGACTCACCTCAAGTCCAGAAATATAGCAAGACGAGGTAGGTAGCAATAAGATGTATGATAACTCACGAAACAGCAACTACGGACTTGGCACGACCTAACAATATTAACTCTTTCAGAAATCATTTCCTCAAATATATATATTATTCCCAAACCCGGACGAGAATCCGTTTTATTTCCGAAAATCCATTTCGTATTAGTTTGGTGTATTTGCGTTTGGTATCCATACGGGTGGTGGGTCGACTCAAAACAAACCAACAGATCACACGTAGAACATATAATAAACTATAGATCTAATATTAGCCCAATATATCATTTAAATAAATCGCCAAAGTTTACCAAATCCGTCGATTTGATAATCCTCATATTTATTTACGTAATATACCGTTCCAAGATTACACCCAATCTAAAGCACATATAAAGCACATAGCACTTAATTACTATATAGTATATATCATAGTTTAATAAATTCCTCGTATATATCGTCAAATTGGCCAGATTTTCCAATATATACACTCGCAATCTATTACACTTTACATATACTACAACCTATGGGCGTCGTAGGATGCGATGCCCACTAATATATTCGTTTCATATAACCAAACAACCCGGCTCAACCTTACGGTTGAGTGGTTATTTACTTATAGAAAACGTTTATGTTAGTCGTCATATATCCGAGACAACACGAATGTCGCAAATAACTTACCTGGACCCGAGTGACAACAATTTCGCCTAACTCAATAAATTTATCCATTTTATATTCAAAATGACATTTTTATTAAATGTTTCATAATTGTCGGGAGTTTCCCGTTTATAACACAATTTTTATAATAATAATACGTTTAATAATATTACGCCACTTTCGTAGCCTAATATATATCTAATCGTATTATTTATAATACGACTCGTGATTATTATTATTATTAATATACGCGTTTATATAGTTATATATACGTTATTCACGTATATACTTTCGTATAAACGTACATATTATTAATAATTATTATTACGAGTTTTATTATTCTCGTTTCACTTTTAATAGTTATTGAGTTATACGAAATGGTCATATATCCGAGTCATGACTCTCGGCTCATTGTCCAAGTCCAACAATAAGAACAAGTCACAAATAATAATTCTCCGTCCAATCACAATCTCAACCACGGGCTACAACAATAAGGTCCGACTACGGTACCCGACTAACCTATCTCCGTCATCTAACGACCGTCTCGTAACCGGTCCTCATATCACATACCACTCGACAACAACTCCTCAATTACCAAAATCAATGCCCAATTCGACCACATGTATTCGGCCGAGAACAAGTAACCAACAAATATAACAATAACAATATAACAATATAACAAATTGATCACAATTATCACAAAAAAAATAACATTAACCATGTTAATGTTTGGGTCGGTTTACCAAGCCAAACCCGAGCCCTCGACTCACTTGAGTCGCGGCTCAAAACCCCGAGTTACCAAGACTCGAACTGACAACCTCAATGTCATCAAAATAAGCTCCAAGAGCCACACTCCAAACTCGCCATTCGACCATTTGGGTCTCGGCTTCAATAACCATATACGGCCGAGAGGCCGCGACTCACAAGAGTCGAATCAAGATAGCACCGAGCCATCAAACCACACGACCCACTTGGGTGGTCGGCCAAGAAACCATTCGACAACCATGGTTAACCATGACCATCAATAATCGGTCAAACAACAAGAATGAGGATCCAACATCCTCAATCGATCACTAATAATCAACAAGCTCGAATAGCCGAAAGAACAAGCACAAACTGAGGGTTTCCACCCTCGGGTACACTTCGACCCGACAAAACTAAACCAAACCCGGATACCAAACGTGTATAGTTATCAAAACCATTAATTTCCCAACATGTTTAGCTCGTATATCATCACACCCATAAATTTTAAGCCATGTTTCCACGGATTTGGAACTATATCGAGGCACCCAAGGTGCCTAGTTATCAATACTCACCTTCTTGAACCACTAGACACGCGGATCTAGTAAAAACAAGGATACACCGTTCGGATTTAATGAGATTTCGTGATGTTAAAAGGTGTTTTAGGGCGCGTGTTATAGCTCAAATGAAAGAGGAGAAGATGAGGGTTAAGATGGTGGTGGTGGTTTTGTTGTGGAGGCGGAGGTGCGGCGGCGGTGGCCGGAATTTATGTTCGGCGGCTAGGGTTTAGGTTGTAGAGGAGAGGGAGAAAAGAGAGGTGAGAGAGAGATGGGTTTGTGTTTGTGTTTTTGTGTGGGTAAAAACCGGGCCAAACGCCCCATTAATAACTTTTTTTTTTTTTTTTAAAGGTATAATAATAATAATAATAATAATAATAATAATAATGAGAGTAATAAATATAATAGTAATAATAAAGATATTATTACGGTTGAGCGGGTAATGTGGGCAGATGTAAAAACACGTGGCCCGAACCCGAACTCATTTTAAAATTTCCATATCACACGAGAACCTCTCGTAATTAATTAAAATATATAACGGACTCGTTAACACGAATCATAAAACTATGTTAGGTAATCCTAGTGCCAAAGTCAACGTAGTACCAAGTGAGAATTCAATTATACATCACCGATCACATAATCAAAAAAATGAATTATGAACATAATTCACGAATTCCATAACGTCATTAAATAAAATTTCCTTAAAATAGGTCTTACAAGTTCGTTGTGAAATGAAAATTTCAAATAAAAATTTTAAACGAACTTATATTGAAATGCGGATTTTTAAAATAGCTCCCTAAACTGCCGGTTGTCACAATTTGATGGTTTCTCATAGAGTTTCTTGAGTTCATCAATCATGTTCATGGGGAAATACTCCTCAAACTGCCTTTGAAGAGGTGTGGACATCGCCCCTAACATCATTGCGGCCACATCAATATGTTCCTTGCAATCAAGATTCCATTTGGCTTTAGCAGCTTGCCTCGCCTACAGGTTCTTCAGGACAAGCCTTTTTCAAGATTTCGAGTTGACCAGTCACTCACAGGACAATCCTTAGTGAACGGTACCAATCATTGAAATTTTCCGAGCCAGTCAATTTTTCTCGATCAAAACAAGTTTTGAACACAGAACGAAAGTTGATGTTATCAGTTTGAGCCATTTCTACAGATAAAGAAAGTTCAAAACATTAGTATTTTTGATAATACAATTTTTCAAGAAAATTAAAATACCCAAGGAAAATAAATCCATAGAATAATATTGAAAACTAGGATCCTCCATAAACATAGTTTCATCACATCAGTTGATCTGCTAGCAATGAAAGTACAATATGAGGTAACTTGTCGTACAAGTAATTGGCATAAAATTTGTCCAATTCCTAGGATTTATGGGATTTACAATCACAAAACATTTGTATTGTAAGCATGTTTAGTCCCCATCTTAATGCCTTGAGTCCAAGTATCACTTCCTACTCAATCCAAGTCTCACAAATCCATCACATCAGTTGATCTGCTAACAATGAATTTTTGAAACTTACCTTTCCATTGCAATCTCGCCAAGTCTCACTTAACGTAAATTACAACTTCAAATGTTCTTAATTAGATGGCATTCAACTTAATTTTATAAGGGTATAAATATTTTGATGTGATCAAAATAATGTATAAAGAAGCATGCATACAACTTCATAACATTGGTTTTACAAAACAATTTTATTACCAATTTGCTAAGAGTAAAATAACAAAGTTTTGATTGAGGTATCGGGTTCACCAATTAAAGAATAACCATCAATTATCGTCCACTATATCGTACTTTTGCATAAGCCCGAAAGCTTAGTGTTTCGGATAATCATTGTGGAATTGTGGATTATTCACCCTCAAGATGACAATGTACATGTAATGGTTGTTCGGTAAGTCTAATTTACACACAAACGAGCGTTAAGACAGAATGTTGTCTATCTAAGGCTACAATTTAATGCGTTGCCATCCTTATACCCATCTTATAGTGTGTAAACTTCGGTCGAGCCTATTTAACCATTACGTACAAAAACATCAATCAACCAATCCTTTGAAATTTTAACTCTTAAAAACCAAAACAATTTCGCCATTATTTAGTACGTATTATTTTTCTATTCAAAAAAATTACCCTTTTCGTTTATATAAACATGTCTAACACAATAAATAAACAAAACAAGTAATATGCAATAAAAAATAAAACAACTAAATAAACACATATACATAATCATAACAATTAAATATGTATAAAACATGTAGCCACATGCAAATCTTATTCAAAAGTTCTATTAATAATCAAATCTAGGCGTATTACGTATTAATTCAATTAGGGCTTTCTTTTTCTTAGAAAAAGAGCCACACACATCGATAAATCGATTGCGTAAGCCAGAATTAAATAAATACCACATAGCACATAATTGATTACTTAATATTAGAGTCTTCCCCAATTTAACATCTATTAAAATTTACATGTTTTAATATAACTTAACCATTAATATATATATAAGCAATTTAAACAATTTAAATAACACAATAAAAATTCATGCAAATATGCACTTTTTCATGGATTTAGCTTAACAATTAACACATTGCACCAAGATCGTTTACTAAAACGCATAACAATTACATGACATCTTAGGGTTTCTAATTAAATTGTATAAAAAAAAATAAAAGCAAAACCCTAAAAACCCCTTAGGTCATTCGACCCAAAATTAGGGTTAGGGATAAAAAACATAAACCCTAAAAAAAACATGTAACTATACGAATCAAAATCCAATTTTTATGCATTGCGATAATTAATTACACATTATAACGGCTCTAGATGCCACTGTTGGAATTATTATATCATGACAATCATATTAATAAACCATGAACATCAAAGTGAGCATAAGCGGAAGCAATTATAATAGATCGAATAACATGTAATTAATTAATCATTAATTTAAATAGTAAACATACCGTAGTGATTCTAGCCCGAACAAGAATCAATGCAATTTTCCAGAACCAAAGAACCCTAATTAGGGTTTATAAGGATTATATAAATTACCCCTTACCTTTTTGTAATTCAATCCAAGAATCAAACAATAGTGTGTTTGATTCACGTTCTTGTACACACGTACTAATTCAAGGAAAAGTGTATGCAAGTAATAAACACAAAACAATTTTTAGATGCAAGAAATCGAAACCCTTAGGGGTGTTCGGTTTGATGATCGACCAAGGAAAAGAAGGAGAAGAGAAAACCCAAGTTGTGTATGTACAAGTTATGAGAAAAACCTACATCTTGGGTTTGCTTATATACTACACATTACTTGGAGCTCAAGGCACAAAGGAGGTGAGTAAACCCCCTTGGCCAATCGGTTTGGAACCCACAAGGGTATTCCGAAACCTTCTCTTGTTTCCATGTATTGTCTAGTAATTACTTTCCTAATCTTCGTTTAATAATTAATTAGTCATTAATCAATAATACTAATTATTATTTATTTGTTTTGTGTTTAATACTAATTATAACATTTTATAAATAATTATTACATTTCCTCTTCATACGTATTGTGTGCAATCCCGTGATCTCAAGTTCGATCCTAACACACGACTATTATTATTTTGTCTATAAAACCAACAGCTTCATGTAGAGACAGAGTACCTATTTAGAGTGATTCGCCTTTATTTTATGGCTGCGTTTGTGGTGAAATTACAACAGGCTACAACTGGTATTTAATAACTTTGCTAAATTATATTTGAAAATTGGGAAAGTGTTACTATCAGTTGGCAGAAATGCGTTTCTATCCTTCCCAAAATCTTTGCTAAAAGGCCAGATGGCAGTTTTCATTGACATAGCCTTACTAATGTATACCGTAAAATGGGAATTATGCATCTTTGACGCTATTTGACAACACATGTTCTATGAACTATCTGGATTCTGCGATCAGCGCGGGTTGAAAATTCTGTTTTTGCATATGTTGTTGCCCAACCAAAAAAGTGAGACCATGTTAGAGACCCTAGTTGTCAATAACAGCAGCTAACCAAATTACATAAACAGGCATCACAAATCATTTAAAGGCGTAGACAAAGATTCGAAAGTTTAGTAGCTAGTACATAATCAAAGCATATATGTTTTAAGTATCAATATTCCCGGGAATTAATAACTCATCAAAACACACATTCATAGACCGTCCATATTTCTCCTCTCTAGCATATGTCAACCGACCCTCACAGCAACCCAATATTCCCAGGAATTAATCAAAACATATATGTTTTAAGTATCAATATTCCCAGGAATGAATAAGTCATCAAAACACACACTCATAGACCATCTATATTTCGCCTCTCTAAAATAACACAACCAGTTAGATCCTCCTAAATGAAACAACTCATTGCAAAACAGTTTTTGATAACACATGCAAACTTAAGGTCAATACACTTTTAGGTAGGCACTTACCACCCTAAGGGGCAACACGGAATATGAATTCCACATCATCGATCCCAACCTCCGGCTCCCCATTTTCAGCCGGATACACAAATGCTCGCCAGTTCAAGTTGATCTCCTTAAACGGAGTCCCATACACCTGATTATAATGCAAAATCGGAGGAGGGTTAATCAAGTTAGGTGACTACTGTTCTACAAACAGTGTAATGCTCAATACATAGACAGCTAAATCGTGATTCAAACACACGTGCAATGATAAATATATTTTCCTATGCAACAAGTTTAATTTGATCTCGCAACAATCAACAGAAGTAGACTTGAAACTATAAAGCCATGATGCTTGGCTTCCAAATAGAAGATTCAAAACTTAAAACCAGTATCAGTTACCAAATAAAATTACATGCTTCATTTTATAAACTAGACATCCATAAGAACAAACTAACATGAACTGGCGTGTAGATCAGGGAAGCAGTTACTACATTGTTTTTTCTGAAAAAATCCTAGTTTAAACAATTACAATATCACAATGTCGCCAAAAACACAATAATGCCAGTTATTGCCTACATAAATCCTAAACCCTAACTTGCGTAAACTGAGGATTCACAAAATCTAGGAAAAATTAATGATCCGCAACTTCCAGTACTAATCACACACTAACCGCAACAATATCTAAGATCAATTATATATGAATGTATCATCATGTAACCCAAAACTATCAACTAACATAAATCTCATATCTAACTTAGTTGATCACATATAACAATCTATACATTCATACAATCATATTATGCTACCAGTACTAATATCTACATTCTAACGCATCAGATCATCAAAACAAATTATAATCTAGTTCTATAAAGGCTAAAAAGGCGCATACCGTGACACCATCCCACAGGCCACAACTCACGGACCCGCTGCGGTGAAGTCCCTCAAAGGAGAAAGTCATGATCTGGGCCTCCCTTCTCAAGTTGGTAAGGGGGAATCCTTTTCCAGGATGCATTGTAATTGTTCCCTGTCGATGACAAGACACTGAAAACAGGAAAAAAGAAAATGCAAGTGTTATTGAAAAACATTGAAACCGAACCAAATACATATAGTACTTGCGTATTATGTTGTATGAAGTTGTTAGGTTTAAGTGAAATACCTTCCTCACCAAATGAACACGGGGTCGTTTCTTTGAGGGAGATGTCGTCGAGTCCAAACTGACACAGATATCATTGGGGCTCTCAACCCCGCATTTGCTACATTTTACCAACAAATAGAAGACTGATATATTAGACCAGATGCATTAAACACAAATCCAGTTAAAGAAGGTCAGTACAATGAATTAGTTGAGCAGACATACGAACCTATGAGCTTGTATAGCTTACTCGGCTTATACATATCATATAAGCTTATTTTATCACGCTTATTAATTTCATAGCATGTAACCCCTTCCTAAATTTCACTTGCAATGTACTAGTCATATTTCCACATGAAATTCTTATTTTGCAACCAAATCTAGCATAAGTTTGCATGCAATGTCGAATTACTTATAATTATTGTTTCTGTAAGATGTCATTATCAGTAATTTTTGAAGTAAAATGATTTCTGAATTCCAGCAAACGAGGAGTCTATAATCTCAACTAACTAACATCCAAATTTGCAAATACCTCTAACAAACTCCACAAAAAGAAACACATTTACTAGCATAAATCTTATAGAGACTATAAACTACAGCAAAGCTTCATTATAACTAGTCAAACTTAAGAGATTCAAACTAAAATCTGAACAAAAGCGCACAACAACAAAATTAAAATCAAAATAGACAAATTAATCTCACCCCGCACAAAAGTCACATATACTAATTAACATAAATCTTAGAGACTATGAAACCATGGTAAAGCTTCATTAGAACAACACAAACTTCAAAGATTAAAAAACTACTCTCTTCGATTCATCTTCAATTCATGAGAAACTTATAAATGTCAAGTAGTTATAAACCCATCAGTTTCATCTTATAAAAAACATTTTGATTGGTCCAAACTTGAAACCGGCTACTTATTTTGAAACTAAAACTCATAACGCACCCGGCTGTAAAATGACTAACTTCAATAAAACTAACCACATGTAAACTCATATGGCAAAACTAGTAAACTCGAATCATAGCACATATACTCACTGATCGAGAAGATTAAAACGACACTATATATGTAATGTCCCATCACATATACACCGCAATTTCGCATTAACAAAACTATATAACTCTCGATTTTCAATTCATCGCAAACTAACTAACTGTCAAATAATTTTAAAATATGAATTTCACCTATAAACACATTTTTTTCTGACCCAAATCGACCCAATCACCCATTAATAGGTCAAAACGACCGCCTATACCTCTGATATGCATTATTTGTAGATATATGAGATAATGGAAAATTAAACTTGAAATCGACTATCTTGAAACACTATTAGACTGTAGCTAATCGTTTAAGGCTTAGTTCATGTTACTCTTGTTACACCCCTTCAACCTTTATGGTTTCTATGAACAACGTGTAACCAAGGCACAGATGAGCCTTTTCTGGCTATGTACATCTAGGTGTCTGAAATATGAGAACTATTCTTCCCGGTACTTGTTTGCATCTTTTTGTTTTGGTTATCATCAATCTTTACTGTGATATTTCTACATGGATTCAGACACATTAACTATTAGTAAAATACCAAAAAGAAAATAGATTATAGGTTAGCCCACTAATAATGACAACATTAACCCAAGTATCAGTTGCATATCATTTCATACTAAGTAAAATGCAGAAACCAAGGATTGTAGATGCTAATGATATCCATGTGATATTTTAAGCATTATTACTAAGTTCAATTGCCTAGAACTTGCTGCACTCTCATACTTTCAACTGAAACCTATAGCTTACCCGCAGAATTATATATAAGCATGTAGGACATGAACAGAACCTAAACCACAGATTCTAATTAACAACCAAATTATTCTCTAAAATTCCTTAACATTTATGTTGTCTCTCTTTAATTGTCGAAATCTTCATATCTATTTTTAACCAGAAGATTTACATGTACTAACATCCTATGCCCACCCGCCGTAAAAATATACAATACAGTTACTGAATACGTAATAATTAGTTATAACGGTCTCAAGATAAGATCGTGGATATCAGTATATAAAAAAGATCGATAACAAAGATATACATATATACATTCAATATTGGGTTCAAGACCTGAAAGTCTATTAACAAACCTAACAGGCGCAAATTTGTTACACAAACAAGAGAAAATTAAATAAAATTTATCAAAACCGTACAGAATAGATTATTTTCTAAGGAAGTTTAATTTTTATTCATTACACAGAACTAAACAATGAAGTTTGGGTTATGCAAAAGCATGGGGAATCTTGGGATAACACCAAACTCATATTTAGACGACGGCACAAAAGCATCTGTCAATCAATTTCATCAAGCTCGTCATCAAATGACTTTTCTTGTATCTTCTGCTTCTCTATTTTCTCTATAAATACTTTTGACTGATCTTCAAGTTCCTCCTGTTTGTCCTTTATTAGAAGCAAACGCGTCAAACGCTCTCTAATGACCTCCTCATCAAACCCATTATATTATTAATGCATGGTATTTATTAACTAATTGCTTGAAGGTGGACCTTGAGGGGAGTTTGGCCTGCCAAAGTAAAATGACTCCATGTAGTTAAGGAGATGACGAGAACATATCATAACAGCATATGGTTAAGGATAGCTTTTCATACACTGAAAACGACGATGTAGATTTATCATCATTGGAGGTCGTCTGTTTCTCACAATCTACTAAACCAGACTTCGAGGGCCGTGAAGGTTCTTGCGAGCTGGAAGATACTGCCATCCTGGATCTTCCCTTAGAAGCAACCTGATTCTTTGGCCTCCCTCTTCTCCCATTACAAGATTTCATATAAAAGATTTCTTCCCCGAAAGCATTGACAGTTCTAGAATCTTTTAAATCTTCTGGCTAATTAACAAAAACCAAAAAAATTAGTGTGTATACTCTCCTTCACCAAGAACCACTCAAAAAAAGCAAAAGTAAAAAATGAAATGAGTCAAGTACAATAAAGAATCATACGTAAGAGGGTGTTTCCATGCATGAACACTCGTCATTTAAAAGAATCACAGTTACCATGTCAGGATTATATTATTCGAAAAACTATGAACAATGATGCACCCTTTTTTAGTCACCTGCATTGTGATAAAGATTCTAAGTTATCATGACATGATCAAAAATTGAAAGACTAAACTAAAAATCTGAGGATTAAGAAACTAAAAGACTCACATATGATTCAGGAGGCCTTGTTTCTTCGAACAGGTAAAATGAAACTGTTGCCATTACGGTTTGCTATGACTTGTGCGGCGCCTCTTGGACAAAAAGCCTGACATGACAACCTAGAATGCGAGGATTTTATAATTGTGTGATTAGGTTAAATGTCTATAGTTTAGCCCTTATTCTTTCCATCTTTCAAAATCTAACCCTTCTCCTTGTTTGTTATGTTTATTTTAGAACTCGATGCTACTTTAAGGATACATATTTAGAAGGAAATTTAGCCAAGAATCTAATTTCTAATTTAGAGGAAAGAGTTCTATGACTTTTGTCCCTCAACAAATTGTACTGGCAGAAAATAAGGTACGTGATATATATGTTGGATTGTTTGGCCGTTATACCTTTCGTGGTGGTTCTCGTGTATATTACATTTATTTTTTTGATAATAACACCAAAATGCGGCAAAAAAAGCCTATGATCGAAATGATAAATCGAGTATTGTTACCTAGAGATATGATGAAGGATTTATAAGGGTTTAGAGTGTTGAATGTTGGGCTTTAATGTGTGGGTAGGAGCAATTTGAGTTTTGGGTGGGGGCATTTAAAAAAAAAAAAAAAAAAGAAGAAGAAAAAAGAAAAAAAGTTCAAATCGAAGAATAAAATACACTAAAATCTCATGTTGAATTGGTCTGGTCTTGGAGGGCACCACCCCTCGTATCTTAACCATGCATCCGCCCCTGAGCATGCTTTCGTAGTAAGTTTTTTTTCAGAATATTCACACGTAAACTAAGAACAAAAGTTATCCTCTCCGTTTACTTTATATAACCGATATACTATATATACTTATAAGCAAGTAAATGAACTTAGAAACATTGAAGCGAGTGTCTGCATTAGAAATGGTGTAGCCATGCTTTGAGTTGAGCTTTCTACAACATGCCATAAAACAACAATATACGTATAGAGATAGTGACATGAATACAAACAGCAAAGTAAATTTCTTGAGGTTTAAAAAGAAAAACTGTCAAAAGGATCACACACAAGAACTCGTGGTCAATTTGGTGAAACTGATAGTTGGAGCTTGAGAGGACGTTCCTGAGTATTGCATTGTGCGAGGTGATTCTGTTAGTAATTTCGGGTCTTGATAATCAAAGATTGCCGGATAAATTCAAATTCTTGAATCGTGTAAAAGTTCACTTTCTTGATACAATATTTCGACCCTATTTGTGCCATGTGTTACACGGAATTTGTATAGAGATAAGACAAGAATTAACACTCAAATTCTAGACATAAGAAAGAGAGCAAAAATGTAAAGAATTTGTATGTGTTGTTGATATGAATCTATGTTCATATGGAAGACCAAATCATGTTTACATATATATAAACATATTGGTGGTTGTTGGAAAAATTGAGACTCTTGGTGAAAAGTCACATCCTTTTGTAATAGTCACAACACTTCATTTAAATCTGTCCAGCAACAGTTTTGTAACAACCAAAAACTGTCGATAACTGCCATCATTAAAGACAAGTGTATATGGATACCTTAGTGACCATGAAATTTTGTCACTATATTGACTTACATTAACAACCTTTACCATTAATTGTACCTGAAATCAAGTTACTAGGTTATACAAGCGTGCACTCCGCACCTCCAAACTCGTATTATAACTTAGCTTGAAATCCATTTGGTCCCAGGTAAATCACCATTACACATAAAATGATTGATGACACTAAAATCACCAACAATCCTCCCCGATTATAGTGTAATCCTTGATTTCCCAAATAATCAAAACAAATCAAACTCATGCATAAATGAAAATGTCTTTCGATTGAATTTTCATCTTACTATACTACACATTCCAAATATTCGAGAATCGGGGTGTCTTAACGATTGAACTCGTCAACCCATATGAATACATGAAGATAATATACACATAAGTTCTTTTTTTCTAATGTTTATACTTGACGCTTTACAAGCCCTGCGTCCATATCCATTCATGAGCATATAGGAAGCCAAGTCCAAGCTTCTTGAAGCGGCAAAACTTCATACTCATATAGGTAGTTTCTTTTAATCATGCCCTGATTGTACTTTTTCAAAAGAAATATTAAGAAGATAAACTTCATGTGACAACCGGCAGTTTAGGGAGCTATTTTAAAAACCCGCATTACGATTTAAGTTCGTTTATAATTTTTATTTGAAATTTTCATTTCACAACGAACTTGTAAGACCTATTTTATGGATATTTTAATTAATGACGTTATGGAATTCGTGAATTATGTTCATAATTCATTTTTGATTTAATGTTCGGTGATGTATATTTGAATTCTCACTTGGTACTACGTTGACTTTGGCACTAGGATTACCTAACAAAAGTTTATGATTCGTCTTAACGAGCCCGATTATATTTTTTAATTATTTACGAGATGTTCTCGAGTGATATTGAAATTTAAAATGAGTTCGGGTTCGGGCCACATGTTTTACAATTACCCGCGTTACCCGCTCCACCGTAATAATATTATTATTATTACTATTATTATTATTATTATTATTATTATTATTATTATTATTATTATTATTATTATTATTATTATTATTATTATTATTATTATTATTATTATTATTATTAACAAAAAAGAAAAAAAAAGGGGGTGTTTGGTCCGGTTCACACAACACACACTCACCCTCACCATTTTTATTCTCTCTCTCAAACTCATCCTCTCCCATCTCCTTAACCCTAGCCGCCGACCACAAATCCGGCCACCACCGCCGCAATTCCGACCACCCAACAAAACAAATACCACCATCTTCCTCCTCTCTCCATCCTCTTTCATTTGGTATATCATACTCACCCTAGAACCACCGTTAACACCATCAAACTTGTAATAATCCGTTCGAATTTTTAATAGCTTTACTAGATCCGTGCATTTGGAGGTCCAAGAAGGTGAGAAGGAGCTATTTTTGGGTTTTGGGTGCCACGAATTGGTGCTAATCCGTGGCTACACGGATTATTTCGTTGAGAATCGAGTTGATTTTTAATGGGAAATGATGTTTTAATGTTAAAAATTAAGTTTGGTATCCGGGTTCTTGATTTTTGGTTGTGGTTGACTCGGAACCGAGAGCTATGCTCTCGGCTTATTTTGGTTCGAGCCCTTGTGTGGCTTTGGTCTCCTTGGTGATTGTTGTTTAATTGTTTGTCGAGGGTGTTGACCATCGAACCAAGCTAACCGATACCCATGTGGTCTCGGGGTTTCCATTGATGCTCGTATGACCACGCCAAGACCCGTATGGGGTTCTCGTTTGGTCGTGGTTCGAGCTTTGAGCTCGAGATTGTTGTGGTTCGACCCTTGTGGGTCGCGGCCTTTAGCCGCATATTTATTTTGTTGCCGATGACCATTTGGGTCGAATAGGCCTAGTGGTTACCTTATTTTGCTCTTGTGAGTTATGTGATCATTGGTATGTTCGGCTCGAGTCCATGTGACTCGTAGTGTTGAGCCGAGACTCGTTCGAGCCGTATAGACCGGGTTGGCTTGGTAAACCAATCCGAATGTGACTTGATTATATTTACTTACTTGTGACATGTATTGGTAACTTGGCTTTGGTTTTAGTTTTGGCTTTGGTTGATTTGTTTTGGCCGAATACATGCGGGTCGAGACCGTGTTTGGTCTCAACATTGGATATTGTTATTGGTAATTGAGGAGTTGTTGACGAAAGAGATATTGGGGACCGATTGTGAGACGGTCGTTAGATTGACGGAGATAGGTTAGTCGGGTGCCGTAGTCGGACCCTATTGTTGTAGCACGTGGTTTGAGATTGTGATTGGATGGAGATTTGTTATTTTATGACTTTACTTATTATTATTGGACTTGGACAATGAGCCGAGAGTCATGACTCGGACATATGACCATTTCGTATAACTCAATAACTATTAAAATTAAAACGAAAATAATAAAACTCGTAATAATAATTATTGATAATATGAACGTTTATATGAATATATATATACGTGAATAACGTATATATAACTATATAAGCGTGTATATTAATAATAATAATAATCACGAGTCGTATTATAAATAATACAATTAGATATATATTAGGCTACGAAAGTGGCGTAATATTATTGAACGTATTATTATTATAAAAATCGTGTTATAAAACGGGAAACTCCTGACAATTATGAAACGTTTAATAAAATGTCATTTCGGATATATAATGGATAAACTTACTGAGTTATGCGAAATTGTTGTCACTCGGGTCCAGGTAAGTTAGTATTTGTGACGTTCGTGTTGTCACGGATATATGACGACTAATATAGACGTTTTCTATAATTAAATAACCACTTAACAGTAAGATTGAGCCGGGTTATTTGGCTATATGAAATGAATATATTAGTGGGCATCGTATCCTACGACGCCCATAGGTTGTAGTATATGTAAAGTGTAATAGATTGCGAGTGTATATATTGGGAAATCTGGCCAATTTGACGATATATATGAGGAATTTATTAAACTATGATATATACTATATAGTAATTATGTGCTATGTGCTTTAGGTTGGGTGTAATCTTGGAACGGTATGTTACGTAAATAAATATGAGGATTATCAAATCGACGGATTTGGTAAACTTTAGCAATTTATTTAAATGATATATTGGGCTAATATTAGATCCATAGTTTATTTATCCTTCTATATGTGATCTTTTTGGTTTGTTTAGAGTCAACCCACCACCCGTATGGATACCAAACGTAAGTACACCAAACTAATACGAAATGGATTTTCGGAAATAAAACGGATTCTCGTCCGGGTTTGGGAATATTATATATTTGAGGAAATGATTTCTGAAAAAGTTAATATTGTTAGGTCGTGCCAAGTCCGTAGTTGCTGTTTCCTGAGTTATCATACATCTTTTTTTCTACCTACCTCATCTTGCTATTTTCTGGACTTGAGGTGAGTCATAGCCCTACTTTTTAATCTTGAACTATGTTTTCAATACTTGGGGTGAGAAACGTGCAAATTATTTTGTGTGGACTATTATCGCTTCTATATTCTTTCTAAAACTTGCTATGCGGATGGACTAGGATGTATTGTCAGCTTTAGTCACATATTTTTGTGTGTACTATTCAAGGTTGGCTTATTTGGTTATTGGTGGATTGTCAAATTTAGTCACATAGTTTTTGTGTGTACTATTCAAGGTTGGCTTATTTGGATATTGGTGAATTGTCAACTTTAGTCACATAGTTTAATGTGTACTATTCAAGGTTGGCTTATTTAGATACTATAGTGTGCACCTATAGGTTATTAATACTTCGGAGGTTATCCGAGTATTTATTGGTATTGCGGGGGTTACCCAAATATCTATGTTAGTACGGAAGGGTATCCGTGTGTTATGTTGAGAGCGGAGGGTATCCGCAGGCTTTTAGCGAATCCTTAGTCTAGCTAGCAAGTGTTTAGCATATATGTCCACCAGCGAAAGCTGACATTTAGCACGTTTTCTCAGGTAATTAAGTGTTGAGATGCATGCTTGGATTGGAAGGCTCGGCCAAGGAACACGGTTCATGGATCTATCTTTCTAAACTCTGATAATTTAATTTAGACCTATTGTTATTTTATTTTGGGCCTAACTCTGAATGATGTTGGGATAAATGTAAATCTTAAAACCCCGTTTTGGTTGTGTTTTTATTATGTTTACTTTATCTCGTTCTATATTGTCTTGTGTTGGATACCAATCCCCGTAGCACCCCGAAAGCTTGTTGAGTCTTCCGCTGTATGAAATTTTGGGGGTGTTACAGATTGGTATCAGAGCCAAGGTTATAGAGAACTAGGTAAATAAACGCCTAAACTATAACCGTATTTTTATAGAAAATGATCCTTGACCACCGCCCGCCAGCCCGCCAAGCCAAAGCATCTTCTATTATTTGAGGTATTATGAAATATTTGAGATGATTTGAGATTTATGGATTTTAGTAATAAGACGGCGTTCTCGAGGATTTATATGGTCTATATGTTTTATAAACATTTTAGTAATGCGGTGTTTGAAATTCTTTTATTGAGATTATATATGGAACTATTTGATGAGTATATTTGGTATGGTATTATGAGTTGTGATTTAAGTTGTTTTGAAACACTCACACCTACCCTACGCCGTTGTCACAGACTATGGCCGCCCTTATGCCCGATGTCGTCGAGGACATTCTTACTGCACCGGTTTTACCTGCACAGTTCACTATGGCATCTGATGACCCTTACCAGATGGCCATGTCTTCAGCTATTGTATCACAGGCAGCTTCTACTTCAGCACTACCTGCTGCATCTACGCAGGGACCCTCATCTTCTCTAGGGCTCCCTGGTACATCGAGGCAGCTTACTCTTCATCAGGCTTTGGCTCGTGTGGCACCACGCTTTGCCCACCGAGCTACGGCATGCATGTCGGTACGCCCTACTCCATCACCTTTACAAATTGATGCTCATTCTCTTCTGTCTGAGGCGCCACCCACATCATTGCGTCGTCGTCCTAGATCACCTACTACATCTCCATATGGTTCACCTAGTAGGAGACGACGAGTGATGAGGTACTCTTCCGATGAGGAGGAGGAGGAGTACGAGGGTGAGGATGAGGCTGATGACCCTGAGGAGGATGATAACCCTCAGGAGGCTGAGCAGGGTGATGATGATGACCCTGAGGAGGAGGATGACCCTCAGGAGGATGAGATGCCTGATGATGATGATGATGAGTTAGCACCACCAGCTCAGGCCGAGGAGCCTGATTCACCTGTACACCCGATTGAGCCTGATTCACCTGATCATCCGTTCTTGTTTGAGTTGCCACCTGGTAGTCCCGTTGAGTCGGATGCATCTTCTGAGGTTTCTGCTGAGCATGCAGAGTTGGGTGAGATTGGCAGGTTGTGGGCTTGGATTACTGAGCTTAGTGAGAGAGTTGCACGTGTATCTGATCGACTTGAGAGAGTTATTGGAGAGTTTTTAGCAGATTTGAGAGTTGATTTGACTGTCGCTGTGGGCAGGACTACTGAGCTGAGGAGAGTTTTGATGGATGTCCACGAGCATATAGATAGTTTGCAGCGAGGATTTGTTACTGCTCGTGAGGCCGACCGCAAGCTTTGGCAAAGGAATGCCGAGCTAGAGAAGGAGGTGGCTGACCTCAAGAGAGACTGAGACACCCATAGCGTGGAGTTAGGATCGTTATGGAGGGATCTTGATGGCTTGAGGCAGAAGTTGAGGATCCTCCGTCAGCCACGTGGCTAGTTGTTTGGGTTATGTTATCTTTTTGCTTTCTTAACCAAGGAGTGTTCGGTTAGAAAAGCTATTTATCATATTTTGATGTATTTTGCTCAGTATTCGTCTCTTTTGGAACGATTAGTATGTTTTGTGTTATCCGTTAGTTGGAACGATGTTAGATCGCTATTGTATGGTTGATGGTTATTAGTATATGGTATTATGTGATTTTGGGTGTTATGGAAACTGAGTCCTTATTCGCTTATTTGATGTTACGTGGTGTATTGTTGCTATTCTTTCCATAACTTGATTCGTTGAGATGTTTTGTTGAGCATATCGATAAGTTCTATTGGAGACTCATGAACTTGTATGATGTTACAGATCAATAGCACCCCGTCGAAACCCTGTTAGGTCTACCAGAACTGGTCCTGCTGTGACTACTCCTGCTCGCCGAGGTCATCGACCTACTCGAAATGTTGAAACCCCTACTCCTGACAACCTGGACACCACTAACCGTAACAACAGGAATCAAAATGTTGATGTTCAGGGAGACAATGGTCATGTTCCACTTAATGCACCTACTGTAGATCAAGCAATGATCAACCAACTCGTGGAGCAAAGAGTTGCTGAACTACTCGCTGAGTCAAATCATTCCAACAATTCTGCTGGAACTTTTCCACCTGTTCGTGCTAATGGATGTCAATACAAGGAATTCAAGATTTGTGGACCCATTGAATTTGGTGGAACTGAAGGAGTGGTTTACTTAGTCAGATGGATTGAGAAGACTGAGTCAGTGTTTAATGTCAGTGGTTGTGCGAAGAATGCGAAGGTAAAGTTTGCTTCTTTTACTTTCAAGGATGAAGCTTTGACTTGGTGGAACAACTACCGAAATGCAGTTGGGAGTGATGTAGCGTATGCTATGACTTGGGAGCAATTTAAGTCCTTACTGATTCAGACTTATTGCCCAAGGAATGAGGTCAAGAAGCTAGAGATTGAGTTTTGGAACCACAAGGTGAAAGGTAATGATATGGCGACTTACAATCGTCGTTACCAGGAGTTAGCCTTGTTGTGCCCAGATATGGTGAAAACTGAGACTCAAAAGATCGAGAGGTATACTGATAGGTTACCTGTAACTACGAGGAATGATGTAATTCCTGCTAGGCCTGCAAACATCCATGAGGCAATCACAATTGCTCAACAACTTATGGATTCGTTGAAATTAGAAGAAGCTGATAAGGAGAAGAATGGAAAGAGAAAGAGAGACCGTCACTCTAAGAGTAATGATCACCGAAGCAAGAGACAAGTTAAGGCTTATGCTATTGGGAATGGAGATAAGAAGAATCAGAACGGTGATGCACCCAAGTGTGATCGTTGCCATCAGTATCATACTGGATGGTGTAGTGTGAAATGCCATAATTGCTCAAGGAAAGGACACACAGCTAGGGACTGTAGAGCTCGACCTCTTGCTATGGTTCAAGCTGCTCCTGAGATGAGAAACAAGGCAGATGTTACCTGTTATGGGTGAGGAAAGAAGGGACACTATAGGAATGAGTGTAGAGAATCGTGGAACCGTGGAAATCAAGGCTCGGGTGGTAATGGGTACAATTATGGAAACCGTGGAGCTGGAAGAAATCGTGGACGACAAGATAATGGGGACCAACGTGTGGAAGCTGGAGCTGCTCAAGGAAGAGTGTATGCACTCGGGAACGAGAGAGGAGAAGATCCGAATGTCGTTACTGGTACGTTCCTTCTCAATAATCGTTATGCTTCCATCCTATTTGATACTGGTGCCGATAGGAGTTTTGTGTCCACTACATTTGCACCCTTACTAGAGAAACCCCCGATGGCCTTAGGAATTGGATACGATATTGAGTTAGCAAATGGAAACCTAGAAAGGATTAATACCATCATTCGCGGTTGTACGTTAAATTTCTTGAACCACCCTTTCAACATAGATCTTCTACCCGTCACGTTAGGAAGTTTTGATGTAATCATTGGTATGGATTGGTTGTCGAAGTATCGTGCTCACATACTTTGCGACGAGAAGATCGTGCGTGTACCATACGGAAAGGAAGTCCTAAACATATTGGGAGACCGAAAGGATTCTAGGAGCCCATCCCGATTAGCAGTCATATCTCGCACAAAGTTACCGAAGCTAATGGAGAAGGGATGTTACCTTTTCTTAGCTCAAATTTCTGAAAAGGGAGAGACGAAGAAAAAGGAAAGGTGCATTGGAGATGTGCCTATAGTTCGTGATTTTCCTGATGTGTTTCCCGATGATTTGCTGGGAATCCCGCCGACTAGACAAGTGGAGTTTCAGATTGAGTTGATACCTGGTGCTGCACCTGTAGCACGAGCACCTTATCGTCTTGCACCTACCGAACTAGAAGAGTTGTCGAAACAATTGGCGGAGTTAGCCGAAAAAGGATTCATAAGACCAAGTTCTTCACCTTGGGGAGCCCCAGTCTTATTTGTGAAGAAGAAGGATGGATCGTTTCGTATGTGTATTGATTATAGAGAGTTGAATAAATTAACGGTGAAGAATCGATACCCGCTACCTAGGATCGACGACTTGTTCAATCAACTTCAAGGATCGAGTGTGTATTCGAAGATCGATTTGAGATCGGGATATCATCAACTTCGAGTTCGCGAGGAAGATATTCTGAAAACGGCTTTCAGAACCCGTTACGGGCATTACGAGTTTCAGGTGATGCCGTTTGGGTTGACTAACGCACCAGCAAAATTCATGGATCTCATGAATCGTGTGTGTAAGCCTTACTTGGATAAGTTCGTAATTGTATTCATCGATGACATTCTGATTTATTCAAAGAGTGAGAAAGAGCATGAGGAGCATTTAAGACTCATTTTGGAATTGCTCAGGAAGGAGAAACTCTATGCCAAGTTTTCGAAATGCGAATTTTCGATTCCGACGGTACAATTTTTGGGTCATGTGATTGACAGACAAGGAGTCCATGTGTATCCTGCTAAGATTGAGGCGATAAAAGATTGGGCTGCACCTACAACCCCAACTGAAGTTCGTCAATTTTTGGGTTTAGCTGGTTATTACTGAAGATTCATCGAGGGATTTTCGAAGATAGCTAAACCATTGACCAAATTGACTCAAAAGAGTGTTACGTATGAATGGGGAGATAAAGAAGAGGAAGCGTTTCAATTACTTAAGAAGATGTTGTGTAGTGCTCCTATTTTAGCGTTACCAGAAGGTAACGAGGATTTCGTCGTCTATTGTGACACCTCACATAAAGGTTTAGGAGCCGTGTTAATGCAACGAGAGAAGGTGATAGCTTATGCTTCCCGACAACTCAAAAAGCATGAGAAAAACTACACTACCCATGATTTGGAGCTCGGTGCTGTGGTTTTTGCTTTAAGAATATGGAGACATTACTTGTACGGAACAAAGTGTGTTATATTTACTGACCATAAAAGTTTACAACACATCTTGAATCAAAAAGAGCTCAACATGAGACATCGACGTTGGATTGAGTTGCTAAGCGATTATGATTGTGAAATTCGCTACCACCCTGGTAAAGCAAACGTTGTTGCTGATGCTCTTAGTCGAAAGGAAAGAGTACCACCATTACGAGTTAGGTCATTAGGAATGACTATCGTATCGCCATTACCGTCTCAAATACTTGAAGCTCAAACGGAAGCGTTAAAAGCAGAAAATAGATCTGCCGAGAATATATTTGGGATGGCTGATAATGAGAAAGGATTTGCTAAGCGTTCTGATGGATTATTATGTTTTGGAGATCGGATTTGGGTACCTTTATATGGAGAAATTCGGGAATTGATTATGCATGAGTCGCATAAGTCAAAGTACTCCATTCATCCTGGTTCCGATAAACTGTACCAGGATCTTAAGAAGTTCTATTGGTGGCCAAACATGAAGGCAGATATAGCATCGTACGTTAGTAAGTGTCTGACATGTGCTAAGGTTAAAGCTGAACACCAGAGACCGTCAGGATTACTAACGCAACCAGAACTTCCAGTCTGGAAATGGGAGCGGATTACTATGGACTTCATTACCAAATTACCGAGAACAGCTAGCGGTTGTGACGCTATCTAGGTAATTGTGGATCGTCTGACAAAGTCTGCTCATTTCTTAGCTATTAGTGAAGATGATAGTGTGGATAAGCTTGCGAGGTTATATGTGAAGGAAATTATTTCGCGTCATGGAGTCCCGATATCTATTATTTCGGATCGTGATAGTCGTTTTACGTCAGCTTTGTGGCGATCACTCCAAACGGCTTTGGGGACGAGGCTTGATATGAGTACTGCATATCATCCCCAAACCGATGGTCAAACTGAGAGGACCATTCAGACGTTAGAGGATATGCTTCGTGCATGCATCATAGACTTTGGTAAAGGCTGGGAGAAGTATTTACCCCTTGCGGAATTCTCCTATAATAATAGCTACCACACAAGTCTTAAGGCTGCACCATTCGAAGCTTTATATGGCAGAAAGTGTCGTTCGCCTATTGGTTGGGCAGAAGTTGGAGATAGTCAACTTACAGGCCCTGAGCTTATTCTGGAAACTACAGAGAAAGTAACTCAGATTCGTGATCGGTTGCAAGCGGCTATAGATAGGCAGAAGAGCTACGCCAATCAGAGACGTAAACCTTTAGAGTTCCAGGTTGGAGACAAAGTAATGCTGAAAGTCTCGCCTTGGAAAGGTGTTATACGTTTCGGGAAACATGGAAAACTCAACCCACGCTACATTGGACCATTCTTGATCTTAGAAAGGATTGGGCCCGTGGCTTATAGGTTGGAATTACAATCCGAACTGAGTAAAGTTCACGACGTGCTCCACGTGAGTAATCTAAAGAAATGTCTTTCCGATGAAATGCCCATCATTCCAATGAGGGACATTCGTGTTGATGAGAAACTGAATTTCGTGGAAGAACCAATTGAGATTTTAGATCGTGAAGTTAAACGACTCAACCGAAGTCGCATTCCGCTCGTCAAGGTTCGCTGGAATTCCCGACATGGACCAGAATATACATGGGAACGTGAGGACGAGTTCAGGAAGAGATATCCGAAGCTTTTCACTTCGTAGATAAATTTTTTCCGAGTGAAACCCGGGACGGGTTTCCTTCTGAGACGGGGAGGATGTGACAACCGGCAGTTTAGGGAGCTATTTTAAAAACCCGCATTACGATTTAAGTTCGTTTATAATTTTTATTTGAAATTTTCATTTCACAACGAACTTGTAAGACCTATTTTATGGATATTTTAATTAATGACGTTATGGAATTCGTGAATTATGTTCATAATTCATTTTTGATTTAATGTTCGGTGATGTATATTTGAATTCTCACTTGGTACTACGTTGACTTTGACACTAGGATTACCTAACAAAAGTTTATGATTCGTCTTAACAAGCCCTATTATATTTTTTAGTTATTTACGAGATGTTCTCGAGTGATATTGAAATTTAAAATGAGTTCGGGTTCAGGCCACATGTTTTACAATTACCCGCGTTACCCGCTCCACCGTAATAATATTATTATTATTACTATTATTATTATTAATATTATTATTATTATTATTACTATTATTATTATTATTATTATTATTATTATTATTATTATTATTATTATTATTATTATTATTATTATTATTATTATTATTATTATTAACAAAAAAAAAAAAAAAAAAAAAAAAAAGATAAAGGGGTGTTTGGTCCGGTTCACACAACACACACACTCACCCTCACCCTTTTTATTCTCTCTCTCAAACTCATCCTCTCCCATCTCCTTAACCCTAGCCGCCGACCACAAATCCGGCCACCACCGCCGCAATTCCGACCACCCAACAAAACAAATACCACCATCTTCTTCCTCTTTCCATCCTCTTTCATTTGGTATATCATACTCACCTTAAAACCACCGTTAACACCATCAAACTTGTAATAATCCGTTCGAATTTTTAATAGCTTTACTAGATCCGTGCATTTGGAGGTCCAAGAAGGTGAGAAGGAGCTATTTTTGGGTTTTGGGTGCCACGAATTGGTGCTAATCCGTGGCTACACGGATTATTTCGTTGAGAATCGAGTTGATTTTTAATGGGAAATGATGTTTGGTTGTGGTTGACTCGGAACCGAGAGCTATGCTCTCGGCTTATTTTGGTTCGAGCCCTTGTGTGGCTTTGGTCTCCTTGGTGATTGTTGCTTGGTTGTTTGTCGAGGGTGTTGACCTTCGAACAGAGCTAACCGAGACCCATGTGGTCTCGGGGTTTCCATTGATGCTCGTATGACCACGCCGAGACCCGTATGGGTTCTCGTTTGGTCGTGGTTCGAGCTTTGAGCTCGAGATTGTTGTGGTTCGACACTTGTGGGTCGCGGCTTTTAGCCGCGTATTTATTTTGTTGCCGATGACCATTTGGGTCGAATAGGCCTAGTGGTTACCTTATTTTGCTCTTGTGAGTTATGTGATCATTGGTATGTTCGGCTCGAGTCCATGTGACTCGTAGTGTTGAGCCGAGACTCGTTCGAGCCGTATTGACCGGGTTGGCTTGGTAAACTAACCCGAATGTGACTTGATTATATTTACTTACTTGTAACATGTATTGGTAACTTGGCTTTGGTTTTAGTTTTGGCTTTGGTTGATTTGTTTTGGCCGAATACATGCGGGTCGAGACCGTGTTTGGTCTCGACATTGGATATTGTTATTGGTAATTGAGGAGTTGTTGACGAAAGAGATATTGGGGACCGATTGTGAGACGGTCGTTAGATTGACGGAGATAGGTTAGTCGGGTGCCGTAGTCGGACCCTATTGTTGTAGCACGTGGTTTGAGATTGTGATTGGACGGAGATTTGTTATTTTATGACTTTACTTATTATTATTGGACTTGGACAATGAGCCGAGAGTCATGACTCGGACATATGACCATTTCGTATAACTCAATAACTATTCAAATTAAAACGAAAATAATAAAACTCGTAATAATAATTATTGATAATATGAACGTTTATATGAATATATATATACGTGAATAACGTATATATAACTATATAAGCGTGTATATTAATAATAATAATAATCACGAGTCGTATTATAAATAATACAATTAGATATATATTAGGCTACGAAAGTGGCGTAATATTATTGAACGTATTATTATTATAAAAATCGTGTAATAAAACGGGAAACTCCCGACAATTATGAAACGTTTAATAAAATGTCATTTTGGATATATAGAATGGATAAACTTACTGAGTTATGCGAAATTGTTGTCACTCGGGTCCAGGTAAGTTAGTATTTGTGACGTTCGTGTTGTCACAGATATATGACGACTAATATAGACGTTTTCTATAATTAAATAACCACTTAACCGTAAGATTGAGCCGGGTTATTTGGCTATATGAAATGAATATATTAGTGGGCATCGTATCCTACGACGCCCATAGGTTGTAGTATATGTAAAGTGTAATAGATTGCGAGTGTATATATCGGGAAATCTGGCCAATTTGACGATATATATGAGGAATTTATTAAACTATAATATATACTATATTGTAATTATGTGCTATGTGCTTTAGGTTGGGTGTAATCTTGGAACGGTATGTTACGTAAATAAATATGAGGATTATCAAATCGACGGATTTGGTAAACTTTAGCGATTTATTTAAATGATATATTGGGCTAATATTAGATCCATAGTTTATTTATCCTTCTATATGTGATCTTTTTGGTTTGTTTTGAGTCGACCCACCACCCGTATGGATACCAAACGTAAATACACCAAACTAATACGAAATGGATTTTCGGAAATAAAATGGATTCTCCTCCGGATTTGGGAATATTATATATTTGAGGAAATGATTTCTGAAAAAGTTAATATTGTTAGGTCGTGCCAAGTCCGTAGTTGCTGTTTCGTGAGTTATCATACATCTTTTTTTTCTACCTACCTCATCTTGCTATTTTCTGGACTTGAGGTGAGTCATAGCCCCACTTTTTAAACTTGAACTATGTTTTCAATACTTGGGGTGAGAAACGTGCAAATTATTTTATGTGGACTATTATCGCTTCTATATTCTTTCTAAAACTTGCTATGCGGATGGACTAGGATGTATTGTCAGCTTTAGTCACATATTTTTGTGTGTACTATTCAAGGTTGGCTTATTTGGTTATTGGTGGATTGTCAACTTTAGTCACATAGTTTTTGTGTGTACTATTCAAGGTTGACTTATTTGGATATTGGTGAATTGTCAACTTTAGTCACATAGTTTCGTGTGTACTATTCAAGGTTGGCTTATTTAGATACTATAGTGTGCACCTATAGGTTATTAATACTTCGGAGGTTATCCGAGTATTTATTGGTATTGCGGGGGTTACCCGAATATCTATGTTAGTACGGAAGGGTATCCGTGTGCTATGTTGAGAGCGGAGGGTATCCGCAGGCTTTTAGCGAATCCTTAGTCTAGCTAGCAAGCGTTTTGCGTATATGTCCACTATATTATTAGTTGAATTTAAACCTATGATCTCACCAGCGAAAGCTGACTTTTAGCACGTTTTCTCAGGTAATTAAGTGTTGAGATGCATGCTTGGATTGGAAGGCTCGGCCAAGGCACATGGTTCATGGATCTATCTTTCTAAACTCTGATAATTTAATTTGGACCTATTGTTATTTTATTTTGGGCCTAACTCTGAATGATGTTGGGATAAATGTAAACCTTAAAACCCCGTTTTGGTTGTGTTTTTATTATGTTTACTTTATCTCGTTCTATATTGTCTTGTGTTGGATACCAATCCCCGTAGCACCCCGAAAGCTTGTTGAGTCTTCCGCTGTATCAAATTTTGGGGGTGTTACACTTCAACCTCTTTATCTTGCAGGTCCGAACACATTTCTTGGGATAGTAAAGCATGTGTTCCAATCTCTAAGTGTGAGCTTTCCGCATTGAATTCAGCTTCTAACATTGTATTAGAAGGGAATTGGGTGTCTCACCATTAGAAATTAAACGGACTTTTATTTCATCCCTATTCCGACTTTGTGCACTAAGTCTCTTGTAAACCACTTTCTCAAGTGGTAAGCTATTGATATCTTTTGCTATAACAAGCATTAAACATGGTAGTATTGACTTATGAATACAAACGTATATTCATTAACAAGCATTTCAACCATACACTTAACTCACTTGAGATGATTTGAATAAGGCTTGTTGTGATAGGTTAGTCTATGAAAGTTACGTTGTAGTCAAACCCGATAGCTAAATTAAGTTTTGTATAATGTAGTTATGGAAAGTATCGTATGTCTCATGTATACTAAAATAGACTTAAGGCACTAAACTTGTCATATGGTAAAGGAGTTATAAGTGTGATGTGGCCAATTTTGAATGATTAGAACTTGAGTGGCCAATCTTGCCCAATGACCAAACTACTTTATGTGACTAAATAAATATCTTGGGGGTAGAGAATTCTGGAAAATAAGAGAGGAGTTGGGATGTGTTTGTGGGTGACGGTTTTAGAGAGAAAAGGATGGAAGGAGATGAAGCTTGATGGTTGATCCATGAAGGGTTTAAGGTTTCAAAGCAAAGGTTAAGTTCATAGCAACAATTACCCACAAGTAAGTAAACTATATCTTGTGTTTATAATGATTATAAATTGGATTCATAGAGATGGTGATGGGTTTTGGTAAAACCCTTGTTGGATAGTCTTAGTTTGATAATGAAATAAGTATTTTTACGATTTGAGTAGGAATCAATATGGATAATTAAGGTTTAGCAAGTGTGAAAGATAATTATGGAAGATGATGATGATGATGATATGGTGGTTAGCTTGGATGATCAAAGTAAGTAACTATGATTATTACGTGTTAATATGAATGTTCTCATGTTATGTGTTATTTAATGAGTTTATAGGATTATGCCTTGGATTATTATGTTGAATTAGTAGGAAGTATGTTAATGAGTAAGGGACGAGAAATGGATCATGGTTTGGAAGGATTTAAGTATGTTTTTGTTGTAATGTGTTTAAAGTTATTATGTTATGTACTATAATTAAGATGTTGTTATGCAAATGGATATGAGATTGGATACTCATGAGTTGAATGGTTAAAGATGTTCACGATGCACATATGTGTGAACTGAAGTATTACTCATGTATTAATCTAGTTGGTTACTAAGCGGAAGCTTACATTTTAGTGTTTCAATGTTTTGTAGGTTAAGTGTGTTGGAGATGCTATAGTTTCGATTAATGCTTAAGAGTTGGAATAGCGGATCTTGAAGGTAGAAATGCATTTTAGGAGCTTAGTATAGAATACCGAGCTCAAGGTCAAAGTTATACCCCCGTTGGTCTTTTATTCATTTTTAAAGCGCAGTCGAGTGTCAAGTGGTGTCCTGGTCGGTAATGGTAAAGCATAGTTAATGGTTGGTTGTATAAATGTTTTTATGTGTTTTTAGTTAAGGATAAAGGAGTGTTTCGTATAAGCGTAACTATGCCCATTTTGGGTTGCAAACGGGTCAGATGGTTATGAAAATGATCTAATATGTTGAGTTAATGATTTCTAGAAAGTCTCGTTAATTGTCGAATCTCGAAAATTGATTTTTTCCAGAATTAGAGCTATTATAGTTTTCTTTGTAAAAATCTGCAGACGGCATATGGCCATATGTAATTTCTGCATATGGGTATATGGCTGCCTCAGTGGTTTTGTATAAGGGTATATGACCATCATATGGCTATAAGGTGGCCTCAGAAAGTTTGGAAAGGGCATATGGGTTGAATATGGCTATATGAAATTTATAGCATATGGCCATATGCTTGTGTCATAATATGAGATATTTTCTAGTTTTTATCAAATTTCCAAATTTTGTATCTTTTTATTCGTCAGCGTCACGAGTTGTGCCACCCGTTGTTTTAAAGATAATGAAGTTTAGTTTCATTTAAAAATGGTTCCAAGGTCTATACATTATCAGATTTTAGTCAATGGTCAAAGGAAAAATGGAATGTGCGTTAAAGTCAAGTCGTTTCCACACAAAAAGTTTTAATTTCTGGTCAAACCCGGCACGGGGTGTAAACATGCTAAGGTAACTTTGGACGAGGAGGCTGGGTTTTCATGGAACAATATTTGCATAGGTTCTATAACATTGTTCAGATATAGTATGTAGCATAAGTGATCGTTACTACATGAAATTTAGTTACCTTTTTTATAATATTAGTAGTGCATTATTATGACAAGGAACCGACATTGAAATTCGTTACATTTTTATGCAGACTACCATAAATATATTTGTTTCGCGAGGTTTAAATAACAACGGTATGTTTGGTGAAAATAGCGATAACAAGAAGAAGTAGTTGTTTGTTTTGATAAATTGTTTGATAAGATGAATGCTAACACATGCAGTTTTTCTTAACATCTTCAATAAATTAACACCTTATTTTCTGCCATGAGTTTGTGCCAAATACATGGACCATCGTGCATAGATTCTCCCTCACAAGATCAGGCTTCTTTGGGGGAGATTTTGCTTTAAGAAAAACACACACCATCTTGAATGTGTCAGTGGAAGAATCAAAACCAAGCCCACATGAGTCTCCAAACATAAAACCATCAAAAGTTAATGTAAAGGGTGGAAGCTCAGGACGATGTTTCTTCATAGGATGGATAGCAACCAACGAGTTTATAACTTGGTGATCATCTTGTAATATATAGAGAAGTCCATTGAAATAACCTAGGAGTTAGAACTCTGGTTACATTAACTTCGGAAAGCATCTTGTTGTACAGAAACTGAAATTTCAGGGTATTTTTTTTGGCTTTTAGACATGATTAGCACTACCATCTTGTTTAAGTTGATCAATAATGTGGAAACAGAAGGTAATTAGTGTTTGTTTTGAACAAGTAGGGTAAATTTCATGGCACAAGATTGGTGTGGCTACATCAATAGGTCGTTTCGTGCGTTCTCGCTCACCATCAATGATGGCAAGATGACGATATTCAATGTATTCCCCGCATTGTTTTAATACAAACTGGAAACTAAGATTATACCCTTTCTATGCGAAAATAAGTGTCCTCACGTTGCTATTTTGTTATGTTTAAAAATAAGTGTCCACTTTATATATCAACCAATTAAAAAAAAGTTTGGTGGCTAGATATGATATTTGATTAATGAAAAGTATAATTTACGAGATAGTTAGTTGTCGTTTGGAAAAAATTACTTACTAAATCCAACACGGATTAGTATTCAAACCAAGACATTTACTCAACTTTATAAGATAACCCAATGATTCATTTGAAAACAACAGGCTAACTAAAATTTCATTCTTTTTTGATTAACTTAACTGATAGACTCAAACACTAGCTAATCTAATCGTGGTTGGTAAAGTTTGGAAACAAATAGCAGAGTGCAATTATTTTTAACATAATACCAAAGTGTAAAGCATGCACACCTTAGGGGAAAGCATTTAAGCTAGTAACCACGAGATCCAAGACTGATTCTTCAAGAGGCCTGGCTACTAAAAACAACGTTTACAAGTGGCTGATAACTCGAGCAGTCAAGCTACATCATCTTTGTTTCTATATGACTTTACACACCTTTGTCACAAGGGAACCTTGTTCATGTGATCCTATGTTAATGCTTGTAATGCTTAGAGACAATTTACTTATGTTTTTATTAATGTTTATTAAGTATGGATCAACAAGGGTCAAAAGGCACATGTAATGTTTGGTTAATTCGTTAAATCAAACAGGCCTTATTAGTTAGTTATAAGAAATGACAGTTATTATGGTTGTTAATTACAAACGGTTACTTGTGAAAAGACACAATGGTTGACATTGTAAAGTTGTGTCGATTCACCAAGTATATATAGATTAGGATCGAGTCAATTAATATAAGTCCTTTATTTACTTTTACTTCTACATTGTTCATTTCTATTTTGTCTCACAACTAAACACGGTTACACAAACATATCATGGTTAACACAAATTACTTGATTTAAAACAACATGCTTCAAACAAAACCTGTGACAAAGTTTCAACAGTGGTATCAGAGCCCACGTTCTGATCCTTGGGGGAAGCAGTCACAAAGAAATACCATGCACACCCAAAACAAACATTATTCACAAAGACAAACAATCCCAAACACCCCACAGTGGCCCAAACACAAAAAGTACATTTCCCTTGAGGGAAAGCAATTACTCAAAAAGAAAGTAGAGGAAGTTCTCTCATACAATTCCCTGAAAACAACAAAACCACTAGTGGGAAGCAATTACAAGCAAATATGAGAAACCAGTGGATTGTCTAGAAAAATGAGGTGTGCACCTTGTTATGTTTGTAAGAAAAGAGGGCATGTGTATTGGCAGTGTGTGAATAAGGAGAAAGAAGTTATTTTATAAGACAAGGAACCAAGTGTTATGAATCCTACAACAACAATGATACCAAAAGTTCATGAAGCCTTCAAGTATGAACCAGAATGTGTTCATGTTACTACAGATTTTATGGTAGAAGGATCGGATAAAAGGAACTGGGATGATATATGGTACGTTAGCAGTGATTATAAGAGACACATGAGTACCATGAAGCATTTGTTCAAAAGAATGATACAAAGATTCAAGGTCGAAGGGACAGTAGAAAAAGAAAAAAAAATTATTGTTTCTTATGGAGTAGGAGAGGTGTTTGTGGAGACAAATAAAGGAAGATTGTTAGTATCCAATGTACTTTTCACACCAGAAATTACATTAAACATTCTCAGTTTGTGTAACACCCCCAAAATTTGATAAAGCGGAAGACTCAACAAGCTTTCGGGGTGCTACGGGGATTGGTATCCAACACAAGACAATATAGAACGAGATAAAGTAAACATAATAAAAACACAACCAGAACGGGGTTTTAAAGTTTACATTTATCCCAACATCATTAAGAGTCAGGCCCAAAATAAATAACGATAGGTCCAAATTTAATTATCAGAGTTTAGAAAATATAGATCCATAACCGTGTGCCACAGCCGAGCCTTCCAATCCAAGCATGCACCTCAACACTTAATTACCTGAGAAAACGTGCTAAAAGTCAGCTTTCGCTGGTGAGATCATAGGTTTAAATTCAACTAATAATATAGTGGACATATACGCAAAACGCTTGCTAGCTAGACTAAGGATTCGCTAAAAGCCTGCGGATACCCTCCGCTCTCAATCATAACACACGGATACCCTTCCGTAATAACCAAAACACACGGATACCCTTCCGTAACAGCATAGATATTTGGGTAACCCCTACAATACCAATAAATACTCGGATAACCTCCAAAGTATTAATATCCTATAGGTGCACACTACAGTATCTAATAAGTCAACCTTGAATAGTACACACGAAACTATGTGACTAAAGCTGACAATCTAAATAAGCCAACCTTGAATAGTACACACAACAAATATGTGACTAAAGCTGACAATCCAAATAACCAAATAAGCCAACCTTGAATAGTACACACAAGAGGTGTGACTAAAGCTGACAATAGATCCTAGTCCATACGCATAGCAAGTTTTAGAAAGAATATAAAAGCGATAATAGTCCACGTAAAATGATTTGCACGTTTCTCACCCCAATCGTTGAAAACATAGTTCAAGAGTAAAAAGTGGGGCTATGACTCACCTTACGTCCAGTAATATAGCAAGACGAGGTAGGTAACAATAAGATGTATGATAACTCACGAAACAGCAACTACGGACTTGGCACGACCTAACAATATTAACTCTTTCAGAAATCATTTCCTCAAATATATATTATTCCCAAACCCGGACGAGAATCCGTTTTATTTCCGAAAATCAATTTCGTATTAGTTTGGTGTATTTGCGTTTGGTATCCATACGGGTGGTGGGTCGACTCAAAACAAACCAACAAGATCACACGTAGAACATATAATAAACTATAGATCTAATATTAGCCCAATATATCATTTAAATAAATCGCCAAAGTTTACCAAATCCGTCGATTTGATAATCCTCATATTTATTTACGTAATATACCGTTCCAAGATTACACCCAATCTAAAGCACATATAAAACACATAGCACATAATTACTATATAGTATATATCATAGTTTAATAAATTCCTCGTATATATCGCCAAATTGGCCAGATTTCCCGATATATACACTCGCAATCTATTACACTTTACATATACTACAACCTATGGGCGTCGTAGGATGCGATGCCCACTAATATATTCGTTTCATATAACCAAACAACCCGGCTCAACCTTACGGTTGAGTGGTTATTTACTTATAGAAAACGTTTATATTAGTCGTCATATATCCGAGACAACACGAATGTCGCAAATAACTTACCTGGACCCGAGTGACAACAATTTCGCCTAACTCAATAAATTTATCCATTGTATATTCAAAATGACATTTTTATTAAATGTTTCATAATTGTCGGGAGTTTCCCGTTTATAACACAATTTTTATAATAATAATACGTTTAATAATATTACGCCACTTTCGTAGCCTAATATATATCTAATCGTATTATTTATAATACGACTCGTGATTATTATTATTATTAATATACGCGTTTATATAGTTATATATACGTTATTCACGTATATACTTTCATATAAACGTTCATATTATCAATAATGATTATGACGAGTTTTATTATTCTCGTTTCAATTTTATTAGTTATTGAGTTATACGAAATGGTCATATGTCCGAGTCATGACTCTCGGCTCATTGTCCAAGTCCAATAATAAACCAAAGTCATAAATAATAAATCTCCGTCCAATCACAATCTCAACCACGGGCTACAACAATAAGGTCCGACTACGGTACCCGACTAACCTATCTCCGTCATCTAACGACCGTCTCGTAACCGGTCCTCATATCACATACCACTCGACAACAACTCCTCAATTACCAAAATCAATGCCCAATTCGACCACATGTATTCGGCCGAGAACAAGTAACCAACAAATATAACAATAACAATATAACAATATAACAAATTGATCACAATTATCACAAAAAAAATAACATTAACCATGTTAATGTTTGGGTCGGTTTACCAAGCCAAACCCGAGCCCTCGACTCACTTGAGTCGCGGCTCAAAACCCCGAGTTACCAAGACTCGAACCGACAACCTCAATGTCATCAAAATAAGCTCCAAGAGCCACACTCCAAACTCGCCATTCGACCACATGGGTCTCGGCTTCAATAACCATATACGGCCGAGAGGCCGCGACTCACAAGAGTCGAATCAAGATAGCACCGAGCCATCAAACCACACGACCCACTTGGGTGGTCGGCCAAGAAACCATTCGACAACCATGGTTAACCATGACCATCAATAATCGGTCAAACAACAAGAATGAGGATCCAACATCCTCAATCGATCACTAATAATCAACAAGCTCGAATAGCCGAAAGAACAAGCACAAACCGAGGGTTTCCACCCTCGGGTACACTTCGACCCGACAAAACTAAACCAAACCCGGATACCAAACGTGTATAGTTATCAAAACCATTAATTTCCCAACATGTTTAGCTCGTATATCATCACACCCATAAATTTTAAGCCATGTTTCCACGGATTTGGAACCATATCGAGGCACCCAAGGTGCCTAGTTATCGATACTCACCTTCTTGAACCACTAGACACGCGGATCTAGTAAAAACAAGGATACACCGTTCGGATTTAATGAGATTTCGTGATGTTAAAAGGTGTTTTAGGGCGCGTGTTATAGCTCAAATGAAAGAGGAGAAGATGAGGGTTAAGATGGTGGTGGTGGTTTTGTTGTGGAGGCGGAGGTGCGGCGGCGGTGGCCGGAATTTATTGGGTATGTATAAGTTTGTAGATGCATTGGGTGGGTACATGGAAGTAACATTCAGTGATAAATGGAACCAAGTTGCAAGTTTACTAGCATTGGCATATGAACATCATGAGACAGTCAAGGAAGTGTATAAGGAATACATTGCCATGGTAAAAGTGTACTATGAAGAAGCAAAAAGATCAATGCAAGGAAAACAAGAAAGTGTGGCAGAAAATGGCAAAGGTACTGCAGACATTGAAGGACCACAGGTTATTGCAAAGAAGGATGCTGAAGTACAAGAGATGCTGGATGAAACTCCAAGAAAAAAGGAGCAAGACTGAGAAGGATGATGTAACCATGGAAGATGTCACAAGTGAAGGCAATTATGAACCAACAACTGAAGGAAATGAAGAAAGCACAAGCAGCAGTGGTGACTTTATCATCATCACATGAAGATGGAACCAGGAAGGACATGGAAGTTGCCATTAAAGCATTAGGAGGGAGAATGTGATCCTATGGTAATGCTTGTAATGCTTAAAGACAATTTACTTATATTTTTATTAATGTTTATTAAGTATGGGTCAAAAAGGGTCAAAAGGCACATGTAATGTTTTGTTAATTCGTTAAACCAAACAGGCCTTATTAGTTAGTTATAAGAAATGACAGTGATGGTTACTTTTGAAAAGACACAATGGTTGATATTGCAAAGTTGTGTCGATTCACCAAGTATATATAGATAAGGATCGAGTCAATTAACATAATTCCTTTTTTGACTTTTACTTCTAGATTGTTTATTTCTATTTTGTCTCACAACTAAACGCAGTTACACAAACGTATCATGGTTAACACAAATTACTTGATTGAAAACAACATGCTTCAAACAAAACCTGTGACAAAGTTTCAACAGTTCACAACTAACAGGCCACAAACACAAGTGAAAACTTTTAACATTACTTTTTAGTGCAAATGCTAGATGTCTCAGGAGTCTTCCAAATGGGTTCATGCAACCCCCCTTACCTAAAGTGACCCGTTTGACATAATTCAATTTTTACCCATTCAAAACATCTAGTAAAAAGGAACATTGCAGTTTTTCATTGGTTCACGGACAAGGTTTCCTTGAAACAAATGCTTACCTGAAAATCAGTGATGCTTCTCCAATTCAGTTTGACTGTTCTATGGGTTAGTTGAGTTTGAATTCAGTAGCGGGTGGACAACTCTAACTGCAATTAAGTCGTACTTTGATTGTACTATCTTTCATACGGTAAATTGGTATTATTGCAAAAGTATATTATGCTATTTTAAGTTTGAAATAAAATATATTGTTGAGTATCTTCTCAAACTTACCTACAACTATTGCTGTCATCATTTCAAACTTAAATCCTCCTAATTGCGTCCTTTTATGATTCAATGGACAATCATTAAGTTCATAGGCTTGTCCACATCGCTTTTTATGAAGGGTATGGAATGCAAAATTAAATAGCTGGAAGAGAGGTATGAAAACTAGTCACCGTGAGCTTGAAGTCAGGTTGAAGAGAGGTATAAAAACATATCAGCATAGAAGTTATAGAATGCAATATTAAATCGGGAAAGTGTTACTTTCTATAGTGCCCAAAATCTTTGCTAAAAGGCCATATGTCAATTTTCAATGACATATATTATTGAAATTGTGATAAGGAGTAATCTAGATGGAATATTGAATTCTTGGCTAAGGCGTTCGTTCCCTTATTAATTTACAGTTAAAATGGGAATTATGTTTCTTTGATGCTAATTGACAACACATGTTATGACTGCACATTTATGAACTATCAGGATTCTGCGATCAGCATGTGTTGTAAATTCTGTTTCTGCATAAATTGTTGCCCAACCAAAAAGTGAAATCATATTTTTGTCTAAATTCCCTTAACAAAATAGAATTTTCATTAACGTGTGAGAAATAAACTTATGAATCCAGTTTGCTAGTCCGTGCTTAAAGTAAATTCCAATGGTTCATAACTCGTGCAACCAAACAGCCTCAATCATATCATATAGGTTACTTTATATTTGGTCTTTCTAAAGCAAGATGAAGGTTTACAAATTTTGTTATTTACAACTATTCATGTATTTTCATCTAATATAAATCGCTTTCCTATTTAACTTGTAATCGAAATGTTTGGTGCCTTTGATATCTATCCTGATCATACGACACACACAAGCATGTTTTAGGTCACTGTATAAGTAGTATGTTTGTATTCTGAACTTTACCTATGATTGAGAGTTTATAGGGAAGGATAAGTCGTTAAAACTTATGGATAGCGTGGTATGGACACTTCCCTTAATTAGCACTTCTGCTTACCCATTTTTTAACTTACAATTTCTGAAGTTATTAAGAAAAAATGGCATAAAGAAACATTAATATTGTAAAAATTCTGTATATAATGAAGTTTTCGTTTTCAGAACTTGGTTGATCTTGCGCGAAGTGGTGCGTGCAGCCCAGGCATTATCTGTTGGGCAAAGACCCAAAGAAGGTTGCCATATGACAACCGTAGTTTATTGACACTGTCCACAATGATTCGGAAGCTAAGGTCAGGCAAACATGCTCCCTTTGTCTCATGAAAACTGTGACAATCTTCTTTTCAGATGTCTTATAAAATTGTTACTTTTTTTTTGAAGTTTTAGTTTGTCTGTTTTTCCTAAGTACGATTGTTACCAACAAGTTACTCAGTAATGTTGATGGGAGTCCATAGGTTGTTTTCTGTTCTAAAAACTACTTAGATAAACTTCAACCCGTTTGACCTGTTGGAGATATGACATAAGCAATTTCGACCCATCGATAAGTTAACTTTGTCGAATTTGAACCAAATTTCGTCGGCATAATTAGGAAGTCCTTTGGACTTTTTTTGGTACTTTTTTCCCCTTCAGTTTTCTGACTTATTTGCCATTCATTTTGGATTCCGTTGATCAAATGCAGCAAGGGGAAACATGGCATGTTAATTACCGCGATTCAAAGGTGACACGTATCCTGCAACGGCCTTGCTTGGGAGGTAATGCACAAACCACCATCATTTTACTTTAAGTCCAGCTCGAGAACACGTTGAGCAATAAAACGTTACTCTTTTGGTTGCTAGTTGTTTAAATGAAGTGACAACAAATGCAGAAGTTAACGTGGTGATGTCTGATAAGGCCTTCGTGAAACATCCACAAAAAGAATTGGCGAGATTGGAAGATGGAGAGCATCAAGTATATATAAAGAATTGGAAGATTGGAAGATTAAAAGAAGATATATGAGTGTTAATGTCAGGTTTGACTTTTGCCTTTCTGTTTGTTGATTTTTGACCTACCTTAGAAAGATTTGATAAGTACCAAAACGTAAAAGATAGATTGCAAAACCAGGATTTCTCGAAGTAATGCTAGAACTAATCCGGAGTTATAGAAATGGAGAATCAAACTCGAAATGTAGTTCTATTAATTGTTGTAACGGGTATATAAAGGTTATTTGGGTGGGAAAGTCAGTTGAGGTGGGATTTGGTTGTTCGTTGACTTTCTTGCTGTCTTTCCAATACGACCCATAACATTTTTGTGATCCATTTGGGCCAACATTGAATGCAGGAATGTAACGTCATAAATTATCCCAAATATAAGTTTTGTTTTGGTGTCGTATGATTTTAATTAGAAGATAGTTTGTTGCAAAGAAAACCAAAAGCAACAAGTTATACCAATCGCTCGTCTAGAAAAATAGATCAACATGAAACATATGTTTAAAATCTGATTATGACTAACAACTGAAAACTGTTTGCTAATCTCAACCTAAAACACTTGCTTGAAACTTAAATACCCGGCCACTTACCGTGACCTTTTTCTCAAGCACTTGTTTTATCTTCAAATTTGAATTTGTATTGAAGCTGCCATGGATTGACAAAAGGCTATTGGGATAGATAGTAATACCTGCTGTTTCAATCTCATTTTCCCGACCAACGATATTGGCTTCATGTAGAGACAGAGTACCTATTTAGAGCGATTCGCCTTTATTTTATGGCTGCGTTTGTGGTGAAATTACAACAGGCTACAACTGGTATTTAATAACTTTGCTAAATTATATTTGAAAATTGGGAAAGTGTTACTATCAGTTGGCAGAAATGCGTTTCTATCCTGCCCAAAATCTTTGCTAAAAGGCCAGATGGCAGTTTTCATTGACATAGCCTTACTAATGTATACCGTAAAATGGGAATTATGCATCTTTGACGCTATTTGACAACACATGTTCTATGAACTATCTGGATTCTGCGATCAGCGCGGGTTGGAAATTCTGTTTTTGCATATGTTCTTGCCCAACAAAAAAAGTGAGACCATGTTAGAGACCCTAGTTGTCAATAACAGCAGCTAACCAAATTACATAAACAGGCATCACAAATCATTTAAAGGCGTAGACAAAGATTCAAAAGTTTAGTAGCTAGTACATAAGCATATATGTTTTAAGTTTCAATATTCCCGGGAATTAATAACTCATCAAAACACACACTCATAGACCGTCCATATTTCTCCTCTCTAGCATATGTCAACCGACCCTCACAGCAACCCAATATTCCCAGGAATTAATCAAAACATATATGTTTTAAGTAACAATATTCCCAGGAATTAATAAGTCATCAAAACACACACTCATAGACCAACTATATTTCGCCTCTCTAGCATATGTCAACCGACCCTCACAGCAACCCAACCTGCATATAAAAATAACACAACCAGTTAGATCCTCCTAAATGAAACAACTCATTGCAAAACAGTTTTTGATAACACATACAAACTTAAGGTCAATACACTTTTAAGTAGGCACTTACCACCCTAAGGGGCAACACGGAATATGAATTCCACATCATCGATCCCAACCTCCGGCTCCCCATTTTCAGCCGGATACACAAATGCTCGCCAGTTCAAGTTGATCTCCTTAAACGGAGTCTCATACACCTGATTATAATGCAAAATCGGAGGAGGGTTAATCAAGTTAGTTGACTACTGTTCTACAAACAGTGTAATGCTCAATACATAGACAGCTAAATCGTGATTCAAACACACGTGCAATGATAAATATATTTCCCTATGCAACAAGTTTAATTTGATCTCGCAACAATCAACAGAAGTAGACTTGAAACTATAAAGCCATGATGGTTGGCTTCCAAATAGAAGATTCAAAACTTAAAACCAGTATCAGTTACCAAATAAAATTACATGCTTCATTTTATAAACTAGACATCCATAAGAACAAACTAACATGAACTGGCGTGTAGATCAGGGAAGCAGTTACTACATTGTTTTTTCTGAAAAAATCCTAGTTTAAACAATTACAATATCACAATGTCGCCAAAAACACAATAATGCCAGTTATTGCCTACACAAATCCTAAACCCTAACTTGCGTAAACTGAGGATTCACAAAATCTAAGAAAAATTAATGATCCGCAACTTCCAGTACTAATCACACACTAACCGCAACAATATCTAAGATCAATTATATATGAATGTATCATCATGTAACCCAAAACTATCAACTAACATAAATCTCATATCTAACTTAATTGATCACATATAACAATCTATACATTCATACAATCATATTATGCTACCAGTACTAATATCTACATTCTAACGCATCAGATCATCAAAACAAATTATAATCTAGTTCTATAAAGGCTAAAAAGGCGCATACCGTGACACCATCCCACAGGCCACAACTCACGGACCCGCTGCGGTGAAGTCTCTCAAAGAAGAAAGTCATGATCTGGGCCTCCCTTCTCAAGTTGGTAAGGGGGAATCCTTTTCCAGGATGCATTGTAATTGTTCCCTGTTGATGACAAGACCTGCACTGAAAACAGGAAAAAAGAAAATGCAAGTGTTATTGAAAAACATTGAAACCGAACCAAATACATATAGTACTTGCGTATTATGTTGTATGAAGTTGTTAGGTTTAAGTGAAATACCATCCTTACCAAATGAACACGGGGTCGTTTCTTTGAGGGAGATGTCGTCGAGTCCAAACTGACACAGATATCCTTGGGGCTCTCAACCCCGCATTTGCTACATTTTACCAACAAATAGAAGACAGATATATTAGACCAGATGCATTAAACACAAATCCAGTTAAAGAAAGTCAGTACAATGAATTAGTTGAGCAGACATACGAACCTATGAGCTTGTATAGCTTACTCGGCTTATACATATCATATAAGCTTATTTTATCAAGCTTATTAATTTCATAGCATGTAACCCCTTCCTAAATTTCACTTGCAATGTACTAGTCATATTTCCACATGAAATTCTTATTTTGCAACCAAATCTAGCATAACTTTGCATGCAATGTCGAATTACTTATAATTATTGTTTCTGTAAGATGTCATTATCAGTAATTTTTAAAGTAAAATGATTTCTGAATTCCAGCAAACGAGGAGTCTATAATCTCAACTAACTAACATCCAAATTTGCAAATACCTCTAACAAACTCCACAAAAAGAAACACATTTACTAGCATAAATCTTATAGAGACTATAAACTACAGCAAAGCTTCATTATAACTAGTCAAACTTAAGAGATTCAAACTATAAGTTTCTCATGAATTGAAGATGAATCGAAGAGAGTAGTTTTTAAAATATGAATTTCACCTATAAACACATTTTTTTCTGACCCAAATCGACCCAATCACCAATTAATAGGTCAAAACTACCGCCTATACCTCTGATATGCATTATTTGTAGATATATGAGATAATGGAAAATTAAACTTGAAATCGACTATCTTGAAACACTATTAGACTGTAGCTAATCGTTTAAGGCTTAGTTCATGTTACTCTTTTTACACCCCTTCAACCTTTATGGTTTCTATGAACAACGTGTAACCAAGGCACAGATGAGCCTTTTCTGGCTATGTACATCTAGGTGTCTGAAATATGAGAACTATTCTTCCCGGTACTTGTTTGCATCTTTTTGTTTTGGTTATCATCAATCTTTACTGTGATATTTCTACATGGATTCAGACACATTAACTATTAGTAAAATACCAAAAAGAAAATAGATTATAGGTTAGCCCACTAATAATGACAACATTAACCCAAGTATCAGTTGCATATTTTCATATCACATACTAAGTAAAATGCAGAAACCAAAGTCAAGTACCCAATCACTTTCGAACTAAATAATTAGTACTCAATCACTTTCTATCGTAAACATATTAGCAACCCAGCAGATTCACACATAATAAGTTCCATTTTATGTTAAAACAGGAGAGCAAGCTCTGCAAGTACACTGTAAGATATAGATCAGCATAACTATCTTAGAATAATTTATGCACATCTTCTTAGTTAAATGTCACTATAAAACCAAGGATTGTAGATGCTAATGATATCCATGTGATATTTTAAGCATTATTACTAAGTTCAATTGCCTAGAACTTGCTGCACTCTCATACTCTCAACTGAAACCTATAGCTTACCCGCAGAATTATATATAAGCATGTAGGACATGAACAGAACCTAAACCACAGATTCTAATTAACAACCAAATTATTCTCTAAAATTCCTTAACATTTATGTTGTCTCTCTTTAATTGTCGAAATCTTCATATCTATTTTTAACCAGAAGATTTACATGTACTAACATCCTTTGCCCACCCGCCGTAAAAATATACAATACAGTTACTGAATACTAGTTATAACGGTCTCAAGATAAGATCGTGGATATCAGTATATAAAAAAGATCGATAACAAAGATATACATATATACATTCAATATTGGGTTCAAGACCTGAAAGTCTATTAACAAACCTAACTGGCGCAAATTTGTTACACAAACAAGAGAAAATTAAATAAAATTTATCAAAACCGTACAGAATAGATTATTTTCTAAGGAAGTTTAATTTTTATTCATTACACAGAACTAAACAATGAAGTTTGGGTTATGCAAAAGCATGGGGAATCTTGGGATAACACCAAACTCATATTTTGGACGACGGCACGAAAGCATATGTCTATCAATTTCATCAAGCTCGTCATCAAATGACTTTTCTTGTATCTTCTGCTTCTCTATTTTCTCTATAAATACTTTTGACTGATCTTCAAGTTCCTCCTGTTTGTCCTTTATTAGAAGCAAACGCGTCAAACGCTCTCTAATGACCTCCACTTCAAACCCATTATATTATTAATGCATGGTATTTATTAACTAATTGCTTGAAGGTGGACCTTGAGGGGAGTTTGGCCTGCCAAAGTAAAATGACTCCATGTAGTTAAGGAGATGACGAGAACATATCATAACAGCATATGGTTAAGGATAGCTTTTCATACACTGAAAACGACGATGTAGATTTATCATCATTGGAGGTCGTCTGTTTCTCACAATCTACTAAACCAGACTTCGAGGGCCGTGAAGGTTCTTGCGAGCTGGAAGATACTGCCATCCTGGATCTTCCCTTAGCCGCAACCTGATTCTTTGGCCTCCCTCTTCTCCCATTACAAGATTTCATGTAAAAGATTTCTTCCCCGAAAGCATTGACAGTTCTAGAATCTTTTAAATCTTCTGGCTAATTAACAAAAACCAAAAAAACTAGTGTGTATACTCTCCTTCACCAAGAACCACTCAAAAAAAGCAAAAGTAAAAAATAAAATGAGTCAAGTACAGTAAAGAATCATACGTAAGAGGGTGTTTCCATGCATGAACACTCGTCATTTAAAAGAATCACAGTTACCATGTCAGGATTATATTATTCGAAAAACAATGAACAATGATGCACCCTTTTTTAGTCACCTGCATTGTGATAAAGATTCTAAGTTAGCATGACATGATCAAAAATTGAAAGACTAGACTAAAAATCTGAGGATTAAGAAATTAAAAGACTCACATATAATCCAGGAGGCCTTGTTTCTTCGAACAGGTAAAATGAAACTGTTGCCATTAGGGTTTGCTATGACTTGTGCGGCGCCTCTTGGACAAAAAGCCTGACATGACAACCTAGAATGCGAGGATTTTATAATTGTGTGATTAGGTTAAATGTCTATAGTTTAGCCCTTATTCTTTCCATCTTTCGAAATCTAACCCTTCTCCTTGTTTGTTATGTTTATTTTAGAACCCGATGCTACTTTAAAGATACATATTTAGAAGGAAATTTCGCCAAAAATCTAATTTTTAATTTAGAGGAAAGAGTTCTATGACTTTTGTCCCTCAACAAATTGTACTGGCAGAAAATAAGGTACGTGATATATATGTTGGATTGTTTGGCCGTTATGCCTTTCGTGGCGGTTCTCGTGTATATTATATTTATTTTTTTGATAATAACACCAAAATGCGGCAAAAAAAGCCTATAATCGAAATGATAAATCGAGTATTGTTACCTAGAGATATGATGAAAGATTTATAAGGTTTTAGAGTGTTGAATTTTGGGCTTTAATGTGTGGGTAGGAGCAATTTGAGTTTTGGGTGTGGGCATTTAAAAAAAAAAAAAAAATCGAAGAATAAAATACACTAAAATCTCATGTTGAATTGGTCTGGCCTTGGAGGGCACCGCCCCTCGTATGTTAACCATGCATCCGCCCCTGAGCGTGCTTTCGTAGTAAGTTTTTTTCAGAATATTCACACGTAAACTAAGAACAAAAGTTATCCTCTCCGTTTACTTTATATAACCGATATACTATATATACTTATAAGCAAGTAAGTGAACTTAGAAACATTGAAGCGAGTGTCTGCATTAGAAATGGTGTAGCCATGCTTTGAGTTGAGCTTTCTACAATATGCCATAAAACAACAATATACGTATAGAGATAGTGACATGAATACAAACAGCAAAGTAAATTTCTTGAAGTTTAAAAAGAAAAAATGTCAAAAGGATCACACACAAGAACTCGTGGTCAATTTGGTGAAACTAATAGTTGGAGCTTGAGAGGACGTTCCTGAGTATTGCATTGTGTGAGGTGATTCTGTTAGTAATTTCGTGTCTTGATAATCAAAGATTGCCGGATAAATTCAAATTCTTGAATCGTGTAAAAGTTCACTTTCTTGATACAATATTTCGACCCTATTTGTGCCTTGGGTTACACGGAATTTGTATAGAGATAAGACAAGAATTAACACTCAAATTCTAGACACAAGAAAGAGAGCAAAAATATAAAGAATTTGTATGTGTTGTTGATATGGAAGACCAAATCATGTTTACATATATATAAACATATTGGTGGTTGTTGGAAAAATTGATACTCTTGGTGAAAAGTCACATCCTTTTGTAATAGTCACAACACTTCATTTAAATCTGTCCAGCAACAGTTTTGTAACAACCAAAAACTGTCGATAACTGCCATCATTAAAGACAAGTGTATATGGATACCTTAGTGACCATGAAATTCTGTAACTATATTGACTTACATTAACAACCTTTACCATTAATTGTACCTGAAATCAAGTTACTAGTTTATACAAGCGTGCACTCCGCAACTGATACATGGGAATCGCACCAGGCTTTACCTCTCAAGGGATCTTGAGAAGCTTACAACCCCCACCAGGCAGTGTACCTGATGGTTGTAGTATAGTATAATGACAAGTAATGGGGGATTGATCGTTCAGCTAGGAATAGTGTCGCTAGGATTAGAAAACCTAAATACTAGTTCTAAAGGTGAGGGATGATTATTTTTGTATTTTTATATTTTTTAGAAAGCAAATAAAAATCTCGGGTTTGAAACGCCCAGGTAATTTTTTTTTTTTTTTTTACCAACTTAATATAACACCAACACTTATATTAACATATGAAATTGTGCATAACATATATCATTCACCTTGACCCGTACATGATCAAAATGGGTCAATTTGGGCAAAAATGGCACTATGCCAAACACCCCTTTTAAACTATAAAGAAACTACTTAACTACTTAATCATTACATAACCATGAGTTTATATGTTCATACACAAAAGCATACAACCTAGGGCGTTTCTTGGTAAGAGAGCGTGTAGGGAAAAAGGCTCCATACCCAAGTATTTCACCGGGTCTAGTTCTCGGTCTTCGTACCCTTGATTGCACTACCACTAGCTTCACCTATAATAAACATAACGAAGCAACGTAAGCAATAACTTAGTGAGATAACATATAAAAGATACTAATCATAACATGGCATAATACTATGGTTGCTTCGTGTTGTTATTATATACTAGTCGCCCACTAAGGACGTTGTGAACCCATATTGGTTCAATATAACTGAAAAATGTTCTAGTCGTCCACTTAGGACGTCTAAGTCATATATTCCATGACTTTGAGCCGTTTATACACACTGATCACCCACAAAGGATGTCTAAGTCCCATTTAACGAGACGAGACACTAATAAAGGCTCGGTCATCCACTAAGGATGTCTAGGCTCCATTCCGGAGCATGTTATGACATAATAACATGTGTCGTCCACTTAGGACGCTATACAAGTAGTATTGTGGAAATAGAGTTAAAATCACATAACTAAACCCAAACGGGTCATTCGGGGCTGTTTTGACCCGTCTAGCATAATTCATGTATAAACATACTACAAGTAACTCATTTAGGCACATAACGTATAATTGGAACACCATGAACTTGTAACTCAAATATAATACATGAACCTTACCATAAATACCACAATTAAAGTGGCACACTAACGGGTTACCAAGGACCCGTTTCTATGCTTAAATATGTTACTCACCTTGTAACCGCTTGAATAGAACACGAGCTCCCTTAAACACGTCCCTGGCTAACTCTTATAACCTAGGAACACATAAATGACATGGAGCTTATTTAGAACATAACTAAGCTTATTATAATAAGCACTAAAAGGATAGATAAGTCATAAGGGGGTGTTTGGTTTGTGGCTTATATAACCACACCAACATAATTTCTGAAAATTAACACCACAAAATGGTGTTATAGCACCCTAATAAGGTACCCATCACTTTTTCTTATCATTTATACATGATTACTAGGGTTCTTGGTGATTTCTCAAAATCATAACTTCACATAAACATGTAAAATTCCACAATAACCCCATAAATGGCATAAGGATATGAACTTTAGGCTTTACCCACAACTAGGAAGCCATAACATACAAGTTTAACAACAAGACATGATCTTTACCTCAAATTGGATGGTGGGAACCCTAGCTTATTCGTTTATAAGCTTATGTGAGGTGAAACCTTGCTTGATACTTGTTTAAAATTAATCTTGGATCAAACCCTAGCTTCTTGATGTGATATATATGTCGTGAGTTTAGGTGGAGGGAGAATTCTCTGGAAATTTGTTTTCCTGGGAATGAAGTATGATAGCATATTAATATTTTTAAGTTTCACACTTGGCAACTTTAGTCCCTGTACAAGAAAATTGTTACAAAGTTAGTACCTTAAAAGATTAGGATGTTACAACTCTCCCCCACTTATTCGGTTTGGGTCCTCACAAACCATTCCTGATAAAAAGCGGGGTAATATTTGATGAGATCCTCTTCGGGCTCCCATGTGCACTCCGACCCCTTTGTGTGCTTCCATCTTACCTTAAGAAGGAGGACCTCTCTTTTTCTGAGTTTCTTGACCATGGTGTCATGAATCTCTACTGGCTCTTCAACGTAGCCAAGTTTCTCATCAACTGTTATATCCGCTAGAGGGATATACTGTGCCTCATCTGCAAGACATTTTCGTAACTGAGACACGTGGAAAGTATTGTGAATACTGTTCAACTCTTCTGGTAGCTCAAGTCTGTATGCTACTTTTCCAACTCTATCGATTATTCTGAATGGACCAATGTAACGTGGTCCTAGCTTTCCACGCTTCCTGAATCGGATAACACCTTTCCAGGGAGAAACTTTCAGCATGACACGATCACCAACTTGAAATTCTATAGGTCGTCTCCTCTTGTCTGCATAAGACTTTTGTCGATCTTGGGCCATCTTAAGCCTTTCTCTGATTTGATCAATCTTATCGTTCGTTTGTTGAACAACATCTGAGCTAGCTAATTCTCTTTGTCTGATTTCACCCCAACATATAGGAGTTCGGCACTTCCTTCCATACAACATCTCATATGGAGGCATCTCAATGCTCGAATGATAACTGTTATTATAAGAGAATTCTGCTAGCGCTAAGTACTTATCCCAGCTACCACCGAAGTCGATAGCACAGGCTCGAAGCATATCTTCCAGTGTCTGAATGGTCCTTTCACTCTGACCATCTGTCTGTGGATGATAAGCCGTGCTAAAATGGACACGAGTACCTAGATTCTCTTGGAATTTTCGCCAGAATCTAGAGGTAAATCTGATATCTCTATCCGATACTATAGAGACTGGTACTCTATGTCTAGCTACTACTTCACGAAGATACAACTCCGCGAGAGCTTCTGAGGACATTGATTCCTTAATAGGAAGGAAAATCGCACTCTTTGTTAAACGATCTACAATTACCCATATTGCATCATGCTGACGCGGTGTCTTGGGTAATTTCGTGATAAGATCCATAGTGATCCTTTCCCATTTCGAGACAGGAATCTCGAGAGGTTGTAGCTTACCATAAGGTTTCTGGTGTTCTGTCTTAACTTGAAGGCAAGTAAGACACTGCTCGACATATTTTACAATATCTCTTTTCATACCTGGCCACCAATAATCTGGTTTAAGATCATAATACATCTTGGTGGCACCTGGGTGAATGGAATATTTCAGACTTATGAGCCTCGTCGAGCAACAACTTTTTGAGCTCTTTATTATTCGGTATCCATATTCTACCGAAGCGTGTTCTGAGTCCTCGTGAGTCCACAACTAAGTTGTGCACCTGACCCACGAGTCGTTCTGAGTTTACATCACCGTTCTCCCATGCTTCTAACTGAACTGTTTTGATGTGCTCATAGAAGTCTGGAGTAATCACCATCTGAAGTGATTTTACTAGTAGAGAATCATGCCTTGTCTTTCGACTTAAGGCATCTGCCACAACGTTGGCCTTACCCGGGTGGTAAAGAATTTCACAATCATAATCTTTGACTAGATCCAACCAACGTCGTTGCCTCATATTGAGGTCACGCTGATCAAAGAAGTATTTGAGACTTTTATGGTCGGTAAAGATCTTGATCTTTACTCCATAAAGATAATGCCTCCACAATTTTAAGGCAAAAACTACTGCTGCTAGCTCTAAATCATGAGTGGGGTAATCTTCCTCATGTTTCTTGAGCTGCCTGGAAGCATAAGCTATGACTCGGCCTCTCTGCATGAGAACACAGCCGAGGCCATTGGCCGATGCATCACAATAAACTTCTAGGTCACCATTGCCTTCTGGCAATACTAAGACTGGAGCTTGACTTAACTTCTGTTTAAGAGTCTGAAAGGCGAGTTCCTGATCTTCATCCCACTCAAATTTCACATTCTTGCGGGTGAGCTCAGTGAGCGAAGAAGCAATCTTTGCAAAATCTTGGATAAAACGGCGGTAGTAACCCGCAAGTCCAAGGAAAGATCTAATTTCTGTGGGAGTTTTTGGTCGCTCCCAATTCATGATGGCACTAATTTTAGCTGGGTCTACTTTAATGCCTTCGCCGTTTACAACATGCCCGAGAAATTGAACTTCTCGAAGCCAGAACTCACACTTCGAGAACTTAGCATAAAGCTTTTCTCGTCTTAACATATTGAGGACTTGGCGCAAGTGAGTTTCATGATCACTAGCTGATTTGGAATAAACCAGGATATCATCAATGAAAACAATAACTGACTGATCTAACATCGGACGACAGACCCGATTCATGAGGTCCATAAATGCTGCTGGGGCATTCGTCAAGCCAAATGGCATAACTGTAAACTCGTAATGCCCATACCTGGTCCGGAAAGCTGTTTTCGGGATGTCCTCTTCCCGAACCTTTAACTGGTGATATCCTGATCTAAGATCTATTTTTGAAAAGAAGCTTGCACCCTGAAGCTGATCAAATAAATCATCAATCCTAGGAAGAGGATAACGATTTTTGATGGTAACTTTATTGAGCTCTCGGTAGTCAATGCACATTCGCATACTACCGTCTTTCTTTTTGACAAAAAGAACTGGTGCCCCCCACGGGGAACTACTAGGGTGAATGAAGCCCTTCTCTAGCAGTTGTTGTAACTACTTCATAAGTTCTTGCATTTCTGATGGAGCGAGTCTGTAGGGAGTTTTAGCAATGGGAGTACTCCCTGGAATAAGATCAATGCGGAACTCTACTAGTCTATCAGGCGGTAGACCTGGGAGTTCCTCTGGAAAGACATCAGGAAATTCCTGAACAACTGGGATTTTATTAAAGTTTAGAACGGGTTTCTGAATATCGACAACATGAGCTAAATAGGCTTGACAGCCACGTGCCAAGTGTTTCTTGGTTCTAGCATAAGTACAAATAGCAAGGTTAGCCTTTTTATGCTCACCATAGATAACTGTTTCTCCCCCACTTGCGGTTCTGAGTCGGACTAGCTTATGATGACACAAAATGATGGCTTCATTTGTGCCAAGCCAGTCCATACCGATAACTACATCAAGCTCTCCCATAGGGATAGGAATTAGGTCGATCGGATATTTTTCATTATCAATTTCTATTTCACAGTTCTGAAAGACATCAACTACACGTATCACTTTGTTATTAGCTACCTCCACATCTAGTGGTGGCTTAAGCTGGCTAATTGGAACAGAAAATCTCCGACTAAACCTTTCGGATACAAAAGATCTATCTGCACCAGAATCAAATAACACACGAGCAGGTAATAGATTCACAAAGAAGGTACCTGTCACAACGTCGTATGTTTCCTTAGCTTCATCCACAGTCATCTGATGAACACGAGCTGGGGGTCTATGTGGTCTTTGGGTAGTAGGAAAGCCAGGGGCTCCTGAAGGTCTAGAAGTAGATGGCGCCCCTCGCCTGTCTGTATTCCTCCTAGGTTCTTGTTGACGGGAGGAGGAGGTCTGACATTTGGACCAGACTCAGTCGTGTGATTCAGATCATAGCATTTCCTGCAAACCTGAGCTGGTTTTGGACAATCTTTACTGATGTGACCAGGTTCACCGCAACTATAGCAGGTCCGGCTACCTGCACGGCATTCCCCCGGGTGATACCTTTTACAATTCGCACACAGTGGAAAACTCCTACCCCCCGTGCTAGGATAAGCCTCATTTGGCTTAACTTTCTTTCGAGACGAACTAGCCTGCTCCATCTTTCTCTTAGGAGGAATCTCTTCCTCTTTCTTTGTTTCCTGTTCTCGCTCTAAAGCTGCATTCATGAGCTGATCCATGTTTTTCCAATCCCCGGCTGAAATAAACTGACGGATATCCTTTCGAAGCATATCCACATAATGTTTCATAAGCAACCTTTCATCATTAGCATATTCAGGCAGAAAATGTGCTCTGTCCAGGAAGGTCATGGAGAAATCATGTACTGACTCCGTGGTCTGGTGAGTACCCAAGAAGTCTCGGCGAATCTTATTAAGTTCCGCCTCTGGAGCAAAGTTCTGAAAGAGTAATTCCTTGAACTGCTTCCAAGTCATACTCCTAGCAATTTCTGGTGTTTTTGATGAAAGGGTCCAATTCCACCATGATTTAGCCCGATCGCGAAGGAGATTAATAACAAAATTAACCCAACGATCCTCAGGGACCTTGCTGGTGGCAAACGCCCCTTCAACATCCTGGATTCATCTGTGGCATTTTAAAGGATCCTGTTCTCCCGAGTAAGTCGGGGGCTTACAAGCTGAAAAGTCAGTATAAGTAACTTCCTTAGTTAGACCGACTCGTGCAGCTAGCTTCTGATCAAGTTCTGTTGTGATAGCCTGAGCTATGATCTTACTGAGACGTTCTGTATAATATGGTATAGCTGCTTCCTGTGCCTTGGCTACTTCTTGAGATATCATATCTCTAATCTGTCTAGCCATAGCATCAGAAATAGGAGCATTATCATGCTCATCTGTTTCTGGTGGATCGGGGGTTGGCTCCCGATCATCCTGTTCTGGTATGTCTACATGAGTCGGCCACTCAGAGCTTTCAGGAGGTCTTTCAGCCATATCTACGCTGAAAGTTAAACATATTTCACGATAAGGGAATAATAAGACTCACTGTAAGATTCATAATTCATTCCTTTAGTGTAACATAACACCAGTAAGTTCCCGTTATGTGATGCGATTATTACCACGTTGGCCAGACATCGTAATAATTCCATCAGATAACCAAGTTCTTACCGTTACCATATTACACTAATAGTGCGGAAACGTATGCTAATACTAATACTGATGCTACATAATAATGCGGAAACGTATGCTAATACTATAGGTCCCATAGAGCCTAGGTTTAAGTCTAAGTACCCATCTACAGTGGATACCTAAATCCCTTAAACCACAGCTCTGATGCCAACTTGAAACGCCCAGGTAAATTTTTTTTTTTTTTTTTTTTTTTTTTTTTTTTTTTTTTTTGACCAACTTAATATAACACCAACACTTATATTAACATATGAAATTGTGCATAACATATATCATTCACCTTGACCCGTACATGATCAAAATGGGTCAATATGGGCAAAAATGGCACTATGCCAAACACCCCTTTTAAACTATAAAGAAACTACTTAACTACTTAATCATTACATAACCATGAGTTTATATGTTCATACACAAAAGCATACAACCTAGGGCGTTTCTTGGTAAGAGAGCGTGTAGGGAAAAAGGCTCCATACCCAAGTATTTCACCGGGTCTAGTTCTCGGTCTTCGTACCCTTGATTGCACTACCACTAGCTTCACCTATAATAAACATAACGAAGCAACGTAAGCAATAGCTTAGTGAGATAACATATAAAAGATACTAATCATAACATGGCATAATACTATGGTTGCTTCGTGTTGTTATTATATACTAGTCGCCCACTAAGGACGTTGTGAACCCATATTGGTTCAATATAACTGAAAATGTTATAGTCGTCCACTTAGGACGTCTAAGTCATATATTCCATGACTTTGAGCCGTTTATACACACTGATCACCCACAAAGGATGTCTAAGTCCCATTTAACGAGACGAGACACTAATAAAGGCTCGGTCATCCACTAAGGATGTCTAGGCTCCATTCCGGAGCATGTTATGACATAATAACATGTGTCGTCCACTTAGGACGCTATACAAGTAGTATTGTGGAAATAGAGTTAAAATCACATAACTAAACCCAAACGGGTCATTCGGGGCTGTTTTGACCCGTCTAGCATAATTCATGTATAAACATACTACAAGTAACTCATTTAGGCACATAACGTATAATTGGAACACCATGAACTTGTAACTCAAATATAATACATGAACCTTACCATAAATACCACAATTAAAGTGGCACACTAACGGGTTACCAAGGACCCGTTTCTATGCTTAAATATGTTACTCACCTTGTAACCGCTTGAATAGAACACGAGCTCCCTTAAACACGTCCCTGGCTAACTCTTATAACCTAGGAACACATAAATGACATGGAGCTTATTTAGAACATAACTAAGCTTATTATAATAAGCACTAAAAGGATAGATAAGTCATAAGGGGGTGTTTGGTTTGTGGCTTATATAACCACACCAACATAATTTCTGAAAATTAACACCACAAAATGGTGTTATAGCACCCTAATAAGGTACCCATCACTTTTTCTTATCATTTATACATGATTACTAGGGTTCTTGGTGATTTCTCAAAATCATAACTTCACATAAACATGTAAAATTCCACAATAACCCCATAAATGGCATAAGGATATGAACTTTAGGCTTTACCCACAACTAGGAAGCCATAACATACAAGTTTAACAACAAGACATGATCTTTACCTCAAATTGGATGGTGGGAACCCTAGCTTATTCGTTTATAAGCTTATGTGAGGTGAAACCTTGCTTGATACTTGTTTAAAATTAATCTTGGATCAAACCCTAGCTTCTTGATGTGATATATATGTCGTGAGTTTAGGTGGAGGGAGAATTCTCTGGAAATTTGTTTTCCTGGGAATGAAGTATGATAGCATACTAATATTTTTAAGTTTCACACTTGGCAACTTTAGTCCCTGTACAAGAAAATTGTTACAAAGTTAGTACCTTAAAAGATTAGGATGTTACAACTCTCCCCCACTTATTCGGTTTGGGTCCTCACAAACCATTCCTGATAAAAAGCGGGGTAATATTTGATGAGATCCTCTTCGGGCTCCCATGTGCACTCCGACCCCTTTGTGTGCTTCCATCTTACCTTAAGAAGGAGGACCTCTCTTTTTCTGAGTTTCTTGACCATGGTGTCATGAATCTCTACTGGCTCTTCAACGTAGCCAAGTTTCTCATCAACTGTTATATCCGCTAGAGGGATATACTGTGCCTCATTTGCAAGACATTTTCGTAACTGAGACACGTGGAAAGTATTGTGAATACTGTTCAACTCTTCTGGTAGCTCAAGTCTGTATGCTACTTTTCCAACTCTATCGATTATTCTGAATGGACCAATGTAACGTGGTCCTAGCTTTCCACGCTTCCTGAATCGGATAACACCTTTCCAGGGAGAAACTTTCAGCATTACACGATCACCAACTTGAAATTCTATAGGTCGTCTCCTCTTGTCTGCATAAGACTTTTGTCGATCTTGGGCCATCTTAAGCCTTTCTCTGATTTGATCAATCTTATCGTTCGTTTGTTGAACAACATCTGAGCTAGCTAATTCTCTTTGTCTGATTTCACCCCAACATATAGGAGTTCAGCACTTCCTTCCATACAACATCTCATATGGAGGCATCTCAATGCTCGAATGATAACTGTTATTATAAGAGAATTCTGCTAGCGCTAAGTACTTATCCCAGCTACCACCGAAGTCGATAGCACAGGCTCGAAGCATATCTTCCAGTGTCTGAATGGTCCTTTCACTCTGACCATCTGTCTGTGGATGATAAGCCGTGCTAAAATGGACACGAGTACCTAGATTCTCTTGGAATTTTCGCCAGAATCTAGAGGTAAATCTGATATCTCTATCCGATACTATAGAGACTGCTACTCCATGTCTAGCTACTACTTCACGAAGATACAACTCCGCGAGAGCTTCTGAGGACATTGATTCCTTAATAGGAAGGAAAATCGCACTCTTTGTTAAACGATCTACAATTACCCATATTGCATCATGCTGACGCGGTGTCTTGGGTAATTTCGTGATAAGATCCATAGTGATCCTTTCCCATTTCGAGACAGGAATCTCGAGAGGTTGTAGCTTACCATAAGGTTTCTGGTGTTCTGTCTTAACTTGAAGGCAAGTAAGACACTGCTCGACATATTTTACAATATCTCTTTTCATACCTGGCCACCAATAATCTGGTTTAAGATCATAATACATCTTGGTGGCACCTGGGTGAATGGAATATTTCAGACTTATGAGCCTCGTCGAGCAACAACTTTTTGAGCTCTTTATTATTCGGTATCCATATTCTACCGAAGCGTGTTCTGAGTCCTCGTGAGTCCACAACTAAGTTGTGCACCTGACCCACGAGTCGTTCTGAGTTTACATCACCGTTCTCCCATGCTTCTAACTGAACTGTTTTGATGTGCTCATAGAAGTCTGGAGTAATCACCATCTGAAGTGATTTTACTAGTAGAGAATCATGCCTTGTCTTTCGACTTAAGGCATCTGCCACAACGTTGGCCTTACCCGGGTGGTAAAGAATTTCACAATCATAATCTTTGACTAGATCCAACCAACGTCGTTGCCTCATATTGAGGTCACGCTGATCAAAGAAGTATTTGAGACTTTTATGGTCGGTAAAGATCTTGATCTTTACTCCATAAAGATAATGCCTTCACAATTTTAAGGCAAAAACTACTGCTGCTAGCTCTAAATCATGAGTGGGGTAATCTTCCTCATGTTTCTTGAGCTGCCTGGAAGCATAAGCTATGACTCGGCCTCTCTGCATGAGAACACAGCCGAGGCCATTGGCCGATGCATCACAATAAACTTCTAGGTCACCATTGCCTTCTGGCAATACTAAGACTGGAGCTTGACTTAACTTCTGTTTAAGAGTCTGAAAGGCGAGTTCCTGATCTTCATCCCACTCAAATTTCACATTCTTGCGGGTGAGCTCAGTGAGCGAAGAAGCAATCTTTGCAAAATCTTGGATAAAACGGCAGTAGTAAACCGCAAGTCCAAGGAAAGATCTAATTTCTGTGGGAGTTTTTGGTCGCTCCCAATTCATGATGGCACTAATTTTAGCTGGGTCTACTTTAATGCCTTCGCCGTTTACAACATGCCCGAGAAATTGAACTTCTCGAAGCCAGAACTCACACTTCGAGAACTTAGCATAAAGCTTTTCTCGTCTTAACATATTGAGGACTTGGCGCAAGTGAGTTTCATGATCACTAGCTGATTTGGAATAAACCAGGATATCATCAATGAAAACAATAACTGACTGATCTAACATCGGACGACAGACCCGATTCATGAGGTCCATAAATGCTGCTGGGGCATTCGTCAAGCCAAATGGCATAACTGTAAACTCGTAATGCCCATACCTGGTCCGGAAAGCTGTTTTCGGGATGTCCTCTTCCCGAACCTTTAACTGGTGATATCCTGATCTAAGATCTATTTTTGAAAAGAAGCTTGCGCCCTGAAGCTGATCAAATAAATCATCAATCCTAGGAAGAGGATAACGATTTTTGATGGTAACTTTATTGAGCTCTCGGTAGTCAATGCACATTCGCATACTACCGTCTTTCTTTTTGACAAAAAGAACTGGTGCCCCCCACGGGGAACTACTAGGGTGAATGAAGCCCTTCTCTAGCAGTTCTTGTAACTACTTCATAAGTTCTTGCATTTCTGATGGAGCGAGTCTGTAGGGAGTTTTAGCAATGGGAGTACTCCCTGGAATAAGATCAATGCGGAACTCTACTAGTCTATCAGGCGGTAGACCTGGGAGTTCCTCTGGAAAGACATCAGGAAATTCCTGAACAACTGGGATTTTATTAAAGTTTAGAACGGGTTTCTGAATATCGACAACATGAGCTAAATAGGCTTGACAGCCACGTGCCAAGTGTTTCTTGGTTCTAGCATAAGTACAAATAGCAAGGTTAGCCTTTTTATGCTCACCATAGATAACTGTTTCTCCCCCACTTGGGGTTCTGAGTCGGACTAGCTTATGATGACACAAAATGATGGCTTCATTTGTGCCAAGCCAGTCCATACCGATAACTAAATCAAGCTCTCCCATAGGGATAGGAATTAGGTCGATCGGATATTTTTCATTATCAATTTCTATTTCACAGTTCTGAAAGACATCAACTACACGTATCACTTTGTTATTAGCTACCTCCACGTCTAGTGGTGGCTTAAGCTGGCTAAATGGAACAGAAAATCTCCGACTGAACCTTTCGGATACAAAAGATCTATCTGCACCAGAATCAAATAACACACGAGCAGGTAATAGATTCACAAAGAAGGTACCTGTCACAACGTCGTATGTTTCCTTAGCTTCATCCACAGTCATCTGATGAACACGAGCTGGGGGTCTATGTGGTCTTTGGGTAGTAGGAAAGCCAGGGGCTCCTGAAGGTCTAGAAGTAGATGGCGCCCCTCGCCTGTCTGTATTCCTCCTAGGTTCTTGTTGACGGGAGGAGGAGGTCTGACATTTGGACAAGACTCAGTCGTGTGATTCGGATCATAGCATTTCCTGCAAACCTGAGCTGGTTTTGGACAATCTTTACTGATGTGACCAGGTTCACCGCAACTATAGCAGGTCCGGCTACCTGCACGGCATTCCCCCGGGTGATACCTTTTACAATTCGCACACAGTGGAAAACTCCTACCCCCCGTGCTAGGATAAGCCTCATTTGGCTTAACTTTCTTTCGAGACGAACTAGCCTGCTCCATCTTTCTCTTAGGAGGAATCTCTTCCTCTTTCTTTGTTTCCTGTTCTCGCTCTAAAGCTGCATTCATGAGCTGATCCATGTTTTTCCAATCCCCGGCTGAAATAAACTGACGGATATCCTTTCGAAGCATATCCACATAATGTTTCATAAGCAACCTTTCATCATTAGCATATTCAGGCAGAAAATGTGCTCTGTCCAGGAAGGTCATGGAGAAATCATGTACTGACTCCGTGGTCTGGTGAGTACCCAAGAAGTCTCGGCGAATCTTATTAAGTTCCGCCTCTGGAGCAAAGTTCTGAAAGAGTAATTCCTTGAACTGCTTCCAAGTCATACTCCTAGCAATTTCTGGTGTTTTTGATGAAAGGGTCCAATTCCACCATGATTTAGCCCGATCGCGAAGGAGATTAATAACAAAATTAACCCAACGATCCTCAAGGACCTTGCTGGTGGCAAACGCCCCTTCAACATCCTGGATTCATCTGTGGCATTTAAAAGGATCCTGTTCTCCCGAGTAAGTCGGGGGCTTACAAGCTGAAAAGTCAGTATAAGTAACTTCCTTAGTTAGACCGACTCGTGCAGCTAGCTTCTGATCAAGTTCTGTTGTGATAGCCTGAGCTATGATCTTACTGAGACGTTCTGTATAATATGGTATAGCTGCTTCCTGTGCCTTGGCTACTTCTTGAGATATCATATCTCTAATCTGTCTAGCCATAGCATCAGAAATAGGAGCATTATCATGCTCATCTGTTTCTGGTGGATCGGGGGTTGGCTCCCGATCATCCTGTTCTGGTATGTCTACATGAGTCGGCCACTCAGAGCTTTCAGGAGGTCTTTCAGCCATATCTACGCTGAAAGTTAAACATATTTCACGATAAGGGAATAATAAGACTCACTGTAAGATTCATAATTCATTCCTTTAGTGTAACATAACACCAGTAAGTTCCCGTTATGTGATGCGATTATTACCACGTTGGCCAGACATCGTAATAATTCCATCAGATAACCAAGTTCTTACTGTTACCATATTACACTAATAGTGCGGAAACGTATGCTAATACTAATACTGATGCTACATAATAATGCGGAAACGTATGCTAATACTATAGGTCCCATAGAGCCTAGGTTTAAGTCTAAGTACCCATCTACAGTGGATACCTAAATCCCTTAAACCACAGCTCTGATGCCAACTTGAAACGCCCAGGTAAATTTTTTTTTTTTTTTTTTTTTTTTTTTTTTTTTTTTTTTTGACCAACTTAATATAACACCAACACTTATATTAACATATGAAATTGTGCATAACATATATCATTCACCTTGACCCGTACATGATCAAAATGGGTCAATATGGGCAAAAATGGCACTATGCCAAACACCCCTTTTAAACTATAAAGAAACTACTTAACTACTTAATCATTACATAACCATGAGTTTATATGTTCATACACAAAAGCATACAACCTAGGGCGTTTCTTGGTAAGAGAGCGTGTAGGGAAAAAGGCTCCATACCCAAGTATTTCACCGGGTCTAGTTCTCGATCTTCGTACCCTTGATTGCACTACCACTAGCTTCACCTATAATAAACATAACGAAGCAACGTAAGCAATAGCTTAGTGAGATAACATATAAAAGATACTAATCATAACATGGCATAATACTATGGTTGCTTCGTGTTGTTATTATATACTAGTCGCCCACTAAGGACGTTGTGAACCCATATTGGTTCAATATAACTGAAAATGTTCTAGTCGTCCACTTAGGACGTCTAAGTCATATATTCCATGACTTTGAGCCGTTTATACACACTGATCACCCACAAAGGATGTCTAAGTCCCATTTAACGAGACGAGACACTAATAAAGGCTCGGTCATCCACTAAGGATGTCTAGGCTCCATTCCGGAGCATGTTATGACATAATAACATGTGTCGTCCACTTAGGACGCTATACAAGTAGTATTGTGGAAATAGAGTTAAAATCACATAACTAAACCCAAACGGGTCATTCGGGGCTGTTTTGACCCGTCTAGCATAATTCATGTATAAACATACTACAAGTAACTCATTTAGGCACATAACGTATAATTGGAACACCATGAACTTGTAACTCAAATATAATACATGAACCTTACCATAAATACCACAATTAAAGTGGCACACTAACGGGTTACCAAGGACCCGTTTCTATGCTTAAATATGTTACTCACCTTGTAACCGCTTGAATAGAACACGAGCTCCCTTAAACACGTCCCTGGCTAACTCTTATAACCTAGGAACACATAAATGACATGGAGCTTATTTAGAACATAACTAAGCTTATTATAATAAGCACTAAAAGGATAGATAAGTCATAAGGGGGTGTTTGGTTTGTGGCTTATATAACCACACCAACATAATTTCTGAAAATTAACACCACAAAATGGTGTTATAGCACCCTAATAAGGTACCCATCACTTTTTCTTATCATTTATACATGATTACTAGGGTTCTTGGTGATTTCTCAAAATCATAACTTCACATAAACATGTAAAATTCCACAATAACCCCATAAATGGCATAAGGATATGAACTTTAGGCTTTACCCACAACTAGGAAGCCATAACATACAAGTTTAACAACAAGACATGATCTTTACCTCAAATTGGATGGTGGGAACCCTAGCTTATTCGTTTATAAGCTTATGTGAGGTGAAACCTTGCTTGATACTTGTTTAAAATTAATCTTGGATCAAACCCTAGCTTCTTGATGTGATATATATGTCGTGAGTTTAGGTGGAGGGAGAATTCTCTGGAAATTTGTTTTCCTGGGAATGAAGTATGATAGCATATTAATATTTTTAAGTTTCACACTTGGCAACTTTAGTCCCTGTACAAGAAAATTGTTACAAAGTTAGTACCTTAAAAGATTAGGATGTTACAAAATTATACTAAGGTTGGGAGCAATAAGTGGAGAAATTGTATTTACTTAGATTTCACTACTCCCTAGATATCTTTTACACGTTAATTACTTGTTATAGTTGCGTGGATGACGGATTGTATTCCTTAATACCGTTCATGGGGTGGCGCACTTAAGTCCCCAATCCTATGAGCTCTTATCTCCTCCTATGCCATGCCCGGCACAACCATAGGGATAATAAACAGTGACTCATGCGTTAAATACAACCAATAAACCCTAGTGCACATTAGTTCATGTTTCCTAAGACGTTCAAGCATGTTACCATTTGGAGATCTGCTAGTTTTCTTAAGCCTAACATCGAATTCATTCATCCAATACAACTATAAACAAGTAATCAACACATAATTAACATCTAGGTTTCATTAGATCCAAGCAAACACAAGATAGATCTAGCCTAACATGATGGAATTAAGACAAGAACAAGATATAGACAACCAACACATAGACATATTGATTGAATTAAAAGAATACTTATCTCAATTACACATTAAAGGGATCAAGGGCTTAGAACCCTTGAAAAACCTGTAAAATTCGTACCAAGTTCGTACTTAGGGTTTCTCCAAAACTTCTCTCTTTTTAATGTGAAAATTAGAAAACTATATATAGGAAATAGGGTCTGACGGTGTCAAGAAAAATCTTGTGACGCCGTTGATGCTATTCAACTAACCCAAAACTCAGATGCAATCAAAATAAAATACTAGAAATGAAATTAAACTAATTTATACTAAAGTTGTGAGCTGTAATTGGAGAAAATGTATTTACTTAGATTTCACTACTCCTTAGATATCTTTTACACGTTAAATACTTGTTATAATTGTATGGATGACGGATTGTATTCCTTAATACCATTCATGGGGTGGCACTGATGAGGCGAAAAATGATCCGTTTTTAGGGGGTCATTTAAGCCCGAATCCGACTTTATTTGTTCAAATATTTTCCTAAATCGTTCCTTTTGTGATTTTAGGTGTTTGGAGAGTGAATTCTGGAAAAGAAGCTATTTTGGACGTTTTTGGAGCATAAAGTGAAGAAAACGACAAAGTACCAAAAATCCATGCTGAAGATACAGGGTGACGGCGTCAAGACTTCCTTCTTGACGGCGTCAAACATGATGAATAAAATACCGTAGCTGGTGACGGCGTCAGATGGTTAGGTGACGGCGTCAAAGTGGCAAAGAATAAAATACCGTAGGTGGTGACGCGTCACATAGGCCGTCACAAGTGGATCTAGGGCGTCCGAGGAAGTATATGGCGGCGAGGTGACGGCGTCAGACTTTACTCTTGACGCCGTCAGAACGTTTTTCCTATATATAGTTTTCTAGTTTTTTCATTAAAAAAAGAGAAGTTTTGGTGAAACCCTAAAGACGATTTTGGTGCCTCTTTTACAGGTTTTTCAAGGGTTCCAAACCCTTGAGACCTTGCATTGTAATTGAGATAAGTATACTCTTAATTCAATCAATATGTCTATGTGTTGGTTGGTTATCTTTTGTTCTTATCTTAATTCTACTATGCTAGGCTAGATTTACTTTGTGTTTGCTTAGATCTAATGAAACCTAGATGTTGATTATGTGTTGATTACTTGTCTATTCTTCTCTTGGATGAATGATATTATATGTTAGGCTTAAGAAAACTGGCATATCTCCACATGGTAACATGCTTGAACGTCTTAAGAAACATGAACCGAGGCGTACAAGGTCTTTATTGGTTGTATTTAATGCATGAGCCACTGGTTACAATCCCTATAGTTGTGCTGGGTCATGGTGTAGGAGGAGATAAGAGCTCATAGAGTTGGGGAGTTATGTATGCCACCCCACGAATGGTATTAAGGAATACAATCCGTCATCCATACAAGTGTAACAAGTAATTGACATGTAAAAGATATCTAGGGAGTAATGAAGTCTAAGTAAACACAATTTCTCCAACCACTGCTCACAACCTTAGTTTAATATTAGTTTAATTTCATTTTCATTAGTTTAATTTAATTATATAATAGTTTTGGGTTAGTTGAATAGCAACTAATTCCGCCCACTCTTCCAAAACCCGAGATTTTACTTGCTTTCATAAAATATAAAACCACAAAAATAATCATCTTTCATCTTTAGAACTATTAATTAGGCTTTCTAATCCTAGCGACACTATTCCTAAGCTGAACGATCAATCCCCCGGTACTTGTCACTATACTATACTACAACGATCAGGTACACTGCCTGGTGGGGTTGTAAGCTTCGCGAGATCCCTCGAGAGGTAAAGCAAGGTGCGATTCCCACGCATCAAGTTTTTGGCGCTGCAGCCCGGGGAATAGTTATTGTCTAGGTTAGGATTTCTTTTTATTAGGTCTACTTGCTAGATTCCTTTCTAGTAAGATTTTTATTTTTATTTTTCGGTCTTCTTTAGTCTATCTTATTTCTTCGTGCCTTTGTTCGTAACTCGTTACCATCCGACATCATGGAAGGTGGTAACATCTTTGAACCCATCATCCCACCACAACAAAACCCACCATTAGAACCCCTTAGGCCCCGAACCTTAGGAGAGTATTCCCGACCTAGCCACCAAGGCTACCGAAACACCATTGAGCTCACCGGAGCCAATGTGACCCCCTTGCGATCCGACACCATCCGGTTGGTGCAAAGCGGATGTGCATTCCATGGACTTCGTTCCGAAGATCCAAACCAACACCTTAAGGACTTCCTCAAAATCGTAGATTCCATAGACCTAGGTGTTGAAACTAGAGAGACTACCCGTTTACGGCTATTCCAATTCTCTCTATGGGATCAAGCTAGTCAATGGCTTGAGCGTTTACCTGCGGGATCCATCACCACATGGGATGATCTCACCACTCGTTTCCTTGCTCAATTTTTCCCACCGGGGAGAACTACTAAGCTTAGGAATGACATCTTGATGTTCCAACAACGTCAAAATGAATCTCTTTATGAAGCATGGACTCGTTTCAAGGACTTACTCCAAAAAGCCCCTTATCATGGCATAGATCTTTGGCTCCAAGTCCAAATTTTCTATGACCATATCGATATCCCCACGAGGCGAACCATTGACCAATCGGCCGGTGGTAAGCTACGTGATCTTAGTGCGGAACAATCATGGGAACTCATAGAAGATCTTGCTCTCTATGACAACGAAAGTTGGAATGATCCCCGTGATTTGAACAAAACGGTCAAGGCAATATCTTTGCCTTCGAACAATTCAAGCACTCCCGACCGTAGGATCATGGAACTTGAGGACCAAGTCAAGTTTCTCATGAAATCTTACGAAGCTCCGAAGCATTCAAGCCAAGTGAACAAAATCACTTCTTCATGCGAATTATGTAGTGGTCCCCATGACACTCGTGATTGTATGGAACTCCCCGGAACAGCTTTTGCGGACTACGCATCCACGCATGCCGACGAAGCGGGAGATAAGTGGTACACTTTCAAGCCCGAGCCGAACACATACGGTGATTCATACAACCCATCATGGAAAAATCACCCAAACCTTAGGTGGAAACAAAATCAACCCAATTCTTTCAATCCGCCTAATCGTTACCAATCAAACGGTCCACCATCCAACCGCACCTTCAACAACAATCCTTCTAACAACTATGGTAGTACCAACAATCTTGAAGGATTGATGTCGAAATTTATGGCATCTCAAGAAGCCCGCATAGTTAGGTTCGAAAACGAATTCAACCAACAACAAACGGAGATGACCAACAAAATCGACAACTTGTTGAACGCCCTCAACAACCAAACATTAGCCACACCTAGGAAGGACACTAGGGACACCAATAGTGGAACTCAAATTAAGGACCCCTCATCATCCAAACATGTCCACTTTGTCAATGTTGTCACCATCAAGCCAATAGATAGAGAGATAGAGGAGAGTGACAAGGATGAAGCTAAGGTAGAAACCGATAGTGAGGATGAGAGTAGGGAAGTTGAGGTTAAAAAGGATGAGAAATTAGAGGAGATAGAACCTATTGAGAAATACTTTGATAAGTTGCCAACCGAGGAGGAACGGGAATACCATAAGGATTTATTCGATCGTCCCGAGAAAACATATATCTTTGGCGATCCCCTGATCAAAATGGGAGATCCCTCCAACATTAACATTCCATGTAATATAGGGCACATGCATATATGGAAAGCTTACATCGACCTTAGATCACCCGTGAACATCATGACTAGGACTTATTACAATTGGGTGATGAAGAAGCAACTCAATTTTAGGATGATGCCCGGTAAGAATCTGATAAGTAATTTTGCAGGAAGAGTGAAAGGATTGCATGTGTTTATAGGGAATCTCACCTATGAGATTGATTTTATGATAGTGGAAGACACTCGTCCGGTGATTGATGCTAACCTAAGCCAAATAATATTCGGGAAACCATTTGTTGAGGCCACTAGGATGAGTTATGATCCGACTTTAGGGATAGTTAGATTCAAGAAAGATAATGATGAGGTCGCTTATCAAATGCCTTACAAAATCGAACAATACCGCCTTCTCTCTAATTTCGAAAAGGAACATAAGCAAGCGGCTTATTATAGGAATGAGGAGGATAGACGTAGAGGAGTAGAGTATGTTAGGAATAGGATGCTTGGTTTCTACAAAGAATGCTTGCAACTAGGTCCGGAATACAAAACTGGTTTAGAAGATGACCTAGAAAATGGAACCAATGATGAAATCACGTAGTAACCCACGACTTTGAGTCTAGCTACAAGACTCGTAAATAAAGAAAAGCGCTTCTTGGGAGGCAACCCATGTTTTGTGTGATTTTATTTGTTTGATTATTATTTGCTTCCGTATGCATGTTTTATTTTAATTGTTGGTTGATCATGTTTCTAAATTAAAATGTGGAAATACTTTATTATGTTGTTTGGCCTAGTCCTAACTTCAACCTAAAGGTATTTTTGCAAAAGATAAGTGTAAGGGGAAACCCCAAATATGTTTTTAAGAAACAAGCCGATCATGATTCTCCACAATATTTAATGAACATGTATATTCGTATTTGTTAGAGTCAAATGCTTGTATTGAGTCATAATGAAGTTTTGCAGGATTTTCCAGGAAGTAGGACAAAGTTTTTCCAGAAATTTTCCGGAAACTTAACATAAAGATTTCTGCAGGTCTATTCTGACGATGTCATGCTATTACTCTTGACGGCGTCAGGAGTCAAAAATCTGGAAATTTTACCGGTTTTGTTTTTTTCTAACGGAGTCTTATAGTTTTTGTGAATCATTAAGTTTTATAATCTCCAGGAAATCTGCAAACTTCATTCCACAAGCATTGTATCTTACTTTGTTTTCTAGGATTTAGTAACTTATATAGGATGCCGCCGATTTTACGCGAGGTTGCCTTGTCTACTTTTGTCAGGATTTACAGGTTATTTATGACAAAAAGATGATTTATATTCTGGAAGGGAAGCTTTGATTGTTCATTTTCTTGGAGGAAGATTTGACCTGGCCAACCTAAAATCCATACCGAGCGAATCAGGGGAGTATTTGATTTCATTCTCTTTACTTTTAACTTTTACATTCTTTACTTGAACATTGGGGACAATGTTCATCCTAAATGTAAGGGGAGGGTAAAAAGATGATACCTTACATATGCACTTTCGCTTGAGTTTGTTTTGTTTGATAGTAGATGAGTAATAAAACTATGAGAAATACTTGTTAGTGTAATTTTAGTGCCAAATTTAAAATTTTTTACAACATTAAGGAGTGAAACTTTAGCCATGGCAAGCGTCTCATGGATAGGAGGTTATATGACTAGCACATAACCGTATATTCAGAAAAATTTTCCACCCAAAAATGTGAGGTTCGCCTTTAGATTTGATAGGAAAAGCATTTATTATTGGTGCTTATGAGTGTACCGGTAGCATTTAGATTCTAGAACTTGCGTTAGTGATGCATCCCGAGACCACTAGTGAGACTACATTCGTGTGGTAGGATTTACTACATGATAAGAGGCATTAGGATCACCCTTGTGTTAAACTTGTATTATAATTACTTGACCATTTAAGTCATATTACTTGGCTAGTTAAGTCAACTAATTTTTCCCACACCCTTTGCGTTGTACTCATTTTTAGTACACGAAACCCCTAGTACACCCCTCCGAGCCTATCTTTTCGTTTCTAACTTTAAGCATCTTACTTAAAGGAAGAATTTGTTACACCCCACTTAAATGTACACCCAAATCGCCTTAGCCTTCCGTGTATGCGCTCATTTTTAGTGCATTATTGTTATTCGTTAAACCCTAAGTTAACTTTCTAATTGATTACATATTGTTTTGGGACGATTGGGACTCATGGGTAAGTACTTATTTATGGAGTAATGGGAAAGAACATCATTTATTACCCCCATATGTACGTTAATCTTAAAAGTGCTCCAAGTGTTTTGATTTTCTTAATTCGAGTCATTAGAATAGTTAATGTAAAGTATGTAAAGATTCAAGTGTAAGGGGATTGCTCATACCCCTATGATGTATTATTTTGGATGGTAGGGTAAGAGAGTATGCAAAAAAAAAAAAAAAAAAAAAAATCGAAAAAATTAAGAAAAAGAAAAAAAAATAGAAAAGAAAGAGAGAAAAAACATACGGACTACCATCCCGTTTTCATTCTACGTTCATTTTATGTTTTTGTTATTTTTCATTTATTAGCTTAAGTCGAGTCTAGTCTGGGTTTAGCAACGCCATCTTGTACATGTTATTAACCAAGATTGTTAACTCGCCACCAGTAAAATTCCCTTTATCCAACAAAACCGTGTAATTCATATCCCTACACCTAACGTTATAACCCTTTTAAAAGACCTCTTTGATAGTTTATCCTAGGTGCTTACGCCATGTGGTGGAGGTTTGATCCTTTCCCAAGCCTATGGTAATCTATTTTGCTATGACAGGTAGTGAGAGATATCTTCCATTTCCATAATGTTATATTACTTTATTACACCCGAGAGATGTGAGTATCTAAACACTATTTGTGAGGTGCTTGTGTATGACCTCCGTGCTTGTCTATTGGTCTTTAGTGGAATGATTATTTGTTGTAATTACTTTTATATTAGTGTTAAATGACCCCTAACTTGTCTTTTGAGTAGAATAAAAGCTCGTTTGCTTGAGGACAAGCAAATCTCAAGTGTAAGGGTATATGATGAGGCGAAAAATGATCCGTTTTTAGGGGGTCATTTAAGCCCGAATCCGACTTTATTTGATCAAATATTGCCCTAAATCGTTCCTTTTGTGATTTTAGGTGTTTGGAGAGTGAATTCTGGAAAAGAAGCTATTTTGGACGTTTTTGGAGCATAAAGTGAAGAAAACGACAAAGTACCAAAAATCCATGCTGAAGATACAAGGTGACGGCGTCAAGACTTCCTTCTTGACGGCGTCAAACATGATGAATAAAATACCGTAGCTGGTAACGGCGTCAGATGGTTAGGTGACGGCGTCAAAGTGGCAAAGAATAAAATACCGTAGGTGGTGACGGCGTCACATAGGCCGTCACAAGTGGATCTAGGGCGTCCGAGGAAGTATATGGCGGCGAGGTGACGGCGTCAGACTTTACTCTTGACGCCGTCAGATAGTTTTTCCTATATATAGTTTTCTTATTTTTTCATTAAAAAAAGAGAAGTTTTGGTGAAATCCTAAAGATGATTTTGGTGCCTCTTTTATAGGTTTTTCAAGGGTTCCAAACCCTTGAGACCTTGCATTGTAATTGAGATAAGTATACTCTTAATTCAATCAATATGTCTATGTGTTGGTTGTTTATCTTTTGATCTTATCTTAATTCTACTATGCTAGGCTAGATTTACTTTGTGTTTGCTTAGATCTAATGAAACCTAGATGTTGATTATGTGTTGATTACTTGTCTATTCTTGTCTTGGATGAATGATATTATATGTTAGGCTTAAGAAAACTGGCAGATCTCCAAATGGTAACATGCTTGAACGTCTTAAGAAACATGAACCGAGGCGTACTAGGTCTTTATTGGTTGTATTTAAGGAATACAATCCGTCATCCATACAAGTGTAACAAGTAATTAAACTATAGGGATTGTAAACAGTGGCTCATGCATTAAATACAACCAATAAAGACCTAGTGTGCGTTGGTTCATGTTTCTTAAGATGTTCAAGCATGTTACCAATTGGAGATTTGCCAGTTTTCTTAAGCCTAAGATATAAATCATTCATTCAAGACAAGAATAAACAAGCAATCAACACATAATCAATATCTAGGTTTCATTAGATCTAAGCAAACAGAAAAGAGATCTAGCCTAGCATGATAGAATTAAGACAAGAACATGATTTGGACAACCAACACATAGACATATTGATTGAATTAGAAGAACACTTATCTTGATTAATCATGCAAGGTATCAAGGGGTTGGAACCCTTGAAAAACGTGTAAAGTTACACCAAAATCGTACTTAGGGTTTCTACCAAAACTTCTCTCTTTTAATGTGAAAAATTAGAAAACTATATATAGAAAAATAGGTTTGACGGCGTCAAGAAGAAACATGTGACGCCGTCACCTCGCTGACAAAACTCTTCTCGGACTGCCTAGATCTACTTCTGACGCCTTCAAGACTTGTATGTTTCCAGGCCGTCATGACTCTTTTACTCTTGACGCCCTTCCTACGTGACGCCGTCAAATTTGCTCTTGACGCTCTAAAGGTTTTGCTCTTGACGTCGTCACCTACTGTTCCCAGCATGGAAAATTAAGACTTTGGCGTTTTCTTCACTTTTATGCTCCAAAAACGTCCGAATTGCTTCCTTTTCCAGATTTCTCTCCCAAAGTACCTAAAATCACGAAAGGAACGATTTAGGGCAATATTTGATCAAATAAATTCGGATTCGGGCTTAAATGACCCCCTAAAAACGGATCATTTTTCGCCTCATCAGCCGTCATCTCGCCGCCAAAATAAATCTCAGAATGCCTTGATCTACTTTTGACGCCGTCATGTGTTAGCATTTTCCAGGCCGTCATGCATTTTACTCTTGATGCCCTACCACGTGACGCCGTCAAATCTGTACTGGATCGTCATGGAAATTACTCTTGACGCCGTCAGAAATTCCTTCTTGACGCCGTCACCTACTGTTCCCAGCAAGGAAAATTAAGACTTTGGCGTTTTCTCCACTTTTATGCTCCAAAAACGTCCGAATTGCTTCCTTTTCAAGATTTCTCTCCCAAAGTACCTAAAATCAAAAAGGAACGATTTAGGGTAATATTTCATCAAATAAATTCAATTCCGGGCTTAAGTGACTGATGAGGCAAAAAATGGTCCGTTTTTAGGGGGTCATTTAAACCCGAATCCGAATTTATTTGATCAAATATTGCCCTAAATCGTTCCTTTTGTGATTTTAGGTACTTGGAGAGTGAATTCCGGAAAAGAAGCCATTTTGGACGTTTTTGGAGCATAAAAGTGAAGAAAACGGCAAAGTCTCAATTTTCCATGCTGGGAACAATAGGTGACGGCGTCAAGAGTAATTTCCTGACGGCGTCAAACCTCAATAATAAAATCCGAGAGTTCATGAAGGCGTCAAGAGTTTTCCTGACGGTGTCAAAACCCAAAGAATTAAAATCCGTAGTTGATGATGGCGTCACACACAGGGCGTCAAGAGTAATTTTTGTGACGGCCTAGGCCTTGACAGCGTCAGAAGTAGATCAAGGCCGTCCGAGGAAGTGTTTGGTGGCGAGATGACGGCGTCACACCTTTGTTCTTGACGCCGTCATCCCTATTTTCCTATATATAGTTTTCTAGTTTTTCACATTTAGGGAGAGAAGTTTTGGGGAGAAACCCTAAAGACGATTTTGGTGTAACTTTACAGGTTTTTCAAGGGTTCCAACCCCTTGATACCTTGCATGATTAATTAAGATAAGTGTTCTTCTAATTCAATCAATATGTCTATGTGTTGGTTGTCTATATCATGTTCTTGTCTTAATTCTATCATGCTAGGCTAGATCTCTTTTGTGTTTGCTTAGATCTAATGAAACCTATATATTCATTATGCGTTGATTACTTGTTTATTCTTCTCTTGGATGAATGATTTATATGTTAGGCTTAAGAAAACTGGCAGATCTCCAAATGGTAACATGCTTGAACGACTTAAGAAACATTAACCGAGGCATACTAGGTCTTTATTGGTTGTATTTAATGCATGAGCCACTGTTTACAATCCCTATAGTTGTGCTGGGCATGGTGTAGGAGGAGATAAGAGCTCATAGAATTGGGGAGTTATGTATGCCACCCCATGAATGGTATTGAGGAATACGATCCGTCATCCATGCAATTATAACAAGTAATTAACGTGTAAAAGATATCTAGGGAGTAGTGAAATCTAAGTAAACACATTTTCTCCAATTACTGCTCACAACTTTAGTATAATTAGTTTATTTTCATTTTTAGTATTTTATTTTGATTGCATCTTAGTATTGGGTTAGTTGAATAGCAACTAATTCCGCCCAAATCCTTCAAAACCCGAGATTTTACTTGCTTTCATAAAAATATAAAAACACAAAAATAATCATCCCTCACCTTTAGAACTAGTATTTAGGCTTTCTAATCCTAGCGACACTATTCCTAAGCTGAACGATCAATCCCCCGGTACTTGTCACTATACTATACTACAACGATCAGGTACACTGCTTGGTGGGGGTTGTAAGCTTCTCGAGATCCCTCGAGAGGTAAAGCCTGTTGCGATTCCCACGCATCAGTGACCCCCTAAAAGTGGTTCATTTTTCGCCTCATCATATACCCTTACACTTGAGATTTGCTTGTCCTCAAGCAAATGCACTTTTATTCTACTAAAAATACAAGTTAGGGGTCATTTAACACTAATATAAAAGTAATTACGACAATTAATCGTTCCACTAAAGACCAATAGACAAGCACGGAGGTCATACACAAGCACCTCACAAATAGTGTTTAGATACTCACATCTCTCGGGTGTAATAAAGTATAAATTACAATATGGAAATGGAAAACATCTCTCACTACCTGTCATAGCAAAATAGATTACCATAGGCTTGGGAAAGGATCAAACCTCCACCACACGGCGTAAGCACCTAGGATAAACTATGAAAGAGGCACTACTACAAAATGGGCCTGAGGCAACATTTTTGAAGCAACACTTGTAAAATGTGTTGCTTTTTTTACAACCTTGGTTGTAATGCAACATTTTTCATATAAGTGTTGCATTTTTATATCTAATGCAATACTTTTTTAGAAGTGTTGCAAATTTTACATGTTTGTGCAACATTTTTTAGAAGCGTTGCATATCAAAAAACTTAAAGGCATCATTTACCACAAAGTGTAGCAAATATGCAATATTATTCTTCCGTTGTATGTGATGTTCGTTACAGTACAAGAACATATAGTTTAGCATAAACTATATACTAAATTCAGTAATGTTACAAGTATCAGTGAGCCTAGAATTGATAATGAGAAAGATGATTGGGTGGTATGGAAGGATAATAATGGATTGGAAATGGACTTTGCTGTCAGAAATGTATGCAAGGATCTAAGACAGAATGGCTCTAGTGTACCTTGGTGGAAGTTAGTATGGTTTTCTCAATGTATTCCCAAAAATGCATTCATCCTTTGGCTAGCAATAAGAAAGAGACTGACTACTCAAGATAGGTTACAACAATGGGGTAATCATGTTGTGAATAGATGCTATCTCTGTATGCAAGAAGCTGAAGACATGGATCATCTTTTCTTTAACTGTAAGTTCTCAGGGAGTGTTTGGGATAAGGTTAAAAACAGAGCAAAAATTCATAATCATCAGTCCACATGGGATGATACACTTCAGGAATTTGGCAATGGTGATATGGGTAACAATATCAGGAGTGTGATAATGAGATTATGTTTTGCTGCTTGTGTTTACAGCATCTGGTATGAGAGAAATTGCAGAATTTTTAGGGATGAGAAGAAGGAACCTGATGATGTGGCAAAAAGTATTCTTGAAAATGTGAAACTTAAACTCATGAGCTTAAAAGTTAAAAATAGTGTTGCTGTTAGAATTGTGGAGAAGGAATGGGGCATTGTCTGCAAGAAATCTTAACAAGTGAGTATTGATCAGTGTGCTTTGGTGAAAATAGGAGCCATAAAGAAGTTTCCTAATTGGAGTTGTCTACAATTGAATTACCATTTTGTATCAGCTGCTGTTTATGGCCTGTTTGGTATTGGGATGTTAATGCTTTTACTAGCAATTCCCATGGTTTATGCAGGATGATTTCATGTGTACCTGCAAAAATTGATGGTTTTACCATATAGAATCAGATCTTCCTTTACAGATCTTGATTTCTATGCTAAAAGCTACTACAATTGATGGCCTTGTATCTTGGTTTTCATAAGCTGGTCCTCTATTAAGCCTCAATTGCAGTTTCTGATAGGCCTTTGTTAGGTAATTGGAAATTGCCATTGATTAGCTTTCTAGAATAATTGTTTACTGAAAACATAAAGTAGGTTTCCAATGTGTGAAGGGTAAGTAGTTTTGGTGGGCAGTGTATGAAGATAGGAATAGTGAGGAGTGAAAGATGAACCTACTTGGTCCTATCTATACACTGCTAAGGAGGTAATGGGTGGTCCTCCCTCAAGGTGTGTGTTCCCAAATGTGTGAAGCCATTCATGAGATGGAAATGTAGCACATTTGGTAGAGCCCTTGACTTGGAGGGGTTATGGGTGCCTAGTGATGCCAATCACTTTTCTGCCTAAGTCATTGTGGTGGCAGGTTGAATGATTTAGGTGGAAGGTGTATTGGAAATGTAGCTAGATGGTTATGGTGCTCGTATAAAGGTGAATGAAGGCTATGTTATGACTGGAGTCTTTTCTTGTATTACAGCTTAGTATTGTCAGATATAGGACTAGTTTGTCAGATATCAAATAGTGTAGGTGTTTGAATGTTGTTCTGTTTTTGGGTATGTCCAAAACAGTTTATTGTTATGATACTTTGTACAAATTTGAAGTATATAATATAATTCACCTTTTGCACCAAAAAAAAACATATAGTTTAGCATATTGTGTTTTTGCATGATTTTATAAACATAGACATATAGCGGCAACACTAAAGGACATAATGTTTAATTTGCTAGCATTACATAGTTGTTAATGTATGCGTAATGCTGATATGTATATTATTGTGTTTTGTTATTTTATCTAACTAGTTATAATACCTGTGCACGCACAGGGTTTTTAAATTTTCGTTTTGATTATGTATTATTATCGATTAAGAAATGAACCATTTAACATATTTTAAATAGTTTTACTTAGTAGACTAAAAATAAAAAATCATATGTATAAATATGTTATAATTTACCTATTATTTTAGGAGAATGATTTTGGATTAAAAATAATATATTATTATTCAAGCAAAATCACATGATGATACTTGACTTGAATGAGATGTTAGTGATATATGCTTTTAGTTTTGCAAACTCGTGCTATCAATTTATGATGTGTTTTGTAATTCTGGTATTTCTTTTACTTATATTTTCGTTAATATATGTAGCATATTTAGATAGCTTTGAAGATTGATTCATTTCTTTGATTATGAATAACCATCATACCATGTTTACTAATGTACTTTTTTGTTTGAAAATTTGTATTTTCATAAGTTTGTGCTATTTACTTCTCATGTTTGATCATAAAATTACCAAATTAACATAGATGCTTACACTACAGTTTCTTTATTACATAAAGAGAAAAAAAAAATGTAATTGGTAGAACTCAAATTTAATCTTACGATTATTTATAATGTATAAGAATAATTTTATTCTAAACCCGAACTATATATGGAAATTATTATTACTTGTATAAGTAAATTATAAATGCATAAAAAATGACAGAGTACATCCGCAAGTCTTTTAGGATTGTTTGAATCATTAACGACCTTTCACTTTAATGCAATTTTCTTCACAATTGGTCTAAATCATTAAGGTAAAACACACTCATATTTTAGATCATTGGTTGACACCCATAGTGTTATCAATGACGGCAAACACCTGCTAAGTTTTATTAATTCATTTAAAGACAAATTACACTCCGAAAAGAATTTCTACCATAAAATTCCCCATATAGGCACTAAAACACATCTTTGGTACATTAACCTTTCATGACAATCATGTGTTGATACTTAATCCTCCTCTAAAAAGCTCACACAATAAATTGCATTACACTTTAGTGTGTGCGATAAGATCATAAAACTGCAAAAACCACTAACATGTTGCATTATAGTGAGGATAACAACAAAGTTAGTCATAACATCAAATCAGAAATCTTCAGATTAGAACTAATGGGGTATTTGGTTATGCTTATTGAAGGTGCTTATTGGCTTATTCAATTACCATAACACAATAAGTTTATGATAAAACTATAAGCTTTTTTTAGAAGCTTAGTAAAAAACCCCTGAACTCCCAACTAATTCTATCATAGCTTAGTGTGTTTATAGTAAAAACACAAATATTAAGTGTAGAAATTTTCAATAAAACATAAAAGAAAAATTACTAAAAGTTGGTATGTATAACAAAAAAGTTAAACCATAAAAAAATTTACTAAAAACTATCAGCTAGATAAGGCATAAGCTGTCACAACTCACCATTTCAGGTCATTTCCCGAACTTTGGAAAAACACTATTCATCAAACACTATTCATCAAAACACTATTCATCAGATTACTATTCATCGTTTTTGGTGTCAGTTTGACATTCCGAGAAGCATTCAGAAAATTTACTATTCACGAAACACTATTCATTGCGGGAAAAGATTTCATCATTCACATGCATTACACATTTCATCGTAAATTTAGTTTACGGGTATTCAAATTCGCGTAACCGTATTGGTTCAGGTGCGAATTCATGCATTATCAGTAATGACATTTCATACGGACTGGAGATAGTCTGCATATCATCAGTAGGTCATTTACATGTTATACCACTCTTAGGATTTTCAAATTACTATATTCAGTATATTTAACGTTTTACGTATTATGATTTCTAAATAAACGTTAACACCCGGTTTATACACGACGAATATATCTAAATATTCCCACAATGGTCCCGACATATTTTTATATCCATTTTAACATCATAAAAGTTATAACATTCAGTTACCCAGTATTTTGAAAATTTATTTTATTTATAACGTACGCATATGAATATTACGACGGTTTTCGTGAAAACTAAACAATAATCACCCGATCACTCAGTAAATGTACCCAACATATTTTTAATATGTTTTTATCATTATTATGACTTTATTTCATCCCGGTTAACTTCGTGAACGTTTATTGCTATTAAACCCGGTACCCGATTATGACTAATACTTACACCGAACTACAACTAATATTACACTATATTTTCTAAGTGATCAAAACCGTTTTGGCTACTCCCTTTCACACCCAAAACCGGCCCCAAGACTACACCCTTTAACCATGTGCATTAACTCCTAAGTATTATATACTAATAAACCTTAATAACATAACTTTACCAAATTTATAGAATCATAATCCACTTTATTAGAAAGAACAAAATTTTGCTCATCCTCTCCATCTCTTCTTGCAACCCACGACCATAATCAATCTCATAGATCAAGTGATCATTTTTCATGAAGTAAAACACAAAAGTTGTTCATTTTACAAGCCTAATCAAGATTCTTGCATCAAAAACACAAGAACATCAAGCATAATCATCCTATAATCATCTCATTTTTTCAAGTAAGTAATCAACTTTATTTTTTTCATGGATCATCTTATTTTTACATGTATTTCATAAGTATCATGCTAAAAACCATGTACAAGTAGCTATACCACACTTTATTTTGCCTAAAAAGAAACATACAAACCCTAACTTTTTAGTTATGAATCCCCTAGCTCTAATAACTTGGTTAGGAGTCCATGACACCCTAAGAAAGTGTATGGTAGGATTAGATTAGCTTTGTGAAGTTTACAAGAGATTTGGTTGGAGTAGAAACTAGTTTTGGACATGAAAAATGGATTTCTAACAAATATATATACATGCTGTCCCATTTTTGTAAATCCAGAAAAATCAGGGAATTCCGGGTAACTTTGGGCTAAAGATTTAGAAAATACTTTAAAAAACGAAGCCGTGGGCGAAAGAATGGATTAAAACGAGTTTATAACGAAGAAGTTATGACTTTTGCAAAATTGTTGACGAAAAGTATTTTCTGAAAATTTTACATGCTGTTGGGCGTTTTTCATTGGACAAAAAGAGACTTTAGACGTAACCCGGAGGGGTCAAGCTTTCCAAAATATATTACTACATGTTAAGACGTAACCGTGGATATAAAGAACAAGTAAAACGGACTTATAACGACCAAGATATACACGTTTCAAAATCGGCGAAACTCTATTTATTTCCATCAGCTTTTTAGCAAAATATTACTAAGTGTAGAAACAGTTTTTGTAAGACATCATGTTTAGAGCCAATTTACTCATTGACAAACTCATTTCTGGAAAATTTGCATCATTGACAAAAAGTGAGTTCACCCAGCCTAGTTTTCAAAACATCTAGCCGTTTGTCAAAAGGATTTATAACGAACAACTTATGGACTTCCAAACTTTCCCGAAAACTGCCCAGAATCTGCCAAAACAGCCCAAACACCTCACTTGACGGCTAATTATCTTTATGATCGAGACTTGTATGGACAAACTTTACTTCTGTGACTTTTTAGATATGGTGAAAATATTCTCAAAACTACTGAGCTTCTTTCCTAACTCCTAATACTCACTATTTCACGACTAGTTTTATGAGACTGTTTTGTCACTAATAGAAGTAATAATACTTCTACGTACTAAATTCTAGATTTTCTAGAAATATTAATCAAGTACCAAATTTCATAACTAATGATGCATTAGTGATTACAAGTATATTTTCATTAGTACAAGGCGTTATTCCAAGGATTTCAAACCGAGGATTTCAACACAAACATTGGTACATACGATATATATATAAGTATATATATTACAACTAGTTTATTTTTCTAATAGCAATATTTTCCTAAGTCTTGGAATATATACTTTTGGTAACAACAAGTGTTTTTCAAAGAGTAGAGTGGTATAGTAAACATGTGCATGGACATTCATAACATCATTTCATGATCTAAAGTAGATCGTACATCATTCATATTAGGTTGCGGCTAGTATGCGCGCCTTGTTTTTCAGCTCAGTACATGTTCATGGTACCATCATATTGGGTTACGACAGCAAATTGTTCATTGGTGTTCATTTCATTTCATCACGGTTTCATCAGTTAAGGTGAGTTTTCATAGCCCCGTTTTCAATTCAACATTTTTGATTGTTTTCAAATCCCACGGGGGGAATACATTGCATCAATTATTTCAGTACGAGCCCAAGTATTCAAACATGTACATAGCTTAAGTTGCCTTGCCATGTGACAAGTCCCCTGTAACATCATGAACCGTTAATTTCAAGTACTAAGCGAGAGTGAGTGGATAGATCTATCGAGGGTGACGCCTCCATCCGTGGTAGTGGATACCAACAGTAAGCGGATGCATGTCATGTCTTTTACATTTGAATGTTTCGGCAGAACATTCGGGAGGGGCATAGAGTTTCATCAGTCATAGCTTCGGTGTCATGAGCTTAAGGCTATTGTACAATTTTCACGAGATTTTTATCTTGCATTTTACTTGTGGTGGCCGTACATCAGTACATTTTACAAACCTATGGAATTCACCAACATTCGTGTTGACGTTTTAGCAACGTATTTCAGGTTATTAAGGTAGCTCATGAGACATGCATTTGGACCTTCATGGAGTCGCGGAGTCGACGCGTCTCATCATTATTTCATGCACTTATGTAAACGTTTGATCTAGTATGACTTGTTTTCATAAACTTGCAACACATTTTGGGGACCTCATTTTGTAAACTCTGAATTATTTCAATGATCAAATGCAGTATTTTCCAAACGACACTTTAGGTCGTTCAATGTAACTGTAACTGTGGTGCTATGACAGACACCCCCAGGTATTCCATTCCGCTGCAAGTCAGGTAAATTGGGGGTGTGACAGATTGGCATCAGAGCTAAGGTTATAGCGAACTAGGATGTATCTTGGAACCTAGACTATAACCACATCAGCATAGCATCTCATCATTTCATCATAAGTGCATAATCATGATACATGTTGTTTTATACATCCCCTGTGCGAGTTATTTATACTCATATCCGTATATGTATATCATTTTATTGACCTGGTTCACAAATGACATGTCTTCAGATACTCACCCTGACATCCTTTTATCGGATTCCGACATTGAAGATGCCTTGTCATCTTCCACTACCATTATACCATCAGTTGCACTTACACCACTATTAGTACTATTGATTTGCCATAGGAACAGAGTCTTCCTATCATTCAGCCTGTACATAGAATGCCTTTTGATAGTGTATTCAGAATTAATCTTAATGGACTTATTAGGATGCTAATTGCAAGGAAGATAGTGTGTTTTCTTTCCATCACTAGTAGGGCACTTACTACTCAGGTACTATCACCACCGTCAGTTACTTATTATACTATTGGCCTTCCTACAGTGTGTACTTTAGTTTTACCTTTTGGATGTCGCGAGGTAGCGCGAAAGAGGGTAATATTTCATTCACTAGTACCATCATTGTCATTTCCTTTTCCATTCCCACTTGCTATGAACTAGATGACATCTAGTAGATAATACCAATAACACGGACTCAACAGAAACATCCGCAGATTCTTCAGAAATGGTTCAGAACCTACATTATCTAAGATTTGATAGATGCACAACTTCAGATACCACTTCAGGACTATCCCAACCTTATGATGCCACAAACCTGATTTCACACAGAGGGACACCAGGAAGTCCCTGGCCCAGACTTATATCCTCACAACCTTTTACTATTATCCTAGCCACAGAAGGTGTGGAACATAGTCACCGCCCTCACTAAGGAACTTACTCACGTGGAATTTATGGGGTGCAATCCTCCCTCCTTTAGCGGAATTAGAAACACAAAGGAACTTCTCAAATGGTTCGAAGACATAGAAACAATATTTCAATGTGGCGACTGTCGTAAGGAATACAAGGTTAAGTTCGCCACATGCACCTTTCAAAAATCATGCCCAGGAATGGTGGACCAAACATATTAAGATAGTAGGAGTTGATACTGCCTACTCACACTCTTGGGAGAAACTAAGTAGGATGATGGGTATAACATTTTGTGTAGGAAGTGAATTACGAGCAAGGGGACAGGAAACACTAAACTTTATCATGGTAGGAAATGATATTGACAAGTACACTACTCATTTTTATGAATCAACACGACTAGGTCCTGCAATGGATGAACCGGAAAGCAAGAAACTTGAAAAGTACATTATCAAAATGGCGATCGAGGCAAAGGAACTCATAGTTCACGCCGAGACATCAGGAAACAACAGTGACAACAAGAGGAAGTGGAACAACAATCTAGGTTACAATGTTGCTCAACTATCACCCAAATAACAAGAAGTGAATTGAGCCTTTGCTGCAGAACCGCACACAAAGAGAAGGTATATTGGAAAGTTACCTTACTACAACCTGTGTAATCAACATCACCGAGGTCATTGCAGTAAAACGTGGGGGGTGTGCAAGAAGCGGGGTCATTGGACTAGGATTGTAGGAAACTCACAAATCAGAAAATCCCAGGGAATTGCTTCAAATGTGGAAACTTTGGGCATTTCAAGAATGACTGCCCGGAACTAAGGAACAAGGAAAAATCAGGAACTTGGAATCAAGACTGAATCGCTCGAGGAATAGCGTGAGTTGTTGAAAGAGAACCGTCAGGATATTAGAAACATCAAGGATAACAACAATGCTTCAGCAGGAGGAGCTTTGTTTCGATATATAAACCGTAGTTCGAGCCTTTAGGGTTGTATCTTTCCTTTTGTACTTACCGTTGGTACGATGACATGACCTAGTGGTATTAAGCACTTTCCTATCCAATGTAGTATCTATCCTTTGTTACCTAGGTAATAATCATAACCTTCGTTTACTCCATTTTCTATTCCATTTGCTCAGACATCAATTGTTTAGCAACATTTTAGCATTGTCTCATCAGGTATTAGGTTGATTTCGTATTTGACGAATTAGTAGACTATTACCATTTGACAAGATTCACCCACGTTTCCAATACACCAATCAAGCTATTTTACTATCATATGGGGAAATTGTTTTACAGAAAAATTTCTGAAGTAAGCTATTTTATTACCATCCTATACATTGATTTTTCTGTCATTACACCAAGTATTTACTATTATTACGCGAAGCAATTTTCATGTTACTTGAAAGGAAACATCAGGATACCATTTTAATAACAATGCGTTGAACACCATCTAAAACTTTTGAGGAAAGTTATGATATTTTGACAAAATCCAACATCGCATCATTAGTCCTCAATTATACAAAGCCTGATCACCTATGTAAAATTCAGGAAGGATTATGCCATGAAGGAAATAATTACCTTTTCAAAGGATTGTTAATAACAATCTTCATCCAAAAGTTTTGTAAACAAAGGAACTCTTTCATAAACATCCATTTTGCCGAACTATCCTTGGATACTTACCCTACCTGTCACTCACTTAGCCATTAAATTGGATTTTCCCATTGACTTCCCTAGAAGAGACTTTCCATATCAATTACATGCAGGATTCCTTTATACAATAAAAGCAAGGAAAGGATTACAGAACTACTAACCAGAACTAGAAGTATATAGAGAGAGAATTCATAACTCAACAACAATCCTCAGATACTGCGAGACTATCCGAATCACCATCTCTGACTTAGTTGTCAAATTCTATCGTTTAAGGGTACTAGCTAGACTGAGCTACAGGATTGAACTCAATAAATGTCCGCAGGACAACACATTAGAAATAAACCCAACTTCTAATTGAGACTGTAGAGCATTTCATTTAAGCATGGCCTCATCCATACATGAACTTTCCTGCAGTAAGTTTTCACAAAGGACAATTGTTTGAAACAAGAATATCGATGTAATTTCCTCTAAGGCCTTATGTCACTAGAAATTTCAGATAACCTCACCTTCATACCAAGCAAGGGATCAAACCAGAACATATCTCCTCATCTACATGGGAAAACAGAATAGACATTCATCGACACAACATCAAGTGATACATTCGTCTTGCCAATTACAACGATAAACTATTTCAAGACTTAAGTTAGTCTAAATACCTATGCTTGTAGTTATGCCAGATAACCATCAATAGACATTATCCAACTTCAGGAACTAAGTGTTAGACATCTATGCATTTAAGCGAACATTTCCTATTCTACCATTTTATCCTTTTCAGTGTTTTCACTTTTAAATAAAGTTGATGCGTTTACATAAATCACAAACCTTGTGGAAAAATGATTTCTGAAATTCCTATTTTGAACCAGTTTTAGCAACACTATTGTACAATGAGAAATATACATAAACATCAAACTTTGGTAAGCAGTCTTAATCACAACATGTTTGAAAACAGTTCCTATTTCATAACTACTGGATTTTGAATCATCAAGAAAAATATTACCCAGTAAATCATTTGCTCCATTTTCTAAATTCGTTTATTCAGAAAAGGATTTCAACTAAAACTCATAATCGCGAGACAAATTTCCATAACGAATTTCCATACAACATCGCTTATGCATTTAGGATTTGTGACTTGACAGTAAAGAATATTGGTATATGTGATGAAGGAATTAGGAGGACATCACAAATTAATCACGAACTTCAGTAGTGGAGACCAAACCCAATAGACAAAGAAGAACATATGTCTTATCATCCGTTGGAATAAAACACAAGGAATCAAATTCTTACCTATAAGCTATCCCTTCAGATAACGCCAAGTTCGAAGGACCGAACGTTATGGAATTAGTCACAAAGGTTTATTGTACCCATTTCAGTTTTTCCTGTTAAGGAAACCGTTTCAACTTGGACCTCAGGTAATCATTTCAGGATTTCCTTCAGAAACCCATCTAGATATGAACATCACCTATCATCCTCAGAACAATGGTCAAAGCGAGAGAACAATTCAAACATAGGAAGGTATGCTCAGAGCATGAGTGATTGACCCTGGAAATGGTTGGACTAATCACTCAACATAAATCAAATTCATCTACAACAATAGTTATCACACCAACAACGGGAAACTGGCAGAAGTTAGATTGGTACATAACACACATCATTTGGATTGGATATCCTGAACAACAAACCATCCAGATACAAGTGGGAGAACAAACTAAGTTAAAAGCATTGCCTTGGATTGGCATGATACAAATTGGATAACAAGAGAAGTTGAACCTTTAGCATATTGGACTATTTAAGATTCATTTTAGAATCGACCAACTAGCATACAAACTTGAGTTCTGGCAGAAATTCAGCAGTATATATTACCAGTGTCACATTTAAAACAGTAAGAAGCGCAAACCATTGATTGATGGGCCAAACTCAGAAAAAGCTCAACTCACTAGTTCAGTAGGCATTCATGAGATAACCAGAAATTTCCTACAAGTCAAGAATCAATTACAAGTTCAATAAGTCGTAAACCATTAAAACTTCAAGTTCTGCAGAGTTATGCAGAAAGTTCTGCCTAGGAAAGGCATGTTATCGTTCAGAAAACTTGGAAAGTTACACCAATATACACTGGACCATTTATATTTTGACAGAGAAGGCATAGTGGCCGTCAGACTTGAACATTGCCAGAGAACAACAGGATTACACGAACATATTTCACATTTTCAGATCCCCAGAAATGACTTTCAGATGAGTCACTCATGATTCCATTGGAAGGGATCCAACCCAAATGACAATCTCAGACCTTGAAAGAGAACCAACAGAAATCATGGACCGTGTGGTCAAACAGTTGAAACAGAGTTGAATTCCTATCGTTAGAGTTCGCTGGAATTCTCGAATATCATCACCTTTTCACCAATATGTTTCAGAGACCAACATAAACTGTACTTCGGGACGAAGTTCCTTTTAGGGGGGAAGACTGTCACAACTCACCATTTCAGGTCATTTCAGGTCATTTCCCGAACTTTGGAAAAACACTATTCATCAAACACTATTCATCAAAACATTATTCATCAGATTACTATTCATCATTTTTGGTGTCAGTTTGACATTCCGAGAAGCATTCAGAAAATTTACTATTCACGAAACACTATTCATTGCGGGAAAAGATTTCATCATTCACATGCATTACACATTTCATCGTAAATTTAGTTTACGGGTATTCAAATTCGCGTAACCGTATTGGTTCAGGTGCGAATTCATGCATTATCAGTAATGACATTTCATACGGACTGGAGATAGTCTGCATATCATCAGTAGGTCATTTACATGTTATACCACTCTTAGGATTTTCAAATTACTATATTCAGTATATTTAACATTTTACGTATTATGATTTCTAAATAAACGTTAACACCCGGTTTATACACGACGAATATATCTAAATATTCCCACAATGGTCCCGACATATTTTTATATCCATTTTAACATCATAAAAGTTATAACATTCAGTTACCCAGTATTTTGGAAATTTATTTTATTTATAACGTACGCGTATGAATATTACGACGGTTTTCGTGAAAACTAAACAATAATCACCCGATCACTCAGTAAATGTACCCAACATATTTTTAATATGTTTTTATCATTATTATGACTTTATTTCATCCCGGTTAACTTCGTGAACGTTTATTGCTATTAAACCCGGTACCCGATTATGACTAATACTTACACCGAACTACAACTAATATTACACTATATTTCCTAAGTGATCAAAACCGTTTTGGCTACTCCCTTTCACACCCAAAACCGGCCCCAAGACTACACCCTTTAACCATGTGCATTAACTCCTAAGTATTATATACTAATAAACCTTAATAACATAACTTTACCAAATTTATAGAATCATAATCCACTTTATTAGAAAGAACAAAATTTTGCTCATCCTCTCCATCTCTTCTTGCAACCCACGACCATAATCAATCTCATAGATCAAGTGATCATTTTTCATGAAGTAAAACACAAAAGTTGTTCATTTTACAAGCCTAATCAAGATTCTTGCATCAAAAACACAAGAACATCAAGCATAATCATCCTATAATCATCTCATTTTGTCAAGTAAGTAATCAACTTTATTTTTTTCATGGATCATCTTATTTTTACATGTATTTCATAAGTATCATGCTAAAAACCATGTACAAGTAGCTATACCACACTTTATTTTGCCTAAAAAGAAACATACAAACCCTAACTTTTTAGTTATGAATCCCCTAGCTCTAATAACTTGGTTAGGAGTCCATGACACCCTAAGAAGGTGTATGGTAGGATTAGATTAGCTTTGTGAAGTTTACAAGAGATTTGGTTGGAGTAGAAACTAGTTTTGGACATGAAAAATGGATTTCTAACAAATATATATACATGCTGTCCCATTTTTGTAAATCCAGAAAAATCAGGGAATTCCGGGTAACTTTGGGCTAAAGATTTAGAAAATACTTTCAAAAACGAAGCCGTGGGCGAAAGAATGGATTAAAACGAGTTTATAACGAAGAAGTTATGACTTTTGCAAAATTGTTGACGAAAAGTATTTTCTGAAAATTTTACATGCTGTTGGGCGTTTTTCATTGGACAAAAAGAGACTTTAGACGTAACCCGGAGGGGTCAAGCTTTCCAAAATATATTACTACATGTTAAGACGTAACCGTGGATATAAAGAACAAGTAAAACGGACTTATAACGACCAAGATATACACGTTTCAAAATCGGCGAAACTCTATTTATTTCCATCAGCTTTTTAGCAAAATATTACTAAGTGTAGAAACAGTTTTTGTAAGACATCATGTTTAGAGCCAATTTACTCATTGACAAACTCATTTCTGGAAAATTTGCATCATTGACAAAAAGTGAGTTCACCCAGCCTAGATTTCAAAACATCCAGCCGTTTGTCAAAAGGATTTATAACGAACAACTTATGGACTTCCAAACTTTCCCGAAAACTGCCCAGAATCTGCCAAAACAGCCGAAACACCTCACTTGACGGCTAATTATCTTTATGATCGAGACTTGTATGGACAAACTTTACTTCTGTGACTTTTTAGATATGGTGAAAATCTTCTCAAAACTACTGAGCTTCTTTCCTAACTCCTAATACTCACTATTTCACGACTAGTTTTATGAGACCGTTTTGTCACTAATAGAAGTAATAATACTTCTACGTACTAAATTCTAGATTTTCTAGAAATATTAATCAAGTACCAAATTTCATAACTAATGATGCATTAGTGATTACAAGTATATTTTCATTAGTACAAGGCGTTATTCCAAGGATTTCAAACCGAGGATTTCAACACAAACATTGGTACATACGATATATATATAAGTATATATATTACAACTAGTTTATTTTTCTAATAGCAATATTTTCCTAAGTCTTGGAATATATACTTTTGGTAACAACAAGTGTTTTTCAAAGAGTAGAGTGGTATAGTAAACATGTGCATGGACATTCATAACATCATTTCATGATCTAAAGTAGATCGTACATCATTCATATTAGGTTGCGGCTAGTATGCGCGCCTTGTTTTTCAGCTCAGTACATGTTCATGGTACCATCATATTGGGTTACGACAGCAAATTGTTCATTGGTGTTCATTTCATTTCATCACGGTTTCATCAGTTAAGGTGAGTTTTCATAGCCCCGTTTTCAATTCAACATTTTTGATTGTTTTCAAATCCCACGGGGGGAATACATTGCATCAATTATTTCAGTACGAGCCCAAGTATTCAAACATGTACATAGCTTAAGTTGCCTTGCCATGTGACAAGTCCCCTGTAACATCATGAACCGTTAATTTCAAGTACTAAGCGAGAGTGAGTGGATAGATCTATCGAGGGTGACGCCTCCATCCGTGGTAGTGGATACCAACAGTAAGCGGATGCATGTCATGTCTTTTACATTTGAATGTTTCGGCAGAACATTCGGGAGGGGCATAGAGTTTCATCAGTCATAGCTTCGGTGTCATGAGCTTAAGGCTATTGTACAATTTTCACGAGATTTTTATCTTGCATTTTACTTGTGGTGGCCGTACATCAGTACATTTTACAAACCTATGGAATTCACCAACATTCGTGTTGACGTTTTAGCAATGTATTTCAGGTTATTAAGGTAGCTCATGAGACATGCATTTGGACCTTCATGGAGTTGCGGAGTCGACGCGTCTCATCATTATTTCATGCACTTATGTAAACGTTTGATCTAGTATGACTTGTTTTCATAAACTTGCAACACATTTTGGGGACCTCATTTTGTAAACTCTGAATTATTTCAATGATCAAATGCAGTATTTTCCAAACGACACTTTAGGTCGTTCAATGTAACTGTAACTGTGGTGCTATGACAGACACCCCCAGGTATTCCATTCCGCTGCAAGTCAGGTAAATTGGGGGTGTGACATAAGCCAAAGTGCTGTTGAGGTCTCTTTCGGATTCTATTCAGAAGCCAAAAGGGGTTTACACATCAATCATAAGTATAGAATAATGGTTGTATCTCACATCCGTGATTACCAAGTTAATAACATTATCGCAATATAGTAACGTAATAACCTAATTAAAAACTATATATTATTGCTGAATAATTCTCATGTACATACTTTTAATTCCTTTACAACAACCAACTATTATTATTTATTTATTTAATTATTATTATTTTTTTTTTTTTGAAACATCAAGTCAATGAATAAAGTTAGGTTATCACCTACGTAGTTTTTCTTTTTTTGATATAGGAGGTGATTCTTATCAAATAAGGATTGTGATGCGTGCATTTTTTTATAATTTAAGAAAAACACCTTATATATTAAAGAATGACTATCTAGCCGATTTTTTTTTTTTAATTAGCTTTGTATAACATTTTTAACTGACAGAGATGTTGAGTTTGAGGTTAATGTTGTTGTTTAACTTTAATTATTGATATAATGTTGTACAAAATGTGCGAGTTTATTGGTACATAATGAGCGTTGATAAAGTTAAAATATGTTCCGTAAAGTTTTTAAAATATTTTTATGGATATCCATATATAAATTTTAAATAACAATTTCATGAGTCGTTGTTATAAGTAGAATCACGTATATTTATTTTATATCACTATAACTCATGCTTACCATTTGATATTTATATTCCCGTTACTAATAATTTAACCGTATTTCAAACCCGTGTACGCATAAATTAAACTTTTACATAGTAACATGAGTCCTTATTTTAATAAAATATTCTAATGGAAGAAAGTTTAAAACTAACGTTAGTTTAATAAATATTTAACGTATATTAAAACTAATTCAAATATTTACCAAATTTATTTTAATAGATGAAAGTCAAAAAAACTAATACTATTACTCATGTAATTTTAAACAACGTTAACATTATAAACTATAGGGGTATGAAGTGTAAGGGGTTATTTGTTTATTATCTAAAGTTATTAAAAAACATGGAAACTTATAATTTTACACTTAACCACTAAGGTTTTATTAATTACCTCCTCTTTTCTTAAGTTTTTATTTTCACAAATTTGACACCTATATTTTTATGTGTTTTTTTTATCAATCAAATTCTCCACCAAATTTATTAAAGTTTGACCAAAATCAATTCAATTTTGACTTTTTATTGGCCAATCATATTGCTTGATTTCGTATACGTGTCAAAATCGAGCTCTCCTATTGGTCCAATTGTTTTTTCAATGAGAAGGGATTTGCAAAAACACTCAGAAATGATGTAATTCTTGTATTATATAAAAAAGATGTGCTTGTAAATTCCAAGCAACAATATAATTATTTCAAGATCAAATATGAAAATAAATGGCGACACATATCTTGCACTCCCTTCAATTTTCAAATTTAAGAATTAAAACCCAACACTACCTCACGCTGTTTATGGACTATTTTGGCGCCACAGTTTACATTTTATAGAGGTTCCCTCCATATTCCCAATTTAATAGGATACGTATGGAGTACTTAGGCGCCACATTTTTTAGATGTTTCCTCCATATTCCCAATTTAATAGGATACCAATTATAACCACATTGAATTGATTAACTCTAATTAAAAAGGGTATGTATTCACCATATTTACTCGATTTATATTTTATACTCGGTAGGAATCATACAAAATCCACAATTTTCATCAGAATAAAAAAGATTAAAAAAACTAAATAAAACTTGAGAACAAGATAGGTTGACAAGTAAAGTATCTCGATAAAGATTTTTTTTTTTTTTTTTTTTTTTTTCCCAAAAGTAATACGATTTATGATAAAAGAAACTTTTGTCCATTAAAAGTTTACCTATATTTTATTGGTCTTTTGTAGTTCTCAAATCCGTGGCTTGTTTGTGAAACAAAGTATAAAACAGTTTAAATACAAATACAAAAGTTAACATTTCAACGTATAATTCTTATTAAAATAAATTAGAAAATTACGAAATGTTATATAACACTAAATTGAATGACAATTATGTAGCTCTCTCATCAAGCAAACAACAAGGTAAAAGTTTGCAAATGAATTATGAGGTCGCTAATGGGATCAGGGGCCAAAACAAGTTCAAAGAGAGGAAATGCATTGCTTAAATGTTTTAAGTAAATATAAAACTGGTAGCATTTACTCCGATCAATATTCTCTTTATATAAGAGAGTACGAGGATATGATGTGTGAGGTCGTTGAGACGTGCCAAACATTTAATAAAGAAGTACATCTTTCATTTATGAGCCGTTTGGTTTGTAGATGGGTTTAGATTAGAATTTAGATTTAAATGTAAAGTTGTAGATTATGATTTGAATTAGGAGAAAGAAAATAATATTTAAAAATATATTATATATTAAATTATAAATTAAAAGTTATTTTATATTAATAAATAAGAGAGAAGGATAAACAAAATACTTTTTTATTATTTTATAATAAAGAGACAAAGAAAGGACAAAGTAGGATGGGTAAAAAACAAAACAGGGCCCATGCTCCCATATATTTGTCAGAAAAACACTCGAGCTATACTCCTTTACTCCAACCCCTCATATTTGTAACACCCCCAAAAGTCAGGTCCAGCGGAAGCATACATGTTTGGGTGCTACTAAAATGGTATCACAACACAAAGTACAAAGAACGGTTTTGACCTCAACCGTTTAGAAGAAATTTCATATCAAAAGCATTATGTTTACAACATTTCGAAAACAATGTGGAAACATAGGCCCATAAAAGAAATAAAACAGTCCCAAATACATCAGAGTTATCTATGACCATGCCATGCCCTGCCAATGCCTCCAACAGTAAGCTATCGCTTTAAACCTGAAAATACATGCTAAAAGTGTCAACACGAGGTTGGTGAGTTCATAGGTTTGCATAAAAGCAATTTAGTATAAAAGAAATGTGAGTTCGATAAAAGTTTTGTGACCATTGTGTCGCTCACAATGTCATGAAATATAGTTTACTTTCAAGTAAATGTAGTAATGTGGACCACAAGGTTTTCGAGTGTGAATAACCGTTCACATACAAATCAAGTTCAGTTTTAGTGACTACTGCTTTACTCACAGCGTCATGAAAAACATCAGTAAAGTAGACCATAAATGTTAAGCATAAAGTTGGACCATATGCAAAGTATGTGATCATTACAACGAATATAATGTCACATAAAAGTAAAAGTCTATTACGCTAGCACTAAGTTCATGCAACCGAAGCTACGACAGTGTGCATGCTCTAGAAGCATGTTAAATATAAAGGCCCGGCAAGTGTTTATCCCGATACACTTGTAATTCGACATGTTATACGCTCGCATTTGACTATCCGGTCAAACCGAACGGGGGAGTCACCACCAATAGATCTATTTATAACATTCGCGCTTCCCAGCAGGAATTGACGGTTCATGAGTTTGGGCATAGTGGGATTCAAGGGCTTAGGCTAATCCGCGTAATAGTTTAAATAAAGCATAAGTTTCAGTGTGGTCCGTAAAAGTGTTTTGCATGTTTCTCACCCCAAGTTTTGCAAAGCAAGGTAAAGTAAAAGAGTGGGCTGTAAACTCACATATATGATTTAAACACTTGTGTCGTTAATAAGGAAATCGGTATACAATAAGTAAATGAGTCATGTTTCAAGTAAGAGTAAGTAGTGAGTTCAAGTATAAACAAACATTGAGTTTAGTTAAAAACGAGCATGTATTCTCCCCTAAAACAGTTATAAAACAAGTAAAAGTAGGGGCCATGAACTCACCTTAGACGATCGTCGGGTGAATAATCGAATACTAAGTGTGCACGGCTCCAACACGCAACCTAGATAAGTATGGTATGGTTTTTAGTCTAAGTCTTGCATTAGATTACATATTGTAAAGTTTACAAGTGTTTGTGTTTTTGAAATGCTTAAAGTTCAAAAACAAGTGTTTTCAAATATTTGGGTTATTGTAGCTTATGTGGAAGTTTCATAAGTTATTTTGATTTCTTGATAATGTACGTAAAATGTAGTTGTGAAAATGTTTGTAAGTATTGGCTCTTGGAATAAGTATGGGAATATATACAATATATTCACATAAGCGTTTGCTCGAAGGTTGGTTTGAATATAGCTCAAGTATCGTCAAAGAGTAAACACAAGTCTAATTGTATTTATTAAATTTGGTTGATTTCTAGGTGTGAAAATCTATATGTATATATATATTTTCAATGATGAAGTAGTAACACAATACAAGTTTATTAACATGTAAAGGGTTTGGATAAAAAGTGTCAAAGTGTTCAACTTCGAGGGGTTGAAGTTGCAAAGTTTTTATATAATTTCAAAATTATAAAAGTTTTTAAGAAAATGACGAATGGTCCAAAGTTGATGGGTTGAAAGTGTATACATTAATATAAATTACAAAGTTTATAAAAGTTTCTTAGGTAGGTGACAAGTTGTTCAATGTTGAGGGGCTGAAACGGTCAAATAGTGAAAGTTGGCAACAATGAAAAAAAAAAAGTAGCAAACTGCCTTTCCCGTATTCGAACTCGAGACCTTTAGTATAAACAACAACGTCCCTCCTGGCTGTTCCAATAGGCCATTCTTGGTGTATTTCACAATTTAATTATATTTAAGCGTATTTAACTGTTTAAATTTTGTTATAAACATCACAGTTTTTAATCGTGCATGGTGCTTATATATATTTTATGTTCTTCTTCATTTCTAAAGCTGTTTTGAAAGCTCCATATAAGCAGTTGATATTTAGTACTTGAGACCCAAATAAGCACCAAGATAAGCTCGGCTTATCTTGGGGTTTTCGCGACTCAACATCAAAACGAGACCAAGTCAAGTTCGCCTTGGGCCTTACGGCCCGATGTCGTTTTGTGGTTTGATATAGAGAACCGATGAGAGTTTATATAGGAAATAAACTAAAGTCGCTTGGGTTACGATAGCATATATAGCTAAATTTTTGTGTCGAGTGTTTATTCCAAAGTGAGCCAAACGTTTATATGGGTCATAAAATCATTTGTGAGTCATTAGTACCCATTTGAAATGGTTTCAAAAACTTCGAAATCTTTAAAAGTCCCTTTTAAGACCTGAAGGGGCACAAAATGCTTGTTTATTACACGTTCGAAAGGCCATGTTTTACGATCGAAAGTTACCACATAAGCATAATAACACTTTAAAAGCTCGACTAGTTTTCATAATAATCAAGATCACCCATGTTTCAAGTTGTTTTAAATGTGTACGAGATATATATTTTATTTTGAATGAAACCAGTTTGGCGACTATATATGTTTAACGTTACATGGTGTAATCAAACAAGAGAAGTTTCAAGTTTGCTTACTTGAATGAGAGGAGTGTATGAATGAGTGAGCAAGGACCATGAGCTCGACTAGCTTTCAAAGCTAAAACCAGTATGCTTTCCAAAATAAACACACGACCTCCTCTTGCTTCCAAAAATTCATTGTTGGTTGCCTTTGCTTCTTGTTGAGTTGTACCAGTTGAATGTGTGTTAAAGAGTGAAGTGTGAGTGTTTGAGACATGAATGAAGCTCAGTTATATAAAGAAAAAGCAAGAGAATGGAAATTTAACCACAAAACTAAGAGTGTGGTTTTGGTGAATGGTTTGAACGACACAAGCCAAGAAAAGGGGGAAGCAAGCATGGGTTGATGTCCTTGTGGTAATATAAAATTTACCAAAACAGTGGGTACCTAGTGGTTTATGAAAGAAACCAAGAAAAGAAAAATGGTTTGAGGTGGAGTGTGAACCGACATGTATGGGAGGTGATTCTATATATCTGTTTTCACTTGAGTAAATGAGAGGAGAAGATTAGTCAAATATCTCATACCAATGTTATACATTTATTTTATTTTTGTTGTAAAAGTGTATATTTGTTTTAAATTTTTACACGTATCGAGTACTATATGTTGCGAACCCGAACGATATTGGAGTTGAGTGAGTGTGAGAGTCGTTCAACATGGGACCTCGATGCTAGAGATTTTAAGACTTGTTCAAATGAAGTTGTAACTTGTTAATTCAAGTTTAGATTATGTTGGAACGTTTACAAGTCCAAATGTATCATTGTATAAATTTTAATCGTTCGATATTTGTGAAATTTGTCAAGTGTGGTATCTTTGTGTCATTCAAGGTGATACATGACACCAAGAAATTACTAGAGTGATCAAATGAGGTTCAACAAATTTCCATAGGTTTAACTCATATTGTGTTCGGTATGCATTGAGTCTAAAAGCATAAAATGTATATATGTAAGGTATATATATATATCGAGAGTTCTTGAGTTTGGTTGCATAAGATGCGGCACAAGAAGGATAGAAAGGAGTGGGAAGTAAAAACGTGAACTTCCATTTTGTTTTTACATATCACGTTTAAGTTTAAACGTGATTCGGAATATTTTAATTACACGTTGAAAATAGTTAACATGTAAAATATGTTTCTAAGTGTGTTTTTATACAAGAATTATAAAAACATTAATTTTGATTTTAATAGGTGTTTATTAGACTAACCATACTTTCTATGGGTCGGTTCGTGCACGAGCTCGTGTTTCAGGAAAAGCGAGATACCCTCTCGTTGTTGAGTTTGAAAACTCATAAATGGTCAGAAAATTAATATCTCACATTTTCTGATAATAATAATTAGTTTTAGTGTGTGGGATAACTTCCCAAGATTTAGTCAAGTGAGCTAAAGCATGCTCGATAATTAAGTGTAATAATAATTATTAACTTTTCATTATAATAAAAACAAATGTGCTCTAGTAGTTAAATGAGCGTCGCAGTAGTACCAATATACTAAAATATGTAGACCAAAATTTGGTCCAAAGTCGTAGTGTACCATAAGGTGTTTCTTGGTTACGCGATTTAACTAAAAAGTTTTGCGTAAAAAGTGTTCTTGTAAAATTTTAAAGTAATAAATTTGGGTTTGGAATTAAATGTTGACGTGGAGAATTACGGGTTGTTACAGTCTCACCTCCATAAACGGAATCGCGTCCTCGCGATTCAATTCTAGTTATCCATTATGGTCGAAAAGAGATGAGTATATACGCACGAGAATTCACCTTCACATTTCCCCACGTGAATTCAGGACCTTTTTACGAGTTCCTACGAACTTGTTGATAGGGATAGGGGTTGGTACTCACCACCGATTTGAGTCTTACCAGGTGGTAAAGGCTCCACTTTGTCTGTTAGAGAGTGATACAAAATTCTTTGCTGAAAATTTGCAGTTAGGTAAACTGGTGCGACTTCAAAATACTCGTAATTTCAGTAATAACTGTCTTTAAACATGGTGTGGATAAGATGTTTTACCAAAAATTATCGCCTAATCACTCCTTGTTATGCAAAAATTTGATGAAGTTTGACTTGAAACTTTTAACACTTCAAAATGAGTAAACAGTTCATCAAACGACGAGAAATTAGTTTATTATTTATATGATAGTAGCAAAACTGTAGTTTGTTTCATAATGCCGTAGTAGGACAACAAACAGGTTTATAAAATTACTAGCGAAATAATTTCCAAAACAGTTTATAGAACAATAGAAACAATGTCGTTTACCAAATAGTAGTAAGATCGAAATTTTGATTTCATGAAGTAACAGTAAAACATTTGCAGGGTGACCGCAAAATGGACTGTAGAATAATTGAAAGCAGCTTATATGGTATTAGCGACATAGTTTAGTATCTTATAAGAGGGTAGCAAGGATTACTGGTATTCCCGAGAGACGAGTGAAGGATTTGGTGTCTGTCCCAAGGAACGCGGTTCAAGTTACTCCTTAAGGTCCTAAAGTTTCTGTTGGGCATAAAATTTGCCCAAATTTCTCTTCTGACTGGAGAGTTTAGCAGGTTCAGAGTATGACTTTGAAGGAGGATGTTGATTGTTACTAGTAACATAAGGTAGAGGCGGAAAGTACAACCTCGATTGAACATCATTGGTTAAGCATAAGGTTGAGGTAAGGGTGACTGTAACAGGATCACAAACAAACCAAGGCTAAATAAACAAATCCAAGTCCGCAATGAGGTCCAAAATTCACAAATCACCAATCCGAATTCAAACGTAGCCAAAATCAATTTCGAACATGGCCAAAATAAAATCCAACCGTTTTAGTAAGCTCGAAAGGGCTTATTACGATCTCAAGGGGTCACGTCAAATACTCGAATTCAAATGGTGCCAATTGGGTCTAACCCGACCTGATACGAACTACGATGGATGACGACAAACAGGAGTTCCATATAAACGGGGACGTATAGCAATGCCAGGAGTATTACGGTTTGTGAGGTGTTGTGATGGCAGTGTGTCGTGTGTAAGTGCAAACTTTCGTGATATTCGATGCTCGTATAGACACACCAAACTTAACCATTCTCAAAATCAAAATCAACCAGACATAATTCTATTATAACTGCTCCCAGTATCGCAAAGTTCACCTCTTAGTCAAACATAGGTGATCAGGCTATGTCCCACTGTCCCTGGTTGAATATAGGTGATCAGTCTATATTCAACCGAGGTTCAATGAATTTTGAAATACTCGGTTCAGTTACACTAGTAATATGTCTCTAACATTCAATAGTTGTTTTGAAAGACTACGACAAGTGTCCACACTCGAGAATGGACGATGAGATTGCGTAGATAAAAGTGGTAACGCTACGCCAAGTACAATACGTAAGCATAAGTATGTCGAACATACTTATAGTATATATAGTGAAAATAAATGGATATACTCATCCAATAACAAAGAGTACATCTCATCAAATATAATAGCAACTAAAATCACAAATGAGGCATCAACTTGGCAGGCAGGCAAGTGGCGGTCATAGAGTTAAGTTTTCGTAAAAGTAGTTATAGTCTAGGTTTTAAAATACCTAGTTCTCTATAACCAATGCTCTGATACCAATCTGTAACACCCCCAAAAGTCAGGTCCAGCGGAAGCATACATGTTTGGGTGCTACTAAAATGGTATCACAACACAAAGTACAAAGAACGGTTTTGACCTCAACCGTTTAGAAGAAATTTCATATCAAAAGCATTATGTTTACAACATTTCGAAAACAATGTGGAAACATAGGCCCATAAAAGAAATAAAACAGTCCCAAATACATCAGAGTTATCTATGACCATGCCATGCCCTGCCAATGCCTCCAACAGTAAGCTATCGCTTTAAACCTGAAAATACATGCTAAAAGTGTCAACACGAGGTTGGTGAGTTCATAGGTTTGCATAAAAGCAATTTAGTATAAAAGAAATGTGAGTTCGATAAAAGTTTTGTGACCATTGTGTCGCTCACAATGTCATGAAATATAGTTTACTTTCAAGTAAATGTAGTAATGTGGACCACAAGGTTTTCGAGTGTGAATAACCGTTCACATACAAATCAAGTTCAGTTTTAGTGACTACTGCTTTACTCACAGCGTCATGAAAAACATCAGTAAGGTAGACCATAAATGTTAAGCATAAAGTTGGACCATATGCAAAGTATGTGATCATTACAACGAATATAATGTCACATAAAAGTAAAAGTCTATTACGCTAGCACTAAGTTCATGCAACCGAAGCTACGACAGTGTGCATGCTCTAGAAGCATGTTAAATATAAAGGCCCGGCAAGTGTTTATCCCGATACACTTGTAATTCGACATGTTATACGCTCGCATTTGACTATCCGGTCAAACCGAACGGGGGAGTCACCACCAATAGATCTATTTATAACATTCGCGCTTCCCAGCAGGAATTGACGGTTCATGAGTTTGGGCATAGTGGGATTCAAGGGCTTAGGCTAATCCGCGTAATAGTTTAAATAAAGCATAAGTTTCAGTGTGGTCCGTAAAAGTGTTTTGCATGTTTCTCACCCCAAGTTTTGCAAAGCAAGGTAAAGTAAAAGAGTGGGCTGTAAACTCACATATATGATTTAAACACTTGTGTCGTTAATAAGGAAATCGGTATACAATAAGTAAATGAGTCATGTTTCAAGTAAGAGTAAGTAGTGAGTTCAAGTATAAACAAACATTGAGTTTAGTTAAAAACGAGCATGTATTCTCCCCTAAAACAGTTATAAAACAAGTAAAAGTAGGGGCCATGAACTCACCTTAGACGATCGTCGGGTGAATAATCGAATACTAAGTGTGCACGGCTCCAACACGCAACCTAGATAAGTATGGTATGGTTTTTAGTCTAAGTCTTGCATTAGATTACATATTGTAAAGTTTACAAGTGTTTGTGTTTTTGAAATGCTTAAAGTTCAAAAACAAGTGTTTTCAAATATTTGGGTTATTGTAGCTTATGTGGAAGTTTCATAAGTTATTTTGATTTCTTGATAATGTACGTAAAATGTAGTTGTGAAAATGTTTGTAAGTATTGGCTCTTGGAATAAGTATGGGAATATATACAATATATTCACATAAGCGTTTGCTCGAAGGTTGGTTTGAATATAGCTCAAGTATCGTCAAAGAGTAAACACAAGTCTAATTGTATTTATTAAATTTGGTTGATTTCTAGGTGTGAAAATCTATATGTATATATATATTTTCAATGATGAAGTAGTAACACAATACAAGTTTATTAACATGTAAAGGGTTTGGATAAAAAGTGTCAAAGTGTTCAACTTCGAGGGGTTGAAGTTGCAAAGTTTTTATATAATTTCAAAATTATAAAAGTTTTTAAGAAAATGACGAATGGTCCAAAGTTGATGGGTTGAAAGTGTATACATTAATATAAATTACAAAGTTTATAAAAGTTTCTTAGGTAGGTGACAAGTTGTTCAATGTTGAGGGGCTGAAACGGTCAAATAGTGAAAGTTGGCAACAATGAAAAAAAAAAAGTAGCAAACTGCCTTTCCCGTATTCGAACTCGAGACCTTTAGTATAAACAACAACGTCCCTCCTGGCTGTTCCAATAGGCCATTCTTGGTGTATTTCACAATTTAATTATATTTAAGCGTATTTAACTGTTTAAATTTTGTTATAAACATCACAGTTTTTAATCGTGCATGGTGCTTATATATATTTTATGTTCTTCTTCATTTCTAAAGCTGTTTTGAAAGCTCCATATAAGCAGTTGATATTTAGTACTTGAGACCCAAATAAGCACCAAGATAAGCTCGGCTTATCTTGGGGTTTTCGCGACTCAACATCAAAACGAGACCAAGTCAAGTTCGCCTTGGGCCTTACGGCCCGATGTCGTTTTGTGGTTTGATATAGAGAACCGATGAGAGTTTATATAGGAAATAAACTAAAGTCGCTTGGGTTACGATAGCATATATAGCTAAATTTTTGTGTCGAGTGTTTATTCCAAAGTGAGCCAAACGTTTATATGGGTCATAAAATCATTTGTGAGTCATTAGTACCCATTTGAAATGGTTTCAAAAACTTCGAAATCTTTAAAAGTCCCTTTTAAGACCTGAAGGGGCACAAAATGCTTGTTTATTACACGTTCGAAAGGCCATGTTTTACGATCGAAAGTTACCACATAAGCATAATAACACTTTAAAAGCTCGACTAGTTTTCATAATAATCAAGATCACCCATGTTTCAAGTTGTTTTAAATGTGTACGAGATATATATTTTATTTTGAATGAAACCAGTTTGGCGACTATATATGTTTAACGTTACATGGTGTAATCAAACAAGAGAAGTTTCAAGTTTGCTTACTTGAATGAGAGGAGTGTATGAATGAGTGAGCAAGGACCATGAGCTCGACTAGCTTTCAAAGCTAAAACCAGTATGCTTTCCAAAATAAACACACGACCTCCTCTTGCTTCCAAAAATTCATTGTTGGTTGCCTTTGCTTCTTGTTGAGTTGTACCAGTTGAATGTGTGTTAAAGAGTGAAGTGTGAGTGTTTGAGACATGAATGAAGCTCAGTTATATAAAGAAAAAGCAAGAGAATGGAAATTTAACCACAAAACTAAGAGTGTGGTTTTGGTGAATGGTTTGAACGACACAAGCCAAGAAAAGGGGGAAGCAAGCATGGGTTGATGTCCTTGTGGTAATATAAAATTTACCAAAACAGTGGGTACCTAGTGGTTTATGAAAGAAACCAAGAAAAGAAAAATGGTTTGAGGTGGAGTGTGAACCGACATGTATGGGAGGTGATTCTATATATCTGTTTTCACTTGAGTAAATGAGAGGAGAAGATTAGTCAAATATCTCATACCAATGTTATACATTTATTTTATTTTTGTTGTAAAAGTGTATATTTGTTTTAAATTTTTACACGTATCGAGTACTATATGTTGCGAACCCGAACGATATTGGAGTTGAGTGAGTGTGAGAGTCGTTCAACATGGGACCTCGATGCTAGAGATTTTAAGACTTGTTCAAATGAAGTTGTAACTTGTTAATTCAAGTTTAGATTATGTTGGAACGTTTACAAGTCCAAATGTATCATTGTATAAATTTTAATCGTTCGATATTTGTGAAATTTGTCAAGTGTGGTATCTTTGTGTCATTCAAGGTGATACATGACACCAAGAAATTACTAGAGTGATCAAATGAGGTTCAACAAATTTCCATAGGTTTAACTCATATTGTGTTCGGTATGCATTGAGTCTAAAAGCATAAAATGTATATATGTAAGGTATATATATATATCGAGAGTTCTTGAGTTTGGTTGCATAAGATGCGGCACAAGAAGGATAGAAAGGAGTGGGAAGTAAAAACGTGAACTTCCATTTTGTTTTTACATATCACGTTTAAGTTTAAACGTGATTCGGAATATTTTAATTACACGTTGAAAATAGTTAACATGTAAAATATGTTTCTAAGTGTGTTTTTATACAAGAATTATAAAAACATTAATTTTGATTTTAATAGGTGTTTATTAGACTAACCATACTTTCTATGGGTCGGTTCGTGCACGAGCTCGTGTTTCAGGAAAAGCGAGATACCCTCTCGTTGTTGAGTTTGAAAACTCATAAATGGTCAGAAAATTAATATCTCACATTTTCTGATAATAATAATTAGTTTTAGTGTGTGGGATAACTTCCCAAGATTTAGTCAAGTGAGCTAAAGCATGCTCGATAATTAAGTGTAATAATAATTATTAACTTTTCATTATAATAAAAACAAATGTGCTCTAGTAGTTAAATGAGCGTCGCAGTAGTACCAATATACTAAAATATGTAGACCAAAATTTGGTCCAAAGTCGTAGTGTACCATAAGGTGTTTCTTGGTTACGCGATTTAACTAAAAAGTTTTGCGTAAAAAGTGTTCTTGTAAAATTTTAAAGTAATAAATTTGGGTTTGGAATTAAATGTTGACGTGGAGAATTACGGGTTGTTACAATATTTGTGATACAAATCAAAACCGAAGTCTTATAAATACAACCAAACAATTGTTTTAAACCTTTTTACCCAAAAACCATGCTAACCCCACCAACCAAACGGCCCCTTAATGTTTCTATTCATGAAAACATAACAACCATATTTTAGTGAACAATTCTGTCAAGTATTCACTATCTTTTCACCAACTCATATTTGATTTGACTTTATTCAAAATGCACTTTATCCGCTCCTTTGCATTCTTGAAAACTCATGCCTAAATATCTTACGAGATATTTCAAGTTGTGCTCTTGGATGATCAGAAAGCTAATAAGTTCATCAGGGTATTCTCAACCCCTGATGAACCTTTGTCATTCGACATTAGTTCTATATACATACTAGTTGACTTCGTACCAGCTAGCGAGTATGTCTTCAAGTTATCTTCGACTCCTTGATGATGTCTCTGACTTGAACTTCGTTGAGGTTGCTCGTTGACTCATTATCAACGAATCTTTTTGACTTAGACTAATTTATTTTCAAATCTTAGTCAGAGACCATTGGGCGCTGAATTTGCCCGACAATCTCTTTCTATTTGAATATAAATTGTAATATGTTAAGTTATTGTAAGTAAGCAAACAACTTTTTCTTGCTAATAATTTTTCAGAGTTAGAAAATAAATAAAAGTGAAATTTTATTCAATGATTACATAAGTGTATTACATCGGTCCTAATTGTAACAAATGGTATTTTCCAGACTATTTATTTTCATCAGAAAATATAAAATATTAATTTTGTGACACTTACGGACTAATTAAACATAAAAATGATAAGTTATCGCACTTTCTCATTAAAATGAGCACGCACGCGTACCGACACTCAGTTAGTTATGGTTTAAGACAAATAAATACATTTCTGAGTCAATTGAATAGTTTTTATATTATTTTTATAAAAAAACTTAGAAAACAATATTTCGTGCATTAATGCTCAAAAATGCAAAACCGGTGCACCACTTGGACATTCAAGCTCAAACTGTGCACGAAATAAATTTAAAATCGTTCCGTCCCCTCCTCTTTTTCATTTTGCTACCCAAACACCCCTCCAAATCACATGAATGCATTGTATTAGTATTTGGTAATGACACTTTCCATAAACTTATTAGACAGCTTATTGGTTAAGGCTTATTATTTTGTTGTTGTCGAGTTTATAGTGGGTCGAGAGTCCCAATAATGAAGTTGAAAGTGCTTATTTGATGGCTTATTCTTTCGGCTTATTTCCATAGCTTATTTGCTTATTTTCTGACTTATTTTGACAGCTTATTCATTTGGCTTATTGTTATTGGTCTTATCGATTGGCTTATTGGGCTTATCAGTCCAATAACCCGACCACTCATATTAACTTAATGAGTTTTGATTATTTTCCAGCTTATTTTAACTTATTTAATTTTCTTATTATGTTGCGTATTTAATTTGATCCAACAAGTGCTTATTTTGGTTCGTGTGAGCTTATCGAAGGCTTACTAGGCCTAACGGCCCAATAGTTTAGTCGATATAGCTTATTTGGTTTTAAAAAGTTCTCGACTAATTTTAAAGCTTATTCGAATGGCTTAATTTGTAACTTATTGAATTTGGCTAATTGAAAATGCTTTTCGGCTTATTGGTGATGTCGAGGACTTTTTGGGCAAACCGGCCCAATAAGCCATTTAAATCGGCTTATTTTCAAAACTTATTTTCCGGCTTATTAAAGTGCATATTAATTCGACTTATATTTGGCTTGCTAATTTTTGGTTTATTTGAAACTTAATGAGCCTAAAGGGCTTATTTCGACCTTATTTGGCTTACGGTCCAATAAGCACTTATTACTGAAAGTTAGTTAGTTTTTAAACTTTTCGACTTATTTTGAAACTTATTAATTTCACTTAATTCAAAACTATATGTTTTAAATTATTTTTACCGACCATGGCTTATTAACTTATTTTGAGCTTATTGGGCTAGCGGCCCAATAAGGGCGTGTTTGATTTAGTTTATGTTATAACATATGTATTTTGGAAATGGTTAAGTATAAATTGTAACGTTTGATATTTTTGGGAAATGACTATACCGGGTCATGCTCGATTTTTATTAAAAATCTACACTTAGCCTTATTTTCTATATAAACCGAATAAAAGACAAAAATAAAAAATTATAATATATATACACTAACTATATATTATAACCAGCACTAACTTAGACTAAAAGTAGTGGTAAACACTCACTCACCGTCACCTCAGTGGCACCTCATTTATCTCCATCATTTTATTTCCACGCACTCCCACTCACTATACATTTGTAGTGGTGACACCCACTCACCATACATCCCATTTTTTTTATTTAATTAAATTCCTTATATTTATAAACAAAAAATGTAAATATTAACATAAACTTAAATGTATGTTATCACATGAATTCAAAATATTTATTCATACACTAAGACAATTAATAGATTATTAAAAACTTAAACCTACATAATTAAAACATTATATAGATTATTAAAAACTTAAGCATACATAATTAAAACATTTTATAGATTATTTAAAACTTAAACATACAGAATAAAATACGTAAACTAAAATGATACATTTTTGTAGCTAAAATGAGAAGTAAATTGTTATGATTATGTTACGAGGAGTGTCTTCTTGAGATATTTTTGTAGTCGATGGTTGATGTTACGAGGAGTGTTTTCGTAAGACATTTTTGTAGCTAAAATGAGAAATAAATTGTTGAGATTATGTGAGTATAAAAAATATTGAAGTTGAATGGTGAAGTTATTTGAGTATTTATAGGTAAAATATTGGATACGGGATATAATTTTAATTATTTATTTTATCACAAACGGTTAAATTTGTTTTGGGCTCCACAATCAAATGTTACTCTGGTGAGTAACATACCATACACGCCCTTTTTACTTTGCAAGTCAAGCACGAGGTTTTTTTTTTTTTTTTTTTTTTTTTGGTAACCGTGATTTCTGACCTTTTAACCGACAAATTCACGGGGTTTAAATCGACCGCCACACATACTCAAATCAGGTAAAATCCTCCCTTTTTAGGTGGTTAGCCTGATCACTTAAAAGTTGTTTGCACATAGCATGAATTGAATTTGAGACCTCACAAATTTTAGAGTGATAGTCACACGTGAGTTACCCACTCACGATGAAAAACACTCCACTCCGTCTAGCCTTAAACATATATATACTTATATTGTACATATTTTTGACTAACAACATTTATATATATAAATAAGTAGCTACAATATTTCTTACGAGTACTTTTAGAATCCCGTACCATATATCGGGAGTTGGTACTGATTTCGTGCGGTTTTCATTCAGTGTCGGGATTCGAATCAAAATGCTCATCCCTAATTTAAACCATACACAAAATAACTAATTTCATAAAAAGGAATATGGTATAATTTATGTATTTGAATTTCTAAACGATAACCGAAAGACAAGATCATTGAAAATCGTTAATATTTATTTATAACGAATAAAATTGTGTTATACTTTAAAGAAAAGCTATATTTTTTTTATTTATTTTTTCTTCTTTTTATTAACTGGGATATTTTTTTGTGTTATAATTAAAAAAAAAATACGAGGTAACAATTTATTATATATACTGTGTTTCCATACAAAAGTTTGTTTTTAGCTTTTCTTATAAAAGATGCCTATATTTTTAAGTAAATAAAATAAGTACCAATAATAACTAATTAAACATTGTTCAATGAGAAAATAAATAACATAACCGTGAGCAAAACTGCTTTTTACCCTTTTCTTCCTGTAAATCTCACCCAATTCCCAAAAATCTTTCCCCCTCTCGTTCCTTCAATCTCTCAAGAAAAAAACCGTATGTATATACTACCGTCAACCAAGTGTCGTTGTTATAAACTCGCACTATATTGCCGGTGGCCTCTCTCTCAATGAGCCTAGTCTTGGTCGCACCAACAGGTAAAATTGTAAAACTTTCATTATTTGCATCAACATAATTTAGTTCAGTTGTATAGTTGTAAAAGATTCTTCATGTTAAATAAGGATGTTGTTATTCTGATTTAGTAGTTCATGTGCTTGAGTAACATAACATCATTATTAAGGATATAACGATATCAGAATGCAGAAAAAGAACCAACCTATTTATTTACTATACAATCCAATTACATTTTTCATGTAACATGGCAACATAGCCACATAGGGTGATACAGACCGGAGATACTTGCATAGCTGGTTGTTCAGTGTAAAACTGGATTTATTGACTTCCTTGATGCCTGCCCTTTGAGCAATAGAGAAGTAAATGCAATTTAATTAGTAGATAAAATCATTACTACTAGTATTTGTTTATCAATTTGTCCTTGACGTGTGTAGATTTGGTTAATGTATTAAGTGCTATGTCATCCCAATGGATCTGCGAATGATTAAAAAAAACACATGCTGCTGGTACTTTGAAACTGTTATGTTGGTTATTTGTGCTTTCCATATCGTTCCCCCAATGATACTCGTTGATTATTTGTATCTATTAATTATGAGATCAGGATATACCAAAACAAGGAAGGACATTGCTTAATTCAAACGTTTGAGTGACCAAAGGAAAGAAGGTCATGTATATGTTGATGTTGCTACACATGGTGAAACGACAAGGATAATTGTAAGAATATTAACATTAATTATGGGGAAAGCATCCATGTTGCAGACAATACATAAGATAGTTGCAGCAGGGTTTAATTTATAAATTTTTTAGTACGTGTACGTAGCAAGGCCCAGGACTACAATTTTCCTTCTTCATTTACTAGAGATCATACTCGTCTTCTTTGTCATGTTTTATTTAACTCTTCTTGCACCCATCTTAAGTGTTGTTGACAGCACATATCATACCCTCTTAATTATATCATTAGTTATTTGTAAATTTTGTAAAATTGTTTCTTGCGTACTAATGAAAGAACAAATGAAGAACTTTAAGGATTTAGAAGATAAAAGTGCTTCTAGATCCTCTTTTACTGTAGAATTTTTGGCAGAAGTTTGACTAATAAGTTGATAAAGATGGTGAATGGCGGCGAGACATCATTTATGTTTACAGGGGAGCTTACGGGTTATGACAGAAGCTAAAAAAGGTCAGTTGGTTGAGATGCAAAAGAGATTGAAGAGGATCATGAATAGAAGAAACTTCAACAAAAGAAATGAGGTTAAACTAGAAGCAATGCACAAAGAAAATGACTACAAACAGTGCATAAGCATATAGAAAAATTACCCCGTGGAGTTGCGCGATTGTTTTAACGCGGCAACAGGTATGAATCTGTTACTCGCATTTTATTTAGTACTACATGCTGCAATAGAGAGCTACTCCAATTACAAAAATATGAATCTAGTATGTGATGAGGAGGATTAGATCAACTAAGTCGTTTTATTTTTTTTCCATGTAATATAGTAATTGAGATTGACAAAAACACGATTAGGTTATCCCCACTTACGTGTACACACCACTAGAGTATTAATGGCAGGTTACCCAACGAAAACCCGACCAGTTAGATATGAACATGTTTTGATGAGTTAGCCACCGTGTTCCTTTCTTTATAGCTCAACCTATTTGACCCGGATATGCTCCAACCTATTACATGACCACACCTTACCTGCTCATTATCTCTAACTTCTAATATAGCAAAAAACATGTCAAGTATGTTATTGGACGACAATGGATAAAAAAGAATTTCCTAATAGTTACTATTCATCATAATACGGTTCAACAATCAATCTTCTTGATTTTGATTTTTTTTTTTTTTTTTTTTTTTTTTTTTACTTAAGGTGTTGCTATAACATATAAGGTCCAGTGATTCATTTTTAGTGTAGATCTATAAGAGTTAATGCTGTAATAACTGAATATATGATAATTAGCCTTTTTATTCCACATTAGGAAGAATAAAAACTAATTGAATAATTTTCAGGTGTAGCAGGCAAGGTTGTTTTGACGTACTTTAAGCTTTGAGCGGAGATTAATTTGCAAAGAAGATATGTCAAAGATTCCTAAGATTGTTAAGAGATAAATTTTCTATGTACTTGACAATGTATTTTATTTTACATTGGATAAATTTGTTAATGTACGAGATAATAAATTTTATTGTATTGTATTATTTCTATTATCTAAATGAAAATATATATTAATGTACTGTATAAGAAATTGTTTCATCAAACTTACTCTCCTATGAATGCGGGAATAGCGACATAACATTGTGTTGCATGAAACAGAAGTGTTACATATTTACTAAAAAACTGTTGCACACGTATATGGTTATGAACAATGAAAATGTCGCACTTAGTACACTAAAGTGTTGCAAACTTAGGGGGCGTTTGTTTCGCTGGAATTCAGTGTAATTCGTTGTAATTGTAATCTGAATTACATTACAATCCTGTTTGGTTGGCAGGATGGATATAATTGTAATTCAGATTACATTACATTGCTTGTTTGGTTTGCAAGGTAATGTAATTCGATTACAACCAATTACGTCCAGTGATGTAATTCAGATTACATAGCAAACTTGATGGAATATGTTGAATTACGTTGTAATTCAGATTTTTAAAAGTTAAATATCATTATTTATCTTTCAACGTTATTATTTATATATTATTTAATTTTAAAAAAATAAAAAATATAATAATAATTATTTATTGTTATTATTATTATTATTATTATTATTATTATTATTATATAAATAATAAAATAATAATATTTATATAATAATAAATAATATTTAAATAATAATAATAATAATAAGATAATAATATTTATATAATAATTAATAATAATAAAATAATAAAAATAATAAAAAATATTAATAATAATAAAAATAATAATAATAATTATTATTAATAATAAAATAATAATAATAATAATAATAATAATAACAAATATTAATAATAATAATAATAATAATAATAATAATAATTAATAATTAATTATTATTATTATTATTAATAAAATAATAAAAATAAAATAATAATAATAATAATAATAATAATAATAATAATAATAATAAAAATATTATTATAATATTATTATTATTATTATTATTATTATTATTATTATTATTATTATTATTATTATTATTACTATTAATATTATTTTAACAATATTATTATTATTATTTTAATAAAATAATAACAATAATAATAATAATAATAATAATAATAATATTAATATTTTTTATTTTTATAATAATAATAATAATATTATTATTATTACTATTATTATTATAATTATTTTTATTATTATAATATAATAATAATAATAATATAATAATAATAAATAATATTATTTCTAATATTATTATTATTATTTTAATAATAATAATATAATAATAAATATTATTATTTTTATGTTATAATTATTATTATTATTATTATTATTATTATTATTATTATTATTATTATTATTATTATTATTATTATTATTATTATTATTAAAGGTTTTTTTTAATCTTTTTTGAATTACAATTACGTTGAGATCCAACCAAACAAAGTGGCAGAATACATTAATTACAATTCCAACACATTACAATTACAATACATTCCAACTCTTTGAATTACAATTCATTCAAATTACAATTTCTTTGACAGATTACAATTCATTTCAAAACATACTGCGAACCAAACGCACCCTTAGAGATGACAAATGAAAAATTGATACAATTCAATGCAAAAAGTGTTGTGTTTTGAATCTAAAAGTGTTGCACTTTGTGTTAAAAATGTTGCATCTGGGTATATAAGTGTTGCACTCGAGTGTAAGAAGTGTTGCATTTGAGTTTAAAAGTGTTGCAAATCAAAGTATTTCACTTGCTAATCATAGGCAACACTTTCAAAAAGATTTGCATAATCCAATATGAGTGTTGCATATACCTAAGGCGACGTTACATAAAGGAGCACTTGATAAAGTGTCACATTAGGCATAATGCAACATTTTTAAGACATAATACAACACTTTGGGAGTGTCGCCTTAGCTTCATTTTGTTGTAGTGAGGTCTTTTAAAGGGTTGTAACGTTAGGTGTAGGGATATGAAATACACGGTTTTGTTGGATAAAGGAAGTTTTACTGGTGGCGAGTTAAAAATCTTGGTTAATTACATGTACAATATGGCGTTGCTAAGCCAAGACTAGACTCGACTTAAGCTAATAAATGAAAAATGACAGAAACATAAAATGAAAACGGGATGGTAGTCCGTATGTTTTTTCTCTTTTTCTTTTTCTATTTTTTTCTTTTCTTTTTTCTATTTTTTTCGATTTTTTTTTTTTTTTTTTTTTTTTTTTTTTTTTTACATACACTCTTACCCTACCATCCAAAATAATACATCATAGGGGATGAACGTTCCTCTTACACTTGAATTTTACATACTTTACAATAAACTAATCTAATGACTCGAATTAAGAAATTCAAAACACTTAGAGCACTTTTAAGATTAACGTACATATGGGGGTAATAATATTATGTTCTTCCCCATTACTCCATAAAATAAGTACTTTACCCATGAGTCCCAATCGTCCCAAAAGAATATGTACAAGGATATGACTCGACTTAGCAACCATGTAATCAATTAGATAGTTAACTTAGGGTTTAACAAATAACAATAATGCACTAAAAATGAGTGCATACACGGAAGGCTAAGGCGATTTTGGGTGTACATTTAAGTGGGGTGTAACAAATTCTTCCTTTAAGTAAGATGCTTAAAGTTAGAAACGAAAAGATAGGCTCGGAGGGTTGTACTAGGGTTTCATGTACTAAAAATGAGTACAACGCTAAGGTGAGGGAAAAATTAGTTGACTTAACTAGCCAAGTAATATGACTTAAATGGTCAAGTAATTATAATATGGGTTTAACACATGGGTGATCCTAATGCCTCTTATCATGTAGTAAATCCTACCACACGAATGTTGTCTCACTAGCAGTCTCGTGATGCATCACTAACGCAAGTTCTAGAATCTAAATGCTACCGGTACACTCATAAGCACTAATAATAAATGTTTTTCCTTTAAAATCTTAAGGCAAACCTCACATATTTGGGTGAAAAAATTTTCTGAAAGTACGGTTATGTGCTAGTCATACAATCTCCTATCAATGAGACACTTGCTATGGCTAAAGTTTAACTCCTAAATGTTGTAAAAAAAATTAAATTTGGCGCTAAAATTACACTAACAAGTATTTCTCATAGTTTTATTACACATCTACCATCAAACAAAACAAACTCAAGCGAAAGTGTACATGTAAGGTATCATCATTTTACCCTCCCCTTACACTTAAGATGAACATTGTCCCCAATGTTCAAGTAAAGAATGTAAAAGTGAAAAACTAAAAAGAATGAAATCTGTGGAAAACTAGAAGGAGGGTTGAATAGTTTACCGATTAAAATCTTTTTAGCTTGTTAAGTTAGCTTTGAAACTTTCCGTTTGATAAAAGATATATGCACAAACACAATATATAACATGCAAGTAAATGAAAGAAACGATCAAACCACAACACGAGTATTTATCGTGGTTCGGCTACAAGGACTCTTTTTCCTTGCCCTACGTCCACGCCCCGAGTATCCAACTCGAGAGTTTCTTTCACTAGTCAACAAGCTCCTTTCACCGGCGGAGAAAACCTTACACGTCGCTTATACTTTTGCCGACACAAAGCTAAATGTCGAGTTCTTTTACAAGGGCACAACCACTCCCGTTAATTCTTTACTATGGTACAACAACTCCCAACACTCTTTGTATTTTGAGGACTAAAATACTAACCGATCACTTTTGAAAATACACAATCAAATGAAGTGTAAACTACTCAAGTCTTGCAACGTTGTGCTGAATACTTGTTACTTTTAGTAAGCTCGTGAATCTCTTTGCTACAAAAAGAAACTTCACATATGAAATGTTAAGAGGTTAGATGAAAGAATGAATGTGTGTGTAAAATGTAATGTCAAGTGATGAGCCAAATTTTAACTTGTGGCTCAATATTTATAGCCCAAACCTTCTGCAGGTCTGGCAGATCAGGCGGACCCCTGAGAAGGGTTCCGCCCGTGTACCTCCAGGGTACCGCCAGGCTTGCAGTTGGTTTTTGCAATAACTCTTCAAACCAAACAAGGTCTTGTCTCATAACTCCTGGCAACCAAACAATGTCACATCTCATAATAACAAGTCAAATACAAAGCCTGCAAGCAACAACAAAGTTAGTCAAACACATTTCTTTCCATAAATGCATAATGACAAAACTTGCCATAAATGTGATGTGACAATTTCTAATTTAAGAAATAAACTTGTGTTGGGTTTTATGAAATGTAAAATGTAGCAAAAGTCTAGTTTACATTTTGTCGTTAACAAAACTTAGCGAAGATCGTAAAATATAAATAACATTTTTAGGTGATATTTGTATTAACAATCTCCCCCTTTTTGTTGATGAAAAAACATAAACTTTGTTTTTAAGTAACACGCAAAATCTTGGTTTTCAAGACTTAAAAAAAATTATATTAACCTTATTTTACTTAAGAGACGAAAACCATATCAAGTATTTGAAGGTTTAATATATTTCTCCCCCTTTTTGTCGAAACAAAAAGAAGAGTAGCAAAGCGGAATAATGCCAATGCTCCCCCTTGGTCAATACTCCCCCTAAATGGAGTGCAAAGATGGGAAACATGGATTTTGGACCCTACAAAAAAATTGTTAGTTGGTGATATATATAGTCAAGGATGTAGTTACCTCACACATTGCAATCACATTAACAAACCAAAGATTGATCAACTAACAATGCACAAAAGTAAGTAGAAAGAAATATCATTCCAAGTAAAATTTTCAGTTATAAAAGTCAAAAGACAAGAAATGTGGACTTATTCTTCTACTTGTACACAAAAACTAAAAAATAACCAAGAAAATAAAATAAAATCCTACATTGGCCTCCATACGTTGTCTAGGATTTGTTGGGGGTGGGAAAGTGCATCTAAACGTCTATGACGTGTTGGAAAGCAAAACGGGTTTCATTTTGGAATTGGTTAAGCAATGTTTTGATGGTTTCACCCATTTGCTCACAATTTGAGCAAGCATGGGGATGAGTGGGTTGAAATGGGTTGGTTTTTGTTTCTTGGTTTGAAGGTTGGTTGGTTTTTGGTTCTTGGGTGGAGGATGTATTTGGTATTGAGTCAAGCAAGGTGGTTTAAAATTCCATTGCTTGATGAAGGTGGTTCTCAACCATGCTTTTGATTTCCTCATATGAGGGAAAGAAAGTCTCAAAGGTTTGGGCTTGAGAATGTGGTGGATTTGGGTGATCATTGTTTTCAAAGTTTGGTTCTCCATATAGAGGACCATGGATGTCATGGTAGATGGGGTGAAACAATAATGGTTTAGGTGGATGGTACACTTGTTGTGGTGGTTGAATGTGGTTAAAAAGGTTATCTTTGTCAAGGATTGACCTTGGTGATTCATTTGCAAAAGGTGGTGGTTGTGTAGGTCTTGGTGGAAGATCATTAAGATCTTGGACAAATGGGTGTGGTGATGTGGGAGGAGACCCAAATAGTTCCATTGGCTCAATTTGGGTAATGGTAATGGTGATGAAGTTTTGGATGGTTGATTTGGAGCACTTGGTGGAGTTGGGTCAATAGGCGATTTAGTTGGTGGTGGAGTGAGCTTATTTGGTTCATTGGGTGATGGTGATGGAGATGCAAGGTTCAAAAAGTGTTCATTTTTTATGGGTGATGTGAATTCATCCGAAGATGAGGAGCTTAGGTTGATGGGCTGATTAGACCATAGTGGTTTAACACTAATCCGGGCGGTTTTCCGGATGGGTCTTGATGGTTGAGAGGTGTTTGTTGAGTTAGTCATGGTGAAAAATGGTTTATAAGTTTCAGAAATTGTGTTGAGGAAGGTGTGATTTGATGGTGTTTAGGATGGCTTAATTTATAGTGTTGAAGGATTATGGAAAGATGTGTTTGGATTTGATGTTAGTCCATTCAAAAATGGAGGTTTCTAATGATTTGGAAAACTAATTGTGGGTTGTCAAATCATGGAAGTCAATCCAATGAAAATGGTGAAGTGAGAAGACAAGTTTTGCACTAAATGCATAGTGGTTTGTGGCAGTATAAATCTCAGGGATTTCAAGGATCCCTTAAAAGGGTTCCTTCCTTTATGTTTGAGGGGTCCTTGAGGTTGTTATGGCTAAATTTGAATTTTGGCGGGAATTGGTTTTGGTTAAGTTTATGGAAGAAGGAGTATCATATTATGCTAAACACATTGCAAATAATGGGTTTCTACCTAAAAGGATTGGATTTTGGTGTTTGGATGTTGAATTGGTAAAAATGAAAACAAAAATTCTGTAGGTTGCTGGCGGCACCCTCAGAATACACAAGCGGAACCCATTTGAGGGTGCCGCTTGGTCCGTTGGGCCAATTCTGGAACTCCCAGAATTTGCATTAGCGGAACCCAATTTTGGGTACTGCCAGATCCGCCAGGGCTGAAAAAAGTGGCAGTCTACGTTTTTGACCCGCGAGACGTTTTTCAAAATTTTCGAAAACTCCTAAAATCAAAGAGATAACGCATTTCTGGTTGGGCAATGCAAAAATTAGACACGTAAACATGCATTTCATAGGACTTTGACCTTGAGGTCGAGAATTTCACTATACTTAGTGAAAATATCATAAACTTGAAAATTTTACAACTTGCCAAGAGTTGTCTACCTGCATCAAAGTTAGATATTACATGTTCCAAATTGTATTAAACATTGTACTAACACACAAATTCATAACGAATATTGTTTAAACGACCAAATTTGTTCAAATAGCACCTAGTGCCAAACACTCCTACACACCTGCACTCATTGACGGTCGATCTTGTTCTTGAGCTTTCCAAGTAATCTTTCAAGATTCTTAAACATCCCCTTTATTTGCTTGAACTCCTCCGACTCATTAGGAATATCCGGAAGTTGAGAAAGGTAATCGAGAGGAGGGAGCCTAGAGTTTAGCAAATTGTCATCTTCACTCATTGAGGAAAACGAAGATGAGGTAGGAGGATGTGGACATTTTCCTTGGGCTTTGTACACTCTCTTATCACTTAGTGGGACAAAGGTGTGTGGGATGAGAGAGTAGTTAAGGCGAAGACCGTTTGGAGTTGGTGGAATGGGTGAGATGAACCTAAAGAGACGGGTTAAGAGCGTTCCCTACGGCATAGCCGTTGGGCCATGCACGGGAATGTCGGCCATTCTCTTGGCCATGTAGTAGGCAAGGTTGAAGGATTGCCTAACGGACAAGGAGTAGAGCATGTAGCAAAGCGTTTACCCGCGGGATCCATCACCACATGGGACAATCTCGCCAATCGCTTCCTTACCCAATTCTTTCCGCCGGAAAACACTGCAATGCTTAGAAGGGACATTTTGATGTTTAAGCAACAGCGGGGTTAACCTTTCTACGAGGCTTGGGCCCGTTTTAAGGATCTCCTCCACAAGATCCCTCGTCATGGCATAAACCTTTGGTTATTAGTCCAGATTTTCTACGACCATGTTGACTATCACAGTAAGCGCACCATCGACAGAGCCGCGGGAGGTAAATTGCGTGATAAGAATGCCGAGGAGTCTTGGGCAATTATCGAAGAGCTCGCTGTTGATAATAATGAGATTTGGGAATTTAAACATACGATAGAAGTGGCCATCAATGCAGTCTCGACATCTGGAGGAACCACTGAAATCCCTGATGAACTCTTATGCAAACTTGAGGCAAAAGTTGACTATTTTGAGGAAAGGCAAAGGAGACCCTTAAGTCCTAGGCAAGCCACTGTCAATTCTGTCTTAAAACCAACTTCGGCACCATTATCCGAGTCACCTTCTAGAGAACATGTCGAGACTTTTCAAAGGTGCACTCCACCTTGTTCCCCTCCCAAGGAACTTAGCTCGGAGTTTGAGGCTAGGATGAGAGAATATATGGCAACTCACTCTGATCGGCTTGCTAGATTCGAAGAAGCAGTTTATAAACAAAAAGAGGAGATGCAGGAGAAAATGAATGAGATGTTGAGTCTACTGGAGGAGTATACCAATCAGAGAATCCCCGAACGAATACTGCTAAGGAAAGAAAGCGCCACTCCCACCACCCAATTTGTTAACTCTGTCACTATTGTCCATAAAGATAACGAGAAGGTAGAAACTCCTGCTAAACAGACCTTAGAAAAACCACCAGAGTCCCAACCTTTTAGTTACTACCTGAAACATGATATAAACAAAAACACCATAACAAATTGGATTAAGGGTGATAGGCGTAACCAATCATCCGGACAGGTTCCTGAGAAAGAGGAAGAAGAGGAAGATGAGTATGATACGCTTCCTGGAGGATCAGTGGTCGAGAGGTTATTGGTACAGAAAGTGGCTACTAAGCAGGTAGCATGTGGGAATTTTGAAATACCTACGAGCATCGGGGACTTGAAACATCTTAGTGCTTTCACCGACCAAGGATCGGAAGTAAATCTTATGCCCCTAACTATTTACATCCAACTAACGCCAAAAATGCCAGCACCTACTCGTGTTAGGCTATCTCTTGTTGGACACTCGTACGTATATCCCCTAGGAATCGCAGAAGATGTATTAGTCAATGTTGCAGGATTCATGTACCCCGTTGATTTTATGATCATTGATGATAAAGGGGATGGATGCATGCCAATAATCCTTGGGGCACCATTCCTCACCACCGCTAGGGCTGTCATTAAGTATGAAGATAGGAAGATTGAGCTTAAATCTGGAAAAAGAAAGATTAGCTTCCACATGACTCCGCGAAGTGGGCATGAGAATTTGAGTTGGAGAATCATCAAAAACAACATTGGACCGACACCCATTCGTGTTCAGAATAAAATTCTTGCATGGGAGGCAAGAATCAAAAGCTATAAGAAAGCTAAGGATGAAAGAAGAAATAGCAATAAGGTTTCAGTTGAACTCCAACATACTCGACACGAAAAAAATCATACACCATTTGAGGAAGGGAACTTGGCGCTCCTGAGACACTTGGAAACGACAATACCACCCGATAAACCAAGTCCTTGGTGGTATGGGCCATTCACAATCGAAGGATTGAGCCAAGAGGGGGTAGCTAACTTGAGAAGCAAATTAGGTGGGAAGGTGATTGCGAGTATCGATAGATTGAGGCACTACCACCATAACAGTAATGATCGCAACTATATGGGGTATATCATTTCAAATGATGAGATCACGTGATAACCCATGACCTTGAGTCTAGCTACAAGACTCGAAAATAAAGAAAAGCGCTTCTTGGGAGGCAACCCATGTTTTGTGTGAGTTTATTTGTTTGATTGTTATTTGCTTCCGTATGCATGTTTTATTTTTATTGTTGGTTGATCATGTTTCTCAATTAAAATGTGGAAATACTTTACTATGTTGTTTGGCCTAGTCTTAACTCCAACCTAAAGGTATTTTTGCAAAAGATAAGTGTAAGGGGAAACCCCAAATATGTTTTTAAGAAACAAACCGATCATGATTCTCCACAATATTAAATGAACATGTATGTTCGTATTTGTTAGAGTCAAATGCTCGTATTGAGTCATAATGAAGTTTTGCAGGATTTTCCAGGAAGTAGGGCCAAGTTTTTCCGGAAATTTTCTGGAAACTTAACATAAGAATTTCTGCAGGTCCATTCTGACGGCGTCAGAGTATTACTCTTGACGGCGTCAGGAGTTAAAAATCTGGAAATTTTACCGGTTTTGTTTTTCTAACGGAGTCTTATGGTTTTTGTGAATTATTAAGTTTTATAATCTCCAGGAAATCTGCAAACTTCATTCCATAAGCATTATATCTTACTTTGTTTTCGAGGATTAAGTAACTTATATAGGATGCCGCCGATTTTACGCGAGGTTGTCTTGTCTATTGTTGTCAGGATTTACAGGTTATTTTCGACAAGGACATGATTTATATTCTGGAAGGGAAGCTTTGATTGTTCATTTTCTTGGAGGAAGATCTAACCTGGCTAACCTTTAATCCATACCGAGCGAATCAGGGGAGTATTTGATTTCATTCTCTTTACTTTTTCACTTTTACATTCTTTACTTGAACATTGGGGACAATGTTCATCTTAAGTGTAAGGGGAGGGTAAAAAGATGATACCTTACATATGCACTTTCACTTGAGTTTGTTTTGTTTGATAGTAGATGTGTAATAAAACTATGAGAAATACTTGTTAGTATAATTTTAGCGCCAAATTTAAAATTTTTTACAACATTTAGGAGTGAAACTTTAGCCATAGCAACCGTCTCATGGATAGGAGGTTGTATGACTAGCACATAACCGTATATTCAGAAAAATTTTCCACCCAAAAATGTGAGGTTTGCCTTTAGATTTGATAGGAGAAGCATTCATTATTGGTGCTTATGAGTGTACCGGTAGCATTTAGATTATAGAACTTGCGTTAGTGATGCATCCCGAGACCGCTAGTGAGACTACATTCGTGTGGTAGGATTTACTACATGATAAGAGGCATTAGGATCACCCTTGCGTTAAACCCGTATCATAATTACTTGACCATTAAGTCATATTATTTTGCTAGTTAAGTCAACTAATTTTTCCCACACCCTTAGCGTTGTACTCATTTTTAGTACACGAAACCCCTAGTACACCCCTCCGAGCCTATCTTTTCGTTTCTAACTTTAAGCATTTTACTTAAAGGAAGAATTTGTTACACCCCACTTAAATGTACAACCAAATCGCCTTAGCCTTCCGTGTATGCGCTCATTTTTAGTGCATTATTGTTATTTGTTAAACCCTAAGTTAACTTTCTAATTGATTACATGGTTGCTAAGTCGAGTCATATCCTTGTACATATTGTTTTGGGACGATTGGGACTCATGGGTAAGTACTTATTTTATGGAGTAATGGGGAAGAACATCATATTATTACCCCCATATGTACGTTAATCTTAAAAGTGCTCCAAGTATTTTAATTTTCTTAATTCGAGTCATTAGATTAGTTAATTGTTAAGTATGTAAAGATTCAAGTGTAAGGGGAATGCTCAAACACCTATGATGTATTATTTTGGATGGTAGGGTAAGAGTGTATGCAAAAAAAAAAGAAGAAAAAAAAAATTGAAAAAATCAAGAAAAAGAAAAAAAAATAGAAAAGAAAAAGAGAAAAAACATACGGACTACCATCCCGTTTCATTCTATGTTCATTTTATGTTTTTGTTATTTTTCATTTATTAGCATAAGTCGAGTCTAGTCTTGGCTTAGCAACGCCATCTTGTACATGTAATTAACCAAGATTGTTAACTCGCCACCAGTAAAACTTCCTTTATCCAACAAAACCGTGTAATTCATATCCCTATACCTAACGTTACAACCCTTTAAAAGACCTCTTTGATAGTTTATCCTAGGTGCTTACGCCATGTGGTAGAGGTTTGATCCTTTCCCAAGCCTATGGTAATCTATTTTGCTATGACAGGTAGTGAGAGATATCTTCCATTTCCATAATGTTATATTACTTTATTACACCCGAGAGATGTGAGTGTCTAAACACTATTTGTGTGGTGCTTGTGTATGACCTCCATGCTTGTCTATTGGTCTTTAGTGGAACGATTATTTGTTGTAATTACTTTTATATTAGTGTTAAATGACCCCTAACTTGTCTTTTGAGTAGAATAAAAGCTCATTTGCTTGAGGACAAGCAAATCTCAAGTGTAAGGGTATATGATGAGGCAAAAAATGATCCGTTTTTAGGGGGTCATTTATGCCCGAATCCGACTTTATTTGATCAAATATCGCCCTAAATCGTTCCTTTTGTGATTTTAGGTACTTGGAGAGTGAATTCTGGAAAAGAAGCCATTTTGGACGTTTTTGGAGCATAAAAGTGAAGAAAACGACAAAGTCTCAAATTTCTATGTTGGAACAGTGCTTGAAGGCGTCACAGGTTGCTCTTGACGGCATCAAGACCCAAAGAATAAAATACCGTGGTTGCTGACGGCGTCACATAGGCCGTCATAGGTAGATCAAGGCCGTCCGAGGAAGTATTTGGCGGCGAGATGACGGCGTCACACCCTTACTCTTGACGCCGTCACCTCGGTTTTCCTATATATAGTTTTCTAGTTTTTTAAAGGAGAGAAGTTTTGGTGAAACCCTAAAGACGAATTTGGTGTATCTTTTACAGGTTTTTCAAGGGTTCCAAACCCTTGATACCTTGCATTGTAATTGAGATAAGTGTTCTTCTAATTCAATCAATATGTCTATGTGTTGGTTGTTTATATCTTGTTCTTGTCTCAATTCCATTATGCTAGGCTAGATCTCTTTTGTGTTTGCTTAGATCTAATGAAACCTAGATGTTGATTATGTGTTGATTACTTGTTTATTCTTGTCTTCGATGAATGATTTTATATGTTAGGCTTAAGAAAACTGGCAGATCTCCAAATGGTAACATGCTTGAACGTCTTAAAAAACATGAACCGAGGCGTAATAGATCTTTATTGGTTGTATTTAATGCATGAGCCACTGTTTACAATCCCTATAGTTGTGCTGGGTCATGGTGTAGGAAGAGATAAGAGCTCATAGAGTTGGGGAGTTATGTATGCCACCCCACGAATGGTGTTAAGGAATACACTATGTCATCCATACAAGTATAACAAGTAATTAACGTGTAAAAGATATCTAGGGAGTAGTGAAGTCTAAGTAAACACAATTTCTCCAATTACTGCTCACAACCTTAGTATAATTTAGTTTAATTTCATTTTTAGTATTTTATTTTAATTACATATTAGTTTTGGGTTAGTTGACTAGCAACTAATTCAGCCCACTCTTCCAAAACCCGAGACTTTACTTGCTTTCATAAAATTATAAAAATACAAAAATAATCATCTCTCACCTCTAGAACTAGTAATTAGGTTTTCTAATCCTAGCGACACTATTCCTAAGCTGAACGATCAATCCTCCGGTACTTCTCACTATACTATACTACAACGATCAGGTACACTGCCTAGTGGGGGTTGTAAGCTTCTCGAGATCTCTCGAGAGGTAAAGCCTGTTGCGATTCCCACGCATCAGGTATAACAATAACAACAGGGGTATGATCAGATGTCATAAAAGGAAGAAACTGAGAAAAAGCGTTAGGAAAAGCAGTGAGAAAAGGAACGTTACATAATACTCTGTCCAATTTCTTGAGCAAACCACCCACTTTTCCAGGACTTTTGTTCCATGTGAAATTCAAACCATGCCTAGCAATATCTTCAACTTCAATGTAAGCCACACACTCTCTAAAAATACAAAAATAATCATCCCTCACCTTTAGAACTAGTAATTAGGTTTTCTAATCCTAGCGACACTATTCCTAAGCTGAACGATCAATCCCTCGGTACTTGTCACTATACTATACTACAACGATCAGGTACACTGCCTGGTGGGGGTTGTAAGCTTCTCGAGATCCCTCGAGAGGTAAAGCCTGTTGCGATTCCCACGCATCAAGTTTTTGGCGCAGCTGCCGGGGAATAGTTATTGTCTAGGTTAGGATTTCTTTTTATTAGGTCTACTTGCTAGATTCCTTTCTAGTAAGATTTTTATTTTTATTTTTAGGTCTTCTTTAGTCTATCTTATTTCTTCGTGCCTTTGTTCGTAACTCTTTACCATCCGACATCATGGAAGGTGGTAACATCTTTGAACCCGTCATCCCACCACAACAAAACCTACCACTAGAACCCCTTAGGCCCCAAACCTTAGGAGAGTATTCCCGACCTAGCCACCAAGGCTACCGAAACACCATTGAGCTCACCGGAGACAATGTGACCCCCTTGCGATCCGACACCATCCGGTTGGTGCAAAGCGGATGTGCATTCCATGGACTTCGTTCCGAAGATCCAAACCAACATCTTAAGGACTTTCTCAAAATCGTAGATTCCATAGACCTAGGTGTTGAAACTAGAGACACTACCCGTTTACGCCTATTCCAATGCTCTCTACGGGATCAAGCTAGTCAATGGCTTGAGCGTTTACCCGCGGGATCCATCACCACATGGGATGATCTCACCACTCGTTTCCTTGCTCAATTTTTCCCACCGGGGAGAACTACTAAGCTTAGAAATGACATCTTGATGTTCCAACAACGTCAAAATGAATCTCTTTATGAAGCATGGACTCGTTTCAAGGACTTACTCCAAAAAGTCCCTCATCATGGCATAGATCTTTGGCTCCAAGTCCAAATCTTTTATGACCATATCGACATCTCCACAAGGCGAGCCATTGACCAATTGGCCGGTGGTAAGCTACGTGATCTTAGTGCGGAACAATCATGGGAACTCATAGAAGATCTTGCTCTCTATGACAACAAAAGTTGGAACGATCCCCGTGATTTGAACAAAACAGTCAAGGCAATATCTTTGCCTTTAAACAACTCTAGCACTCCCGACCATAGGATCATGGAACTTGAGGACCAAGTCAAGTTTCTCATGAAATCTTATGAAGCTCCGAAGCCTTCAAGCCAAGTGAAAAAAATCACTTCTTCATGTGAATTATGTGGTGGTCCCCATGACACTCATGATTGTGTGGAACTCCCCGCAACAGCTTTTACAGACTACGCATCCACGCGTACCGATGAAGTGGGAGATAAGTGGTACACTTTCAAGCCCGAGCCAAACACATAGGGTGATTCATACAACCCCTCATGGAAAAATCACCCAAACCTTAGGTGGAGACAAAACCAACCCAATTCTTCCAATCCGCCTAATCATTACCAACCAAACGGTCCACCATCCAACCGTACTTTCAACAACAATCCTTCTAACAACTATGGTAGTACCAACAATCTTGAAGGATTGATGTCAAAGTTCATGGCATCTCAAAAAGCTCGCATATCTAAGTTTGAAGCCGATTTCAAACAAAAGCAAAGCGAGATGACCACTAGAATTGATGCATTGTTGAAAGTTCTCAATGACCGAGAAATGGGAGCACTTCCGAGTGACACAATACTACTCGGTTAAGTCAACGAGCACGTGTTTCAAACAAAACCAAGTTCCCCAAAAGGACCCATCAAATAAAACACCCACTATAGAGCCGGTCAAAAACATTGTTGAAACACCTCTTACGCAAGACCTTGACGATGAATTCAAAGAACTTCAGCTTGAAAGCCCCGTCATTGATGTCTTAGCGCGTGCTCCTTACTATAGTGCCCTCCTAGAAAAATATGAGAAGTGTAAGCTAGGCAAAAATGGGACCGCCTTCGTTCAAAACAAGTTGCCTAAAAAGCTTGATGACCCGGGTATATTTGTTTTGCCTTGTAAGATAGGAAGATCCGAAGCTTTCGACACACTAGCCAATTTAGGGTCAAGCCTCAACTTGATTCCCTTATCCTTATTCACCGCTCTTAAGCTAGGAAAGTTAGAGGAAACGGAGGTATTGATAGGGCTAGCGGATGGGAGTATTGCACACCAGGTTGGAATGATTAAGGATGTAGTTGTTCACGTAGGAAAGTTATTTATATTAGCAGATTTTCACGTCCTAGACATGGTTAGTGATACTACATGCCCATTATTGGTAGGAAGAGGATTTTTAGCAACCGCTAGTGCCATGATAGATTGCAAGGAATCAAAGATAACGGTAGGTGAAGGCGATACTTGGTCGGTGTATGATGTTAAGAAGCATAGTTATGATTGTGATGATGAACCAACACCGCATTGGGTAGAGATGAATAGGAGACCGTCTAGATATGGACCTTGGATAGAAAGGAACTTTATAGGACCTCAATGCCCATTCTATCTAGAAAAAGACTTTGTTGAAAAGACACATTCGGTAGAACAACTCATAGCTAGAGATGAGGAGCTAGACCCCTTTGAGGACCCCTTAGTCTTTAGGAAGATGATTGAGTTATTAAGCGTAATGCCCATTAACATAGAAAGGAATAAATGGAAAAGAGAAGGAGATAAGTGTAAATGGAGGTGGGACAAGCCACCTAAAGAAGGTGACGGGTCATGGCATATTAGTATGACCTTGTATGATCCGGATGGAGAAAAGTTTGAAAGGTCATACCATACTAAGGAAACCGATAGAAAGTTGAAACCTAAGTTTGATCCCAAAGATGTCCTCAACGAGGAACTCACCCGAATCACGTAGTAACCCATGACTTTGAGTCTAGCTACAACACTCGTAAATAAAGAAAAGCGCTTCCTGGGAGGCAACCCATGTTTTGTGAGATTTTATTTGTTTGATTGTTATTTGTTTCTGTATGCATGTTTTATTTTTATTGTTGGTTGATCATGTTTCTAAATTAAAATGTGGAAATACTTTATTATGTTTTTTGGCCTAGTCTTAACTCCAACCTAAAAGTATTTTTGCAAAAGATAAGTGTAAAGGGAAACCCCAAATATGTTTTTAAGAAACAAACCGATCATGATTCTCCACAATATTAAATGAGCATGTATATTCGTATTTGCTAGAGTCAAATGCTTGTATTGAGTCATAATAAAGTTTTGCAGGATTTTCCAGGAAGTAGGGCCAAGTTTTTCCAGAAATTTTCCAGAAACTTAACATAAGAATTTCTGCAGTTCTATTCTGACGGCGTCAGGGGTTTACTCTTGACGGCGTCAGGAGTTAAAATCTGGAAATTTTACCGGTTTTGTTTTTCTAACGGAGTCTTATGGTTTTTGTGACTTATTAAGTTTTATAATCTCCAGGAAATCTGCAAACTTCATTCCACAAGCATTATATCTTACTTTGTTTTCTAGGATTTAGTAACTTATATAGGATGCCACCGATTTTACGCGAGGTTGTCTTGTCTATTTTTGTCAGGATTTACAGGTTATGTTCGACAAGGAGATGATTTATATTCTGGAAGGGAAGCTTTGATTGTTCATTTTCTTGGAGGAAGATCTAACCTGGCCAACCTATAATCCATACCGAGCGAATCAGGGGAGTATTTGATTTCATTCTCTTTACTTTTTCACTTTTACATTCTTTACTTGAACATTGGGGACAATGTTCATCTTAAGTGTAAGGGGAGGGTAAAAAGATGATACCTTACATATGCACTTTCGCTTGAGTGTGTTTTGTTTGATAGTAGATGTGTAATAAAACTATGAGAAATACTTGTTAGTGTAATTTTAGCGCCAAATTTAAATTTTTTTACAACATTTAGGAGTGAAACTTTAGCCATAGCAAGCGTCTCATGGATAGGAGGTTGTATGACTAGCACATAACCGTATATTCAGAAAAATGTTCCACCCAAAAAATGTGAGGTTCGCCTTTAGATTTGATAGGAAAAGCATTTACTATTAGTGCTTATGAGTGTACCGGTAGTATTTAGATTCTAGAACTTGCGTTAGTGATGCATCCCGAGACCGCTAGTGAGACTACATTCGTGTGGAGGATTTACTACATGATAAGAGGCATTAGGATTACCCTTGTGTTAAACCCGTATTATAATTACTTGACCATTTAAGTTATATTACTTGGCTAGTTAAGTCAACTAATTTTTCCCACACCCTTAGCGTTGTACTCATTTTTAGTACACGAAACCCCTAGTACACCCCTCCGAGCCTATCTTTTCGTTTCTAACTTTAAGCATCTTACTTAAAGGAAGAATTTGTTACACCCCACTTAAATGTACACCCAAATCGCCTTAGCCTTCCGTGTATGCGCTCATTTTTAGTGCATTATTTTTATTTGTTAAACCCTAAGTTAACTTTCTAATTGATTACATGGTTGCTAAGTCAAGTCATATCCTTGTATATATTGTTTTGGGACGATTGGGACTCATGGGTAAGTACTTATTTTATGGAGTAATGGGGAAGAACATAATATTATTACCTCCATATGTGCGTTAATCTTAAAAGTGCTCCAAGTGTTTTGATTTTCTTAATTCGAGTCATTAGAATAATTAAATGTAAAGTATGTAAAGATTCAAGTGTAAGGGGAAGGTTCATACCCCTATGATGCATTATTTTGGATGGTAGGGTAAGAGTGTATGCAAAAAAAAAATAATAAATAAATAATAAAAAATAAAAAGAGAAAAAAACATACGGACTACCATCCCTTTTCATTCTATGTTCATTTTATGTTTTTTGTTATTTTTCATTTATTAGCTTAAGTCGAGTCTAGTCTTGGCTTAGCAACGCCATATTTTACATGTAATTAACCAAGATTGTTAACTCGCCACCAGTAAAACTTCCTTTATCCAACAAAACCGTGTAATTCATATCCCTATACCTAACGTTAAAACCCTTTAAAAGACCTCTTTGATAGTTTATCCTAGGTGCTTACGCCATGTGGTGGAGGTTTGATCCTTTCAAAAGCCTATGGTAATCTATTTTGCTATGACAGGTAGTGAGAGATATCTTCCATTTCCATAATGTTATATTACTTTATTACACCCGAGAGATGTGAGTATCTAAACACTATTTGTGAGGTGTTTGTGTATGACCTCCGTGCTTGCCTATTGGTCTTTAGTGGAACGATTATTTGTTGTAATTACTTTTATATTAGCATTAAATGACCCCTAACTTGTCTTTCGAGTAGAATAAAAGCGCATTTGCTTGAGGACAAGCAAATCTCAAGTGTAAGGGTATATGATGAGGCGAAAAATGATCCATTTTTAGGGGGTCATTTAAGCCCGAATCCGAACTTATTTGATCAAATATTGCCCTAAATCGTTCCTTTTGTGATTTTAGGTACTTGGAGAGTGAATTCTGGAAAAGAAGCCATTTCGAACGTTTTTGGAGCATAAAAGTGAAGAAAACGGCAAAGTCTCAAATTTCTATGCTGGGAACAGTGCATGAAGGCGTCAAGAATTGCTCTTGATGGCGTCAGAGTCCCAAGAATAAAATACCGTGGTTGATGACGGCGTCACATAGGCCGTCATAAGTAGATCAAGGCCGTCCGAGAAGTATTTGGCGGCGAGATGACGGCGTCAAACCATTGCTCTTGACGCCGTCACCCCAGTTTTCCTATATATAGTTTTCTAGTTTTTCACATTAAAAAAGGAGAAGTTTTGGTAAAACCCTAAAGACGAATTTGGTGCAACTTTTACAGGTTTTTCAAGGGTTCCAAACCCTTGATACCTTGCATTGTAATTGAGATAAGTGTTCTTCTAATTCAATCAATATGTCTATGTGTTGGTTGTCTATATCTTGTTCTTGTCTCAATTCCATTATGCTAGGCTAGATCTCTTTTGTGTTTGCTTAGATCTAATGAAACCTAGATATTGATTATGTGTTGATTACTTGTTTATTCTTGTCTTGGATGAATGATTTTATATGTTAGGCTTAACAAAACTGGCAGATCTCCAAATGGTAACATGCTTGAACGTCTTAAGAAACATGAACCGAGGCGTACTAGGTCTTTATTGGTTGTATTTAATGCATGAGCCACTGTTTACAATCCCTATAGTTGTGTTGGGTCATGGTGTAGGAGGAGATAAGAGCTCATAGAATTGGGGAGTTATGTATGCCACCCCATGAATGGTATTAAGGAATACAATCCGTCATCCATACAATTATAACAAGTAACTAACGTGTAAAAGATATATAGGGAGTAGTGAAGTCTAAGTAAAAACAATTTCTCCAATTACTCCTCACAACTTTAGTATAATTAGTTTAATTTCATTTTTAGTATTTTATTTTGATTACATCTTAGTTTTTGGGTTAGTTGAATAGAAACTAATTCCGCCCACTCTTCCAAAACCCGAGATTTTACTTGCTTTCATAAAAATATAAAAATACAAAAATAATCATCCCTCACCTTTAGAACTAGTAATTAGGTTTTCTAATCCTAGCGACACTATTCCTAAGCTGATCGATCAATCCCCCGGTACTTGTCACTATACTATACTACAACGATCAGGTACACTGCCTGGTGGGGGTTGTAAGCTTCTCGAGATCCCTCGAGAGGTAAAGCATGTTGCGATTCCCACGCATTAGGTATAACAATAACAACAGGGGTATGATCAGATGTCATAAAAGGAAGAAACTGAGAAAAAGCGTTAGGGAAAGCAATGAGAAAAGGAACGTTACATATTACTCTGTCCAATTTCTTGAGCAAACCACCCACTTTTCGAGGACTTTTGTTCCATGTGAAATTCAAACCATGCCTAGCAATATCTTCAACTTCAATGTCAGCCACACACTCTCTAAAATCATGCATAGCAGTAGTAATAATAGACCCCCCAGTGGACTTTTCCGAAGGATCAAGAGTAGTATTGAAATCCCCAAGCAGCACCCATGGAGAGTCACCAACAGACCTTTTATACTTATGCAACGGTTTCCAAAGGCTCCTTCTATCAGAAGTATGAACAAATGCATAAACAAAAGAGCAATGAAAACTTTTTCCTCCATTAACAGGCTCGATAAAACAATGAATGACCTAAGCAGATTGATCCATCACCATTACATTAAGACAATTTGGATCCCAACCCACAATTATTCTAGTTCCACCAGTACATGAAGAATTGTTAGAAACCCACTCAAATTGGCCTAAGACATGACTGCTAATCTTAGCCAACTTATTCTTTTTAACATGTGTCTCCAATAGACCACAAATACTATAATTACCCTCTCTTAACAGTTGAATAACTTGATCCTGATTGGTGGTGTTATTCAAACCTCTAACATTCTAGGCAACGGCTTTAATCCCCATTGGAAACTATAGAAGAAAGGGCTGCATCATTCTCTATTTTACTAGCAGCATTCACATTAAATTCAGGTCTCATTTCTTTAGCTATACCCTCACACTCAGAATCCACATCATCCTCGTCATCTTCAGAGATGGGCTCAAGTTTATACTTATGACAATGTTTGTAAAAATAATCAAGTTGGTGTGCTGTCCAATCTAACCTAACAGATTTAGTTAGATAGATACCAGCCTGCATAAATACTTCTACTTCACTTCTCAACCCTGGCCACTCTTTATCATATTCTTTTTTAGTCTTCTTTTCACCACTATTGCAACTCTCAAGCATTTCATCATCAATAAGAACAGCAAAAGTGTTACTAAGAGGAATACTTTCCTCCGCAACTTTATTAGGATTTCCAGTAGACCCCGAACCTCTAATAAGAACCCTAGGTTTGAAATTAGGATCCTTGCTAGTTTGCAGAAGGTTTTTAGTAGGATTAGCATCACCCGACATTTTGCTATTCCAGCTTTGAGACCCATTAGATGACTTTGAACCAGAAAGTTTATTGCTCTTAACCTGATATACCCCTTGTTTACTATAACCATTAACCTGCATCCCATTACTTCTCCCCTTACCAGCATGCACATTACTAGTATTACCATTATTCTTTTTTGTAAGAGTGGCATTCTTCTTACCCAAACCCTGAGCATTAGTAGATTACACACCATACACGACTCCACTCCTAGTAGTGTTATAAGTATTCTGCACATTCAATGTTTTAGTAGACTTAACATTAATATTATTATTAACCACAGCCATGTTCTTCTTCCCCACAGTAGAAAAGTACTCTTCATCCACCACAACATCTTTACCCTTAGTTACCACAGGAACCCGAACTCTAATACCCTCTTTAATAACATGTGCAGCAAGTTCTTCTTGTGTTCTAGGACTATTTTTGCAAGAAATAGTACAATGCCCAAAAGTTTTACAGTGTGTACATAGGGGTGGTTTCCACTGATACTTGACATCCAACTTGCCTACTCTCGCAGGTCTATTTCCCAATGGAGGATAAGAAATTTCAAGAACATTAGGGAGCTCCTCTTCAGCAGAAACCTCAACTAGGACTCTAGCAAAATCAAGTTTGCCCGCCTTCTTTAAGCATCTCTCCTTTGTCATTTTGTCCATCAACATAGGCCTTCCAACTCCACTCATAATTTTCCCAATCCCATTTCCATTACACAATTCCATTGGTATGTTATAGACACACACCCAAATGGGAATAGTGGTAGGCTCAGACTTATCCAACCAAATACCAGGCTCCCATAAATTAAGCACAACAGGAACGTTCTGCACCATCCAAGGCCCGCTATCCAAAACTGATTTCATACCCAGCTCACTTTTAAACTTGAAGTAGAAAATACCATTACTTGTCTTGGTAATCTCCTCAATATCATAAACTCGCCACATCCTCATTAAATTAGAACTCACCACTCTATAGTTCATAGAAGTGCCAACAAAATAGCCATATAACTGTAATGAACACGGCTGCCCACCCTTATATACTTCTTCTGCTGAGAATTCAATTCTTCTATTACCATTTTCTTGCACAGTCACAAATCCAGGGGTGTATTCCATCTTTAAAGCCATTTCCTCTGTACCCTTCTTGAGTTTTTCCGCAAATCTATCGGCCACAGCTGAGTATTGGTTTGAAAGGATGGTGGAACCAAAAGCATTACCAAAACCAGCACTCCAATTACACTTATAACTAGCAGTTGCAGCATTCTTAATAAACGGATTACCCAGAATATTGCTCCCAAACTGCACTTTCAACAAAGGAACACTAGGTTTATTAAGAATGCCTTTGCCACTATCACTCTTCCCAAATTCAAAATCCATGTCAACCTTATTACTAGCAATACCATCCAAATTGTTTGATGAAGCACCACCCGCATTTACAACTCCTTCCATACTAGTGTGCTCAATCCTAACACTTGAACCAGCTATTCCCTCACCAAACACTAAACCTGCCTTAGCATCAACTATGCCATCTCTACTACCAGTCTCACCACCATTAGTACTAACTACATAACCAGCACTAGGGTTGTCAGAACTATTTTCAAGACCACAATTCCTAGCCACAGGACTACTCTGCCTACTTTTAATGGGGCTAACATCAAGGGGAAGATTAATGAAAGACCCATCATTACCATTGATAGTGTTACTAAGATCAATAACAATTTTGCCACAAGCCATATCACTAAAATCAGCCTTCTTAGATGCAGACTTATTATAAACAGAACTACCCACTTCAAATTTAAGGTTTGAATCAATAGAACCAGCCTTCATGTTAGAAAGCACTTCACTAATTTCAACATCAATATTAGGACTCTGGATAACTCGTTTACCACCCCTATTATCCATAGGAGATGATTCAATACGCTTTCTAGACTTACCAGTAGCCCTTGACGAATTAAGGTTCCTTAGAATAGATCCAGCACCAACAGATGCCGATCCAGGAGAAGAAACCCTTATTCTGATGCCATGGCGGGGCCTCCGAGCTTTACCCTCCTTCATCTTAGCTAAAGGAACACTCGATCTCGAAAGATGTACCTTATCCGGTGAAATTCCGGTAAGCTCACAGAACTCTTCAACAAGTGAATCTGGGGGTTTATTGTTTTCAATAGGCATAACAAAAAGTTTGTTTTAGATGAATGACAAGAGGAATTACAGATTTAGAAGGTGGGAAATTCAATCAACAAATCGATTGTTGATTGAATATTTTAGGGTTTTGGGGATTTCGCCACAATCACCAGAGAGGAGAGAGAAAAAAAGATTGCTCCATTGGAGTAAAGCTACATCATCTTTGTTTCTATCTGAGTTTACACACCTTTGTCACAAGGGAACCTTGTTCATGTGATCCTATGTTAATGCTTGTAATGCTTAAAGACAATTTACTTATGTTTTTATTAATGTTTATTAAGTATGGATCAAAAAGGGTCAAAAGGCACATGTAATGTTTGGTTAATTCGTTAAACTAAACAGGCCTTATTAGTTAGTTATAAGAAATGACAGTTATTATGGTTGTTAGTTACAAACGGTTAATTGTGAAAAGACACAATGGTTGACATTGTAAAGTTGTGTCGATTCACCAAGTATATATAGATTAGGATCGAGTCAATTAATATAAGTCCTTTATTTACTTTTACTTCTACATTGTTTATTTCTATTTTGTCTCACAACTAAACACAGTTACACAAACGTATCATGGTTAACACAAATTACTTGATTTAAAACAACATGCTTCAAACAAAACCTGTGATAAGTTTCAACAGTGGTATCAGAGCCCATGTTCTGATCCTTGGGGGAAGCAGTTACAAAGAAATACCATACACACCCAAAACAAACATTATTTACAAAGACAAACAATCCCAAACACCCCACAGTGGCCCAAACACAAAAAGTACATTTCCCCTGAGGGAAAGCAGTTACTCAAATAGAAAGTAGAGGAAGTTGTCTCATACAATTCCCTGAAAACAACAAAACCACTAGTGGGAAGCAATTACAAGCAAATAGGAGAAACCAGTGGATTGTCTAGAAAAATGAGGCGTGCACCTTGTTATGTTTGTAAGAAAAGAGGGCATGTGTATTGGCAGTGTGTGAATAAAGAGAAAGAAGTTATTTTATAAGGCAAGGAACCAAGTGTTATGAATCCTACAACAACAATGATAACAAAAGTTCATGAAGCCTTCAAGTATGAACCAGAATGTGTTCATGTTACTACAGATTTTATGGTAGAAGGATCGGATAAAAGGAACTGGGATGATATATGGTACGTTAGCAGTGATTATAAGAGACACATGAATACCATGAAGCATTTGTTCAAAAGAATGATACAAAGATTCAAGGTCGAAGGGACAGTAGAAAAAGAAAAAAAGTTTATTGTTTCTTATGGAGTAGGACAGGTGTTTGTGGAGACAAATAAATGGTGAGTTATGAGGGCAACAAGTGCAGGGTGAAATACATGTTTGATAACATATAAGAAGAAGCATTTGAACAAGAAAACACCATAGAAGTAGAAGATGAGAAAAGCATCAGAGAAATCCATAACAGATTCTTAGAGGGCTAGTTTAGGTCTTTGGATCTAAATGAAGAGTGCTCTTTGATCATGGGTATGGAAGAATTAAAGATGAACAAGGAGGATTAACAAGATTATGTAGACAGTGATTATTTAAGTATGAATGGGACACTCACTAGGCCAAAAATTGGAATTGGTTACACCAAATATGTGTGACGATATACATATAGTCACACATGGTTTTTTTCGTATGTGTGACTAAAGGTCGTGTGACCATAGGGTACCTACGGTCACATGTTTTGGTTCTTTTTAGTCTCACTTAAAAAAGAGTAACCAAAACGTTAAAATGTGTGACTAAATAGGTACAATTTTAGTTGGATTAATCAGCTTTGTGTGACGAAAAGCTCTTATAGTCACACGAAGCATTTTTTTGTATATTTAGTCACATACAATTAACCATAAAGTGGCCAAAAGTGTTAATATGTGTGACCATATGGTGTTGAAAGTGAAGAAATGTATGGTTTGTGTGACTATAGATCATCCAATTGCCACATAAATTTGGTTTTCGTGTGGCCTTTTGTACCATTTAGTCACACATATCATGTTTCTTTTGGGTATTTAGTCACATACAATTAATCATAAAGTGGCCAAAAGTGTGAATAAGTGTGACCATATGTTGTTTAAAGTGAAGAAATTTGTGTTTTGTGTGACTATTGATAAGCCAATGGCCACATGAATGTATGTTTGTGTGGCCTTTTGTACCATTTAGTCACACATATCATGTTTGTTTTGGGTATTTAGTCACATACAATCAAGCATAAAGTGTGAATAAGTGTGACCATATGGTGTTTAAAGTGAAGAAATTTGTGTTTTGTGTGACTATTGATAAGCCAATGGCCACATGAATTGTATGTTTGTGTGGCCTTTTGTACCATTTAGTCACACATATCATGTTTCTTTTGGGTATTTAGTCACATACAATTAAGCATAAAGTGGCCAAAAGTGTGAATAAGTGTGACCATATGGTGTTTAAAGTGAAGAAATTTGTGTTTTGTGTGACTATTGATCATCCAATGGCCACATGAATTGTACGTTTGCGTTGCCTTTTGTACCATTTAGTCACACATATCATGTTTATATTGGGTATTTGGTCACATACAATTAATCATAAAGTGGCCAAAAGTGTGAATAAGTGTGAGCATATGGTGTTTAAAGTGAAGAAATTTGTGTTTTGTGTGACTATTGATAAGCCAATGGCCACATGAATTATATGTTTGTGTGGCCTTTTGTACCATTTAGTCACACATATCATGTTTGTTTTGGGTATTTAGTCACATACAATCAAGAATAAAGTGGCCAAAAGTGTGAATAAGTGTGACGATATGGTGTTTAAAGTGAAGAAATTTGTGTTTTGTGTGACTATTGATAAGCCAATGGCCACATGAATTGTATGTCTGTGTGGCCTTTTGTACCATTTAGTCACACATATCATGTTTCTTTTGGGTATTTAGTCACATACAATTAATCATAAAGTGGCCAAAAGTGTGAATAAGTGTGACCATATGTTGTTTAAAGTGAAGAAATTTGTGTTTTGTGTGACTATTGATAAGCCAATGGCCACATGAATTGTATGTTTGTGTGGCCTTTTGTACCATTTAGTGATACATATCATGTTTGTTTTGGGTATTTAGTCACATACAATCAAGCATAAAGTGGCCAAAAGTGTGAATAAGTGTGACCATATGGTGTTTAAAGTGAAGAAATTTGTGTTTTGTGTGACTATTGATAAGCCAATGGCCACATGAATTGTATGTTTGTGTGGCCTTTTGTACCATTTAGTCACACATATCATGTTTCTTTTGGGTATTTAGTCACATACAATTAATCATAAAGTGGCCAAAAGTGTGAATAAGTGTGACCATATGGTGTTTAAAATGAAGAAATTTGTGTTTTGTGTGACTATTGATAAGCCAATGGCCACATGAATTGTATGTTTGTGTGGCCTTTTGTACCATTTAGTCACACAACGAATTAATTATACAGTCACCAACAAAAAGCCGTAAATAATAAAATTCAATAAAATTCAAATATAAAAATTAAACAAATTCAAATACAATAAAAGTGGAATGTATATAAAATTGTGATGGCGTAAATAATAAAATTCTCATAAATTTAACTTCTTAGTCTTGATCATCTTCTGAGCAGCTTCACTTTTCATGGATTCAATAGAGACGTAGTTGCGTTTCCCTGTTAATTTAGGTGGAACTTTGTTATGCTCACTAATCATTTGTATGGTACTTGGTGGTGTAGCCTGTAGGAAACAAAAAGCCGGGTGTATCAAATACTGAATTAATTATGAGAAATTATATATATATGTAGGTTGATAAAACAGATGCTTGTATGTACCTGATCTTCCAAAATCACTTGCTCCTTTGGCCATGCATAAAAACCACCTACTGCCTTCATAACTGTTTTGAAGCCGTTACCTCCTACATCCGGTATGCAAGCTGCATCCTGTAAGGATTTATCAATAGACACTTTGTAGCAATCCTTGGGGAGTGGTTTGTTATGAACCATTTGTTTTCCATCACTCATGTATACTCTGCCCAAAGCAATAATAGTTGTTCTCTTTGTGTGCCACAGTTTGCAGTTAATTTCCTAAAAAAATGATTTGTTGCATGTATGTATCAGAAATCAGTTAAACAAAATAATATATGAACATGTTTAAATACATACTTGTGGTAGTACTAGTAATGAAGACTCATCTTCTTGTGATTGGGAAGCTTGACGTGCATCCTTTCGTTTTGCTCTAGTCGTTTTCTTAGATGCGACAGATTTAACAGTTACCTATACATATAAAACACTGTAAATAAGACATGCATGTAGATTTAAAAAATCACATGTGGAAGTTTTATTACTTACACTTGTTTCCTTTTCCTTTTCCAAAGTTGGTTGTCCGTTAGACTTCTGAATGCTTGCAACTTTTTCACATCCAGAAACATGTGTTCCGGCATCCGCATCAGCATTGCTGTTTATATGATTAATGTTCACCGGAGACACCTGCAATATAAAGTGTTTAAGAAGACTGCAGCAGTTTTTAAAAGGGTCAATAAAAGATGGAATGTTACTTCTGGTGGTGTCAATGGACTTGGCGTCAATGGAGTTGTTGCCAATGTAGTTGATGGCGATGGACTTGATGGCGATGGACTTGATGCCAATGGAGTTGACGTTGAGTTCGACTGCCCCTTTTGTGCAGCCAATTGCTTCATCAAATCCTGGATTACCGCATCTTTTTCTTGACGTTGGCGTCTCTCATTTTCAAGTTCACTTTCAAGTAACACCACTCTTTCATCAGATGCTTGTTTGTTTCGAGGAAGATCAAAATACCTCCTGTAGGTTACTCCACCTCCCACTCCTCTCGCATATCCTCCCTTTTCCTTACCTAATACAACTGTCATGGCATCACTGCCATGATCAACCTTCAAGGTTCCTTGTTTGATCTTGTCCTCCGTGTCTTTCTGCACACACAATATGGGTAATAGGTTATTATATGTTGATCCCAGTTTAATATAAGCAAGAAGACTTTTTAGCCCCACTATGCACATTATAATAAAATATGCAGTAAAACTTACAATTTTTTCTCCCACGGCTCTAGTATCATCATCGTAAAAATCTCCGTCTTTGTTCTTCCTTCCTGACAACCACAGCGTGGTACGCGGTGGTTCTTCATCTGGTTGAATTTCTTTACGATCGATCTTATAAACATCAAATGCACACACGTAAGATAAACCAATTTAAACGCAAGTATTATGCTATTAACTGCAAATGTTTCAAGTTACCATTTGATCTATCACAAGGGCGCATCCACCTCGTCCCATTCTATGCTGATAAAGAGACTTGGAACGCGCCACTTTTGTTGCAGCTGATTTCACCTTGCAACAAAAAATCAAAAGGCGTTTAGATGTAGTAATGATTATATACTATAGAACTAATACATATGGAAACAGCAAAAGCTTGAACTTGAATAAAAAAGTACTAATTAACACCTTGTATTCATCGCTTTGTGTATAATTTACAAAATTGACCCAATCATTAGCTGATATAATTGCATCATAATTAGTCGGGACTTCATTTAGTTTAGAAGGTGTTTCTAGGTTGGGCAATATGTAGTTTTGTGTCAATTTACTTCTGAAACTGCGTAGAAGTTGACCAAGACGATTCATTAACATTTTTCTGGCTGTCAAGTCAACATCAAAAAATCGCTGCAAAGATTAACACAATGTTCTTAATTAGTTGCACATAATGTAAATGCTACATGTATATTTCATGTTATATTACTGGGTTAAAAAATAGTATAGGTTTACCGTGATTTCGTCCCACATTTTGTCTCTTGCTTCTGAATCAACCTTCTTCCAGGATCTAATCCTGACACCTATATGCTCACGAACCAAGTCTCCCAAAAAACTAGAAAACAATGCTCGGTGTTTTCCTGATATCCTATTCATAGCATCGAAGGTTACACTGAGCTTCTCTCCACCTGCTTTTCCATATTCCCTTCGAAACTTTGCTAACCTGGTTATGCCCCTCTTTTTGACATAACCATTTGATTGGCTGTTATCACGTTCACCATCATCAGAATACTGCTCCGATTCATATCCCAAATCCTGGTCAGGATGTTCATTATCAGAAAAATCAATATTATCACGATCATTCTCTTGGGTTTCCATGATTCGTCTGAAGCAATGTGTAAAAGAAGAATACTAATTAAACTAAATTATTGAATAATGGTTTAAAAAAGTTATTGATTTAATGTTTTGAAGAAGGCTGATTTTTTGGAGAAAAAATAGGGCATATGATGGGGCAGTTTTTCATTTAAGGATATCACAATTTCCAGAGCTAATTTTGAAAATTATGTTTGAGAATTTAAACATTTCACGAAAATATTTGGCTCCAAAATTTTTAATTACGAATTTAAACATTTCATTAATATGTTGGCTCCAAAATAACACCCATGCATATAACTTTGCATGACATAAGTTGTGCTTACACAAAGTCCCAAACACCCATATATCTTCAAACCCGCTGTCCCAAACACACATATAACTGCATAAACACAAAATGGCACATAAAAATGAATATACACGATATGAAAAATGAGGAGAATGTATAAAACATGTAGAAAGAGTCTAAAACATGATTAAACGGGCGAGAACGTGTAAACACGAACTAAAACGTATAAAAACCGACTAACAATTATAAGACGTAGGAAAAATGAGGAAAAATATGAAAAAACATGAAAATGACAAAAACCTATGAAAACGGATAAAAACGTGTACAGACGTAGTAATCCATGACAAAATGGGGGATAACGTGTGTAAACATGGACGAAACGTGTACACACGGACGCAAACGTATCATATAACCTAAAGATACCCTAACGACAGTATGACACATTCTTCATCATAGTACATATGACTTTACTGATTTTATGGCCTTCTCAAATGTCAAAATTAACGTGCCCACCTTTAATAATTAACTTTAACACACTCAGGGGCGGATCTAGTGTATAGCACGGGTATGGAAGTGCAAACCCTAAAATTCGAGGGGTAGTGTAAAAAACATAGGGTGCATACCCTTGAAGGACCCTTTGGGGACCCTTCGAGGACCATTCGAGCAACAGTGCATACCCTATTTTGAAATCCTAATTCCGCCACTGAGCACACTTCATATAGTTAACCTTCACAATATAACTATACACATACCAAGTCTATGCAACCCATGGATGACCTGTGATAATGGCTAATTCACATGGTGGGGCATTGGTAGTAGGTTATATAACTGGTCACATTCATTAATGGGTATTCGACATCATATGGGAATTGGGTTATACTCCCTCCGTCCCATAATAATTGTCCACTTTTACTTTTTTTAGTCTTTCTTGTTCAACTTTGACCATTAATATTTTTATTTGTGTTATATAATATTTGATGAAAATTATATCAATAGAAAATGCATTTGAAACCCAATCCATTCATATATTTTTCATCAAGTATTAGGTAATACAAATAAAAATATTTATGGTCAAATTTGAATAAGAAATACTAAAAAATGTCAAAGTGGTCAATTATTATGGGACGGAGGTAGTAGTTGTTTTAGGGTGTCATGTTACGACAGGATTCAATGAATAGTACATATGTATAATATTATGTTATCAAAAACCCGACCGAATGGTCAAGATGCTCGCTCCCTGAGATATTCCCATGTCGTTTTAACTGAGCTAATGTCAAATATTGATCATGTTCGTTAAGTTAATAAATAAACGAAGATAAACGAACTTTTACCAAACAAATCAGGAAGCGTTCAAAGAACGTTCAGTTTGTTTACATTCCTAGCTACTCACAAGATTCTAATAGGTTGGGAAATAGTAATTTGTAATTTAAAGCCTAGAAATGCAAATTAACTGTTCTTAAGTCCTAAATGACTAAAAATAATTGTAGGGAAAATATTTTTATTTTTTTTAGTTTTATTTTATTTTTTTATAATTAAAAACTAATTTTAAGTAATTAAATGATAAAAAATAGTAAACTGATTAAAAATACAAAAGAAAAATGTGCAATAACTACTTAAAGTATTTAAGTTTGAAGCAAAAATAAAAGTGACAAACCAACTTATTTAAATAACAAAGTCTTCATCATAGTACATATGACTTTACTGGTTTTATGGCCTCCCCAAATGTCAAAATTAACGTTCCCACCTTTAATAACTTTAAGTCACTTCATATAACCTTCACAAAATATACACATACCAAGTATATGCAACCCATGTATGACCGGTGATAATGGCTAATTCACATGGTGGGTCATTGGTAGTTGGTTATAACTGGTCACATTCATTAATGTTCATCAAGGTCGACAACAGGGCAATATCACCGATTCATATGACCCAAGTGCATGTACTATCGGGTTGTTTGGTTAGTTTGGTTTCATTCAATTAGAAAATAATAATCAGGAATATTTTAAAAATAATATTCAAATTATAACCATTTATAAAGATGGGCGTGATCTTATTGAAATTCACGGGTTGAAAAGGTTAAACGGGTTTTGGGTTGACACAGTCAACCCTTTTTTGATACAAAAGTTGCCACATTAAGAAAAAAAGCTTAAACGGGTTGTCAAGTCGACCCAATTAATTTATTCACAACCCGAACCTAGGAATGGCAATGGAGCGGGTTTGGAGCGGGGCGGCCATCCCCATCCCCGAATCCAATTACCAAAACATGCCCCAAACCCGCCACAAAACCCATTGGGGATCTTATTGGAGTGCCCCATTGGGCGCAATACTCATCCAAACCCGCCCCGATCCCCATTGGCGATCTTATCGGGTCCTTAATGGGGTGTCTTCTTTGGCATGTTCTAAGCAAAACGAATTCAACATAAAAAAAAATTTAATAATAATAAATAAATAAATAAATAAATAACCTTCAATTTATATAGTCACAAATTACAAGAAACACTTAAACATTTTCCGTCGGGTTCGGGTTTTTTTGCCATCCCTACCCGAACCTACCCTGATTAATAAATGGGTTAGATGGGTCGACCCAAACCCGACCCGAAATATATATATACTCAACACCAAGTTACTAGTTCCTCTCTTTTTACAAATGCTTCAAACTGAAACTGAATTGGTTACACTTTGAGTGATCCCAATTAAAATAATACTCATCAGTATTATGGAAACGCGTAAGTTTTTCTCGACCTTTGATTTTCTGCAGTCTCATCAGTTCTCATGATTACTTGTTTTAATTATTTCATTTCTCATTAATACTCTTAATTTTTCAATGTTCATGCATCTACCCTTTATATATATCTTGGTTTTATTTTTATTATTTCAGTTCATCCATATAATTTTTTCAGATCATAACTTTTTCACTACAACCCTAATTGAAAATGTCTGACACGCCATACTTGGATGAACTAAAACAACTTTCTGGGTCCGAAAAGATTCATGATTGTTTTATATTTCTCAATATTCATGAGATACCAACCAATGAGGTCAACATGAGGAATGTTGCGGCCGTCAGAGACGACATGAGAATGCAAGTGGATAAGAGGACAGAAAGAATGATGGAGGTGTTTAGGTTGAATACTGATGAAGAAATGGCAGCAGAGGATGTTTATGATTCAATGCATGAAGTCCAGCTAATTGAGAGGCGTTTGGTTGAATCCCTTGCAAGTGTGGTGGCTGACTTTCGGAGGTTGATATCATTGAAGAAGGAGACCATTGAGCTTCTGGAGAAGTATGAGCATGAATGAAGGTAGTTGTTGGGTTAATTTGTGGTTTTTGTCTCTGATGGTCTGCTGTTGTTGGGTTATGTAATTATTATTTTTGTGGTTTGTTGAACAATGGTTTATAAACAATGGTTTCTGAAAACTTATCATGGTTATTATATCAATGGAATGTGGATATTTATGTTTAATGGCCGTTTATTTTGTTATGTGCTTTGATGATAATCTGCATGTCTCATTATTTTGTTCCAATTTTTCATAAATCTGTGATTGTTAGTTGTTATTGTTAAATGTTGGTTGCTTTTGTTTATATGTCTTTAATTTAGCCTAGTACAAGCTTATGTATCACTATTATTTGCCTTTTAAATTTGATCATTTGCCTTTTAAATTTGTTAAATCAGTTATTAAACAATCTGTGTTTTAAAGTAGTGTTTGGTTAGGTCTGTGTAGTGAGTATTAGTTGAACTCAGTGACTAAGGCCTGTTCATACAACTTTCTTAAAACCTAATAAGTCAGAAACAAACAAGGTTTTAGTGGATATAAGCTTTAAAGTCAAAATCACCAAGAAATTGGCCTAAAATCTGTCTGTGTGGAAATTAGTGTGGCATAAGCTTCAAATCATCTCACAAGTAGTTGTTCTAGCATAAATTAGTCTTAATATAGGTTAAGTCACATTAATCAATCAGTAAATTAGGATCAAATCTCACAAAAGTCAACGTAAGTTCATAACTTAAAAAAGTCAAAAACATAGTTGTTTCAGAAATCCAAAAATAGGGAGATTTATTTTGATTTTTGTATTTGGATTGGGAACCTGAGCTTTTAACAAATCATAGTCCCTAAGCTCATCTTTAAAAATCTATGTCCAGCTTATTTTTAGGATTTTTATTGTAGCTTCTACAAGTGCTTAAGCTTGCAGGGCAAGTACTTGGCCTGTGCACAGGAAATTGACCATTTTCAATATACCATAGATTGTTCAATAGTGGGCCCCATAGTGTTATTATTGGCTTTTTGGAAAGCCAATCAGCTGATCTTTCTAGTTCATAGCTTATTTTGCAATTTCTAGCTTATCTAATAGGGCTGCAAGTAGCTTTTAGTTTGTCCCATTTGATTGTGTACACTGGGTGGTCTGTGTGTACTAGGTTTTGAGCCAAAGTTCATAAGCTCTTATCTGGCTTATCTGTGGACCCCAGTACACAACCTTGGGCTTTTTAGGGAGCTTACAAGTTCAGCTTATTGGATTAGTCCTTATTTTGGACTCTAGCCCTTTTTCCCTTAGCTTATTTGACTCATACTTGTGACTTGTCTCAAAACATACACTGAGTGACTCAGAGTTTGCACACAGGTTCCAAGCACCACCCAGTGCTTATTTGTGTTCTTTGCCTTGTTTCAAGTTGTTTTAGCTTAAGGTAGGTACAACTCATGTAGTTACAGCTTATTTAGCTTATTGTAGCTTATTTGTAGCTTATTTCCTTTTATAAATCCATTTTGGCCTAAAAAAAGCATCTGTAAAGCTAAAAAGCTCATAGAGAGCTTATTTTTTACTTTTGAAAAAACTGTTTTTATAAAAGTTACTTAAAATTAGTAATAAAAAAGTTTTATAAAAAGAAAATCAAAAAAATTAAAATAAATGGAAAAATTGCAAAAAGTGGGGTTCAAACCTGGGACCTCAAGCATACATGCACAATACCACAACCCCCTTCCAATTGCTCTGGGGCACCAGTTCCGTTTGTAATTGCATAATCTATATACTTAATATAGTCCATGTTCCTTTTAGCTTATTTTTGCAATTTAGCTTATTTAAATGCTTATCCGTACCATTTTCCCCCTCCTCATATTTTTCCTATGTTCCTTGTAACTTGTAACATTCCTAGTAATTTTCCCATAATTTTTACTCTTAACTAGGTAATTTTTAGAGTTAATTTTAATTAAATTACTTTAAATAAAAAAGCAAAAAATATGTTAGTTTTAGTGTTTAATTTTTATGCCAGATAACTTTTTATAATTTTTTTAACCTTTTATAATTTTCAAGCTTATGTAAAAATTACTTTTGCAATTTTGAATTTTTATTTCTAATCACTTCAAATTAGTGTTTAATTCATAAAAAATAAAATAAAAGTCAAAAAAAATGAAATTATTTGTAGTCATCTATGACTTAAGAAAAATAATTTTGCATTTTGTGAACGTCCGATTTTTAATTCAAAATTTATAACAAGATATGATCTAGGTAAATTCAAATTTGAAACGTTTAAATTTCATTTTTGTGTTGCGTTTCTTAGCATTTAGTCACACAAAGCATGGTTTTCGGAGTTTATTTAGTCACATACAACTAACCATCAAGTGACCAAAAGTGTTAATAAGTGTGACCATATGGTGTTGAAAATGAAGGAATGTATGGTTTGTGTGACTATAGATCATCCAATTCCCACATAAATTTGGTTTTTGTGTGGCCTTTACTAACATTTAGTCACACAAAGCATGTTTTTGAGAGTGTATTTAGTCACATACAACTAACCATCAAGTGACCAAAAGTGTTAATAAGTGTGACCATATGGTGTTGAAAATGAAGGAATGTATGGTTTGTGTGACTATAGATCATCCAATTGCCACATAAATTTGGTTTTTGTGTGGCCTTTACTAACATTTAGTCACACAAAGCATGTTTTTGGGAGTGTATTTAGTCACATACAACTAACCATCAAGTGACCAAAAGTGTTAATAAGTGTGACCATATGGTGTTGAAAGCGAAGGAATGTGTATTTTGTGTGACTATTGATCATCCACTTGCCACATGAATTTGGTTTTTGTGTGGCCTTTGGTAACATTTAGTCACACAAAGCATGATTTTGGGAGTGTATTTACTCACATACAACTAACCATTAAGTGACCAAAAGTGTTAATACGTGTGACCATATGGTGTTGAAAATGAAGGAATGTATGGTTTGTGTGACTATAGATCATCCAATTGCCACATAAATTTGGTTTTTGTGTGGCCTTTACTAACATTTAGTCACACAAATCATGTTTTTGAGAGTGTATTTAGTCACATACAACTAACCATCAAGTGACCAACAGTGTTAATAAGTGTGACCATATGGTGTTGAAAATGAAGGAATGTATGGTCTGTGTGACTATAGATCATCCAATGGCCACATAAATTTGGTTTTTGTGTGGCCTTTACTAGCATTTAGTCACACAAAGCATGTTTTTGAGAGTGTATTTAGTCACATACAACTAACCATCAAGTGACCAAAAGTGTTAATAAGTGTGACCATATGCTGTTGAAAATGAAGGAATGTATGGTTTGTGTGACTATAGATCATCCAATGGCCACATAAATTTGGTTTTTGTGTGGCCTTTACTAGCATTTAGTCACACAAAGCATGTTTTTGAGAGTGTATTTAGTCACATACAACTAACCATCAAGTGACCAAAAGTGTTAATAAGTGTGACCATATGGTGTTGAAAATGAAGGACTGTATGGTTTGTGTGACCATAGATCATCCAATTGCCACATAAATTTGGTTTTTGTGTGGCCTTTACTAACATTTAGTCACACAAAGCATGTTTTTGAGAGTGTATTTAGTCACATACAACTAACCATCAAGTGACCAAAAGTGTTAATAAGTGTGACCATATGGTGTTGAAAATGAAGGAATGTATGGTTTGTGTGACTATAGATCATCCAATTGCCACATAAATTTGGTTTTTGTGTGGCCTTTACTAACATTTAGTCACACAAAGCATGTTTTTGGGAGTGTATTTAGTCACATACAACTAACCATCAAGTGACCAAAAGTGTTAACAAGTGTGACCATACGGTGTTGAAAGTGAAGGAATGTGTATTTTGTGTGACTATTGATCATCCACTTGCCACATGAATTTGGTTTTTGTGTGGCCTTTGTTAACATTTAGTCACACAAATCATGTTTTGGCTACACTTAAATAATGTGTGCCAAACTGTTTGGTGTGACTATATGTACTGGATTTTGGCTACACTTAAATAATGTGTGACAAACTGTTTTGTGTGACCGTATATGGCATTTGGTCATACTATTAGAAGCAAATGTGACTATAAGTTTTGTGTGACCATATATGGCATCAAGGTTACTTGTATTTGTCACATGTTCCAAATGCATATGTGACTAAATGATCTGGAACAAAATCACCAGTTACGTTTAGTCACATAAGGGTCGATTGTGTGGCAATAGAGGTCTTATGGTCACACATTCGAAATGCTCATGTGTGACTAATTCGTAAATGCTGTCAATTTTCCTACCTTCAGCCACACATATATTTGAATGTGTGGCTGTTCCAAATCGACCATGTGTGACCATAGGTCGTTTTTGGCCTAGTGACTATACTCCATGAAGGTAAATACTTTCCAAAGGTTTATTGCATTCTTAGATTTGATAAAGATAGACAAACTAGTTTATGGGAATTGTGAAGTATTGAAAGGCAAATTCATTGAAATGATTGAATGGTTCTATTTGGTATACTTAAAACAAGAAGTGCTAGGAAAATTACCACCAGTTATAGGGGTAATTAGGATAGATTTGTTGGGTATGTATAAGTTTGTAGATGCATTGGGTGGGTACATGGAAGTAACATTCAGTGATAAATGGAACCAAGTTGCAAGTTTACTAGGATTGGCATATGAACATCATGAGACAATCAAGGAAGTGTATAAGGAATACATTGCCATGGTAAAAGTGTACTATGAAGAAGCAAAAAGATCAATGCATGGAAAACGAGAAAGTGTGGCAGAAAATGGCAAAGGTACTGCAGACATTGAAGGACCACAGGTTATTGCAAAGAAGGATGCTGAAGTACAAGAGATGCTGGATGAAACTCCAAGAAAAAAGGAGCAAGACTGAGAAGGATGATGTAACCATGGAAGATGTCAAAAGTGGAAGCAATTATGAACCAACAACTGTAGGAAATGAAGAAAGCATAAGCAGCAGTGGTGACTTTATCATCATCATATGAAGATGGAACCAGGAAGGACATGGAAGTTGGCATTAAAGCATTAGGAGGGAGAATGTGATCCTATGGTAATGCTTGTAATACTTAAAGACAATTTACTTATGTTTTTATTAATGTTTATTAAGTATGGGTCAAAAAGGGTCAAGAGGCACATGTAATGTTTGGTTAATTCGTTAAACCAAACAGGCCTTATTAGTTAGTTATAAGAAATGACAGTTATTATGGTTGTTAGTTACAGATGGTTACTTTTGAAAAGACACAATGGTTGACATTGCAAAGTTGTGCCGATTCACCAAGTATATATAGATTAGGATCGAGTCAATTAATATAATTCCTTTTTTTACTTTTACTTCTACATTGTTTATTTCTATTTTTTCCCACAACTAAACACAGTTACACAAACGTATCATGGTTAACACAAATTACTTGATTGAAAACAACATGCTTCAAACAAAACCTGTGACAAAGTTTCAACAGTTCACAACTAACATGCCACAAACACTAGTGAAAACTTTTAACATTACTTTTTAGTGCAAATGCTAGATGTCTCAGGAGTCTTCCAAATGGGTTCATGCAACCCCCCTTACCTAAAGTGACCCGTTTGACATAATTCAATTTTTACCCATTCAAAACATCTAGTAAAAAGGAACATTGCAGTTTTTCATTAGTTCATGGACAAGGTTTCCTTGAAACAAATGCTTACCTCAAAATCAAAGATGCTTCTCCAATTCAGTTTGACTGTTCTATGGGTTAGTTGAGTTTGCATTCAGTAGCGGGTGGACAACTCTAACTGTAATTAAGTCGTACTTTGATTGTACTATCTTTCATACGGTAAATTGGTATTATTGCAAAAGTATATTATGCTATTTTAAGTTTGAAATAAAATATATTGTTGAGTATCTTCTCAAACTTACCGACAACTGTTGCTGTCATCATTTCAAACTTAAATCCTCCTAATTGCGTCCTTTTAAGATTCGATGGACAATCATTAAGTTCATAGGCTTGTCCACATCGCTTTTTATGAAGGGTATGGAATGCAATATTAAATAGGTGGAAGAGAGGTATGAAAACTAGTCACCGTGTGCTTGAAGTCAGGTTGAAGAGAGGTATAAAAACATATCAACATAGAAGGTATAGAATGCAATATTAAATCGGGAAAGTGTTACTTTCTATAGTGCCCAAAATCTTTGCTAAAAGGCCATATGTCAATTTTCAATGACATATATTATTGAAATTGTGATAAGGAGTAATCTAGATGGAATATTGAATTCTTGGCTAAGGCGTTCGTTCCCTTACTAATTTACAGTAAAATGGGAATTATGTTTCTTTGATGCTAATTGACAACACATGTTATGACTGCACATTTATGAACTATCAGGATTCTGCGATCAGCATGTGTTGTAAATTCTGTTTCTGCATAAATTGTTGCCCAACCAAAAAGCGAAATCATGTTTTTGTCTAAATTCCCTGAACAAAATAGAATTTTCATTAACGTGTGAGAAATAAACTTGTGAATCCAGTTTGCTAGTCCGTGCTTAAAGTAAATTCCAATGGTTCATAACTCGTGCAACCAAACAGCCTCAATCATATCATATAGGTTACTTTATATTTGGTCTTTCTAAAGCAAGATGAAGGTTTACAAATTTTGTTATTTACAACTATTCATGTATTTTCATCTAATATAAATCGCTTTCCTATTTAACTTGTAATCGAAATGTTTGGTGTCTTTCATATCTATCCTGATCATACGACACACACAAGCATGTTTTAGGTCACTGTATAAGTAGTATGTTTGTATTCTGAACTTTACCTATGATTGAGAGTTTATAGGGAAGGATAAGTCGTTAAAACTTATGGATAGCGTGGTATGGACACTTCCCTTAATTAGCACTTCTGCTTACCCATTTTTTAACTTACAATTTCTGAAGTTATTAAGAAAAAATGGCATAAAGAAACATTAATATTGTAAAAATTCTGTATATAATGAAGTTTTCGTTTTCAGAACTTGGTTGATCTTGCGCGAAGTGAGCGTGCAGCCCAGGCATTATCTGTTGGGCAAAGACCCAAAGAAGGTTGCCATATGACAACCGTAGTTTATTGACACTGTCCACAATGATTCGGAAGCTAAGGTCAGGCAAACATGTTCCCTTTGTCTCATGAAAACTGTGACAATCTTCTTTTCAGATGTCCTATAAAATTGTTTTTTTTTTTTTTTTGAAGTTTTAGTTTGTCTGTTTCTCCTAAGTACGATTGTTACCAATAAGTTACTCAGTAATGTTGATGGGAGTCCATAGGTTGTTTTCTGTTCTAAAAACTACTTAGATAAACTTCAACCCGTTTGACCTGTTGGAGATATGACATAAGCAATTTCGACCCATCGATAAGTTAACTTTGTCGAATTTGAACCAAATTTCGTCGGCATAATTAGGAAGTCCTTTGGACTTTTTTTGGTACTTTTTTCCCCTTCAGTTTTCTGACTTATTTGCCATTCATTTTGGATTCCGTTGATCAAATGCAGCAAGGGAAAGCATGGCATGTTAATTACCGCGATTCAAAGGTGACACGTATCCTGCAACGGCCTTGCTTGGGAGGTAATGCACAAACCACCATCATTTGTACTTTAAGTCCAGCTCGAGAACACGTTGAGCAATAAAACGTTACTCTTTTGGTTGCTAGTTGTTTAAATGAAGTGACAACAAATGCAGAAGTTAACGTGGTGATGTCTGATAAGGCCTTGGTGAAACATCCACAAAAAGAATTGGCGAGATTGGAAGATGGAGAGCATCAAGTATATATAAAGAATTGGAAGATTAGAAGAAGATATTTGAGTGTTAATGTCATGTTTGACTTTTGCCTTTCTGTTTGTTGATTTTTGACCTACCTTAGAAAGATTTGATAAGTACCAAAACGTAAAAGATAGATTGCAAAACCAGGATTTCTCGAAGTAATGCTACAACTAATCCGGATTTATAGAAATGGAGAATCAAACTCGAAATGTAGTTCTATTAATTGTTGTAACGGGTATATAAAGGTCATTTGGGTGGGAAAGTCAGTTGAGGTGAGATTTGGTTGTTCGTTGACTTTCTTGTTGACTTTCCAATACGACCCATAACATTCTTGTGATCCATTCGGGCCAACATTGAATGCAGGAATGTAACGTCATAAATTATCCCAAATATAAGTTTTGTTTTGGTGTCGTATGATTTTAATTAGAAGATAGTTTGTTGCAAAGAAAACCAAAAGCAACAAGTTATACCAATCGCTCGTCTAGAAAAATAGATCAACATGAAACATATGTTTAAAATCTGATTATGACTAACAACTGAAAACTGTATGCTAATCTCAACCTAAAACACTTGCTTGAAACTTAAATACCCGGCCACTTACCGTGACCTTGTTCTCAAGCACTTGTTTTTTCTTCAAATTTGAATTTGTATTGAAGCTGCCATGGATTGACAAAAGGCTATTGGGATAGATAGTAATACCTGCTGTTTCAATCTCATTTTCCCGACCAACGATATTGGCTTCATGTAGAGACAGAGTACCTATTTAGAGCGATTCGCCTTTATTTTATGGCTGCGTTTGTGGTGAAATTACAACAGGCTACAACTGGTATTTAATAACTTTGCTAAATTATATTTGAAAATTGGGAAAGTGTTACTATCAGTTGGCAGAAATGCGTTTCTCTCCTGCCCAAAATCTTTGCTAAAAGGCCAGATGGCAGTTTTCATTGACATAGCCTTACTAATGTATACCGTAAAATGGGAATTATGCATCTTTGATGCTATTTGACAACACATGTTCTATGAACTATCTGGATTCTGCGATCAGCGCGGGTTGGAAATTCTGTTTTTGCATATGTTGTTGCCCAACCAAAAAAGTGAGACCATGTTAGAGACCCTAGTTGTCAATAACAGCAGCTAACCAAATTACATAAACAGGCATCACAAATCATTTAAAGGCGTAGACAAAGATTCAAAAGTTTAGTAGCTAGTACATAATCAAAGCAGATATGTTTTAAGTATCAATATTCCCGGGAATTAATAACTCATCAAAACACACACTCATAGACCGTCCATATTTCTCCTCTCTAGCATATGTCAACCGACCCTCACAGCAACCCAATATTCCCAGGAATTAATCAAAACATATATGTTTTAAGTATCAATATTCCCAGGAATTAATAAGTCATCAAAACACACACTCATAGACCATCCATATTTCGCCTCTCTAGCATATGTCAACCGACCCTCACAGCAACCCAACCTGCATATAAAAATAACACAACCAGTTAGATCCTCCTAAATGAAACAACTCATTGCAAAACAGTTTTTGATAACACATGCAAACTTAAGGTCAATACACTTTTAGGTAGGCACTTACCACCCTAAGGGGCAACACGGAATATGAATTCCACATCATCGATCCCAACCTCCGGCTCCCCATTTTCAGCCGGATACACAAATGCTCGCCAGTTCAAGTTGATCTCCTTAAACGGAGTCCCATACACCTGATTATAATGCAAAATCGGAGGAGGGTTAATCAAGTTAGGTGACTACTGTTTTACAAACAGTGTAATGCTCGATACATAGACAGCTAAATCGCGATTCAAACACACGTGCAATGATAAATATATTTCCCTATGCAACAAGTTTAATTTGATCTCGCAACAATCAACAGAAGTAGACTTGAAACTATAAAGCCATGATGCTTGGCTTCCAAATAGAAGATTCAAAACTTAAAACCAGTATCAGTTACCAAATAAAATTACATGCTTCATTTTATAAACTAGACATACATAAGAACAAACTAACATGAACTGGCGTGTAGATCAGGGAAGCAGTTACTACATTGTTTTTTCTGAAAAAATCCTAGTTTAAACAATTACAATATCACAATGTCGCCAAAAACACAATAAAGCCAGTTATTGCCTACACAAATCCTAAACCCTAACTTACGTAAACTGAGGATTCACAAAATCTAAGAAAAATTAATGATCCGCAACTTCCAGTACTAATCACACACTAACCGCTACAATATCTAAGATCAATTATATATGAATGTATCATCATGTAACCCAAAACTATCAACTAACATAAATCTCATATCTAACTTAATTGATCACATATAACAATCTATACATTCATACAATCATATTATGCTACCAGTACTAATATCTACATTCTAACGCATCAGATCATCAAAACAAATTATAATCTAGTTCTATAAAGGCTAAAAAGGCGCATACCGTGACACCATCCCACAGGCCACAACTCACGGACCCGCTGCGGTGAAGTCCCTCAAAGGAGAAAGTCATGATCTGGGCCTCCCTTCTCAAGTTGGTAAAGGGGAATCCTTTTCCAGGAAGCATTGTAATTGTTCCCTGTCGATGACAAGACCTGCACTGAAAACAGGAAAAAAGAAAATGCAAGTGTTATTGAAAAACATTGAAACCGAACCAAATACATATAGTACTTGCGTATTATGTTGTATGAAGTTGTTAGGTTTAAGTGAAATACCTTCCTCACCAAATGAACACGGGGTCGTTTCTTTGAGGGAGGTGTCGTCGAGTCCAAACTGACACCGATATCCTTGGGGCTCTCAACCCCGCATTTGCTACATTTTACCAACAAATAGAAGAAAGATGTATTAGACCAGATGCATTAAACACAAATCCAGTTAAAGAAAGTCAGTACAATGAATTAGTTGAGCAGACATACGAACCTATGAGCTTGTATAGCTTACTCGGCTTATACATATCATATAAGCTTATTTTATCACGCTTATTAATTTCATAGCATGTAACCCCTTCCTAAATTTCACTTGCAATGTACTAGTCATATTTCCACATGAAATTCTTATTTTGCAACCAAATCTAGCATAACTTTGCATGCAATGTCGAATTACTTATAATTATTGTTTCTGTAAGATGTCATTATCAGTAATTTTTGAAGTAAAATGATTTCTGAATTCCAGCAAACGAGGAGTCTATAATCTCAACTAACTAACATCCAAATTTGCAAATACGTCTAACAAACTCCACAAAAAGAAACACATTTACTAGCATAAATCTTAAAGAGACTATAAACTTCGGCAAAGCTTCATTATAACTAGTCAAACTTAAGAGATTCAAACTAAAATCTGAACAAAAGCGCACAACAACAAAATTAAAATCAAAATGGACAAATTAATCTCACCCCGCACAAAAGTCACATATACTAATTAACATAAATCTTAGAGACTATAAAACCACGTTAAAGCTTCATTAGAACAACACAAACTTCAGAGATTAAAAAACTACTCTCTTCGATTCATCTTCAATTCATGCGAAACTTATAAATGTCAAGTAGTTATAAACCCATCAGTTTCATCTTATAAAAAACATTTTGATTGGTCCAAACTTGAAACCGGCTACTTATTTTGAGACTAAAACTCATAACGCACCCGGCTGTAAAATGACTAACTTCAATAAAACAAACCACATATAAACTCATATGGCAAAACTAGTAAACTCGAATCATAGCACATATACTCACTGATCGAGAAGATTAAAACGACATTATATATGCAAAGTCCCATCACATATACACCGCAACTTCACATTAACAAAACTATATAACTCTCGATTTTCAATTCATCGCAAACTAACTAACTGTCAAGTAATTTTAAAATATGAATTTCACCTATAAACACATTTTTTTCTGAAATCGGTTACTTATTTTGAGAGAAATCTCATAATCTTATATAACACACGTACGATAATAAATTAAAGTTGAGATCGAGATTAAGAAACTTACACTGCTTTTACACGTACCATCAATATTGCCTTAACGAATGACAATATTGACTCATGTTTGGCGTTCGCCCATCTTATAAGTGTGCATCCCAACCCAACCATTTTTTACCTTACCCCCACACCCACCCCGCCACCCACCCATGTTTGTGCGGTTCTTTCTGTGTTTTGGCAAGAAGCCAAGAAGGATAGTTTGTGATCTTTCTCACTATTTGGTATCAATTCAAGAAGCAATTTCCAACCCAAATCGACCCAATCACCCATTAATAGGTCAAAACTACCGCCTATACCTCTGATACGCATTATTTGTAGATATATGAGATAATGGAAAATTAAACTTGAAATCGACTATCTTGAAACACTATTAGACTGTAGCTAATCGTTTAAGGCTTAGTTCATGTTACTCTTGTTACACCCCTTCAACCTTTATGGTTTCTATGAACACCGTGTAACCAAGGTACCGATGAGCCTTTTCTGGCTATGTACATCTAGGTGTCTGAAATATGAGAACTATTCTTCCCGGTACTTGATTGCATCTTTTTGTTTTGGTTATCATCAATCTTTACTGTGATATTTCTACATGCATTCAGACACATTAACTATTAGTAAAATACCAAAAAGAAAATAGATTATAGGTTAGCCCACTAATAATGACAACATTAACCCAAGTATCAGTTGCATATTTTCATATCATTTCATACTAAGTAAAATGCAGAAACCAAAGTCAAGTACCCAATCACTTTCGAACTAAATAATTAGTACTCAATCACTTTCTATCGTAAACATATTAGCAACCCAGCAGATTCACACATAATAAGTTCCATTTTATGTTAAAACAGGAGAGCAAGCTCTGCAAGTACACTGTAAGATATAGATCAGCATAACTATCTTAGAATAATTTATGCACATCTTCTTAGTTAAATGTCAGTAACTTGCTGCACTCTCATACTCTCAACTTAAACCTATAGCTTACCCGCAGAATTATATATAAGCATGTAGGACATGAACAGAACCTAAACCACAGATTCTAATTAACAACCAAATTATTCTCTAAAATTCCTTAACATTTATGTTGTCTCTCTTTAATTGTCGAAATCTTCATATCTATTTTTAACCAGAAGATTTACATGTACTAACATCCTTTGCCCACCCGCCGTAAAAATATACAATACAGTTACTGAATACGTAATAATTAGTTATAACGGTCTCAAGATAAGATCGTGGATATCAGTATATAAAAAAGATCGATAACAAAGATATACATATATACATTCAATATTGGGTTCAAGACCTGAAAGTCTATTAACAAACCTAACAGGCGCAAATTTGTTACACAAACAAGAGAAAATTAAATAAAATTTATCAAAACCGTACAGAATAGATTATTTTCTAAGGAAGTTTAATTTTTATTCATTACACAGAACTAAACAATGAAGTTTGGGTTATGCAAAAGCATGGGGAATCTTGGGATAACACCAAACTCATATTTAGACGACGGCACAAAAGCATCTGTCTATCAATTTAATCAAGTTCGTCATCAAATGACTTTTCTTGTATCTTCTGCTTCTCTATTTTCTCTATAAATACTTTTGACTGATCTTCAAGTTCCTCCTGTTTGTCCTTTATTAGAAGCAAACGCGCCAAACGCTCTCTAATGACCTCCACATCAAACCCATTATATTCTTAATGCATGGTATTTATTAACTAATTGCTTGAAGGTGGACCTTGAGGGGTGTTTGGCCTGCCAAAGTAATATGACTCCACATAGTTAAGGAGATGACGAGAACATATCATAACAGCATATGGTTAAGGATAGCTTTTCATACCCTGAAAACGACGATGTAAATTTATCATCATTGGAGGTCGTCTGTTTCTCACAATCTACTAAACCAGACTTCGAGGGCCGTGAAGGCTCTTGCGAGCTGGAAGACACTGCCATCCTGGATCTTCCCTTAGCCGCAACCTGATTCTTTGGCCTCCCTCTTCTCCCATTACAAGATTTCATGTAATAGATTTCTTCCCCGAAAGCATTGACAGTTCTAGAATCTTTAAAATCTTCTGGCTAATTAACAAAAACCAAAAAAACTAGTGTGTAAACTCTCCTTCACCAAGAACCATTCAAAAAAAGCAAAAGTAAAAAATAAAATGAGTCAAGTACAGTAAAGAATAATACGTCGTCCAGCTTTTTGTTAAACAATTTGGTAAAACTTGGTGAAGATAAGGATTTCCGATCACCTTGCTTTTGACCATGTGAAACACCTATATGAATGAAATTGATATAAATCGATGCAGATAGAAACAGATAATGATAAATATATGTGTGCGTTAAGTGCATGTTACTATCCCTCCCAGCATTTACAATGACTGGCCATTTTATACACAGTATGCAGAACACAAAAAGAAAAATATTTTCAACACATTCAACTTGCAAAATCGCACTTTTGTATCTTAAGAGCATATTTTCAACATACTTTTAACAGTAATCACGAGCACTATAAATTAGTAGTAACACTTAAGAGGGTGTTTCCATGCATGAACACTCGTCATTTAAAAGAATCACAGTTACCATGTCAGGATTATATAATTCGAAAAACTATGAACAATGATGCACCCATTTTTAGTCACCTGCATTGTGATAAAGATTCTAAGTTAGCATGACATGATCAAAAATTGAAAGACTAAACTAAAAATCTGAGGATTAAGAAATTAAAAGACTCACATATGATTCAGGAGGCCTTGTTTCTTCGAACAGGTAAAATGAAACTGTTGCCATTAGGGTTTGCTATGACTTGTGCGGCGCCTCTTGGACAAAAAGCCTGACATGACAACCTAGAATTCGAGGATTTTATAATTGTGTGATTAGGTTAAATGTCTATAGTTTAGCCCTTATTCTTTCCATCTTTCCAAATCTAACCCTTCTCCTTGTTTGTTATGTTTATTTTAGAACTCGATGCTACTTTAAGGATACATATTTAGAAGGAAATTTCGCCAAAAATCTAATTTTTAATTTAGAGGAAAGAGTTCTATGACTTTTGTCCCTCAACAAATTGTACTGGCAGAAAATAAGGTACGTGATATATATGTTGGATTGTTTGGCCGTTATGCCTTTCGTGGCGGTTCTCGTGTATATTATATTTATTTTTTTGATAATAACACCAAAATGCGGCAAAAAAAGCCTATGATAGAAATGATAAATCGAGTATTGTTACCTAGAGATATGATGAAGGATTTATAAGGTTTTAGAGTGTTGAATGTTGGGCTTTAATGTGTGGGTCGGAGCAATTTGAGTTTTGGGTGAGGGCATTTAAAAAAAAAAAAAAAAAAAAAAAAAAAAAAAAAAAATGAAAGGAAAAAAAACAAAGAATAAAATACACTAAAATCTCATGTTGAATTGGTCTGGCCTTGGAGGGCACCGCCCCTCGTATCTTAACCATGCATCCGCCCCTGAGCGTGCTTTCGTAGTAAGTTTTTTTCAAAATATTCACACGTAAACTAAGAACAAAAGTTATCCTCTCCGTTTACTTTATATAACCGATATACTATATATACTTATAAGCAAGTAAGTGAACTTAGAAACATTGAAGCGAGTGTCTGCATTAGAAATGGTGTAGCCATGCTTTGAGTTGGGCTTTCTACAATATGCCATAAAACAACAATATACGTATAGAGATAGTGACATGAATACAAACAGCAAAGTAAATTTCTTGAGGTTTAAAAAGAAAAACTGTCAAAAGGATCACACACAAGAACTCGTGGTCAATTTGGTGAAACTGATAGTTGGAGTTTGCGAGGACGTTCCTGAGTATTGCATTGTGTGAGGTGATTATGTTAGTAATTTCGGGTCTTGATAATCAAAGATTGCTGGATAAATTCAAATTCTTGAATTGTGTAAAAGTTCACTTTCTTGATACAATATTTCGACCCTATTTGTGCCTTGGGTTACACGGAATTTGTATAGAGATAAGACAAGAATTAACACTCAAATTCTAGACACAAGAAAGAGAGCAAAAATATAAAGAATTTGTATGTGTTGTTGATATGAATCTATGTTCATATGGAAGACCAAATCATGTTTACATATATATAAACATATTGGTGGTTGTTGGAAAAATTGAGACTCTTGGTGAAAAGTCACATCTTTTTGTAATAGTCACAACACTTTGTAACAACCAAAAACTGTCGATAACTGCCATCATTAAAGACAAGTGTATATGGATACCCTAGTGACCATGAAATTCCTTCACTATATTGACTTACATTATCAACCTTTACCATTAATTGTACCTGAAATCAAATTATTGTTTATACAAGTGTGCACTCCGCACCTCCAAACTCGTATTATAACTTAGCTTGAAATCCATTTGGTCCCGGGTAAATCACCATTACACATAAAATGATTGATGACACTAAAATCACCAACAATCCTCCCCCATTTTAGTGTAATCCTTGATTACCCAAATAATCAAAACAAATCAAACTCATGCATAAATGAAAATGTCTTTTGATTGAATTTTCATCTTAGTATACTACACATTCCAAATATTTGAGAATCGGGGTGTCTTAACGATTGAACTCGTCAACCCATTTGAATACATGAAGATAATATACACATAAGTTCATTTTCTCTAATGTTTATACTTGACGCTTTCCAAGCCCTGCGTCCATATCCATTCATGAGCATATAGGAAGCCAAGTCCAAGCTTCTTGAAGCGGCAAAACTTCATACTCATATAGGTAGTTTCTTTTAATCATGCCCTGCTTGTACTTTTTCAAAAGAACTATTAAGAAGATAAACTTCAACCTCTTTATCTTGCAGGTCCGAACGCATTCCTTGGGATAGTAAAGCATGTGTTCCAATCTCTAAGTGTGAGCTTTCCGCATTGAATTCAGCTTCTAACATTGTATTAGAAGGGAATTGGGTGTCTCACCATTAGAAAATTAAACGGACTTTTATTTCATCCCTATTCCGACTTTGTGCACTAAGTCTCTTGTAAACCACTTTGTCAAGTGGTAAGCTATTGATATCTTTTGCTATAACAAGCATTAAACATGGTAGTATTGACTTATGAATAAAAACGTATATTCATTAACAAGCATTTCAACCATACACTTAACTCACTTGAGATGATTTGAATAAGGCTTGTTGTGATAGGTTAGTCTATGAAAGTTACGTTGTAGTCAAACCCAATAGCCAAATTAAGTTTTGTATAATGTAGTTATGGAAAGTATCATGTGTCTCATGTATAATAAAATAGATTTAAGGCACTAAACTTGTCATATGGTAAAGGAGTTATAAGTGTGATGTGGCCAATTATGAATGATTAGAACTTGAGTGGCCAATCTTGCCCAATGACCAAACTACTTTATGTGACTAAATAAATATCTTGGGGGTAGAGAATTCTGGAAAATAAGAGAGGAGTTGGGAGGTGTTTGTGGGTGACGGTTTTAGAGAGAAAAGGATGGAAGGAGATGAAGCTTGATGGTTGATCCATGAAGTGTTTAAGGTTTCAAAGCAAAAGTTAAGTTCATAGCAACAATTACCCACAAGTAAGTAAACTATATCTTGTGTTTATAATGATTATAAGTTGGATTCATAGAGATGATGATGGGTTTTGGTAAACCCCTTGTTGGATAGTCTTAGTTTGATAATGAAATAAGTATTTTTACGATTTGAGTAGGAATCAATATGGATAATTAAGGTTTAGCAAGTGAGAAAGATAATTATGGAAGATGATGACGATGATGATGATGATGATGATATGGTGGTTAGCTTGGATGATCAAAGTAAGTAACTATGATTATTATATGTTAATATGAATGTTCTCATGTTATGTGTTATTTAATGAGTTTATAGGATTATGCCTTGGATTATTATTTTGAATTATTAGGAAGTATGTTAATGAGTAAGGGACGAGAAATGGATCATGGTTTGGAAGGATTTAAGTATGTTTTTGTTGTAATGTGTTTAAAGTTATTATGTTATGTACTATAATTAAGATGTTGTTATGCAAATGGATATGAGATTGGATACTCATGAGTTGAATGGTTAAAGATGTTCACGATGCACATATGTGTGAACTGAAGTATTACTCATGTATTAATCTAGTTGGTTACTAAGCGGAAGCTTACATTTTAGTGTTTCAATGTTTTGTAGGTTAAGTGTGTTGGAGATGCTATAGTTTCGATTAATGCTTAAGAGTTGGAATAGCGGATCTTGAAGGTAGAAATACATTTTAGGAGCTTAGTATAGAATACCGAGCTCAAGGTTAAAGTTATACCCCCGTTGGTCTTTTATTCGTTTTTAAAGTGCAGTCGAGTGTCAAGTGGTGTCCTGGTCGGTAATGGTAAAGCATAGTTAATGGTTGGTTGTATAAATGTTTTTATGTGTTTTTAGTTAAGGATAAAGGGGTGTTTCGTATAAGTGTAATTGTACCCATTTTGGGTTGCAACGGGTCAAATTGTTATGAAAATGATCTAATATGTTGAGTTAATGATTTCTAGAAAGTCTCGTTAATTGTCGAGTCTCGGAAATTGGTTTTTTCTAGAATTAGAGCTATTATAGTTTTCTTTGTAAAAATCTGCAGACGGCGTATGGCCATATGTAATTTCAGCATATGGGTATATGGCTGCCTCAGAGGTTTTGTATAAGGGTATATGACCATCATATGGCTATAAGGTTGCCTCAGAAAGTTTGGAAAGGGCATATGGGTTGAATATGGCCATATGAAATTTTTAGCATATGTCCATATGCTTGTGTCATAATATAAATGAGATATTTTCTAGTTTTTATCAAATTTCCAAATTTTGTATCTTTTGATTCGTCAACGTCACAAGTTGTGCCACCCATTGTTTTAAAGATAATGAAGTTTAGTTTCATTTAAAAATGGTTCCAAGGTCTATACATTATCGGATTTTAGTCAATCGTCAAAGGAAAAATGGAATGTGTGTTAAAGTCAAGTCGTTTCCACACAAAAAGTTTTAATTTCTGGTCAAACCCGGCACGGGGTGTAAACATGCTAAGGTAACTTTGGACGAGGAGGCTGGGTTTTCATGGAACAATATTGGCGTAGGTTCTATAACATTCTCCAAACTGACACATATATCCTTTGGGCTCTCAACCCCGCATTTGCTACATTTTACCTACAAATAGAAGACAGATATATTAGACCAGATGCATTAAACACAAATCCAGTTAAAGAAAGTCAGTACAATGAATTAGTTGAGCAGACATACGAACCTATAAGCTTGTATAGCTTACTCGGCTTATACATATCATATAAGCTTATTTTATCACGCTTATTAATTTCATAGCACGTAAGCCCTTTCTAAATTTCACTTGCAATGTACTAGTCACATTTCCACATGAAATTCTTATTTTGCAACCAAATCTAGCATTTTACATGCAATGTTGAATTGCTTATAATTATTGTTTGGGATAATTACCAAATTAGATCAGTCGCCCAAAGCACATTCCTTGAATAGATGTTTTTGAATCATTTTCCTTCGGCGGATCAGGGCAACTTGGCGACTGAGCAACCTTCATATATGTGCGACACGTGTCGAATTTTTTATTAATATATTACAGAATCTAGAATCTTTTTAGAATCTATAGTACAGAATCTAGAATCTTTTTGGAATATTCTAGAATCTTTTTGGACACGTGTCGCGTTTATATTGAGTTGCTCATTTTTTTAGTTGCCCCGATCTAATTTTGGAAAGTGAAATTTGAAAGTCTACAAAGTGACTAGTCAAAAAGTCAACGATCTATTTTGGTAATTATCCCTTATTGTTTCTTTAAGATGTCATTATATATCAGTAACTTTTGAAGTAAAATGATCTCTGAATTCCAGCAGACCAGGAGTCTAAATTTCTCAACTAATTAACATTCAAATTTGCAAATACCTCTAACAAACTCCACAAAAAGAACACACTTACTAGCATAAATCTTAAGAGACTATAAAATTACGGCAAAGCTTCATTATAACAAGTCAAACTTAAGAGATTCAAACTAAAATCTGAAGAAAAGCGCATAACAACAAAATTAAAATCAAAATAGACAAATTAATCTCACCCCGCACAAAAGTCACATATACTAACATAAATCTTAGAGACTATGAAACTACGGTAAAGCTTCATTAGAAATACGCAAACTTCAGAGATTAAAAAACTACTCTCTTCGATTCATCTTCAATTCATGAGAAACTTATAAATTTCAAGTAGTTATAAACCAATCAGTTTCACCTTATAAATAACATTTTGATTGGTCCAAACTTGAAACCGGCTACTTATTTTGAGACAAAAACTCATAACGCACCCGGCTATAAAATGACTAACTTCAATAAAACAAACCACATATAAACTCATATGGCAAAACTAGTACTCGAATCATAGCACATATACTCACTGATCGAGAAGATTAAAACGACATTATGTAAAGTCCCATCACATATACACCGCAACTTCGCATTCACAAAACTATATAACTCTCGATTTTCAATTCCCTCAAAAACTAATTGTCAAGTAATTTTAAACCATGAATTTCACCATATAAACGCATTTTTTCTGAAATCGGCTACTTGAGAAATCTCAAAATCTTATATAACACACGTACCATACACAAGGGCGTTCCATGTCGGGTTCTTCAATGTCGCAATGAAGATATGATTGTAAAAATATGTGAGAAGTTAGGTGTAACGAAATTTCCAGACGGAATAAACCCAAACAACACACTATGAAAGAGGGTAACCAACACAAGCAGGATAAAAACATCTGGGCATGAAGTCGAACTTGACAAAACGGGCATGTGTGAAGGCATTTTTTATGACGTTGAAGCTACAATTTTGCAATACGCCCACTCTCTCTACACTTCTAAAACCATAAAATTAGGTATCAGTTTAAATAGGCCGGAACAAACTAAGACTAAAAAAAACCAAATCTCTTTTTAAATAGAATACAACTTTAATTACTCAAACAATGTTAGACCTTGTAATTGCATAAGTCTTGTAAATATGTAAATAACGATAGTCGAAGGACCAAAGTTGCTCGTTGGAAAGATAATAACCGAATAGCGGTTATGTTAGTAAGTTAGTTATAGTTAGTTATTTTCAGAAGTTAGTTATGGCAGTTAGAATCGAATGGGTGTGATGTTTGGTTTGTATCTATTCGAACAAACACAACCCTTAGTGAACAGACATGATGGTTCACTCGCAACCATTCGACTAGTATATATAGTTCAGTACATGTAACATTTTGTAGTGTGTCTCTTTGTACAATGTAACCTAATGTTATGTTGATTAATAAATGAATCATTTCTTGTCATTCTTGTTTTGCATCGATCCTGGAACATCAATATGGAACCTGTGAAATATCCAATTTGTAAACCTGTGATAAAATCCAACATGGTATCAGAGCCAAAGGTTCAAACCTGGGAAAAACAAATCAGAGCCGAAGGTTGCAAGATTACAAGTTTTGATTCAAGTTTCTTGATCATACTGATCAAAAGACATCGAGGGAAGACACCAAGGATGTTGGGGAAGATAATGCATGATCGGAACCAACGGAAGTTGCAAGATAGCAACGACTTCGATCCAACGAAGATTGAAGGAAAAAACGTTGACACCAAATGTATTGGTGGGATAAAACTTTGTTGGGACTGAAAGTAACGACAAAGGCAAGGAGAAAAAAAACTGTACAGGGACATTGTTGGTGACTTACATCACGCGACAACAGAAGAAGAAGGATACCTTTGTTCGTGTCTTGCACACGACAACAAAGAAGAAGGATACTTTGTTGCTATACAGCGCAACAAGAAGAAAGGATACGACGAGTCAAGAAGAAGGATACTTTGTTGCTATACAGCGCAACAAGAAGAAAGGATACGACGAGTCAAGAAGAAGGATACTTTGTGTTAAGACAATCGATTGACAAAAGAAAACACAAAAGGGAATACGCGTTATAAACGCAAGAAAAAAGGCGTTGCTTGTGGATGTGATAAGGTATACCGATTGAGAAAACAATCAAGGATTGTTTTGGAAGACGCTCGCAATACAAGGAAGGACAACAACAAGAACAAAACAGGCTGATCACTTGATTTTGTAAGAAGAATACCGACGGGTATTAGGAGTTGTTGAAGATATGGCGTGGAGGAGTATTGTGGAACGCGGACAAGCAACAATGGCAACAAAGTCTTAAGCATATCGCTAACTTTGTTGAAGAATACTACCGTCGAGTAGTAAGAAAGAAAAAAGCAACATCGCTTGTTTTTTTTGGAAATACCGAGAGGTATTTGAGAGAAAAGGATACTTGTGAAGGACTTGGAACGTAAACAACAACAAACACGAAGTTTGATTGTGGCCAAGAACACATTGGATGTTTTTTGTAGAAAGAAGCCGAGACAAAGAAGTCTATGGCACACACGCCTTGTACCAAGTTGGACACAAAAGAAAGAGAAAGACAACGTGACAAGAAGTAAATAACAAACAACAACAACACGTTGATGAGACAAGAAGAAGGAACGAAAGAGACGCATAAAAGAGTATGAAGAATGAAGAACAAGACTTAAGCAATTAAGGGGGAAAATGTTAGACCTTGTAATTGCATAAGTCTTGTAAATATGTAAATAACGATAGTCGAAGGACCAAAGTTGCTCGTTGGAAAGATAATAACCGAATAGCGGTTATGTTAGTTAGTTAGTTATAGTTAGTTATTTTCAGAAGTTAGTTATGGCAGTTAGAATCGAATGGGTGTGATGTTTGGTTTGTATCTATTCGAACAAACACAACCCTTAGTGAACAGACATGATGGTTCACTCGCAACCATTCGACTAGTATATATAGTTTAGTACATGTAACATTTTGTAGTGTGTCTCTTTGCACAATGTAACCTAATGTTATGTTGATTAATAAATGAATCATTTCTTGTCATTCTTGTTTTGCATCAATCCTGGAACATCAATATGGAACCTGTGAAATATCCAATTTGTAGACCTGTGATAAAATCCAACAAACAAGAGAATTACAACTCTACCTCTAAGAATATAAATTAGACCCTGAAACAAATTAAATGCTCTCAATTATGATAAACAAGATAACAAACTAATCAAATATGTTATAAACTAGACCCTGAACAAATAGTAAACGTACCCGATGCACTTCAAATTAACCTTGATTCTTGTACAAATAGATCAATGATAAACCCCATACCGTTTTGTTTATCGATCTCTTGATATATACTAAAGTAAGTAATTACCTCGTTCTTGTACACACAAACTACCAACGAATAAAGGTTTGATGCAAGTAAACAAAACACTTATTTTTAGCTTGACAAAAATCGACCCAAGAACCCTTAGGAGGGGGGTGGACGATCGGCCAAGAAAAGAAAGAAGGAAAACAAGTTTTTAGGGTTTAGTGTGTGTGCACAAAAGATGTGAAACCCTAATCCTTGGCCTTGTATTTATACTAGAGGATATCTTGGAGACCAAGCAAGACATGGGTCGACCCATGGTGTGGGCTTCGACCGGCCATAGCACCCACAAAGGGGTTCTAGATCTTTCTTGACTCCCAAGTTACACTCTAGTCCTTATCTTTCGTTACTAACGATAATTAGTCCATACGGTTAATAACTAATGACCATTTAGTCCATTAAGTGTTTATAAATATATATATTCAATACATTTAATATATATATATATATATATATATATATATATATATATATATATATATATATATATATATATATATATATATATTTTTCATTATTCTTGTTTGTAAAGTGTGCAATCCCGAGGTCTCAGGTTCGATACTAGACATTTACATATTAATGTTTATACGTAACATTTAACAGCTCCCACTCGTATACTCATTAATAGTAAAATGACATTGGTTAGCGTCTTGCAACACTCCAATGCCCCTAGTTCAATCCGAGCTAGGTTTCCTGGAAAAACCTTTAATAATTCATCATTATAATTATCCTTTTATTACTAATACCACATTAATAAAGATGTGAGTTCCTTTATTAAATTTCTGTTTCTCGTTTCTTTATGATTGAACAAAATTACCAAAACATCTGAACATATTCCAGATAGACTTTGGGCATGGCCATGCAAACATTTTGTCAACCCTACGAGGGGCCCAGCAGTATTAAACTTCTAAACAAATCAGAAGGAATAAATTCTTTCTTGACTACAAGAATAACCCATTAACTTCGCAACACTTCTGAAAACAACCCTTATGACTCCCTGTTACGGTGAGTGATTCGTTTCTTTTTATAGTATTGTTTGTTTTTCCGAAGAAATACCGGCGAAAGTATGTTCCCCGGGTCGTTCTCCCAACGAATCGTTGAATTGATCTTGTCGACACGGTTTGTGAATCTTGTGAAGTGAATGAGGATAAAAGAGATATTTTGGGTTTTTGATTACACTACTAAAAGGATTTAAATCGCAGTTAAAGTAAAGAGGAAACAATAAAACGACGCAAAGTAAAAACAAACAACTAAAACAAGTGTAAGATAAAATGACTAAAGAAAAATGATATTTAAAGCGTGAAAAGAAATTAAGAATGGAAATGAATTTAAAAACAATATGTTTGCTAAGTGACGTGAATAAGTTCATCAAGTGTGGGCCAAGGATTGACGACGAATTATTTTCCTTAAACAAGACTATTTTCTCACAACGTTGGTTTATTTTGAAAATAATCCTTTAAAAAGAAAATAATTACTAGATGTGTAATTTGATTATTCTCCGGCTTTTGCCCTTCAAATAATAAAATCACAAGTCTAAATAATCAATACGATTATTAATCACGACCCTCTTTTATGGCCACACTTAACTCACAAACTCGGGCCACAAAGCAAACACTAAAAAAAAAAACTACTCAAAAATCATATTAATAAAATAAAGTTACTCGATAAAATAAAAAAAACTTGATAAAAGAAATAAAAAGACTTGATAACGTAAGAGGAAAATTATATTTTTGGCTTTTTAAATTTTTATAAATGAAAAGGAAATAAAGACTAATTAAAAAGGAAATGCGTAAAAGAAATAAAAACTATTTATTATTAAACTAAAAATGTTTACTAGAAAACGTGACTAAATAAAAGATGCTAACTTGTTATAAAATAAATCCTAACTTGATAAATTTTTATAAAATTTCGGCAGAGTTTCGTTTAGATATTAAGCATAAGAAAACCTCACTCGAAAAACGATGAGGGAATGATTATCGAACTCGATAATCTTGGCTAACTCGCCAAAAGAAATGAAACTCGGTTAGACAAATAAAACAATACTCAAAAAAAAAACAAAGTAAAATAAAATAAAATAAAACAAATTCGAAAACTGTTTATCTCCTAACTCGATAAACACTTTTAAAACTCTAACTCGACAGACTTTTTGTAACCTAACTCGATAGACCTACTTAAAAAACTTAACTCGGTAAACTATGTGTTACTAACTCGATAAAACTGGAAAATAACAAACTCGAAAAACTTGAAAAATCTAACTCGACAAAATACATAACAAAACACCATTTTGATCCAAAATAAAGCCTAAAAATTAATGTTTTTCTACAAATTTATTACCAAACAAACTAGTTTAACCATAAACTTTAAATCCCACCAATAAAAACAAGATTTTAACAACTAAAAATTAAAGATTTTTAGAAATATAAAGCTAGAGAGAGAAAGTAAAATAAAACTTGACTTCATAAAAATAAAATTACACTACTCCTACCACTATGAGGACCAACCCTCAACAATCCTAAAAACTAACCAACCTCTCAAATGAGGCTTATGAGATCTATTTATAGGCTAGGGGCTAGGGCTTCTCTAATCTTTTACATTGTTGCATACTTAGCCCCTAGACCTTTACAAATCATAAAATTCAATCCTAAAACATTATAAAATGTAACTAATACAACTAAATATTAAACGTAATGACCTAGTAACTTGGAGGAATAGAGTTGACTTTTCTTCCTAAGTTCTTCAAAGGATCAAAATCGACAACTTGTGAATACTTGGAGTATTTTTCATGTCAATAACTTCACGCATCCACCAAGGGTCCCTTTTGTCATTCTTTGAATATTTAAGAATTAGAATTGTCGTTTTGGGCTTTTCTTGGATAAATTTGTTCTTCGGCTTCGGCTTTTTACCTTTTTCCAATCTCGTGCTCGTTTTTGTCGATTTTGCTTTGTTTTTGTTCATTTTTCACATATCCGTACCTGTACATATACAAATACAAAAACATACATTCTCTTGGCATATTTGGTTAGTATTTGGTGAATTTGGTCTGAAATAAGGCTTATAAAGGATGTGTGATTAAGCACTCATCAAAATCCCCCAGACTAAGGTATTGCCGTGCCCTCACGCAATGTCATCACCTCACGCTTAAGAGATAAATAATTTCAAACCTCTCTTTACTGACGTTGTAGAGTAGCAATGACTTTCAAAAGAGATAGTAAAATCATTTATTCTCAAAAACGCTCCGTTTTCCGATTTTTAGGAATAACAACTACTACTACTCTTTTTGTACTTTTCATTTTTATATGTGACGGTTTATTTTGACTTTCATTATCAATTCTTATCTGTTGATAACTTTCAGGGTCAACGAGTAGAAACACTTCTCACAGAGAAGAGACCGTACAGATAAAAATCGTCATCCTTGATTTTTCACAAGCTCCCAAACTAAGCGTAAAATCGAGATCATTGTTTATCAGAAGTTAGATGCTAACACTGCTCACAATAGTTACTTGTGTATTACCTCTTGTCCCCAGGTCCTAAGTTTTGTATCTAAAGATTTTAATTGTGAGAAATGAATTGCTTCATATTTTCTCATTTCGATATTTGTTAGTCCGATAGTGATACCTAAGCTAAAACGATAAGTAGTTATTCATTTTCTCTTAAGAAACACTGCAATAGAAATTCGGTCCATTTCAAGGAATTAGGGGTACATACAATATCGAAGATATAAGTTGCGGAGTACGATCACGTGCACCTCATGTGACTGATTACTAATCACTTATCACATGCACCTCACGCGCCAACAACTTATTTACATACATAAGCTCTTATTCGACATAACTTTCAACTTTCCTTTTCTTTATTTCACTTTTTTTTTTCACTTTTTTCATTTTTTTTTTATATTTTTTTTCTTTCTTTCTTGACTTTTTTCTCAATACATCAATGGAAGCTTAACGGGTAGCTCCAAAACCACATAGATAATCAACTTTTGACTTTTGATTTTTTTCACTTTTTCGCTCTTATTTTTGGTGTTCCTTGATATGTACCCAATTTCTAAAGCAAAAATTCTTTTAAGAAAACAAAGAACTAAATATTATTCAAACCGAAATACCACTAATTAACCTAGAACATCTATTTATATATTGGTGACGTTTCTGATGGGAACAAGGAGGCCACAAGTACCTCTCGTGGGTTTTTTAAATCCCAGTAATGCGATCCGTGTATAGCACGAAACTTCTAAATAAACTCTATCATTCCTCGATCTCCGCAAATTTAAAATCCCAAGTAATGAGATCCGCGGATGCTTAGCCATAATCTTATGATTATTTTGGTTAAGGGAGACAAGCTAGGGCTCAACACGCCCGGTCAAGTCGAAACATTTATTTCTACTCTCGCCGGTAGGAAAGTCAAAACAAGGTGTCAAAACTTATTATTCATATCATATATCTTTTTTCATTTTTTTTTATTTATTTATTTTTTTTTTGCATAATAAAGCGGTGACAAAAATTTTTTTGTGGAAAACGGAGTTGCGTAAGTTAACAGCTCAGACGATGGTACAGGTCTAATCGAATCGAAGATTCACCCCCCCCCCCCCAGACTAAAGTGAAACATTGTCCTCAATGTTTTAAGGGTACGGGTAATCCTACGTAAAATCTAAGGCCGTTTATTAAGTATGCCAAGAGATAAACGTTAGTCGATAAGATTTAGGATATGGTGAATTTCCAATAGAGCAGCGAAGGATGAGACTCGAGTGGAGAGAACGACAAACCACGAGCACGAGAGTCTTCAAACTTCGGGGAAATTCCTGAACATTCACAAACAACCACGAAAACACGAGATATAGAAAAGGTTGCTCTCCTCAAGTTACGTTATTAAAGAAAATAAAGAAAATGAAATGGATAAGCATGGGGTGCCTCCCACGAAGCGCTTGTTTTTGTTCACCGAGTCACATGAGCTTGACACGATCCCCGAATTAATTCGTCCTTGGGGAGAGCAGATGGAACGGACAACCGGCATAAACGTAGATGCCGGGGTCAAAAACTGTATCCTCACTCCCGGTGGAGTGGAAAAGTGAAGAAATGATGGGATAATCAAAGAACGGATAAAACACCCAGATGATAAAAGCAAAGTCGATTTCATAATCAAGGGTGGGTTGGGTGGGTAAAATATTAAGCATAGGAACATCATGTTCAAAAACCTCGTCCACCACTCCAAAAATAACTTCATTCGTATCGGATCCAAAATCTACATCGGGTGGTTTTGCAGGTGGACGAGATGTAGGTAAATCGGAAAGAATATCATTCTCGTCATTCTCAATACCCGGTGGTATCGAGTCATCCGCAGCAAGAAATAGATCGACATCCTCTAAAAGAGGGTCACGTAATGGATTATCGAAAATAGGAATAGAATCAATCTCAAAGGTAACGCACTCATAATCCGGAAGAGAGATATCAGCATGAATAGTAGGACTGCCACTACTCGTCTCTTCAAATCGAAAAATTTCAAGCTCGAGTAAGAAATCACTATCCATATCAGGGATAGGAGAAAAAGTCGGAGAATCATTTAATGCTTCGATCTTAGAAATGAGAAGATACACTTTGGATAATTTCTCACGAAGAGCTTCATCTTGAATTTCCACATCATCATCTTCATCGATATCTCCACAAGAGTCTTAATCACTCGTAGTATACTCATTGTGAGAATCGGAATAACTTTCGACTTCTACGAAATCTTCATTGCTCATCGGAGGGAGAGAAGTTGACGGATCTTCATTCAATAATTCTTCAAGTAAACGAATATCTCCCTCCGGATCAAAATAAGCATCGTCCATCATTATTGGAATAGAATCATTAGCAAGAAACGCTTCAATCTCATCAAGAATGACATCACTTCCTTCAACCGGTGTGAAAGAAGGATGGAGAGAAGAATCACCGTTAGAATTTTCCCCGGACTCACTTTGGATTGGAACGAGGTTCTCAACACTAGACGTATTGAATTCGTCAGATTCCGTTGCCGGAATAGTGTCAAGAGGCTCGTCCCCCATTGTTAGAGAGTCCACGGGCTCTACGGGAGAAGAGATAGAATCATTTTGAGGATTTATATTGACGGTAATTGTGGAATCATCATCGTACAAACAACACTCGCAAAACTGGAATTTTCTTTCTTCGACACGAGGTACTTCCATCGGTCTCTCATAAGGCTCGGGAGTAGATGTATAACGATTAATCACCATCTCTTTCAACTTATCCATCATTGATTTGAGTTCAAGAATTTGATTATTGAAATTGGAAGATTGTGGGGGTTGATAAAAATCATTAGAATTGTCATAAGAATTTGATTCAAGATAAGAATTTTTGAACGATCCCCCACAATTTTCAAAACCCGATGGATTTTGAAATGAATCACCGTTGTAGCACGAATTTGGCTCATAAAAATCATTTTGAGGAAAATAATTCAAGCTCGAGGCGTAAGCGTAAGACGTATCTGCACTCGGCATATAGCACATACAATCGGTGTATCCACATCCATCACAAAAACATCCTCCACACGGCCTTCCTTCTTCGGACGGGTTTCCACAATTATAGCAAGAAAACGACGGTGGTGGTGGTGTATAAAAATCGGGAATGTTCGACGAATTGTTGAACGAATTTTGGTCATAAGTATGAGAATTACAATTCAAACAAACGCCATGACGAATATTATCTCCACATTCATTGCACGTACACCACACACACAACCCTCCGAAGAACGGTTCTCCACAATAGAGACAAATCGGATCCATGAGAATTAAATGTAAGAGGGATTGAGAAGAAGAATCAAATATGAGAGGATAAGAAGATTATTTTTGTTTTTTTTTTAAAAAAAAAAGAAAATCAAAATAGCAAAGGAAAATCTTTTTGGTTTTTTATATACTTTTAATTTTTTTTTTTTTTAATTTTTTTTTTTTAGGCGATAACTTCCAAAGGAAGGTTCTTCAAAACACAAATCAAACAAACGATCGACGAAATCTTAACAACGGTTCCCCGGCAGCGGCGCCAAAAATTGATTCGTTTCTTTTTATAGTACTGTTTGTTTTTCCGAAGAAATACCGGCGAAAGTATGTTCCCCGGGTCGTTCTCCCAACGAATCGTTGAATTGATCTTGTCGACACGGTTTGTGAATCTTGTGAAGTGAATGAGGATAAAAGAGATATTTTGGGTTTTTGATTACACTACTAAAAGGATTTAAATCGCAGTTAAAGTAAAGAGGAAACAATAAAACGACGCAAAGTAAAAACAAACAACTAAAACAAGTGTAAGATAAAATGACTAAAGAAAAATGAGATTTAAAGCGTGAAAAGAAATTAAGACTGGAAATGAATTTAAAAACAATATGTTTGCTAAGTGACGTGAATAAGTTCATCAAGTGTGGGCCAAGGATCGACGACGAATTATTTTCCTTAAACAAGACTATTTTCTCACAACGTTGGTTTATTTTGAAAATAATCCTTTAAAAAGAAAATAATTACTAGATGTGTAATTTGATTATTCTCCGGCTTTTGCCCTTCAAATAATAAAATCACAAGTCTAAATAATCAATACGATTATTAATCACGACCCTCTTTTATGGCCACACTTAACTCACAAACTCGGGCCACAAAGCAAACACTAAAAAAAAAACTACTCAAAAATCATATTAATAAAATAAAGTTACTCGATAAAATAAAAAAAACTTGATAAAAGAAATAAAAAGACTTGATAACGTAAGAGGAAAATTATATTTTTGGCTTTTTAATTTTTTATAAATGAAAAGGAAATAAAGACTAATTAAAAAGGAATGCGTAAAAGAAATAAAAACTATTTATTATTAAACTAAAAATGTTTACTAGAAAACGTGACTAAATAAAAGATGCTAACTTGTTATAAAATAAATCCTAACTTGATAAATTTTTATAAAATTTCGGCAGAGTTTCGTTTAGATATTAAGAATAAGAAAACCTCACTCGAAAAACGATGAGGGAATGATTATCGAACTCGATAATCTTGGCTAACTCGCCAAAAGAAATGAAACTCGGTAAGACAAATAAAACAATACTCAAAAAAAAACAAAGTAAAATAAAATAAAATAAAACAAATTCGAAAACTGTTTTAGCAAACTGCAAACTTGATAATATAAAATTTACTTTACCAAAAATTGTTTTTAAGTCCCTACACCTAGATTCACTAGATAGTTTTTAAAAGTTTTAACTCGATAAAAGACAAAACAGCAAACTACTTACTTGAAACTATTTTTTTTGCTAACTCGATAGAAATGAAAATGGACCTAACTCGATAATCATTTTAAAGATACTAACTCGATAAATTATTTATAACCTAACTCGATAGTAACTATTTATCTCCTAACTCGATAAACACTTTTAAAACTCTAACTCGACAGACTTTTTGTAACCTAACTCGATAGACCTACTTAAAAAACTTAACTCGATAAACTATGTGTTACTAACTCGATAAAACTGGAAAATAACAAACTAGAAAAACTTGAAAAATCTAACTCGACAAAATACATAACAAAACACCATTTTGATCCAAAATAAAGCCTAAAAATTAATGTTTTTCTACAAATTTATTACCAAACAAACTAGTTTAACCATAAACTTTAAATCCCACCAATAAAAACAAGATTTTAACCACTAAAAATTAAAGATTTTTAGAAATATAAAGCTAGAGAGAGAAAGTAAAATAAAACTTGACTTCATAAAAATAAAATTACACTACTCCTACCACTATGAGGACCAACCCTCAACAATCCTAAAAACTAACCAACCTCTCAAATGAGGCTTATGAGATCTATTTATAGGCTAGGGGCTAGGGCTTCTCTAATCTTTTACATTGTTGCATACTTAGCCCCTAGACCTTTACAAATCATAAAATTCAAGCCTAAAACATTATAAAATGTAACTAATACAACTAAATATTAAACGTAATGACCTAGTAACTTGGAGGAATAGAGTTGACTTTTCTTCCTAAGTTCTTCAAAGGATCAAAATCGAAAACTTGTGAATACTTGGAGTATTTTTCATGTCAATAACTTCACGCATCCACCAAGGGTCCCTTTTGTCATTCTTTGAATATTTAAGAATTAGAATTGTCGTTTTGGGCTTTTCTTGGATAAATTTCTTCTTCGGCTTCGGCTTTTTACCTTTTTCCAATCTCGTGCTCGTTTTTGTCGGTTTTGCTTTGTTTTTGTTCATTTTTCACATATCCGTACTTGTACATACACAAATACAAAAATATACATTCTCTTGGCATATTTGGTTAGTATTTGGTGAATTTGGTCTGAAATAAGGCTTAAAAAGGATGTGTGATTAAGCACTCATCAGTGAGCGGTAAATTGCTTCATAAAAATGCACTACATCCATGACACTTATCTGGTATCTCAAGTCTGAGGATAACTTTAAATATGATTCTCACATTAAATATTAAATCATATTATTGGGATAAGTCGAATATTCAATTCATCGAATATCATGTGAAATTGGTATGACTACGCATCAATATACTTTCAAGTATATCCTAAACCAATACTCAAATTTGTCTTAGTTTAATGATATTCCCATATCATTAATCGACAATGGACAATTTAGAATAATAAATTATTCATGGATCTTAAACATGCAAATATAGAATATATTATTAAGACAATGAATAAATAAACATAAAACATATTTTATTCTATTAAAATAATAATTGTACATTACATCCATTATCCAAATACTAATCACAAATGGGCATGAAACTTTCAGCTAATCTAAGTCCTACACCATCAGCATGCTTGTAAAGCTTAGTGCCAGGTAGAGGCTTTGTTAATTGATTTGCCAAGTTATCATCTGTGTGAACTTTGAGCATTTCGATTTCGCCTATTTCAACTTGTTCTCGAACATAGTGATGCTTAACCGGGAAATGTCTGGTGCCTTTCATGATTCCAGGCTCATTGGCAAATGTAATTGCAGCTGAATTGTAACAATACATTTTAATAGGTCTTTGAATCGAAGGCATGACTCCAAGCCCTGAAACAAACTTCCTAATCCAAACAGCTTCCATTACAGCTTCTGAAGCAGCTATATACTCACTTTCTGTAGCAGACATCGCTAGTACACTCTGCTTTCTGCTCCTCCAATCCACAGCTCCTCCATTAATGACAAAGACATAACCCGTCTGAGACTTCGTATCATCCTTATCACTTTTTCAAGAAGCATCGCAGTAACCTGTAACATCAAGTTCTGCTGATGGATTTCCCCCATAAACCAAGAACATATCTTTAGTAGCCCTAAGGTACTTAAGAATATTCTTAACAGCAGTCCAGTGAGCTACACCTGGATTTTGCTGATATCGACTGGTTAAATTCTGAGCAAATACTACATCAGGTCTTGTACTTTTCACCGCATACATTATAGATCCGACAGCCGAAGCATAAGGGTCTCTTTTCATGCGTTGCACCTCTGCAGGTGTTGAAGCACAAACCTTGTTACTCAAGCCATGTTGCTCTTGCATCGGCAAATATCCTTTCTTGGAATTTTGCATACTGAATCTCTTCAGTATTTTATCAATGTAAGCACTTTGGCTTAATCCAATTAATCGCTGAGATCTATCTCTATATATCTTGATTCCCAGAATAAATGCAGCTTCCCCTAAATCTTTCATAGAAAAACACTTTCCAAGATATCCATTTACCTTTTACAAACTTGGAATGTCGTTTCCTATGATCAATATGTCATCAACATATAATATAAGGAAAATTACATTACTCCCACTAACTTTGTGATATACACGTGGCTCATCAAGATTTTGAGTGAATCCATACTTTTTAATTTCACCATCAAATCTCTTATTCCATTGTCGTGATGCTTGCTTCAATCCATAAATGGATCTTTTAAGCTTGCATACACAATTTGGGAATTCTGGATTTACATACCCCTCAGGCTGCGCCATATAGATATCTTCATCTAGGCGACCATTTAAGAAGGCGGTTTTTACATCGATTTGCCAAATCTCATAGTCATAGTAAGCGGCTATAGCTATAAGAATCCTAATTGCCCTTATGTCAGCTACAGGAGAAAAGGTCTCCTCATAGTCAACACCAAAAGTTTGTGTATAGCCTTTAGCTACACAACGTGCCTTATAGGTGTGTACAACGCCATCCATGTCAGTCTTTTTCTTGTAGAGCCATTTACTCCCAACTAGTTTGGCACCCAGAGGTAGGTCTACTTCTTCCCAGACTTTATTGTCTTCCATGGATTTCATTTCCCCATCCATAGCTTCTTTCCATTTGGCCTTTTCAGGACCATTCATGGCAGCTTTATAACTTGTAGGCTCATCAAGATCACCCAGTATATTCTCATCACTCTCTACATTAAGACATAGACGAGTAGGAGCTTTTACTGGTCTTGTTGACCTACGAATGGGAATCACTTCAACTTCAGGTGGAGGACCTAAACTTTCAGGTTCTACCGGAAGTTGGTTAGTGTTTTCATAAGGTTCTACATCTTCTTGACCGTCTTCCAGATCATATATTCTCCCACTGAATTCTTGAGATATGAGCTCCCTTTCAAGGAAGTCTCCATACCTTGCAACAAATACTTTGTTTTCAGGTGGGTAATAAAAGTAGTATCCCATAGTTTCCTTAGGGTATCCTACGAAGATGCACTTCACAGATCTTTGTTGGAGTTTGTCTGCTGAGTCACGTTTAACATACGCCTCACAACCCCAGACCTTAAGATAAGAAAGGTTAGGAGCTTTTCCAGTCCATACCTCATATGGTGTCTTATCAACCTTCTTTGTTGGAACCATATTTAGAATGCGAACCGCAGATTCTAAGGCATAATCCCAAAACGAAAAAGGAAGAGTTGTTAGATTATACATAGATCGTATCATTTCTTGCAATGTACGATTCCTTCTTTCAGATATACCATTTTGTTGTGGAGTATATGGAGAAGTAAGGTGCTGGACAATTCCCTCCTTTGCTAGATAATCTATGAACTCCTGACTCAGGTATTCACCACCTCTATCGGATCGAAGAGCTTTAATCTTCTTTCCAAGTTGCAACTCTACTTCTTCTTTAAACACTTTGAATGTTTCAAACACCTCATGCTTATGTTTAAGTAAGTAAACATAACCATAACAGCTGTAATCATCCGTAAATGTTAAGAAGTAGCTAGCACCTCTCCTTGACACATGTCTAAGTGGTCCACACATATCTGTGTGAATAAGACCAAGTAGATCATTAGCCCTTTCAATCCTATTTTTAAAGGGTTTCTTAGTCATCTTCCCAGCAATGCAAGATTCGCATTTATCAAATGATTCATCATTGATCTTATTTAAAAGCCCATCATGTTGCAGCTTTTTCATGCGATCTTTGCCAATGTGAGCAAGCCGACAATGCAAAAGATAAGACGAATCCAGACCTTTCTTGATTCTCTTATTGTTGATGCTATACATTGAATTATTTGTAACAAAAGCATTATCATTATTATTCATATCAATTTCAAATACACCATTCACAGCAATAGCATTAAAATAAAAAACATTATTTAAAGAAACTGAAATTCCATTGCTTGAAATAGTATGATGAAAACCTTGGTTCAACAAACATGAAAATGAAATTACACCTCTAACAATTGACGGTGCATAATGACAATTATTTAAAGATAGTACTAAGCCCGAAGGCAACACTAAATTAAAAACTCGTATAGCTTCAACTCCTGCATGCGCTCCGTTACCAACGTGCAAGAATTGTTGTCCATAGGCCAGCTTTCTATCAACTCTAAACCCCTGCAAGGTATTGCAAATATGAATGCCACATCCAGTATCATATACCCATGAATCCAATTTAGGAGTAAGAGTGAATAATTCAATCATAAAGAACGCACCTGATGTGCTGGGGTTACAAGCATCATTCCCCTGCTTCTTGAGTCGCAAGTCATGAATGTAGAGAGGGCAATTGCGCTTCCAATGGCCCTTTTCATGACAAGCCTGATCCTTCTTGTTTGGCGGATTCACCTTGTTCTGCTTAGGCTGATGTTGCTTCATCTTGGGTTAAGGTTGATAGGTCATGACCTGCTTGCCTTTATTACCTTTACCTTTGCCTTTGTTCACATGCGATTTCTTCTGGATTCTCCCCCATGAATTGCCAACACTTGTGGGGTAGGAGCCTTGACCTTGGCTGGTAGACTTTTCTCATAATCAACAAGCAATGCGAGTAATTCTGAGACTGTCTTCCCCGAGCAATGCATGTTGAAGTTCTGCACAAAACCAGCAAAATCCCTGTTGAGGGATCTGTTGATCAAGTGCACTTGCACATTGTTGGGGTAACCAAAACCAATTCTGTGAAGTTGATCAAATGAATCTTTCACCTCATCCACATAATCGGCTACTGGTTTACCATTACCATGCTTGCAGTTGTGTAGCTTGTCAAGTTCATCATACAATTCAACTGCAGGTGGCTTCTCTTAAGACTGCCTGAGGTTATCAAGCATATTCTTAGGAAACGAGTACTCATACTTCTTTTGTAATTGAGCACTCATGCTAGTGAGCATTAAACAAGCAACCTCATTATACTTAGCATTAGTCACCTTCCATGCTGCCTTTGCTTCTGGTGTTGCATTAGCAGCAGGTTCAGCAGGGCATTCCTCGGTCACATAATCAATCTTACCAGACGCCTTCAAGACAATTCTGAGCGAACGGTGCCAGTCATTGAAATTCTTTCCAGTCAATTTTTCTCTCTCAAGATGACTAAAGCAGAAATCATAGTTTGGTTATCGGGTTGAGCCATATCTACAGATAAAGTTCAAATATTAGTATTTTCGATAATCAATATCTTCAAGAAAAATAAAATATCCAAGGCTATATTCATATAACCAACTAATTTTCTTGAAAATCTAGGATCCAACTTTACATAGATTCCACCACATCAGTTGATCTGCTAGTGGTGAAAGTACAAAAGTTGGTAATCTGTCGAACAATAATTGGCAAACAAGATTTCCAATTCCTAGATCATTATGGGATTTACTTCAAATTGATTCATCAATTTGCCTTGTAAGCATGTTTTATCCCATCTCATGCCTTAAGTTCTAGGTCTCACGCACAACTTAATTAAGTCGTCTACCTTAGAAACTGTAAAATTACAATTATGGTCTCACGCGTTAAAAGAATTTTACCTTGTTATAGTAATTTAGCCTAGGCCTCACGTTTACTAAATTAAAATTCCAAGTGTTTCTTATAGATAGATGGCACGTAACTTAAATTATTAAGGGTATTAATTTTTGATATGTCAATCAAAAATATGTACAAAGATGCATGCACTCATCTTTATAACATAAGTTTTCATAAAAAAAATTTATATCCACTTTGTGAAATTAATACACAAAGTTTTACTTGAGGTTTATGCCAAAACCCTAAGATGACTTTCTACAATATATGATTTTAAAAGTAATTCGTTTAAGACATATTCAAGATTGTGATAACCAAGGCAGACTCTAAGGCTCTTTTCTAAACCTTCAAATCACGGTTATGAATATCATCTTAAAAGACTTAATTTTAAAAGCATATTTGCACAAAACATCAATCAAGCAAAAGTTTGTGGATTCAATCTCAAATTAGTAATAGAGTATGAATTTTGCTAGTCTCGCCTGGGAGCTGATTACCGTGCGAATCGGACCACTATCGGCACCTAAGACCTTGCAAGATTCTTACTTTATCACTTAGGGTTTCACCATTATTAGTCCGTATTAATTTTCTTTATAAAAAACAACCCTTTTATTGCTTATATCAAGTCCAACTAAAAACAATAAAACAAGTATCAAAGAAAATCAAAACAACCAATAATAAATAAGTGAAACAATTAGCCACATGCAATCCGTATTAGAAAAGATCCTAATAAAATCAATTCTAGGTATAATATGCATGTAATCAACTAAGGCCTTCTCCTCTTGATGGAGGCGAGTCACATACATTGACGAATCAATTGCGTAGGCCAAAGCTAAAAACACACCACATAGCATATATAAATCGATTTTAATGTGTATTGGAGTCTTCCCCAATTTAAGATCTATCTTAACATGTGATAAATAAAACAAGATCCATGACAAACATGCATGTAAGTCACAGATTAAAACCTAACAATTAGCAAATAGGTCACAAGATACGTTCAATAAACCGGTTAATGACCTAGGGTTTCTAGTGATTACACATAATCCAAGAAAACCACAAAACCCTAATTAGGGTTTCATGGAAAAATCGACCCCCCCCCCAAAATTAGGGTTAGGGTTTCGAAATTTTTAGAAAAAAATAGGAAAAAACCCTAGATAAAAAAAACATGTATCTAAAACAATTAAGGATCCGGTTTTTATTACGTTTTAGTAATCAATTACATGTTATACATGGCTCGTGATGCCACTGTTATAGTTTAACAATTAAATAGCACGTATTGCGGAAGCTAGGATCAAGTATAACACATAAATATTAACTAAAACATAAATAGTAAACGTACCCGATGCACTTCAAATTAACCTTGATTCTTGTACAAATAGATCAATGATAAACCCCTTACCGTTTTGTTTATCGATCTCTTGATAATTACTAAAGTAAGTAATTACCTCGTTCTTGTACACACAAACTACCAACGAATAAAGGTTTGATGCAAGTAAACAAAACACTTATTTTTAGCTTGACAAAAATCAACCCAAGAACCCTTAGGAGGGGGGTGGACGATCGGCCAAGAAAAGAAAGAAGGAAAACAAGTTTTTAGGGTTTAGTGTGTGTGCACAAAAGATGTGAAACCCTAATCCTTGGCCTTGTATTTATACTAGAGGATATCTTGGAGACCAAGCAAGGCATGGGTCGACCCATGGTGTGGGCTTCGACCGGCCATAGCACCCACAAAGGGGTTCTAGATCTTTCTTGACTCCCAAGTTACACTCTAGTCCTTATCTTTCGTTACTAACGATAGTTAGTCCATACGGTTAATAACTAACGACCATTTAGTCCATTAAGTGTTTATAAATATATATATTCAATACATTTAATATATATATATATATATATATATATATATATATATATATATATATATATATATATATATATATATATTTTTCATTATTCTTGTTTGTAAAGTGTGCAATCCCGAGGTCTCGGGTTCGATACTAGACATTTACATATTAATGCTTATACGTAACATTTAACAACATTATCAACATCATACTAGCTTGCTGTATCTTTACAACATCGGTGACAATGGTAAGAGGAAGGTATGTTTGGCAGCTAAGATTTGGTGTAAGGTTTGGTGTGCATTTAATGTGTGATGTGATGTTAATAATGAGAGTACTAATAGATCGGGCGTTTGGATAATCTTATATAACACACATACCATATCCAAGGGCGTTCCATGTCGGGTTCTTCAATGTCCCAATGAAGATATGTTTGTAAAAATATGTGAGAAGTTAGGTGTCACGAAATTTCCAAACGGAACAAACCCAAACTACACATTATGGAAGAGGCTAAACAACACAAGCAGGATAATAACATCCAGGCATGACGTCGAACTTGACAAAACAGGCATGTGTGAAGGCATGTTTGATGACGCTGAAGCTACAGTTTTGCAATACGCCCACTCTCTACACTTTTAAAACCATAAAACTAGGTATCAGTTTAAATAGGCAACTCAGAAGAAAAAAAACCAAATCTCTTTTTAAATAGAATACAACTTTAATAATTACAACTCTACCTCTAAGAAGATAAACTACACTCTGAAACAAATTAAATGCTCTCAAGTATGATAAACAAGATAACAAACTAATCAAATATGAGCTTAGAGATTATACAAGCTCCAACAGTGATCCTAATGGAGACAACAATCCAATGAAAATAAAAGCCAACATACGGATCTGTGCCATGAAATTCTTGAACCAAACATAACTATAAATCTAGCGAAATGCATAGATTCATTAATAAAACTATTAAACACAAAACTTAGCAAAACAAAATCATTTTAGTACCAGAGATAATAAAACTTACAACGAATTTATGAAAGTAGTCTATACCACGTTGCAAACCGAAAAGTTAGTTTATACAAAACCCTAGTTGACTGAGGGGAGAGTTAATTTGGTTGGTAGGGGTTTAGTGAGTTTTTTTAATATGTGATGTGATGTGATGTTATGAAAAGTCAAGGTAAAAAAGGAGGGATACCCTTTAGTACATATATAATCAACTGATTACAATTTCTGAGCATCACGTTACCCATCTCCAAATGAAACACGTCACGTTATTTTCATTTTCCCATCTTTTTACCGACATAATTATAAACGCCTCTCTATTTAAAGGGTGAGCAGAAAAACCGAAATATCCGAATAAACCAAAAACCAAAATTGAACCAAACCGAAAATAATCGAATCGAACTAATAACCGAACCAAATTCGCCAAAACCAAACCAAACCGAACATTTAATTCAGTTTTCGGTTTGAATATGGTTTTGAAAATCAAAACTGAAAATTGAATTCATATAATTATATATATATATATATATATATATATATATATATATATATATATATATATATATATATATATATATATATATATATATATATATATATATACACACACTAGTTTTCAAAGCCCGCCCGATGGGCGGGCATGACTTATAATTTTTCTTTTGATGACGTTACTTAACGAAATTTCATTTTTTTAGGACGGGAGGAATTTTTTTTAATTGTATTAGTTTACGTTATTTTTTTTTATTAAAGGTAAGATTGACGTACATAGAGAGAGAGTAAGTTGCAATCTGTTGAAGGTCACCAGAAGTTAGAGCTTGAATGGTATGCTTTGTTTCCTGCAACTATACCTTCATGAAGATGTAAATTTCTATCAGATGTTATGTTTCCATTAGTGAAATCTCATTTCATATATAGAGTGATGGAGGCAATGTATTTTCATGTACCAACACAATGACCTGAGGCTGTTGTTCCTACAACTGTTATCTCAGATGTAGAATCAATCAAAGATGCAATTTATCAAAAATAGATCATGGGCCCCTCCTTTATTACCAACTTCACATTTAGGAAATAAAAAGTAGGTGGTTAACAAATTTCATGCCTAACGAAGTTTACGACCAGATATTTGGTATAGTTATTCCTAGAAAGATTGCACTTGATATTTGGTATAGAGCTCGAGCTAAAGAATTTAGAACATCAACGTTCATTCCTGGACCACCGCCAAGCTTTGATAATGACCTCTCATATGGTAGCATGTGTTGTCTAGTTGTTATTACTATGACTCCAACATCCTTCACGCAATTCTTGCAAGGGTTCTTGGCCTTCTCGATCAGGTTATTTAACAAAGCCTCAAATTTGGACCTTGTCAAAGTGATGTTCTAATGCTTAGCACCAGAAGCGCTAGCTGTGATAAAAGGCAAGTCAATATCGGTGTGGTGGATGAAAGCTCGATTTTAGCTTTCTTAGTAGCTTCCGTAAGTCTCTGAAGGGCAAGCCTGTCCTTTGTCAAGTCTATTCCCTCTGTTCTCTTAAACTCGCTAACAAAAAAGTCCAACATAGAATTATCAAAGTCCTCTCCTCCAAGGGAAGTATCACCATTTGTGGCTTTCACCTATGAAATCAAAAGAATTACCGCATATCCACTTTAACAGAAACAAAAAAACAAAGATGATCACCAAACCAAAGCCACATACCTCTAAAACACCATTAGATATCTCAAAGATGAAAACATCAAAAGTACCACCACCAAGATCGAAAACAGCAATAAGATCCTCTTTAATTCAAACAATAAGAAAGTGCAGCAGCAGTTGGATTGTTGATGATCCTTTGCACATCTAGACCAACAATTCGCCCGGCATCCTTAGTGGCTTGCCTTTGTGCATCATTGAAATAAGCTGGTACAGTAATAACTGCCTTGTTAATAGTCTTTCCAAGATATGCTTCAGCAGTTTCCTTCATCTTGATAAGAACAAATGAACCGATCTGGCTAGGTGAATACTTCTGTCTATAAGCCTCGACTCAAGCGTCTCCATTAGGTGCCTTGATAAACTTATATGGAACCATTCCCATTTTTTTGCGTCTGAGAATTGTCAAAACGTCTCCCAATCATACGTTTTGTCCCAAAAACGGTGTTTGTTGGGTTAGTGACTGCTTGACGTTTAGCAGGAGTTCCCACAATTACCTATCCTTTTTGGTTGAAGGCCACAACTAATGGAGTTGTAGGTGCTCCTTCAGCGTTCTCAATAACTTTTGTGGACAGCATATGACAACACAATACTTAAACTTTAACAAATATCCAAAATAAAAACATGTACATCATTTCAAAAAGATGAAATACAGATGTTACCTTGCCCTCCATGACTGAAACACAAGAATTTGTGGTTACTAAATCAATGCCAATACATTTCCTAAAGGCCTCGTCGCCTCAAACTGTACGGTAGAGGTCAATTAGCCAGAGACAAGAAGATAAAAGCATACAGTTGAAAGATATTGAACATATAATACCTGAAAGGGCTGGCAAGTACACCCAATTTGTGACTTAGATATGACGACTCCTGTGCAGCTCAAAAGGCTTATGATGCTTTCAAGTCTGAAAAAAGGACAAATATGCATGATACACTTTGACGTCTTATACTAAATAAATCTTTGACGTCGGATACACTTTTGATTTAATATAAAATATGGGCCAATGTAAACCTAAATCTTGACATCGTCCTCAGTTCTCTTTGCTTCCAGTAGTGGGTCATCGACACTTTCTGTGAGCTAGAAATCATACTCAAATAAAATAATAAGTGAATTGCATAATTTGATTCTGTTATGGGGTCATTTGGCACAACATTTTACTATCACGTTAGGTGTCTAAATCCTGATTTGCTTGTTTCACCAGCAACAAAGGTAATCTTTGTCTCCACTGACTTTTGGTCGTCTCCTGATTCTATACTACATTCCCACTTTTGAATACAATCTTCTCTTGTTACTTTCATATGTGTGTCCATCTATCTAATGCTACATGCCCACATGTATTTCTACACAATTCAAAGTGGCAAACTGGGAGGGTCTAGGACTTTTAACCAACAATTTCACAAGTAACCTAAGGCATTATTTATACCTATCAAAAACTGTCAACTTACAGTTTCGTAAGAAATCTTAGGGCACTACTTTGCAGTCAGGAAAACCTTACTTACACAGATGAGCATATTTCATAACGGTATAATCAATTAACCTACATTAGATAAATAAATAAACATACTTGAGCCATGAAGCCTTTGATAATCTGATGAAATCCAACATAAACAGTCTATCCTAACTTATCAGACGCCTCATTCTCGTATTGATCCATTGAGGTTTTTTAGCAATTATCTCATCAATTTTTTCAATCTCAGTCGTATCACCTTCCTTATTAGTTGCTAATGCTAGGAGCACATTAACATCTGAATTCATGGTTTAAGGAGCTTGAATCTCATTAAAGTTATATACATATTCCCATCAATGATCTTTGGATTATTATGCGTCTGGAATTATCTGTACAAAACCAATTTTATAATCATTGATTAGTAGTTCCCTATATTTCACAATGGAAGTGTTTGTAGGTAAATCCATCCCGTGCTCAAATCCACTATGACCTATTGTCCGACTCGCACCCTCTTGGCAATATTGATATATAATCAGTGCAATTCAACAGAGTTCCATTTGCACATAGCTAGGCAAATACCTGCATGGCATTCATAACACCAAGACAGAAACCAAAAATGAAGAGAAAATGCCTTATACGCAACAGCTAAACCTAAAAATTAAGAAAAATGCAATAACAGACAGCTTGTAAGAACTATTAATGTACTGGTTTTCATTCCAGTTTAAAAGTTAGCTTTTAACTTAGGAAAATAGCAAATATAGTACCCTTGTTAGGAGTTACAGGCCTATGGAACTGCTACTAAAGAAGTGGAGTGTATGAAAAGGGAATCTGTCGGTTCTACTTGCAGCACTTTCCCGTAAAGGCGTAGACCATTCACTGTTGTTGTAACCTATAGTATGTTCAAATAATTTCAGAAGAGATAAGCTTACAATTTTATAATTATGTAGTATATTGTTCATACCAGTTCTTTCTTCCTAGCATTTGAGCCTGCAAGCAGTTCTGCAACTTTCTATAGTAATTGAGTTAGTACATATCCTCCTCTCATTGCTGATATAATCACAAAAATATGTTGAAAATTAAACTTTCCATGATATAATGTCCAATATGTGTAGTACAATTTCCAGTTGGAAGAATCCATCGTTTACAGAAACAAAGGACCACGGCATTTGACCCTAAATTGTTATATCAGAGAAAAGTACCTTGTGAACAACCACATTTTTCAGAAACATATTAACAACACTACATACATACCACTTCATCTCGATATTAATATTAGAAATATCCATCTTAAGGGCAAAGGATGCATTGACAGGTTAAGATCGCTTGGAATAGTGTGTCATATACGTTGGAGGTTGTTGGGAATTATACTACCAGTTACCACGGCTAGTGAAGATGTTACAACTGCAGAAGATTGTACTTGCAGTGGAAACTCATTACCACTAAAAGAACAAATATTACCACTGCTTACTTGATAACTGTTAGAGAAACGCGCTTAGATAAACATAGAAAAGATCTTGTGTATATCTTATTCTATTAGTATTATACTTATCTTGTAGAAGAGGACTCCTTGTTGTATAAAAGGAGATCCTAGGTCATAGTTAGAATATATCTTTCTAATACGTTTTCTTAGAGCTTCAAGGTGTAACCCTAGTGATATTATAGATCACTTGTATTATTATCATTAATAATATTGGAGCTATTTGTTTGTTACATACATTGTTCTCACATACATATAAATGTTTCATTCACAATCAATCTTCTAAGTATCATTAAGTAGATTCCGCATACTTAGTGGTATCACTCAAAGTATCAATATTAACACAAGTTCAAGGTGTTCACAATCCAACAAGTGGTATCAGAGCAAGGTTTTGATATTTTGATTTAGAAGACCCTATGGCAGATTCAAAAGAAACAATGGAGACAGAAACAAGCCAATCAAACATTGTTGCAAAGCTTCCTAAGCTTAAGATAAATGACTTTGAGATGTGGAGGCTTATGATAGAACAATTCTTTATGGTTCAAGACTACACATTATGGGAGATTATAATGTGTGGAAATTCATTCAAACCTGGTACAACTGTAGAGCAGGTTGGTGACAAGACAGTAACAAAAGTTAACACTGGTCCTGTCACTAATGAAGAAAGAAGTCAACTAAAGAATGATTTGAAGGCTAGAGGTTTATTATTGATGGCTCTACCCAGAGAACAAGTTCTGGCTTTTAGCAAATACAAGTCTGCAAAGACTCTTTTTGATGAGATTTGTGAAGTGTTTGGTGGTAATGATTCTACCAAGAAGACTCAAAAGACTTTACTGAAGTAGACTTATGAAAACTTTGGTTCAACAAGTAATGAATCTCTTGATAGCATATTCACAAGGCTACAAAAGATTGTTACTCAACTCATTGCTTTTGGAATTGAGGTGGAAAGTAAGATCTCAATCTTAAATTCCTAAGAAGCCTACCTTCTGAGTTTGATACCAATGTTGCTGTTTGGGAAGATAAGTCAGATCTAGAGACCATGAAGCTTAATGATGTGTACAATAACTTCAAAGTTATTGAACAAAGATTAAAGAAAGCTGGAAAATTAAGAACAAGTTCTGCAAGTGTAGCACTCATATCATCATCAAGTAATGATAGTTTAGATAAAGAAAGTGATAGTGACGATGACAGTGGTAACATGATTGTTTCCACTGGTAATGGAAGTGTTTCCACTAGGAGCTCAAAGAAACAGGTTGCAGGACTAAGTGATGCTACTTTCTATGCCTTTATATCAAGCCATGTGGGTGGTTCAATTCTCAATCATGAGGATTTGGATCAAATTGATGAAGATGATATGGAAGAGATGGACATTAAATGGCAGGTGGCATTACTAAGCTTAAGATCAAAGAAGTTCTAGAAGAAGACAGGGAGAAAGATACATATAAGTGGTGATGAGACTGTAGGTTTTGACAAAAAGAAGGTGGAGTGGTATAATTATCACAAGATGGGGCACTTTGCAAGAGAATGTAGAAAACCAAGAAAATCTGATAACAAGTCAACTTGGTACAAGAAGGAAAAGAACAAAGAACCTACAAAAGAAGAGCCAAAGGTGCTATTGGCTATTGATGGAGTGAGCTTTGATTGGAGCTTTATGACTCGGGATGGAGAAGATGATTCAGAATCTGCAATGCTAGCCACTGAGCATGCACTCATGGCATTCTCTGACACTGAGGTACATACTGATAATGCTTGTTCTAAAAACTATAAGGCCTTAAAAGAGTTAGAGATCTCTAAAACACAATATGATGCACTGATGCTAGATTTACATCATACTAATTATAATTTAGCAAATCATAAAAGAGGTCTAGGTGTTTTAGAAAAACAGATAGAGCATTATAGGGCAAATGAATCTAAGTTCAGTGATGACATTGCTGTTTTAAAAAGAGACTTAGATTTTTATGTTGAAGTAAATAAAGCTCTTAGGGAAGTGATTGAAAAAGTTACAAAGGCTAGTGAGAATATTCAGATAACTAAGCAAACACTAGATCATCAATCCAAGAGTATTGACAAAATTTGGGAAGCCCAAGTTGTGAGCAAAGCTAAATCAGGTCTTGGATACAAATCTGTTCCACCACCTCTAAGAGGTGTTCCAGCACCTCCTGGAATTGACCTAGCTCACACAGGTTTAGAAGAATTTCAGGATCCACCTATGACCTATGGACCAAAATTTGTTAAACTAGTTGAAACTGAAAAGGTTGAGGTTGAGACTTTTGATAGTGCTAGTGACTCATCTCTTAAAGATGAATGTTTGAATGTTGAGTCTAAATCTAGTGTTCCTGAAAATGTTAAAGTAGAGGAAAGAAAAAGTATTTCTGAAGTTGTCAAAGAAAAGCCTAGGACACAGACAAATCACACTAGGCCTACTACTAGGTATGCAGAGATGTACAGGGATAGGTCTACATCTCCTAGAGGAAACATGAGAAGTTGGAATCATGTTAAAACTAGGCAGTTTGGCAGTGATTTTGTGTTCAACAATAAGGCTTGTCATATTTGTGGTAGCTTTGATCACCTTTCTTATACTTGTAACTACCACATGGGAAGAAGGGAAGTATTTGTGAATACAAGGGTGAATGGACATAATTCTAATAAAATAACTCACCCAAACCCCCTAAGCAAGATGGTTCCTAGGTTTGTTTTGCTTACCACTGGCATCAAACCAATTTCCACTGCTAGACCAGCAGTTGCCACTGCCAGTAGTAAAAATAGAGTTTATCCTAAGTCCCCTGTCACTTCTTTTGTTAAATCTTATCAAACATGGAAAAAGACTTATTTTGAAAAGAATGATCACAAGAATCACATGTGGAGACCCAAATTTACTAATCCAGCAGTTTCCACTGCTAGGCATGCAGTTACCACTGCAAGACCAAATGTTTCCACTGATGTCTATGTGAATAAGAAAAGGGTAAACATGGGAAATGCTGTTAAGGCCTCAGCTCGTTGGGAATGGAAACCAAAAGGAACAACAACCTCAAACAATCCCAGTGGTGTATCAATGACCTTTGATAGATACAATTATATTGATACACGAGGCAGATCCAACTCATTTGTGGCTTGGGTCCCCAAAAGGTACTAATTCCTTTATGTTGAGTGCAGGGACAGTCAAAGACTACTAATGATTAAGAATGACTTGATAATACTTTCTGAGTTTAACAGTGACTCACTAATATGTTTGCAAGTTGTTTGGTATATGTCTGTTCTGCAAATGTTATGAGATTGCAAGTAGTGTGTTAAAGTCACCAAGAGGTGTAGCCAAGGAATGTGGTCAAATAAGCTGAACATAGTTTCCACTGCAAAGATAATAATGCTGAAGGTCTTACAATATTGATTAAATTAAGAAGATCGTTTCATTCATTCAAAGACACAAGTTACAGCTTACATTCAAAGTTCCAACTGAATTACAAAGACCATTCCTAAAACATTTGGCTAATTGAGAACTACTAGCTTCTATCAATTATTACATAATACTTGAGGCTATGACAAGTACAATGAAGAAGCTGAAGATGAAAATGGAAAAAGAAGAGAAGGAAGACTGTGAAGATGCTCAAGTACCAAAGTCAAGAAAATACTCAAGAACTTTGGTCCTTGGCAACATTCCTCAATCATTTACTTCTGCTTCTCCTTTCCCTTATGTATGATCTGAGCCTTCTTGATATGTCCAATATGTTCTTGATGCAGAAGACCAGGTTCTGGAGCAGGAAGATCCAACACCAAATTTGATGATGTTGGGAGAGATGGATCTCTCTTACTTGATCTTGGTTAGGATCTCTCTGGTGTGGAAGGAGGAAGAAAGGTTGGATCTTCATTCTCTTCCTCTGAAGATTGTTCATCAGAAGTCCAGATGAAGGGAGAGACAAGCTCTCTCTCAACAAGATTAGGATCATGACTTGATTCACCCTCTATGTGTGCATTCCATTGTTTTTCTTGCACATCCCATCGTTTCTCCATCTCTCTCTTATAGTCAGAATCTTCAAGTCCCCATGGATATGGTGGTACATCTTCTTCTGATGTTGGAAAAGAAGAGTGTTGATCAGAGTTTTCAGGGTTTGATGACATGGTTTTGGAAGAGAATTAGGTTGATTGGGATATTAGGGTTTGAAAGATTATTGGTGACTGAGATGTGGTGTTTGGAGGTGATTAAATAAGCCAAGGTTAGGTGTTTTGCTAATTAATGATGGTTATTTACTTCCATCTGTTTTAGTTGGTTTGAGAAGTAACTGTGGTTTGACTTTTGAAAATATATTTTTGTGTATAGTAACTTGGTTAAAAAGTTACTTGGGTTAATCTTTGTGGGTTAAGATGAGATTTATTTTGTGTTGTAGTATACAACCTATATCATTGGAGTAATAAGGTGTGTATCTTAGACACACAACAAATGGTTATTGATTCACCATGTCTAACCCACATAAGAATCAACTAGTCCTGAGCAAACGGCTACAACTAAAGACATATCAAATCCGTTCATGGTTGATAGTTTACCAAAAACTAGGTTATCAACTCACCATACATCCTTGTGATCAAGAGTTGGCTAGTCCATAGCAAACGGCTCATGGTAAAGACATATCAAATCCGTTGATAGCTGATAGTTTGCTAAAAACTATGATAAGAGCAGCAAATTTTACATGCTTTACTTATCACTGCTCTTTGAAATTTTGTTGATTTTTACCACTGCAAGTTCACCGTTTCCACTGATAGTGTAAATTTTACCACTGGTGAACTAGCCGTTACAACTGTATGTCAGTAATCTTATTTTTACTAGCCGTTGCAAATATAACTGTCTTTCCTTATTAATAGGGTAAAATTTTTGGGAATTATCTACTTACCAAATTTTATTTATTCCTTTCTAAAGATAAATCTTTCTATAGATAATTCACCATACGCGTTTTTCTCAAAAACCCTATTCGTATAAATTGATCATTATACGGCTTGCTTTTTATTATCGATTACTAACACTTTTATCTCTCAAATCACAAAATCATGGTGACTCTCAAGTTTGCAGATGAACACAATCAAGTGGCTTACCTACAAAAGTCAAACGACAAGAGTGGACCCATTTTTCATCAGATTGAGGATTTCCTAAACACAACTCATATAAGGTATGCCTTAACTATGAATCCCACAATCTTTGTTTCTCAAATCAAACAGTTTTGGAACTCTGTGGAGTCCATCACACTTGAACAGGGAGACATAATGAATCTGTGGAAGCTCTTAGAGCCACAGTGGATGGGGTAACTATTGATGTTACTGAGTCATCTTTAAGGAGAATTCTCCAACTAGATGATCTCAATGGTATCATCACATTACCTAATTCAGACATATTCAACTACATTGCTTTGATGGGGTATGATACATCTGACCAAAAAGTAACTTTTAAGAAAGGATGTTTTTGTCCCCATTCGAGATTTTTGATACACACTCTGTTGCATTGCCTAAGTCCTAAGAAAACTTCTTATGAACAATTTGGATCAACCATGGCTTACCCTTTAGTTTGCTTGGTTTCTGATAGGACTTTCAATTTTTCAAGGTTTATATTTAATAACATGAAAGGCAATGTAACAAGTTCATTCAAATTTTTGATGTATCCAAGGTTTGTGCAAGCAGTGTTAAATTAATTTCAACTGCAAAATCATCATAGGATTTATGAAACTCCATGTCTTAAGCCAAAAGTATTTCAAAATATGTGTAAGGCTTCAGACTTTTGGAATGGAGTGATTCATCCTCTTTTACCAAACATGCTTGCAAAGATTTCACAGGTACAGGGTGAAGATGCAACAATCCCAGTTGTATGCCATCACACAGCCACTATTTATGTTCCACAAATTCAACATATTCCTGCTGTAACTCACACATATGAAAGGAGGCAAAAACAGCCAACTCCTTCCATGACAACATTGCATGTTGCTGACCCTTATGGTTTAGGAACAAGCAGTGGTGGTTCAAGGCTTCAATCTAGTCCAACTAGAGAAGAGCCTGAATCAATGCCTTATGATTCACCTCTCCCAACAGGTAACACAGTTGGAAGTGTTGAGGGCAGTGTGACACTAAATGAATTGATGGAATTATGTACCAAATTAGTTAAACAGGTTCAAACTCTAGAGATAGATCTGGCACAGACCAAAGAACAACATGCCACAGAGTTGAATCTATTGAAGGGTGAGATTCAAAAGTTGCAGGATGAAGTTGTGAATCTCAAGAAGAAAAGATATGTTCAAGCTGTAGTTTCTTCTCCATCATCATCACATGATGATCTTTCTGCAGGTTCTGGTTATGGTTTGGGAACTTCTTCCAAACAGGGGAGGAAAACAGATGCAGAAATTAAAGGGAGGAGTACTAATTTTGAAGATATGAATGCTCAAGCACATGATGATGTAGTTGAGATTGAAGGGAGGAAATTGGATATTGAAGATATGGTTGTTGATACTGGTATTCACTCTGAAGATATTCTTGGAACTGCTCAACAAATTTCCACTGAAGCAGAACATGTTACCACTGATCAAATAATTTCCACTGCAAGTGAAAAAGTTACCACTGATGATCCATTACTTACCACTGCAGAGGAGGAAGCTGCCAGAAAAAGATCAGTTAAAGGTAAAGCAATTGTGATTGGTGCAGAACAAGAGCATATAAGAATGATTTCCAAGAAAGATCAAGTTCAAATTGATTTTGATGCAAGATTGGCAGAACAACTTGAAGCTGCAGAAAGAGAAAATATGAAAAAGCAAAAGGAGAATGATGTTGCTAGTTTTATGGAAGCACAGAGGTTAGGTAAACTTGAAGCAGTAATGGCACAACCACTCTCAGTGATTCCACCAACTATCTTACATGAGAAACCCCCTATGTTCTCATATGTGCCAACAGATGAAGAGATTGAACATATGATTAAACATGATCCAGTTGTAAAGAAGAAAGCTATTGAGCTTGTTGCTAACAAGACTTTGACAGAAGAACAAAGAACAGCTCAATTGGCTGATTTCATTCAAATGAAGAATCAACAAGCACTGGATGAGATTATTGGAAAATTCAGAAAAGGTCAAAAGAAACAGAGACAACCTACAAAGGCACAGATCATTCATGAGATGAAAGTATTTTGCTGCCATATTGGAACTTGGAAGATGGCTGATTTCAAAGGTATGTCTCATGAAAGAATTGAAGGTATCTACTATAGAATTAAAAGGCAAGATAGTACCTTCAGACCTATTGATTTTGAAGAAGTTGAAAGGTCTAAACAAAGTAAAAGGAAAGCTTCAACAGTTGAAGATCATGTCACAAAAAGAGTGAAAGTTTCTCAAGTGAAATAATCTCAATCTGAGAAATGTGCATAAGATCTACAAAGTGCAATTACCATTGTTGAAGAAGAAGATTTCTACCCAGATCCTTTACATACAAAGCATCAAATTATTGATTGGGAAGTGTACACAGCAAAGAATTTTGCTTCTACTTGGAAAATTATAAGACTGGGAGGAGAATCTTCATCATTCATTCAGTTTGAAGATCTTCTTAAAGCATGTGACAGAGATGATTTTGATACTCTTTGGAAGCTTGTTAATGAAAGATTCAAGGCTGATACTCTCAAGGATATGAAAGAAATGCAGCTTTGGGTTGACTTAAGAAGACTATATGAACCAGATCCTAATGATAAGTATTGGAAGTTTAATTCATCAAACTTGAATACTACATGGACATATTTTGATAAATGTGAGGTTCATCATGTTTCTATATCAGAAAAGGTGGATGTGTTTATGTTTGCTGAGAAGGAATATCCACTTAGAGCTACAACTCTTTCTGCAATGTTGAAATCAAAGTTAAGATTTTATGCAGATAATGAAAAGATTAGAACTTTGATTCAGAAGATTCAAGATCAATATGCAAGAGCTGATAAAGTGTTGAGAAAAACATGGTAAGTGTTTGTAAGAATTCCCATATCCTCAGGTTTATTGTATACTTGAAGAAATTTGTTGATTTACAAATAAATCATAAGTTTAGGGGAGGATTGTTGGGAATTATACTACCAGTTACCACGGCTAGTGAAGATGTTACAACTGCAGAAGATTGTACTTGCAGTGGAAACTCATTACCACTGCAAGAACAAATATTACCACTGCTTACTTGATAACTGTTAGAGAAACGCGCTTAGATAAACATAGAAAAGATCTTGTGTATATCTTATTCTATTAGTATTATACTTATCTTGTAGAAGAGGACTCTTTGTTGTATAAAAGGAGATCCTAGGTCATAGTTAGAATATATCTTTCTAATACGTTTTCTTAGAGCTTCAAGGTGTAACCCTAGTGATATTATAGATCACTCGTATTATTATCATTAATAATATTGGAGCTATTTGTTTGTTACATACATTGTTCTCACATACATATAACTGTTTCATTCACAATCAATCTTCTAAGTATCATTAAGTAGATTCCGCATACTTAGTGGTATTACTCAAAGTATCAATATTAACACAAGTTCAAGGTGTTCACGATCCAACAGAGGTACTATCTCAAACAATGGGACAATTGACCCATTGGTTTCATAATACAATACCTAAAGTCATGAACTTCAAAGAGGTAAGAGGTTCGCCAAAAGACACCTTTAACAGGTGACAGATCCGGGTGGATTCGAACCACCAACTTCCCGAGAAATATCCCAGGCGCTCTTACCAACTAAGAGCTCACGGATCTAGATCGATTGTGTTGGTCAAGGTATGGTAGCAAAAGTTGAGAATAAGAAGGAGAAGAGATGTGTTGAACCATTTAAAACACGTTAGTTTTGATGATTGATCTCTACTTGAGGTGCCATAGACTTTTATTGAAATTGAAGCTGACGCTATAGATTAAGAGGCTTAGCCAACTGCAAATTTCATTACACTCTCTAGACATAAATGTGTGATGTCCAACCGGTTAAAAACACAACTAAGTTCAGATTTTTATAATAACTTATTCTTCACTATTCAACGTCATTTGCTGCAAATATGTAACAAAATAGAACATCTAATAAATTATAGAAAAACTATTATACTTCTTTTTTGGTAAAATAAGTGAAAAAAATTATAATTGCCAAATTACAAAAGTTGTTTACCCTCCATTCTATAACCCACTTAATACACAGCAGTGTTTAAGAATGACAATTACATATGCAACATAACTATACCTCTTCAGAATTATATGACAGAAAACCAATCACCCAATTCACCATTATTAGTTTTACAACAATTGTTTAATGTGACTTACGAATTGTGTCGATTCTAGAAAAATAGTAAACCAAAAATGTATTATCAGAAGACGAGTCTTTCAAATACCCAGTTACCTAGCATCAATACACCTGGTGTTCCAAGCTCTTTAAGTAATTTCTGCACATCAAAGCAGATATACAACAGAGTAAAACGCTATAAAGTAAAAAAAATGATGACATATGATTTAAATAAAGCATTCCATACCATCTAATAACTCGTAGATCAAAACGAAGTTTTTGCGAGGCATCCTCATCAAAAGCACCACCAAAATATGATATAAATAAATTGACCACCTGCATAAGAGGACATGTACAGTTAACAAACTTATGAGCATATACTAATCCAATAAACCCTTGAAAATCAGAAGATTTCAACAAAAATGAACTTGAAGGCACATGCTACATTGGCTTTGCGAATTCTCATATAGAATAAAGATGAAAGCAAATGTTAGTCATCTAAAGTTTAAAAATTATAGGGATCTAATTTTTTTAAATGTGAAAGTGGGAAGTAGACCTTGGAACACTCCAACCCTTTGTATGGTGGAGGTGTGAGTGAAAGGAGCATATGTTATATCCAAAAGGTTGTCAAGAAGCAGTCCATGAACCACAGGCAGTTACATCACAATCTATTGGTGCAATTAGTATAATGACATGATAATGAATATATATCATATGTTAAATACTTTTTGTCGATTAACATGATTTAATATCTTTTAGAATTTGCAGTATCATACCTCATCATGTATATGGAATCCTGGAGGTGGTAGTGGTGAAGGGATAATGGGTGAATATGGTTCATCGTCGGGCCAGATACATATCATTCGCTCATTGTTGACAAATTTTGTTGAAGGAATTTTCTCACGTGTCATTACATATGTCAATGACACCAATAATAACATCTGATTTTATATTGGTTTGGGATATCTTTACCTTAAGTAGTATAGAGAAACTAAAGAAAAGTGTCGCCCGTCCACAATATTTGACCTACCTTAAAATGTAGAAGTAAGCGAGGTACAATATGATTAGTTGGGTCTTCAGTACTGTCCACAACAAATAGGAACTAAGGGGACACCATATATGGATGTTAACTGCATGTATTAAATCATATTATTGACCCAAAGATAATTAGTACTAACAAACAACCATGAAAAATTTGCATTCCATCTAGTAGAACAATTACATGGGTTACTGAGTACCAAAGTTAAAGAAGCCGCTGGAAAAGCAAGTTAAGTTAGAAGATCGAGTGCCAAGCTTACTGAAGCCATTGGGAATCAACATATATAGTTTTTCGTTTTTAAAAATAAGAGAATACCTGACACGTTTGTTTGATATCCTTGGCTTTTCAATAGACGATGAACCTGCAGCACCATATGTATGAGCACACCGTTATTAGGGTTATGGGAAAAAAATATTGTGTGTTTTAGGGTTCCAGTTGAATGATATTAGAGTTCTAGAAATATAATGAATGAATCGGGTAATATTCAGATTATATATTTTCCATAATTATCAAGTACATAATTGGTTTCTTATTGTATATAGAAATTTGACTAGAGGATATACCCAAAACAATAAGGTGGTTTAGTGGGTAACGTACATCGTAATATACAACAGGTCTTGAGTTCGAATCCATGCCAGGGTCTTTTTTTTTAAAAAATTTATGCAGCCAAATTTTAATAAATTTTGTAATGATGCAGACTAAATGTGATGACATGGAAAATGAAAATAAAATAAATTTAAACAATTGCTTACATGGCTGATGACATGGCAAAAAATGAATTACATGGCAATGACTGGGCAATGAGGTGGCAATACGCGTGTAACGCCTCCTGTTATATATATATATATATATATATATATATATATATATATATATATATATATATATATATATATATATGGGTTAAAATAAAAAGGGCCTTATAATAAAAAGTGTAGGAAGGATAGTGAGGGCGACATGTGTCACCTCTATGCCACATCATATGACACATGTCACCACCCCCCCCCCCCCCCCCCCCCCCGCAAGAAAAAAAAAATTCCCGCTAAAAAAAATTTTTTTTTTTGGGCAAAAAAATTTTTTTTCCCGCCAAAATTTTTTAGTGCATCACAGTTATAAAGTTAGTGCATCACAATTATAAAAGTTACTGCATCACAGTTTTAAATTTTAGTGCATTAAGGTTATAAGTTACTGCAACATAGCTGATACACTAAACTATTAACTATGATGCAGTAACTTATAATAAAGATGCACCAAAACTTAAAAAAGAATCGTATTTTAATTGTGATGCAGTTACATACATATATGATGCATAAAACTTATGATAATTCAGTTTCTTTATAACCATGATGCAGTAACTTTATAATCATGATGCAGTAACATTAAAACCATGAATGCAGTAACCGTGATGCAGTAAAATCATAATTGTGATGCAGTAAACGTGATGCAGTAACTTTATAACCGTGATGCAGTAACTTTTATAACTGTGATGAACTAAAAAATTTTGGCGGGAAAAAAAAAAAATTTTGGTTGCCCCAAAAAAAAATTTTTTTTTGGCGGGAAATTTTTTTTTTCGGCCTAGGGGGGTGGGGGTGGGGTGACACGTGTCATATGATGTGGCAAGGGGGTGACACATGTCACTCCCACAATCCTTCCTACACTTTTTATTATAAGGCCCTTTTTATAATAACCCCACGTATATATATATATATATATATATATATATATATATATATATATATATATATATATATATATATATATATATATATATATATATATATATATATGGGCGTTTTCTATGCAGTACCAATATTAGATGCAGTACTTTACAGTACTAATTTAGACCAATAGGAGTTTAGTATTAATAAATATTTTTATTTAATTGAAAAGGGCATAATAGTCAAACACATTTTTAGTTTTTTTTTGAATTTTTTTTAATTAAAAAACTTTTTTGAAATCCCCCAATTTCTAGATTTTTTTTTTCTTTTTTTAATTGTATCTTCTTTTTTAGAGCATACATGTTTTTTTTTTAAAAAAATGAGGTGCATATGTGTTCTTTTATAATATTGTAAATTTAGATATGTTTTTTCCGTAAAATTTTTTAGATATCAAACTTGTTTTGCTTAAATGATAATTGCACATATGTTTCTAGTGGACATTCTCTAATCTTCGAAATTTATAACCAAAAAATATAAACATATACATGTAACCTCTAAATTTATAACAAACGAAAAACATAAATAGTATACACATCATTTGATATCAAATGAAATACAATTTAAATACAAATGTATCTAATTAAATATATATGTGCACATCACTCAAAAACATGTGTGCACTTTTCCAAAAACATATGTACACGCTTCATTTTCTCATCAAATTCATTAGAATATATGAGTACCATTCCAAGAACATATGTGCACCATTCCAGGAACATATGTGCACGCTTCACTTTCTCATCAAATTCATTAGAAATGATGTACTTGTTGAAAACACATGTGCACTCTTTATATTGGTATTGCACCTCGTCTTTATCAAACGTGTTCACTACCTGAAATTATAAAAATTTATTAAGAACAACTAGAATGTGCATATGCCCAAACTAAACACACATGCACAAACTAAAACATATATGCATACCACTTTCACTGATCTTATACCGGCCACAAAAAAATAAATGCACCCTTTGCTTATTTTTAATTCAGAAGAATAAATTGAATTAGATAAAAAGAAATCAAATAATTTATGAACACAAGTTAATAAAACTATTGTATTACCATACTAAATTTACACAAGTAGTATGACTAAAGAAACTATTCAAACAGGGTTCAAATCATACACTACAAGAATCCTGTCAGTTACCCACAGAAATTACCCACATATATTGATTAATGGGTATTTACCCACTAATTTCACATGAAATACCCACGAATATGAAATTAGAAATGGGGCAAATGTTACCCTCAAATTTCCCACAACTTTACCTAGGAAAGTACCCATGTAGTTAAACTTAGTGTGTAATTTGTGGGTGAATTATTCCCGCTAAAATATTTCCCACATACTACCCACGAACCGAGTCATCACGTGATAATGTGTTGGTAATGTCGTGGGTATATTTATCTTACCCACAAAGTACGCAAAACCTTTTTGTTTGTGGGTAATTTTTTTGTAGGTAATATATGGGTAAAGATATGCAGACGGTTTACCCACAATATTTTTTGTGGGTAATTTGTATGTACGGGTAACTTGAACATAGATTCACCCATATAAAACAATATTTACAATTTAAGACTCACACCCCAAAAACCAAGAATCTTTTTTATATATTGATCAAATAGTTTATGTTATTATTAAAACTGTGCTTATAGTCAAATTGCATCCGCGCGTAATATTAATAACCTTGATAGGATTGTTTCTAGTCATCCGTAAAGTTATTGTTAAAAAAATTCATATTTATACTATTATATATTTATGTAAAACGTTTAAGTTGTGATCAGTCCCAATAAAAACTAAGGAGATGCGATCTTGACCGTTCTTCTCGTTCTTCACAAATGATAAGAACCACATCAGTGACATGTGTCATTTCAAATAAAAATTCATATTTGTTTTCAAATTGGAATATCTTCTTAACTACATATATTTTTATGATCTAATTTCACCATATTCAATTTTTTTTATCTTTTATTCAATATCACTTTGATATACTTTCATAAATTTTTGGCTTTTTTGCATTTTTGGTGTGTTTATTTTATTTTGATATAATTATATTTATGGCCTTCTGATGCGTGGGAATCGCACCTTGCTTTACACCTCGAGGGATCTCGAGAAGCTTACAACCCCCACCAGGCAGTGTACCTGATTGTTGTAGTATAATATAGTGACAAGTACCGGGGGATTGATCGTTCAGCTTAGGAATAGTGTCGCAAGGATTAGAAAACCTAATTAATAGTTCTAGAGATGAAAGATGATTATTTTTGTATTTTTATATTTTTAATGAAAGCAAGTAAAATCTCGGGTTTTGGAAGAGTGGGCGGAATTAGTTGCTATTCAACTAACCCAAAGCTATTATATAATTGAAATAAACAAATGAAAATGAAATTAAACTAATTTAACTAAGGTTGTGAGCAGTGGTTGGAGAAATTGTGTTTACTTAGACTTCATTACTCCCTAGATATCTTTTACATGTTAATTACTTGTTACACTTGTATGGATGACGGATTGTATTCCTTAATACCATTCGTGGGGTGGCATACATAACTCCCCAACTCTATGAGCTCTTATCTCCTCCTACACCATGACCCAGCACAACTATAGGGATTGTAAACAGTGGCTCATGCATTAAATACAACCAATAAAGACCTAGTACGCCTCGGTTCATGTTTCTTAAGACGTTCAAGCATGTTACCATTTGGAGATCTGCCAGTTTTCTTAAGCTTAACATATAATATCATTCATCCAAAACAAGAATAGACAAGTAATCAACACATAATCAACATCTAGGTTTCATTAGATCTAAGCAAACACAAAGGAAATCTAGCCTAGCATAGTAGAATTAAGATAAGAACAAGAGATAGACAACCAACACATAGACATATTGATTGAATTAAAAGTATACTTATCTCAATTACAATGCAAGGTCTCAAGGGTTTGGAACCCTTGAAAAACCTGTAAAAGAGGCACCAAAATCGTCTTTAGGGTTTCACCAAAACTTCTCCTTTTTTTAATGAAAAAACTAGAAAACTATATATAGGAAAAACACTCTGACGGCGTCAAGAGTAACTTCTGACGCCGTCACCTCGCCGCCATATACTTCCTCGGACGGCCTTGATCCACTTATGACGGCCTAGTTGACGCCGTCACCACCCACGGTATTTTATTCTTGCCACTTTGACGCCGTCATCAAGCCTTCTGACGCCGTCACCAGCTACGGTGTTTAATTCTCCATGTCTGACGCCGTCAAGAAGGTAGTCTTGACGCCGTCACCTTGTATCTTCAGCATGGATTTTTGGTACTTTGCCGTTTTCTTCACTTTTATGCTCCAAAAACGTCCAAAATAGCTTCTTTTCCAGAATTCACTCTCCAGACACCTAAAATCACAAAAGGAACGATTTAGGGCAATATTTGATCAAATAAATTCTGATTCGGGCTTAAATGACCCCCTAAAAACGGATCATTTTTCGCCTCATCATATACCCTTACACTTGAGATTTGCTTGTCCTCAAGCAAATGACCTTTTATTCTACTCAAAAGACAAGTTAGGGGTCATTTAACACTAATATAAAAGTAATTACAACAAATAATCGTTCCACTAAAGACCAATAGACAAGCACGGAGGTCATACACAAGCACCTCACAAATAGTGTTTAGATACTCACATCTCTCAGGTGTAATAAAGTAATATAACATTATGGAAATGGAAGATATTTCTCACTACCTGTCATAGAAAAATAGATTACCATAGGCTTGGGAAAGGATCAAACATCCACCATATGGCGTAAGCACCTAGGTGATGAGGCGAAAAATGATCCGTTTTTAGGGGGTCATTTAAGCCCGAATCCGACTTTATTTGATCAAATATTGCCCTAAATCATTCCTTTTGTGATTTTAGGTGTTTGGAGAGTGAATTCTGGAAAAGAAGCTATTTTGGACGTTTTTGGAGCATAAAAGTGAAGAAAACGACAAAGTACCAAAAATCCATGCTGAAGATACAAGGTGACGGCGTCAAGACCACCTTCTTGACGGCGTCAGACATGAAGAATTAAACACCGTAGCTGGTGACGGCGTCAGATGGATAGGTGACGGCGTCAAAGTGGCAAAGAATAAAATACCGTAGGTGGTGACGGCGTCACATAGGCCGTCACAAGTGGATCAAGGGCGTCCGAGGAAGTATATGGCGGCGAGGTGACGGCGTCAGAATTAACTCTTGACGCCGTCAGCCAGTTTTTCCTATATATAGTTTTCTAGTTTTTTCATTAAAAGGAGAAGTTTTGGTGAAACCCTAAAGACGATTTTGGTGCCTCTTTTACAGGTTTTTCAAGGGTTCCAAACCCTTGAGACCTTGCATTGTAATTGAGATAAGTATACTCTTAATTCAATCAATATGTCTATGTGTTGGTTGTTTATCTTTTGTTCTTATCTTAATTCTACTATGCTAGGCTAGATTTACTTTGTGTTTGCTTAGATCTAATGAAACCTAGATGTTGATTATGTGTTGATTACTTGTCTATTCTTGTTTTGGATGAATGATATTATATGTTAGGCTTAAGAAAACTGGCAGATCTCCAAATGGTAACATGCTTGAACGTCTTAAGAAACATGAACCGAGGCGTACTAGGTCTTTATTAGTTGTATTTAACGCATGAGCCACTGTTTACAATCCCTATAGTTGTGCTGGGTCATGGTGTAGGAGGAGATAAGAGCTCATAGAGTTGGGGAGTTATGTATGCCACCCCACGAATGGTATTAAGGAATACAATCCGTCATCCATACAAGTGTAACGAGTAATTGACATGTAAAAGATATCTAGGGAGTAATGAAGTCTAAGTAAACACAATTTCTCCAACCACTGCTCACAACCTTAGTTTAAATTAGTTTAATTTCATTTTCATTAGTTTAATTTAATTATATAATAGTTTTGGGTTAGTTGAATAGCAACTAATTTCGCCCACTCTTCCAAAACCCGAGATTTTACTTGCTTTTATAAAAAATATAAAAATACAAAAATAATCATCTTTCATCTCTAGAACTATTAATTAGGTTTTCTAATCCTAGCGACACTATTCCTAAGCTGAACGATCAATCCCCCGGTACTTGTCACTATACTATACTACAACGATCAGGTACACTGCCTGGTGGGGGTTGTAAGCCTCGCGAGATCCCTCGAGAGGTAAAGCAAGGTGCGATTCCCACGCATCACTAGGATAAACTATCAAAGAGGTCTTTTAAAGGGTTATAACGTTAGGTGTAGGGATATGAATTACACGGTTTTGTTGGATAAAGGAAGTTTTACTGGTGGCGAGTTAACAATCTTGGTTAATTACATGTACAAGATGGCGTTGCTAAGCCAAGACTAGACTCGACTTAAGCTAATAAATGAAAAATATCAAAAACATAAAATGAACATAGAATGAAAACGGGATGGTAGTCCGTATGTTTTTTCTTTCTTTTTCCTTTTTTCTATTTTTTTTTTCTTTTTCTTAATTTTTTCGATTTTTTTTTTTCATACACTCTTACCCTACCATCCAAAATAATACATCATAGGGGTATGAGCAATCCCCTTACACTTGAATCTTTACATACTTTACATTAAACTATTCTAATGACTCGAATTAAGAAAATTAAAACACTTGGAGCACTTTTAAGATTAACGTACATATGGGGGTAATAATATTATGTTCTTCCCCATTACTCCATAAAATAAGTACTTACCCATGAGTCCCAATCGTCCCAAAACAATATGTACAATGATATGACTCGACTTAGCAACCAAGTAATCAATTAGATAGTTAACTTAGGGTTTAACAAATAACAATAATGCACTAAAAATGAGCGCATACACGGAAGGCTAAGGCGATTTGGGTGTACATTTAAGTGGGGTGTATCAAATTCTTCCTTTAAGTAAGATGCTTAAAGTTAGAAACGAAAAGATAGGCTCGGAGGGGTGTACTAGGGGTATCGTGTACTAAAAATGAGTACAACGCAAAGGGTGTGGGAAAAATTAGTTGATTTAACTAGCCAAGTAATATGACTTAAACGGTCAAGTAATTATATACGGGTTTAACACAAGGGTAATCCTAATGCCTCTTATCATGTAGTAAATCCTACTACACGAATGTAGTCTCACTAGCGGTCTCGGGATGCATCACTAACGCAAGTTCTAGAATCTAAATGCTACCGGTACACTCATAAGCACCAATAATAAATGCTTTTCCTATCAAATCTAAAGGCGAACCTCACATTTTTGGGTGGAAAATTTTTCTGAATATACGGTTATGTGCTAGTCATACAATCTCCTATCCATGAGACGCTTGCTATGGCTAGAGTTTCACTCCTAAATGTTGTAAAAAAAATTAAATTTGGCGCTAAAATTACACGAACAAGTATTTCTCATAGTTTTATTACACATCTACTATCAAACAAAACAAACTCAAGCGAAAGTGCATATGTAAGGTATCATCTTTTTACCCTCCCCTTACACTTAAGATGAACATTGTCCCCAATGTTCAAGTAAAGAATGTAAAAGTGAAAAAGTAAAGAGAATGAAATCAAATACTCCCCTGATTCGCTCAGTATGGATTATAGGTTGGCCAGGTTAAATCTTCCTCCAAGAAAATGAACAATCAAAGCTTCCCTTCCAGAATATAAATCATCTCCTTGTCGAACATAACCTGTAAATCCTGAGAAAACAAACAAAAACCCAAAGAATCAACCCGAACAAAGATAACTCACAACTAGATGTAATTCCAGACTTAGGAATAGAAACAAAACAATTAAAGATATAATGCTTGTGGAATGAATGTTTGCAGATTTCCTGGAGTTTATAAAACTAAAGAATCAACAAAAACTTTAAGACTCCGTTAGAAAAACAAAACTGGTAAAATTTCCAGATTTTTACACGTGACGCCGTCAAGAGTAAACTCATGACGCCGTCAGAAGTGACCTGCAGAAATCTTTATGTTAAGTTTCCGGAAAATTTCTGTAAAAACTTCGTCCTACTTCCTGGAAAATCCTGCAAAACATCATTACGACTCGATACAAGCATTTGACTCTAACAAGTACTAATACACATGTCCATTTAATATTCTTGTGGTTCATGCTCAATTTCGTTCTTATAAAAAAATTTGGATATCCCTTACACTTATCTTTTGCAAAATACCTTTATATGCAATTAAGACGAAGTTAAAAACAAAATAAAGCATTTTCACGATTTACTTTGAAACATGAGCCACAAACAATAAAAATAAAACATGCATACGAAAACAAATAAAATCAAACAAACAAACAAACAAACAAATAAAAACACACAAAACATGGGTTGCCTCCCAAGAAGCGCTTGTTTTTGTTCGAGTCACGAGCCTGACTCTACCCTTATTTAATGGAAATAGGGGAGGTTCTCCCTACACTTAGGATTAAGTGTGGGTGAAAGTAGCGATACACACCCTTAGGGTGTGAATATGCCACGTGAGGTGAAGGGGGTGAGTGAATGGCTTCCTTCCTCCTAAAACTACCCGGATAATATCGGTTGATGGGTGGGTCGGTTCCTCTTTTGTCTCCTAGAAATATATCTAAGGATGGAAAGGTATGTAAAGATTGAGGTTCCGGTTCATCAACACTAGGAAATTCCCTAGAACTAGGAGTAAGGTTATCACTACAAGTATTCAAACCTATATCCTCTAATGGTGCCTGGTCCAAGGGTTCTACTTCTATTGGGGTTCCTATAGTCTCTTCTACTTCTTCCGGGTAAGTCACGGGCGGTGTGTATGCCTCAAATGATGGTAGGACTTGTGGGGTACTTAGTGGGCTTGGGTTTTCTACTATCTCTTCCATCACATCAATATCACCTATGTGTTCATCTTGTATTATTATAGTACCTAACCATGACATGCAACTAGGTGGCTCAACTCTAACCTCATGTGTGTTGTATATTTTGGTGAAATCTATCCCGCTCATGCAACTAGGTAGTTCAATACTAACCATATCATAATCTTGGTTTGATTCTAAGTTCATGTTCTTAGAAATTAGGCCATCTCGCTCATACGAATCCACCAATTCGTTGAACTTATGGGTTATGGTTAGGAAGCTTTTCTTAAAATTCATCCAAAGGGTCTCACTAAAAGGAATTGATCCTGATAATGATCGTTTAATAGAAAACACACATGCATAAAATTCATCAAACCCATCTAACTTTACACCCATCTCCTCTTGTATATATGTAAGATCACTTAAAAATTCATTGGAACAACAGGAGGCAAATCTATCCGAGTAAACTAATTGTTCCTCTATAGTTAATGATCTAAATGGAATTTCATCCGCCATGGAGATAAATGAAAATGGTTTCACAAACAAAGGGCACAAAGAAAAAGATAGACTACAAGAAAGCTAATAAAAAGAAAATAAAAATCTCACTAAAAAGGAATCTAATGAGTAGACCTAATAAAAATCGAATTCAACCTAAACAATAACTATTCCCCGGCAGCGGCGCCAAAAATTTGATGCGTGGGAATCGCACCTTGCTTTACCCCTCGAGGGATCTCGAGAAGCTTACAACCCCCACCAGGCAGTGTACCTGATCGTTGTAGTATAGTATAGTGACAAGTACCGGGGGATTGATCGTTCAGCTTAGGAATAGTGTCGCTAGGATTAGAAAACCTAATTAATAGTTCTAAAGATGAAAGATGATTATTTTTGTATTTATATATTTTTAATGAAAGCAAGTAAAATCTCAGGTTTTGGAAGAGTGGGCGGAATTAGTTGCTATTCAACTAACCCAAAGCTATTATATAATTGAAATAAACTAATGAAAATGAAATTAAACTAATTTAACTAAGGTTGTGAGCAGTGGTTGGAGAAATTGTGTTTACTTAGACTTCATTACTCCCTAGATATCTTTTACATGTTAATTACTTGTTACACTTGTATGGATGACGGATTGTATTCCTTAATACCATTCGTGGGGTGACGTACATAACTCCCCAACTCTATGAGCTCTTATCTCCTCCTACACCATGACCCAGCACAACTATAGGGATTGTAAACAGTGGCTCATGCATTAAATACAACCAATAAAGACCTAGTACGCCTCGGTTCATGTTTCTTAAGACATTCAAGCATGTTACCATTTGGAGATCTGCCAGTTTTCTTAAGCCTAACATATAATATCATTCATCCAAAACAAGAATAGACAAGTAATCAACACATAATCAACATCTAGGTTTCATTAGATCTAAGCAAACACAAAGGAAATCTAGCCTAGCATAGTAGAATTAAGATAAGAACAAGAGATAGACAACCAACACATAGACATATTGATTGAATTAAAAGTATACTTATCTCAATTACAATGCAAGGTCTCAAGGGTTTGGAACCCTTGAAAAACCTGTAAAAGAGGTACCAAAATCGTCTTTAGGGTTTCACCAAAACTTCTCCTTTTTTTAATGAAAAAACTAGAAAACTATATATAGGAAAAACACTCTGACGGCGTCAAGAGTAACTTCTGACACCGTCACCTCGCCGCCATATACTTCCTCGGACGGCCTTGATCCACTTATGACGGCCTAGTTGACGCCGTCACCACCCACGGTATTTTATTCTTGCCACTTTGACGCCGTCATCAAGCCTTCTGACGCCGTCACCAGCTACGGTGTTTAATTCTCCATGTCTGACGCCGTCAAGAAGGTAGTCTTGACGCCGTCACCTTGTATCTTCAACATGGATTTTTGGTACTTTGCCGTTTTCTTCACTTTTATGCTCCAAAAACGTCCAAAATAGCTTCTTTTCCAGAATTCACTCTCCAAACACCTAAAATCACAAAAGGAACGATTTAGGGCAATATTTGATCAAATAAATTCGGATTCGGGCTTAAATGACCCCCTAAAAACGGATCATTTTTCGCCTCATCACCTTCGCTATGCGCGGGTATCCAACTAGCTAGTAATAAAAAGGCAATACATTAAAGGATGTTTTAATCAGAATCTGGCATATTTAACTTTCTACCTGGTGTTCAGTAGGGTTTTATTATTCGTTTCTCTCAACTTCGGATACTAACGGTGCTTTACCATTGACAACGAATAGGTTTGTGCTGATCAGAGAGGAAGATTGATGATGTCGATAGAGAGGTTAAATAAGTCAACTGACAGAGTCAAGGAAGGTAGAAGAACAATGCTAGAAACTGAGGAACTTGGTGTTTCAATTCTTCAAGATCTATACCAGCAACGTCAATTACTTCTCCATGCAAATAAAACTGTATGATTCTATGCCAAAAGTTCTTTATAGATTCAACTTTTACCATAGAACCCATCAAGCAATCTTAGCCACTCATTTTTTTTATCAAAATAAAAAAATAAACTTCCACCTTTTTTTTAAACTTAACTATTTCGCAAACCGTGAATCGTCAAGTTACAAAAAAAATACCATCGCGATGAGAATTAAATTATCTTTCTATAGATATGCATTATTATATACTTTCGACGAACCTTTTTTTCGATGAACTTTTTTTTTCGCTCAGAAAAATCATATATGATTCGTAAGAATCATATATGATTCGATTTTAACAAATCATATATGATTCTTACGAATCATATATGATTCTTAAGAAATCATATATGATTTTTTACGAATCATATATGATTTTTATGAATCATATATGATTCTTTCTGGGTAGAAACTAAAAAAAAAAAAAAGTTCGTCGAAAGTATATAACAATGAATATCTATAAAAAAATCATTTAATTCTGGTCGCGATGGTATTTTTTTTTTGTAGCTTGAAGATTTACCGTTTGCAAGATATGTTGTTTTGAAAAAAAAATGTGGAAAATATAAATGGATGGATATGATTGGTTGATAGGTTCTATGGCATGTATGGGTTATTTATGGATCTCAACTCATGATTCTATTTCTTTCACTTTGGTACTCTATTTCTAAATCGCGTAGCTGCTGTTATAAAATTAATTCATTCTATGTTATTCATCTATTGTAAAGTTTGACTTATATTGTAGTATATAACAGCGGGCATGTTGTATAACGGGTCAAACCGTACAAAATTTTGTACGCGTCTATCGGGTCGGGTTGGGCTGACCTCAAACCCTTTTCAACAAATGTGGAACTTTTTATAAACAGCTGGGTCAAATAATATACTCCATATGACAAAAATGACGTAAAAGGTTTTGTGCTTATACATATACTCCCTTAGCTTTATTCTCCCTTCTCCAGTTTGCCACATTTTTTGGCCCTAGCGGAAGCAACAACACCCGGCCACATAGATACAGGTACTGTTGTGGTTATATGTTCATACACTCACCCCACACTCCCACATGATTTGTTATTCAGTAATGAACTCTCCTGTTTTGTGCCAGCGGCTGCCTTGCCTACACCAGTTGATACCCAAGCCTGTGAAAGCAGTTACACGGGTGATTGATAGAGAGCGAATATGGTCATGACTGACAACCTGTGAAAGCATTCAGGTAATAACATTGATGTTTTCACCCCTTTTACAGTATAGCTTCGCTACCATATAGCTGTTGCATTTTAGTCACTTACATATCTTTTGGGTGGTCCTGGATGCATTTTTAATTGATAGCTTGGTTAATGTGTTTAGTTTGTACCAATTAAGGGTGTTTGGGAGTTAGGGTTAACACGCATATCCCATAAAAATAATCAAATTTTGTGTGGAAATGAGTATGAAATATAGTGATGTAATGGTGGTGGTGCGTGTATAAAACTAATCAAAGTTAGTAACTTGAACAGTAACCATGGACACGCAGAGAGTGATTAAATGGTCAAATAGATATTTAAAGTTGGCAAATAGGTCGGGCCTGGTATATGTGAAAACTTATTATTGAATTTTGGTTTGGTGCGTGTAGAATTCTAATGATGTTTTGTTTTTGGTAGTCATGGGCAAAACAATCAATTAACAGGTTATTTAAATTCGCTAGCTGGTCTGCCTTTGAATGACGTGTAAGTGCAAATTCTCATGTACATTGGTCATCTTTGTTTCTTGTCAGATATCTGACAGACTTATTTTCATCACTGCAATATAGCAAATAATCGTTTAGTGGATGTATACCAAATGAGCGTCTTTCTAAACCTCCTTGTGTGTAAGCTCTAATCTACCTACATGTGCGTTGAATGGCCATATGTATGACCCTTATCGTACCCTATGAGCCATTTTAATTGAAATAGATATGAGTCGAATGATTCAAGACAATTTTGAAATTAAATAATCTTCCAGGTAATACACATTTAGAATATTTTGAACTTTGCAAATTTCAAATAAAGTTAACAAACTTTTGTCAAAATTTTAGGTTTGAGCAACTACCTGTAGTTCCACCCTCGAAAGGGTTCAAAACTTAGGAGTTCTTATTTAAGGAAATTTGGCCCGGTGAAGATGATGACACGAAAATTTTCAATCGTTAGACTTTTAACTCTAGAATTTGATAATTGTGAGGTTTTCCAATAAATTAATGTATAGATAAAAAACACAGAACTTTCCCATCTTTACTGTTAATCATTACAAGTTCTTGATAATTCTGTTAATCGAAATACGTATATATGTATTGTTTCCAGGTCAGCACCGGCATCTATAATAGTATATTGGGAAAAGTATATTGTGATCATCATGGATTGATGCATATACGTGGAAACCAAGAGTTATCTTGCAAGCTCGGGTTTAAAGAACATTCTATTCATGAAAATAATTCGTACAAGGTAAATATGCATATCCGTATTTGTTTTTCTTACTGTGATGCTGACAGAATAGTACACAATAACATGTAATATTTGGATGTTTATTTGGAACAAGTCCAAGTGTTTGTTGAAGAGCAAGAAAGCGCTTGAAGATTCTTTGTTGTGACAAAGATGACAACTACACAAACTCAACAAAAAAAGTTGTTTCCAAATAAATTTTATTTCTTACAATATTAAGCAGCATAGATTTGTACTAAAAAATAGCTAATTTCAAAACACGTACTAAAAAATAGCTAATTTCAAAACACACGGTATTGAACCACTGTGATGTGTATTAATGGATTAAGTGCATTTAATAATTTGTGTGCCACTTTAAAATTTTTTCCTATCATATTAGATAACCGTTTATTGCTTTTCGTTCTAAGTTCATTCATTAAAAAAAAAATTGGTATGTTAATAGCTTATTTTTCATTAACTTATGTTTTTAAACGATATTCATAAGGCTTGCCCGTCTATCGGATGGGCTATGCTTTGATACTTTGTTCTTGCGTACACTTTGAAACTTTTTGTATCTCTTATTCGATAACCGTTTACTTCTTTTCCTTCTTAATACCTATTTTTCAAACCGTAATTTTACTACCCTTCTTTTAGTATACGAAAACTTTCTATCGATAATTACAAGTCATGCCCGCCCATCGGGCGGGCTTCGAAATCTAGTATATATATATATATATATATATATATATATATATATATATATATATATATATATATATATATATATATATATATATATATATATTTGAAATAACTTTTTTGGCTAAATATATTTATATATTTTTCTTTTTTATTAAATAAAGTGTGGAATTTAGTTAAACCGAACCGAGCCAAACCAAATTAGAATTCAACCAAACCAAACCGAAAACCGAATTTGAATTCGGTTTGGTTTGGTTCACGGTTTGACCCTAAAAAACTTTTAACCGAATAACCCGAGAATCGAACCGAACCGAAGAACACCCCTACCTCTATTTACCTCTTTTGGTGACGCGTTTGACTCTTCTACGAACGCAGGGTAACCATGATTTGACATTTTGGCGACTACTTATGCCCATTAACATTATCATACTTTAACATCCATGTAGGAAATTAACTTTTTAACCTCTAAAGTTTTGTTAACCATCCACGCAGCAACTTAAAATTTCTCTTCCAAAAGTAGCTGCTTTACCCCTAAACAACAGTATGATTTCTGCTTCAAAACACATGTACATTTTTCAAGTATATTATATTAAAAAATTGTGACCAATTGCTAAAACAAATAATGTTAGAGTAATTTTTAAACTCCTTAATCCATATGCTTTTTTCCCCTGAAGATCTTCGGTCATGCTTTAAACTGTGTTAGTCTCATGTCTCTTCACATATATTGATTGGCCGAATTGCCCAAGAGCTGGATGCATGCCGCATCCACTTCTTTTGTGATGATACAAATAAGGTAGCAACAAATGTGTTACAAAAGCATCTATGCACATACGTCGGTTGCCGTTCAAAGCTTTAGCATTGTTTAAAATGAACATGTTGCCTTACATGTTCATTCTATTTCAATTTTCTCATGCTTCATTGAGGTCGTGGTTCAATGAAATTGATAAGGAGGTAACAATAAGTTTCTAATTGGCTATAGGCATATAGGTAAAAATTTACTCTCTTTGTATTTTTATTTTCACAAGTTATGAACCGTCGATAACATAAACTACTCAATATTTTCATAAATGTCATTTTAAGAAGTTGGTGTTGTATTCATTTACTCTCATTTACTTTTGCACTACTCTTTTACCGAACAACATTAAATAACCGAACCTTTTAATCATCTTACTCAACCCACTTGTCAAACTCAAAAACTAGATTCATTTGTTTCACATCTACTCTCTTATCTATTTCAGTTTTGAAATCAAAAAAAAAAAAAAAAAAAAAAAAAAAAAAAAAAAAAAAAATCAATGGATTTTGGTCATGAAAGGAGTGTGTGGCATGTGGCATGGAGATTTCTTATCATCTTTGTTGAAATAGGTGGTCTCGGAATTATTATCATAAATAAAGGTAGATATAATTTCTTTTTTGTCAGATTTATCACTTTATTCACATTATTCGTGTATTTGAATGGTAACTACAAAGCTTTTGAATGTTAATATGAATAAAGGATCAATTTTGTTTAACATTACAGTTTTAGAAAGTACTTTTTTAGTCTCAGTTAGGATGGTTAGAGTTTGAGAAGATACATTGCAACATCTTAAGATGTACCAACCGGATATTATCGTGATATAGCCAGGTCTTAGCCGGAATAGCCAGGTCTGACCGGGTCCTGGCCGGATCTAACCGGATATGGCCGGGTCTAACCGGATATACCCGGGTCTTGGCTGGAATAGCCGGATATAAGCAGAACTAAAAATAATATAAACAAAAAATGCATCAAAGCAACACCTACATAATTTTTTAAAGCTTGTTTCCCATTAGTCTATAGTAATAGCTAGCATTACTTGTTTAAAGCTTATTTACCAACAATAGCATCAGAATCAAATTGATGCATGTGGACTCACCTTTTAGCCTTTACAGCCACAATGCAAGTTGAAATTAATTGAGAAACCCCTGTCCTGCCTTGATTGACTTACACCAGCGTTGACAAATATTGTTAGCTGACTTGGTTTAGAAAGGGTTATTTGGGTGAACATGGGTTGGGCCAGGTTATCCGGTTTCAGTTATAAGCGATACTGATAACTCTATTTGTAAGCATTTTTTCCGTTACCATATAATTGAGCCTAATTCTGGAATTAACCCTCCCCCGATTTTGCATTATAATCAGGCTCATGGGACTCCGTTCAAGGAGATCGACCTGAACTCTGGACGGTTTATGTACCCTGCTGAAGATGGGGAACCAGAGGTGGTTATTGACAATGTGGACTTAAGTTTCAGTGTTGGACGACGTTAGGGTGGTAAGTGCCTTCCTAAACAGTGTTCGCGTTTGATTGACCTTAAGATTGCATGTGTTAAAAAAATACAATTTTGCAATTGAGTTGATTCATTTAGGATCTAACTGGTTGGTTGTGTTATGTTTTGATATGCAGGCCGGGTTGCTGCTGAGTGTTGATCTATGCTAGAGAGGATGGATATATGGTTGGTCTATGCAGGCTAGGATGGCTTTTTTTTCTTCTTAATTTGCTCAGGGTTGGTCTACTGGGAATGTTGCTACTTAGAACATATGTTCGATCACATACCATACCTTTGAAAGTTTGTCTACTTTTAAATGATTTGTTGAGTCCTTGGTTGGTTTTTATAGGCTAGGGTGGCATTTTTTCTTCTTAATTTGCTTAGGGTTGGTCTATTAGGAATGTTGCTACTTAGAACATTTGTTTGATCACATACTATACCTTTGAAAGTTTGTCTACTTCAAATGATTTGTATAATTTTTGAATTTGTTGCATGCTTGAGTCCTTGGTTAGTTTGTTTTTATTGACCACTAGAGTCTCTAACGCTGCAATTGAAATTCCATGTGATTACAATTTGCAGGTTACCATTAGTATTTTAGCACAAGCTATAACACCTAGCTTAATAGCGTTTAAAAGGGTAGTGATTTCAAGTAGTTAATTGTATCATTTTCATATGAACAATTTAGAGTGTAGCTATGTGTTCACTTGGGTGGGCCGTGTATGAGTCCATGACCAGCTAGAAAGGATTTGAAAGAATGAACCATTATTTTTCTTTCTTACTAGGGCTAATGAGGTTCCCTGCTACTATCACTTTATCAGGGAATTTTCTCATCCTTTAAAACCTGAATTATAAAACCAAACCAAACTATCAGTGAAAAGTGTTAACAACTGATCATAGCAACTTTACCAAACCCCCCTAAATTTCTTAAATATAATTTTCCCTTACCATAATTTTGTACAACAATATGCATACTAACATTTGTAAAAGACAAAAAACAAAAATAATATAAGAGAGCCAATTTGTGCAACAACACGACTCTGTTGTCTGTATAATGTCCAAAATGACATACATGCGATGACGACTATATGATCTATCTTATTGTGGTAATGTGCATATGATGTCAAAGTGGTTTTATAATTCAGATTTCATTTGAAACTCTAATGGTTATACCTCGTATCCAATTTGGCAGGTTTCAAGCATTGTTACCTCTTTGGCTCTTTCACATTACATTAAAGAGGAATGATTGTCCCCCACGTTATGTGATACACATTCCATAGAAACAACTTCAATTCGATGTACTATGCGTTTTGTTTAAGCTTGTCTTATTTAAAAACATTTCCATCAAGCACGCCACCATCACGCCACGTAGAACTAGGCATGTAGGATTTCTAGTCTGAATATTAGCAATTGTTACTAAGAGATGTCATCAAGCAGGCCATGTAAATAGCTTAGCTTTGTAATGTATGTTAGTTGTCTACAATGATGTGAAAATTTTGAACTCAAAAGCAAATAGATTATGGTCTGAACCTAGTTTAACCAGTCTGCATCATATGCACCTCGAACATTAAATTAACCATGTGTGAATTCTTGTTGCAACAAACAATCACTATTATGATGGCAATGTGTTTATTGGAAATACAGATAAGTGATATGTTGAAGAAATGGTCTATGAAACACTAGAAAAGGTAATATTTACGCTAGTAACAAACAATATCAAACGATAAATGGACTGATTTCTGGGCTCTCCACTTGGGCCATGGCTACAATTTGGGTTCAACTTTTGGATTTTATTAATTTCACAAGCTTTTAATTACTTATTCTTAGCTTTCAGAAAATAAGGTGTCTATATTCTATAATATGTCTAGTTATACATGTTCATGTCATTTTGAACATACATTACTCAAAACAGTGACATAAATACATGTAATTGTTTTTGGTAAACCTCTATGCTTCTCAAACACCTAATTCATGGGAACCTTAGGATAGATGTTAAGAAAATTGTGTGTTACGTGTTAGTACTCATCTCTTTGACCATCTTATAAATTGACCAACCGACGCTACGAGCAAATACAACTAGCTTACGTGTAATGGGATAACATGTTGTTATTTCACCGTTGTGCATATATTCTTCAAATCCACATCAAGGTCCGCAAACAGAAAGTATATAAATCAATAGTTCGGCATTTGATACTCGTAATTTTGAACTTTCAGTTTCAATAGCTACAGTTTTTGTAAGAGAGTGAGAGATGACACATCTACTCAAAAGCTTTTAACTAGATTGAATATTAATTTAGGAAGAAATGAAATAACCTCATTGCATATGGGTGTTATCAAAAAACTTTTATTTGATTATATATGATGACGTATAGTCCATATTCGGGTCACGAACCCGATTAATGAATATTACTAATGCCCAAGCCCACCACGAGTGGGCTATCATAACAATGAATTGGGTCACCATGCTAACGGTTTGGGCTCACGAAAGCCCAAACCCAAATAAGGTATTTATGGTCTAGATAAGGATCTCTTATTTATGTGATAAAGATCCGTAGACCAGATAAGCATTATATGCCGAAGAGTAAGGAACATGTATCCAATAAGGATTTGGTGTCTATATAAAGAATATCATAACTCTCGTTAAAGGTACGACTTACAACCCTAACTCTTCGATACAACCCTAAAACCGATTACTTACTCTCACGCCGGAGGAAAATCGTGGGAGACAATCCCACGATAAGCCTAACGGTGTTTGTTTGCTTTCTTAGTGAGCAGGTCTCAAGCATTAAGATCTAATTGGTACGAGAACAGAAACCCAAATAAGGAACGGCCAACTTTTGTATCAACAAGTAGCTCCATCAGTGGGACCCTACACTAAGAACTAGAATGACGAAACACAAAAACTCAAGCCAGCGGACTCCGTAGTTGGAAAAAACACGTGGTGACCCCCAGAGGAGGAACCATCAAGATTCGACCTCTAGGCAGGCCTCTGGAACAACCAATGCGCCTGGCCACCAAGAATCAGGCCCAACCTTAATTCTCCCAACGGTAGAACTTCCCACAGGGACTACCCAGACCATCACGGTGGTTCCAAGCACTGAAGAACTTCATTGCACTCTCTTCGCTACTCCCCATCAAACGGCACCCGTTGTGGACAACACTGTGCCGCCAGGCGCGCCTAATCGAGATAGAGGACCCAATGTGTAACCACCGGTAAATTTCCACTTAAACTAAACTAATATTTAATCATTTTTCACGTCTAATTTTTTTTAAACGTTGTCGGTTAAACTAATCATAACAAATAATTATTATGAAGTAACTTATATTATAAATAAACGAGTTCATATTTATGTCAAGTATCAAAGTTTTCAATTTCTTATTTACCACTTTACGTCATTTCATACTTAACGTTCAAACTAAACATTAGCCATTTAGAGTTTTAACGAAACTTTTTCGGTTATTAAATTAAATATTAACTTCTATTTATTATCACTATAAATTTTTAGTTTAAATAACGTTTAAACACTCCAACAAACCCACGACTCACTTTAAATATAAAAATTGAGTATACTGATATGTTTTCACATTTTTATAAACTCTATATTTTTACGTCACCCGTTTCTAAATTTCGTGACTTAATGACTTAACGCTAGTAATTACTGGGATCAAACTATACCCTAAACTAATAATAATAAATCTAAAGTTTATCACAAAATTCTCTATACATCTCCTAATGGCCACGCTAATTACATGTTACAAATACAAAATATATGTTTCAAATTCAAGCAACACATCAATTTTAAAATGCTATATGTGTTTCATTTAGTATCATGCATGTGTAAATCTTATATAAAGATATATGTGTTTCATACGTAGTACTCTACTACCATATTTTACATTTGGTTTTTGTGTCACCTATTAATACCACAAAATATATATGTGTTCCCTAAACATACAACATTATCATATAGTAAAATACTAGATGTGTACCTTCTTGAAATCCAATTTCTAGTGGCTGTATAAAGTCGAATGTAATACACTCTTTTACTGGCATTTAGATTTTACATATACAAACTCCATATGAACACAAATTAGCCACCTCTACCTTGTCCCCTAAACATTCATCCATGGTCAAATATTGTAGGAAATATTCATGCCTAGGATCGAACCACCATGCATCACCTTCACCATCTTCATGTACCACCAAGATGGGTACTAGCTGGTTACATGTTAATTTCCTACACCACAAATCTACTATTAATTCCTCATGAAGCCACATCATTGTGTTTCCTTGATATATATACTAAGTCAAAGAAGTAGTTAGATTTAATGGTTACAAAATTTACCACATGTACATATACTCCCTTCGTTACAAGTGGTGAACCAGGGAATTTGAATGCATCATCATGTCCCCTTTATGCTCAACATGATGATCTAGTAACCTTAGAAGCCTTAGCCACTCTCTTCTATAAATATCGACCTCCATTTTCCTTTTCACTCAAACTTAATCGAACACATATCAAATAAACACACTCTCATTACTTTCTGATATAGAAACCTTAGTAGCAGCCAAGAAGGAATTCACTTAGAATATAAAAGCTTGGGAAGAACCTTGATTCACTTTGGAAGTCACTTTAGTCGATACCCCTTTGTATCGAGTACCACAAAACCGTAAGTCCTCCAACCTATGTAATTTCCTTTATACATTTATTTAACACCTATAAATGATAATAAACAAGTTTTACATAGAAGCCTAGGTTGAATACTTGGGTTCTTTTTTTTCTGTTTTAATAAGACCAAACAAACACCCTCTCTATTATACTCTAAATTGTATGAGCATATATAAACTTAAAAATCAGTTAGGAGAAATAAAAACGAGAATCTAGGCTTTTGAATCACCCAAAACAAGTACACGAGTCAAAAGATACGGCCAAATGAAATTACCAAAAACTTGCCGAAAAGCTGTCAACAACTTTATGTTACAGCAACGTAAATCACGCGGAACGAGGCCTTTCTGGTCCGTTTCGTCAAAAACTTAAAACATGAAAGTTGTCCGGATCGTCGTTTTCTTCAAAAACCCTTTAGACCTCGAGTCATAAAAACGTATAATGAATGATGTTTTTATTTAAATTCAGAACTGATTTTTAGAAAAGACAACAGCAGACCTCAGTTTTGTGTGCTTAATTTCGAATAGTAAACGAGCTTGATAAATTATGAAACTTGGTGGAAATAGAGACCTCATGGCATAGATTAACCTGGAACAAACACTTTTCATTTTCATTGAAAGGTCTCGTTTTTATTCAGCCATACTTATGGGTGTCGAACCTGAAAATCAACTTTTAATATACTTGGTTTCTATTTCATAAAAACAGTTTTATACGCTCCACTTTAGTGATTCGTTGTGAGCAAACTGTAATACGTTAGAACCTCTAGTTTGAACCTATAAGAAGACCTCCTAGTAGACTACTAAAAGGAACAATAACGTAGTAGAACCTTCTTCATGTCTCGTGTATAATTAAGCTCACTTTTGGTCGAAAAATCTGTTTTATAAACTTTTCATTTGATTATTTAGAACAAATAAGCTAATATTATAAGTAGATAAGCTGATGAAAATTATTTATAAACATGTTTCAAACTTATATAAATGAGTCGTAGAAAGTTGGATTTATTTTCGTGGCTAAAAACGCGTTTTTATTGAAAAAGGACATCGGGTGTAAGTTATATTTGCATGAGGGGTATATATTGCCAAAACTATAAATAATTTTATATTTTGGACTAAAATAAAATAAACTTAAGGTTAAGGGTAAAAGTTGCCATTCTTATATAGTTCGAGGGTAAAATTTGTCAACTTGAGAAACTTGAGGGTCTAAAATGAAAATATATATAAACCCTAATTATTATTTAATATTATTATTATTATTATTTTTATTATTATTATTATTAAGTTTTATTTAAACTTAATATACGTTTTGTACTATAACTAACAAACGAAGTATCCATTTAACGAACGGACGGAACCAAATCTTACAGATAAGAAAATATAATAAAATAATACTTTTGAAACTACATATTGGTTCAATAAAATATTTAACCATTAAACTAAAACGAAACGAACATTAAAAAACTTATATAATCAGAAGCAATTACTAAGAACTTGACCTAATAAATCAGGTTTCAAGCCGGAGACGTTTATCAACTTCATTTAACTTTGTTTTCCATCCAGACTGCCCAGGTGAGTTTCATAGCCCCTACTTTTATACGTTTTGAAATACTTTTGGGGGAGATACATGCTCAACTATTTTCATTTATTTACACAAGTACTCTAAACTTTTACGGATTACCGTGAGTCATAGCCCCTCTTTTCCTATTTTGAATGTTTTGGGGGATATACATGCTCAATTAATTGCTTCATACTTTTACATGTACTTTAAACTTTTATGAAATATCGTGAGTTCATAGTCCCACTATTTTTAATGCGTTTTTCAAACTTGTGGGGAGATACATGCTACTAAACCGAACACAAGTATTTTTCTGTATGCTATCCTGATCTGGTATTGCCTAAGTTAAATGTTTTGCCATTAAAAGTCCCTCATATCATGAACCATTAATCACTTGCGAGTGAACGCGAATATAGTGAATAGATCTATTGGCAGTTGACGCCCCATTTGTGTTGCTGGATAAGTGGCCAAATGCACTTTATTTGAGAACTACTAGGAAGTTGGCAAGCTTCCTACTCGAGGGCACCATTACGTTATAGCTCATTACTATAATGTCCAAACTGTTAAGGTTTGAGTTCATGAGGCTTAGTGCAATACGCTGCGTTACTACGATTTGTAACTATTTAACTTGTGTTCAAACTATTACTCATTCATAAACACTGTGGATTCACTCAACCGTTGTGTTGACTTTTTAGCATGTTTATCTCAGGTCCATAACAAACAAGGATGGCATGGAAGGACATGGATACGGAAGGAAGGCTAAGATTTTATTATTCTTTGATAAATTATTTAACAAATTGTAAAGCTATTGGGACCTCATTTTGTAAACTCTGGTATTTGAATAATAAAATTTCTAAAACAACTCAATTAGAGATTGTTTTCTATTATTATAACTGTTGTACCGTCGAGTAACACCCAGCTTTAATTCCGCTGCGTATCCCAAATTTGGGGGTGTTACACAATGTGGAAGCAGATATCCTTGCGCTGGGAGAGGACGCGCCTAAGTTAACGCTAAGTAATTTTGTATCTCAAAATTACGAAACTTTAACCAACCTCATGCAAGAGGAAGCAAGGAGAATGTCAAGTCAGAGCCTGCAAGCCCGGCTTAACTTTAACTCAGAATACGAAACATCCCCATCGCGCTACCAGAAGGGGCGCGCGAAAACAATGAGAGGCGTACCAATCTCCATGATAGACTTGGTACAACATTCGATTCACAATACTCGGAGGAATACGAAGACAATGAAAGGCGTACCAATGTCCACGCTAGACTTGGTAATCGCAGGATGCAAGATAGACTTGGGCGACAACGCTCACCGAGCGAGAGCTGTTCAAGGTCTGGAAGCAGAGGAATTCATGATAGACTGGGGAGACGAATTTCCCCAAGTGAAAGCCCCTCATGCTCGGACACTGAGGAAAAACGGCGCAAGCGACTGCAAAAAGGGGGAACTTTTATTCAAGTGACTTCTCGGACAACGAGGACAAAGAAACAGAACACTGGAAGTCCAGAGGAAGACATCGCGAGGAAGAAGATGAAGACATATCCCTTCCTTGGCGCCTCCAAAAGGTAGACGCATTCACGCAGCGCATCAGCGATTATTCGGATAATAAGAGAAGGCGCATGCCCGCCAATATAAAAACATATGACGGGACGAGTGATCCTGATGATCACCTAAAAATTTTCGAATCCGCTGCTGCTATCGAAAACTGGCCACAACCTGTGTGGTGCCATATGTTTAACTCCACCTTGGTAGGGAATGCGCGAACTTGGTTCAGCAAGCTTCCACGAAGAAGCATAAACGGGTTTGAAGAGTTGCGAAAAGAATTCCGTTTGAACTTCACTCAAAGAAAGAAGTGCGCCAAGAACCCTGTTGGACTGGCCAGAGTAAAACAGCGCCAAGGGGAATCAACAAGTGCTTACGTGGAGCGCTTTAAGGATGAATGTATACACGTCAATGCGTGTCATGAAGTGCTGAAAATCTCAGGGTTCATGAATGGGATTAATAACCCAGAGCTCATTAGGAAATTAAATGATAAGGTTCCCCAAACCTTTGATGAATTAATGAAGCGCACAAGGTCCTTTATCCAAGGAGAAGCAGCTGTTGCGAATAGCAAAAAAGGCTACTCAAATTATAGGCCACAAGAACAGCCTAGGAGACAATCCAATGACTAGAGTAGCAACCGCAGCAAGAATTATCGCAGTCAGGGAAGCGGACGAGATAATGACAAATACACCACCTCACGAAGACTCCGAGGGAGATATTTGTAATAGAAGGCGCAAACTTCCCGAAACCCCCACCAATGCGCACCCCAGAGGATCGACGCGTAGGGAATGGATACTGCGAATACCATGGACAAAAGGGCCATACCACCAACGAGTGTGTCCAACTACGACAACGCAGTAGGGAATGGATACTGCGAATACCCAAAGACAAGGCCGACACCATCTACATGATACAGTCATGGCAACGAAAGACGAGGCAAAAAGTCATCCAAAAGTTCTCCTCTAAGAATGAAATCTCCTTCCCCACTCTCGTTGCGGACAACGCAGTAGTAGAGCCGTTCACCATTGAAATACATACAGGGGGTCACGATATCCACCGCATGTATGTCGATGGAGGAGCATCCACAGATATTATGTAAGAACATTGTTTCAAGAGGCTGCGTCCTGAGATACAAAGTCAATTAATTCCGACCACGACGTCGTTGACAGGCTTCACAGGAGAGAAGATATGGCCCACAGGGCAATTGCGCTTACTTGTGGTCGTTGCTAATGAGCAGCACTCTACAACAGCTTAGATGAACTTCATGGTAATCAAATCTCCCTCTCCATACAACGACATCATTGGAAGACCTGGTGGTGTGTATTAATTTACACACCTTTTATTCGACCAAAACCGGACCTAAATGACCAAAAACCCGATCATAAATGCCAAATATTTGCTTGTTTTTGTGTTTTTGAATGTACAGGTAACGGATATTCAAAATGGACAAAAGGAAAAATAAAACGACAAAAAGCGAGCACGAGATTTGAAAAGAGCACGGAATTATGGAATCAATGTTGATTATTTTTTTAGCAACGTAGCTACTACTACCTTATGCATGCAACAAGGCTACAAAATGAATTATATAATGAATGGAAGCGTGTGTTGTTGCTCCTTTTGTTATCTACGCAAGCCCAAAATAGATCAAGCCCAGCCCAGCAACAAGTTTAAGATGAAGTCTTTTAATAGGATCGAGCCCAAGAATAATTGAAAATCAAAGTGACTCCCTTTTCACTCTTTGGCATTACTCGACAAAATGAAAACCAGCGGTTTGCATTTTTGTGAAAGTGAATATCACCAAAAGTGCATGTGATGACTTACGAAAAAAAAAGTTATCAAAATAATACAATGGAGTATTGCAAAGTGAAAAGCCAGTCCTCTCATCTTGGTCACATGCCACAAAAAGAAGAATGAAAAGAAGTCACGTGAGGTCCTTTTTACTCTACAACAAGGAATTTCAAGCCACGTGATATCAAAATGCAAATGAAGACCAGTGCTTGAACTCTCACGTTCCAAAATTAATAACAAAGAAGCGCGTGGACTACTTGGACTCCCCCACTCACACGCTTACTCCTTTCTGCAGCCAATAATTTTCTGACATGTGTACTTGATGATGCATCTCCAGCCAATCTGCACATGCCACGTGTCCATGATGATGTGTTATTTTTGGAAGGATCTAGAGTCCCAATCATTGAGCTTATAAATAGAGAGCACCGGATACATCATTCCAATCATTCTCTCCACACTCATTCTTACATCACACACATTTTTTATATTTTTCTACTAGTAGTAGTTTTTTTTATATAAAAGTAGTTTTTAGCTTATTTTTCTTGTATTGTTTTAGCTTAATTTCTATTGTAATTTTAGTTTATCTCAAGTGCTTATTTGTTATCAAGTTTTATTTTCTTAATGAAGATGATGTTTTCTCTTAATGTTCCAACTTAGCTTATTATACATCTTCTTCTCATCTCTTTCTTTCATTTTCATTTTCTTAATTCTAAAAGATATATTTTAGCTTAATATCTTTTTATAGCTTATTAGATTAGATTATTCAATAAGCACTTTTTTATTTCTTAATCTCTTTTTATAATTTCTTTAGTATTATTAGATCTAATAAATTTAAGCTTATATTCACTTAATCTCTTTTTATTTTAAAATCTTTTTCTTAAATAAATCAAATTAGCTTAATATTTCTGATCTCTTTAGCTTATCTCTTATTTTCTTCTAATAAATCTAGCTTTTTAGTTTTGTTTGATTCATAACTAGAATAGATCTACTAGCTTTCTAGCTTTTTGGTTCTATTACTAGTTTGTCTAGATTTGATTAGCTTTTCTATAGCTTATTGAATCTAGATTTAGTTTATTCAAGAGCTTAATTGTACTAATGTTGCATAAAGTTGTGATCTTTCTTATTTTCTCATCATTCTCTACATAAGGCGAGGAACTTAAGGGTTTTATAAGCTTACTTATTAATAAAGCTTATAGCTTTTCTAGTTTTTATAAAGCTAATTAGTGTTTAAAGTCAAAAACTTTATTTACTATTTAGTGATATTAAAGCTATTAAAGAAATAAACTTTATAATTTGTCAAGTTTATAAAATCGGGTGGTTTATTATTCTCGTCGCGTTAGATCGGGTTCTACTTTCTATTCCTTTTCACTTTTATATAATTAGTTTATTAAAATGATTATGTTTGTTGAAATATTTGTTTTTTTTAGTTCAATTGAGATGAGTAGCCAGTAGCTTATTAGTGTTTGTTGAGTGATATTGATTTGTGATCTAAGTGTGGATTAATAATAAGGGATTGTGATTAATAATTAGTGATATTATTTAGATTTGCGATTTTATTATTTGAAGGGTAAAAGCCGGAGAATAATCAAATTACACATCTAGAAATTATCTTCTTTTTAAAGGATTGTTTTCAAAATAAACCAACGTTGTGAGAAAATAATCTTGTTTAAGGAATATAATTCTTCACCAAACCTTAGTCCACACTTAATGAACTTTTCACGTCACTTAGCAAACATATTTCACATTTATCTCTTTTTAGATCATTTTATATTCTTGATTATTGCCTTTTAGTTTATGTTTGATATCCGTAGTTTTAAATTTCACAAAATCACTATTATATCTCACTTTTCACCTCACGATTCACAAACCGATAATTCGAGATTCCATTCTACCTTCGTTGGGAAAACGACCCGGGGAAATACTTTCACGAGTATTTATTTGGAAAAATAAACCTATACTAAAACGACATTATCAAAATGGCGCCGCTGTCGGGGAAGGTCGAAGTGAGTTTTTGAATATTCGTTTTGAAAAATCGTGTTTTGATAAGCCTTCCTCTATCTTGTGAATTTTTTCTATAAAAATATAAAAATTGAAAAATCAAAAACAATTTTCCTAAAGTGTTTTCAAAAATACCAAAAAAATAATAAAGTTACAGCCTCGACTCTCCCATGGAAGGGAGGGCGTTGTAAACCAAATAAGCCTTACAACATAAGAAAAACGTGAAATTAGTTGTTTATCGGATTACTTCAATTCCACAACCAATTAAGCGGGAAAATTCTTTTCTCTCGTTTTGTCGCGAGTAGTTTTGAAGGAAACGATTACGATTAACGTAACGTTTTATAAAAAGAAAATAAAAGTTTGTGATTTGTTTTTCAATAAATAATTAAAATCCAAAAATATTTTTCTTTTTCATATTTGATTTTCACTTTTATTTTGATTTATTTTGATTTATTTTTATGATACGAAAAACCAAAAAAAAATAATCTTCTAATCCTCTTAAACGTTTAATTCTATCTTCTTATCCCTATTCATTGTTTAATTCTTCAAAATGTTTGATTATTTGTCCCATGATCCTCGGACCAAGGAAGATTTTTATCGTCCATTGCTTATCGGTAGAGGAGGACCGATCGCTCCGACAAATGATTTTATATTGAAAGATCATATGGTTGAGCTTATTAGCCAAACTTGCCAATTTCACGGTTTTGAAGATGAAGATGCTAATCATCATTTGGAAAAATTTCTATCGATCACTCAATTCTTCAAACAGAACGGCGTCTCTCAAGACAACATCCGTTTGAATCTCTTTCCCTTCTCGTTAACCCATGAAGCTGAATCCTGGTTTTACACTCTTAAAACCCGTTCAATTCATACTTGGGACGAGATGTGCCTCAAGTTTCTTTCAAAATACTTTCCATACACAAAAACGATGCAATTTAGAAGAGATATTCTAAATTTCCGGCAATTGCACAGAGAATCAGTATTTGAAGCTTGGGAAAGATTCAAATATTTGTTGCAGAGATGTCCGGATCATAGAATTTTGCTCCTTGATCAAATCTTAACCTTCTATCATGGCATAAATATGATCGATCGAGAAAAAATCATGTTGGCTACTGGAGTCCTTTATGACTCTACCACTGTTTTAAGTGATCATCATTCCGATTACATTCCCTCTGAGATTGCACGAATTGGGGTCCTTGGCAGTCACAAAAGGTATATTAATCAATACTGCCAGCAAGGACCAAGTCATCCTAACACTATCCACTTTTCATACTCCGATGAAAGTGATGATGATGAACTTTTTGAAAAAGAGAAATTAGAGATCGATCAACTTATTGAAGACCTTTCAGATACCTTGTCAATAGGGGACAAGGAAGTCGACGTCAATCCTCTTAAGGAACTTGATGATCTTGTCCCAATCTCAAGGGTATCCGAATAACCTTTCGATCTTCTTGATTCTACTTCACATACTTTTGATACGACTATCACAAATCCTTTGTTTGATTTCGCTTCTGAGTTTACTTTCAAATCAGACAATCCTATCTTTGATATTCAGAACGAGGAGAGTGATGAGTCTGATACGGAGACCGTTATGGACGAGGTGTAAATTTATAGCTCACAAAGTACCGCACATGTCCCACAACCATATATCCCGCCGGTGCTCGAACCGAAAGACGTACTTCATAAGAGTAATTATCATCCCAAGGAGTTCGCCGATGAACTCACTCATATCATATCTCCACTAGAGTATGATCATTTTGAGGAAGATCCTGGCCCGGGGGGAGGAGCACTCTATCATAAGAGTTTGTTTATTAAAGAAACAATCCCCACCCTCCCTCTCGAGGTATTTTTTGAAACGAGCGTTAATGATAAATTTGCTTTTGAGGATGAAGAATGGATCTTCATTCTTATCAAAATCTTTATGCCGTCCATCACATATGATGTGACTTCTCTTCTCTTTCACTCCACCGGGAGTGAGGATACCGTTTTTGACCCCGGCATGTCCATCTTTCGTGCCGGGTGTCCGTTCCATCTGCTCTCCCCAAGGACAAATTAATTAGGGGATCGAGTCAAGCTCATGTGACTCGGTGAACAGAAACAAGCACTTCGTGGGAGGCACCCCATGCTTATCCATTCATCTTCTTAATATTCTTATTTCTAATAAAGTGACGTGAGGAGGGCTACCTCTTCCATGTCTCGTGTTTCGTTGTTGTTTGTGAATGTCCAGGATTTGCCCGAATAATGAAGACTCTCGTGCTCGTTGTTTTGTCTCAACTCGAGTTTCATCATTCGTTGCTTATCCATATATCCTAATCTTATCGACTAACATTTATCTTTTGGCATACTTAATAAACGGCCTTAGATTTATGTAGGAAAACCCTTACCTTTTAAACATTGAGGACAATGTTTCGTTTTAGTCTGGGGGGTGATCTTTCGATCTGATTTTTGCCTTGCACTTTGCTGTGAACTCTCGCAACTCCGTTTTTCCTAAAAAATGAAAAATTTGAAAATTTCAAAAATTTTAAAGAAAAATGAAAGAAAAAGTCATGGAAAAGGTAAAAAAAAATGAGAAAAAGTTGAAAAAGTTGTGCAAAAATATAATAAAGTTTGAATAAGTGTTTTGACACCTTGTTGACTTTCTTTCTGGCGAGAGTAGGAATAAATATTTTGACTTGACCAGGCGTGTTGAGCCCTAGCTTGTTCCCTTAACCAATGATGATCACATAAGCTTGTGCTAGTCTTGTACACCAGGAGCTATAAAATGCGAATTCTTTCTTAAGAATCTGCAAGTTCCCGTACTTGACTTTATACATGCGCAACTTAAAAGCTTTCGCTAGTCTTTTATATAAGGAGCTAGAAAACGCGAATTCTTTTTTTAGAATTTGCAAGTTTCCGTAACTGACTTTATATATGCGTGGCTGATTATCGGCTAAGTATTCGCTAGTTTCATTATTTGGAATCTTAAATTACGAAGAGCGAGAAATGATAGAGTTTATTTAGAAGTTAGATGCTAAACGTAGAGTAGTGGTTCTCTTTAGAGCTCATGAGAGGTACTTGTGGCTTTTTACTCTCATAAAATATGTCACCAATATATAATAGATGTTCTAGGTTAATTAGTGGTATTTAGGTTTGGATAATATTTAGTTTTTTATTTTCATAAGAGAATTTTTGCTTTAAAAGTTGGGTACATATCAAGGAATATCAAAACTAAGAGCAAAAAAGTGAAAAAATCAAAAGTCAAAAGTTGATTATCTATGTGGTTTTGGAGCTACCCGATAAGCATCCATTGATGTTATGAGAAAAGTCGAGAAAGAAAAAAGTGAAAAGTATGAAAAATATGAGAAAAGTGAAAAATGAAAAAAAAAATGAAAGCTGAAAGTTATGATGAATAAGAGTTTGAATGTAAAATAATTGTTGGCGCGTGAGGTACATGTGTGTAATTCTGAATTGGACACATGAGGTGCACGTGTAGTACTCCGCAACTTATATTTATGATGTTTTATGTACCAAAATTCCTTGATGTGGACCGAATTTCTATTGTAGTGGTTCTTAAGAGAAAATGGATAACTACTTATCGTTTAAACTTAGGTGTCACTATCGGACTAAAAAAATATTGAAACGAGAAAATATGAAGCAATTCATTTCTCAACAAAAATAAAATATTGAGATACAAAACCTAGGACATGGGAGTAAGAAGTTTCCACAAGTAACTATTATGAGTAGTGTTAGCATCTAATTTGTAGATAAGCTGTGATCTCGTTTGTGCTCTTAGTTTGGGGACTCGTGAAAAATCAAGGATGACGATTTTTATCCGTATGGTCACTTTTCCATGAGAAGTGTTTCTACTTGTTGACCCTAATAATTATTGCAAAATAATGAAAGTTCAACAAATCGTCACAAGTATGGAGAATGAAAAATACAAAAATAGAAAGTGTAAGTGGAATAAAGGAATAAAGGAAAAATTTTTGAAAACAGAACGTTTACGGGAATAAATGATTTTGTAATCTCTTTTGAACTTCCTTGCTACTTTTCAACGTTAGTAGGAAGAGTTATGAAATTATTTATCCCAAAAGCGTGAATTGATCACATTGCGTGAGGACACGAAATTACTTTAGTCTGGGGGATTTTGGTGTGTATTAATTTACACACCTTTTATTCGACCAAAACCGGACCAAAATGACCAAAAACCCGATCATAAATGCCAAATATTTGCTTGTTTTTTTGTTTTTGAATGTGCAGGTAACGGATATTAAAAATGGACAAAAGGAAAAATAAAACGACAAAAAAGCGAGCACGAGTAAAACAGCGCCAAGGGGAATCAACAAGTGCTTACGTGGAGCGCTTTAAGGATGAATGTATACACGTCAAGGCGTGTCCTGAAGTGCTAAAAATCTCAGGGTTCATGAATGGGATTAATAACCCAGAGCTCATTAGGAAATTAAATGATAAGGTTCCCCAAACCTTTGATGAATTAATGAAGCGCACAAGGTCCTTTATCCAAGGAGAAGCAGCTGTTGCGAATAGCAAAAAAGGCTAGTCAAATTATAGGCCACAAGAACAGCCTAGGAGACAATCCAATGACTAGAGTAGCAACCGCAGCAAGAATTATCGCAATCAGGGAAGCGGACGAGATAATGACAAATACACCACCTCACGAAGACTCCGAGGGAGATATTTGTAACAGAAGGCGCAAACTTCCCGAAACCCCCACTAATGCGCACCCCAGAGGATCGACGCGTAGGGAATGGATACTGCAAATACCATGGACAAAAAGGCCATACCACCAACGAGTGTGTCCAACTACGACAACTAATAGACAAGTTAGTAAAAGAGGGTAGAATGGATCACCTCTTTAAAAATATCAAAGAAGGAAAGGACAAACAGAAGAATGGAGGTAAAAAGGAGACACCTAAAGACAAGGCCGAAACCATCTACATGATACAGTCATGGCAACGAAAGACGAGGCAAAAAGTCAGCCAAAAGTTCTCCTCTAAGAATGAAATCTCCTTCCCCACTCTCGTTGCGGACAACGCAGTAATAGAGCCGCTCACCATTGAAATACATACAGGGGGTCACGATATCCACCGCATGTATGTCGATGGAGGAGCATCCGCAGATATTATGTACGAACATTGTTTCAAGAGGCTGCGACCTGAGATACAAAGTCAATTAATTCCGGCCACGACGTCGTTGACAGGCTTCACAGGAGAGAAGATATGGCCCATAGGGCAATTGCGCTTACTTGTGGTTGTTGGTAATGAGCAGCACTCTACAACAGCTTGGATGAACTTCATGGTAATCAAATCTCCCTCTCCATACAACGACATCATTGGAAGACCTGGTGGTGTGTATTAATTTATACACCTTTTATTCGACCAAAACTGGGCCTAAATGACCAAAAACCCGATCATAAATGCCAAATATTTGCTTGTTTTTGTGTTTTTGAATGTGCAGGTAACGGATATTAAAAATGGTCAAAAGGAAAAATAAAACAACAAAAAGCGAGCACGAGATTTAAAAAGAGCACGGAATTATGGAATCAATGTTGATTGTTTTTTTAGCAACGTGGTTACTACTACCTTATACAAGCAACAAGGCTACAAAATGAATTATATAATGAACGGAAACTTGTGTTGTTGCTCCTCTTGTTATCTACGCAAGCCCAAAACAGATCAAGCCCAGCCCAGCAACAAGTTTAAGATGAAGCCTATTAATAGGATCGAGCCCAAGAAGAATTGAAAATCAAAGTGACTCCCTTTTCACTCTTTGGCATTACTCGACAAAATGAAAACCAGCGGTTTGCATTTTTGTGAAAGTGAATATCACCAAAAGTGCGCATTCCTACAAAAGAACTTAGATATCTTTGCATGGGAACCAAAGCACATGACAGGGTTACCACGATCCATAACGGAGCACAAGCTATCAATCCGACAAGGATATCCTCCAATACGACAGAAAAAGCGCGGCCAGTCTCCAGATCGTGCAAAAGCCATTCTGGAATAAGTACACAAACTTGTAGATGCAGGCATCATGCACGAAGTCTACTACCATGACTGGCTTTCCAACCAAGTAATGGTAAAGAAGAGCGATGGCAATTGGAGAATCTGCGTGGACTTCACTGATCTTAATAAAGCCTGCCCACAGGATTGCTACCCGCTACCAGAAATAGACTGAAAGGTAGAATCTCTGTGTGGATACCCCTTTAAATGTTTCCTAGACGCATACAAAGGGTACCATCAAATTCAGATGGCTGAGGAAGACGAAGAGAAAACAGACTTCCACACAAGTCAAGGGGTCTATTGCTATACAAAAATGCCTTTTGGTATAAAGAATGCGGGATTAACATATCAGCGTTTGGTGGGCAATGCATTGAAAAGCATGTAGGTCGCAACCTGGAAGTTTATGTCGATGACCTTGTTATCAAGAGTCATACTGACGAAGAATTGGTGCGCGACATTGAGGAAACATTTACAACACTAGGAAGGATCAACATGAAGTTAAATCCCAAGAAGTGTACCTTTGGCGCTACCGAGGGTATGTTTCTTGGGTATTTGATAGAACCTGATGGCATTAAGCCCTGCCCAGAAAAGACAAAAGCTGTCATTGAATTCCCTTCACCACGCACGCTGAAAGAAGTCCAGTCATTAAACGGAAAATTAGCTGGACTAAATCGATTCTTGTCCAAGTCAGCAGATAAGTCACTCGCTCTCTTCAAGACTCACAAAGTGCACAAAAAAGGGAGACTTTCGGTGGACTGCGGAAGCGGAAGAAGCTTTCCAATAGCTCAAGCAACATATAGCAGCACTTCCCAAGCTTGTCGCACCCCGACCAGGGGAGGAATTGATCATGTACTGTTAGCCTCGCTCTTTTATAAAGATAACGTCACACAAGTGAATTGGACTAGATTAGAAACTACAAGGACTACTTATGTAGAATAGGCAAACATGTAGGGTAATGAGCCTATAAATACCCCTCATGACTCTCCATGAGGGGTGTTGGAAAGTGTGTAAGCTTCACTTTATTTTTTATTTATAAAACATATAGTTTCTCAACCTTTCTCTCTCTACTTTCTCTCTCTAAAATAATGGCGTATTTTGATCAACCTAGTCCTCCAGAAGGTGTTTCTTGGGATCTACAATTGGTATCAGAGCTAACCGGGGGCGAATCATGGTGTTTTTGGGTGTAAAATCGTGTTTTTGGGTGAAAAAAAATGAATCTGGTTACTGTTCATCGATTTTTTATCGAGTTTGGTGAAAAATTTTCGAGTTAGGAAATTTTTTATCGAGTTTGGATGTGTTATCGAGTTAGGATTGGATTTCTTTCGAGTTAGGGTGATTTTCTATCGAGTTTGGATTCTTTATTGAGTTAGACTGCTAATATTATCGAGTTTGGGAAACTCTTATCGAGTTAGGTGCATTGTTCTTATCGAGTTAGGAGTCAAACTTATCGAGTTTGGAACTCAACTTTGGCGAGTTAACCTGTCTTACCTAATCATTTATCGAGTTAGGTCTATCATTTATCGAGTTAGGGGAAACTCATGGAGCAGTCAGCGCGGTGCTATTGACATATACGAACTCCGTTCAAACACCAATTTACTTTGTAAGTAAAGCACTCAAGAAGACAGAGACTAACTATACTGCCATGGAAAAGTTGGTCATAGCTTTAGTATTCGCAGCAAAGAGACTACGCAGATACTTTCAAGCGCACCCAATAGCTGTAATTACGGACCAACCTATCAAGCAAGTTATCTCTAAACCCGACGCATCGGGACGGCTACTAAAATGGAGTGTGTTATTGAGCGAGCATAACATCTCGTATAGACCACGCACTGCAATCAAGGGGCAGATATTAGCCTACTTCATTATTGAGAAACCAGATACCGATACTCCACCTTCAATGAGCAAGGTAGAATTACAAGAACCATGGGTTCTGTTCACAGATGGATCCTCGTGCGTGGATGGGTCAGGCGTAGGCCTTATCCTCACTAACCCAGATGGAATGGAATTCACTTACGCACTGCCTTTTGAATTCACAGCCACAAACAATGAGGAAGAATATGAAGCCCTACTTTCTGGACTACGTATTGCAACTCACATGGGTATACGTAACTTAGAGGCAAACGTAGATTCTCGGCTAGTAGCCAACCGCGTACTAGGAGAATATGAGGCTAAAGAAGATAACATGGTCGAATACCTTGAAAAAACCAAGTCTTTAATTCAAAATTTCGATAGGTTCACCATCAAACAAGTCCCTAGAGGGGAAAACAGGAAAGCAGACGCGCTTAGCAAAATCGCATCCACAAGCTTTGCGCACTTGTCAAAACAAGTATTGGTGGAAACTCTGGAGAATAAATCAATCTCGGAGATGGAAATATCCACTGTGATAGAAAAACAGGACCCTACGTGGATGACACCTATCATTGAATTCATAAGTGATGAGGCGAAAAATGAACCGTTTTTAGGGGGTCATTTTAGCCCGGATTCGAATTTATTTGATCAAATATTGTCCTAAATCGTTCCTTTTGTGATTTTAGTTACTTTTGGAGTGAATTCTAGAAAAGAAAGCATTTTTGACATTTTTGGAGCATAAAAGTGAAGAAAACGGCAAAGTCTTAATTTTCCTTGCTGGGAACAGTACCTGACGGCGTCAAGAGTTTTCAAGTGACGGCGTCAAGAGCAATGCAAGAGGTGGAAGTGGACAAAGTCCGTGATGATCCAGAAGAGTTTTGTACTATGCAGATGACGACGTCACCATAGGCCGTCATGGTCCAATTGTTAGTGACGGCCCAGAGTAGAATTGCACATGACGGCGTCAAAAGTGGAGCTAGGCAATCCGATTTCATTATGGGCGGCGAGTTTTTTTTTGCGTAAAAGGTCAACGACCCGGTAAATATATTACTCCAAAAAACATTTAAGTATAAAGGATATGGGTGAATCCCATATCTCAGCCCGTTACATAGGCGAAAAGCTTACATAACAAGATACTTCCTATTGTCAAAACAAGAAAACAAACCATTACTCAAATGATAGTAGTGACTCGGACAAAAGATAAACTACTTCCTACGACCTTGGAGATTAAGACCATAAATGGCATTAAGAGCATCCAATTCCCCTGGAAGATCATAAGTTTGCTTCGAATAATCATCATAGTCATACTCATCTTCACGCTCATGACCACCACCAAAAAGATTTGCTGATTCATCGAACGTGTTAAGAACCTCCTCCTCTTCACTATCCGAAACCACAACCTCACCCACCTTAGAAAATGGGTTAGCTCTCTTAGTGACAGAGGTAGACGGAATAGGATGACCAGCATCATCCACAAGAGTAGCTTTCCCATCGATCAGCAGCTTTTCAATCTTACTAATTTTCTCAACAATAGGAGTAGAACCAACTTCTATGGGCGGCGAGTTGACGGCATCAGAATTTTCTTCTTGACGCCGTCACCGTGTAAAATCTATATATATGATGAGGCAAAAAATGATCCGTTTTTAGGGGGTCATTTAAGCCCGAATCCGACTTTATTTGATCAAATATTGCCCTAAATCGTTCCTTTTGTGATTTTAGGTGTTTGGAGAGTGAATTCTGGAAAAGAAGCCATTTTGGACATTTTTGGAGCATAAAAGTGAAGAAAACGGCAAAGTACCAAATTTCCATGCTGAAGATACAAGGTGACGGCGTCAGACATGAGGAATTAAATACCGTAGGTGGTGACGGCGTCAGCAGCCTTCATGACGGCGTCAAAGTGGCAAGAATAAAATACCGTGGTCGGTGACGGCGTCACATAGGCCGTCATAAGTAGATCAAGGCCGTCCGAGGAAGTATTTGGCGGCGAGGTGACGGCGTCACATGTTACTCTTGACGCCGTCAGCCTATTTTTCCTATATATAGTTTTCTAGTTTTTTCATTAAAAAGGAGAGAAGTTTTGGTGAAACCCTAAAGATGATTTTGGTGCATCTTTTACAGGTTTTTCAAGGGTTCCAAACCCTTGAGACCTTGCATTGTAATTGAGATAAGTGTTCTTCCAATTCAATCAATATGTCTATGTGTTAGTTGTTTATATCTTGTTCTTGTCTCAATTCTACTATGCTAGGCTACATCTCTTTTGTGTTTGCTTAGATCTAATGAAACCTAGATGTTGATTATGTGTTGATTACTTGTCTATTCTTGTTTTGGATGAATGATATTATATGTTAGGCTTAAGAAAACTAGCAGATCTCCAAATGGTAACATGCTTGAACGTCTTAAGAAACATGAACCGAGGCGTACTAGGTCTTTATTGGTTGTATTTAATGCATGAGCCACTGTTTACAATCCCTATAGTTGTGCTGGGTCATGGTGTAGGAGGAGATAAGAGCTCATAGAGTTGGGGAGTTATGTATGCCACCCCACGAATGGTATTAAGGAATACAATCCGTCATCCATACAAGTATAACAAGTAATTAACGTGTAAAAGATATCTAGAGAGTAGTGAAGTCTAAGTAAACACAATTTCTACAACCACTGCTCACAACCTTAGTTTAATTTAGTTTAATTTCATTTTTAGTATTTTATTTTGATTATATAATAGATTTGGGTTAGTTGAATAGCAACTAATTCCGCCCACTCTTCCAAAACCCGAGATTTTATTTGCTTTCATAAAATTATAAAAATACAAAAATAATCATCCCTCATCTCTAGAACTATTAATTAGGTTTTCTAATCCTAGCGACACTATTCCTAAGCTGAACGATCAATCCCCCGGTACTTGTCACTATACTATACTACAACGATCAGGTACACTGCCTGGTGGGGGTTGTAAGCTTCTCGAGATCCCTCAAGAGGTAAAGCAAGGTGCGATTCCCACGCATCAAGTTTTTGGCGCCACAGCCCGGGGAATAGTTATTGTCTAGGTTAGGATTTCTTTTTATTAGGTCTACTTGCTAGATTCCTTTCTAGTAAGATTTTTATTTTTATTTTTAGGTCTTCTTTAGTCTATCTTATTTCTTCGTGCCTTTGTTCGTAACTCTTTACCATCCGACATCATGGAAGGTGGTAACATCTTTGAACCCAACATCCCACCATAACAAAACCCACCATTAGAACCCCCTAGCCCCGAACCTTAGGAGAGTATTCCCGACCTAGCCACCAAGGCTACCGAAACACCATTGAGCTCACCGGAGACAATGTGACCCCCTTGCGATCCGACACCATCCGGTTGGTGCAAAGCGGATGTGCATTCCATGGACTTTGTTCCGAAGATCCAAACCAACACCTTAAGGACTTCCTCAAAATCATAGATTCCATAGACCTAGGTGTTGAAACTAGAGAGACCACCCGCTTACGCCTTTTCCAATTCTCTCTACGGGATCAAGCTAGTCAATGGCTTGAGCGTTTACCCGCGGGATCCATCACCACATGGGATGATCTCACCACTCGTTTCCTTGCTCAATTTTTCCCATCGGGGAGAACTACTAAGCTTAGGAATGACATCTTGATGTTCCAACAACGTCAAAATTTATCTCTTTATGAAGCATGGACTCGTTTCAAGGACTTACTCCAAAAAGTCCCTCATCATGGCATATATCTTTGGCTCCAAGTCCAAATCTTCTATGACCATATCGACATCTCCACGAGGCGAACCATTGACCAATCGGCCGGTGGTAAGCTACGTGATCTTAGTGCGGAACAATCATGGGAACTCATAGAAGATCTTGCTCTCTATGACAATGAAAGTTGGAATGATCCCCGTGATTTGAACAAAACGGTCAAGGCAATATCTTTGCCTTCGAATAATTCAAGCACTCCCGACCGTAGGATCATGGAACTTGAGGACCAAGTCAAGTTTCTCATGAAATCTTACGAAGCTCCGAAGCATTTAAGCCAAGTGAACAAAATCACTTCTTCATGCGAATTATGTAGTGGTCCCCATGACACTCGTGATTGTGTGGAACTCCCCGGAACAGCTTTTGCGGACTACGCATCCACGCGTACCGACGAAGCTGGAGATAAGTGGTACACTTTCAAGCCCGAGCCAAACACATACGGTGATTCATACAACCCCTCATGGAAAAATCACCCAAACCTTAGGTGGAAACAAAATCAACCCAATTCTTCCAATCCGCCAAATCGTTACCAATCAAACGGTCCACCATCCAACCGTACCTTCAACAACAATCCTTCTAACATCTATGGTAGTACCAACAATCTCGAAGGATTGATGTCAAAGTTCATGGCATCTCAAGAATCTCGCATATCCAAGTTTGAAGCCGATTTCAAACAAAAGCAAAGCGAGATGACCACTAGAATTGATGCATTGTTGAAAGTTCTCAATGACCGAGAAATAGGAGCACTCCCAAGTGACACAATCAAGAATCCGAAACTAACCGTTAATTCCATATCATCCGTTTCGTCACCCGCTTCGTGTCCACAATATTACTCGGTCAAATCAACGAGCACGTGTTTCAAACAAAACCAAGTTCCCCAAAAGGACCAATCAACTAAAACCCCCACTATAGAGCCGGTCAAAAGCATTGTTGAAACACCTCTTACGCAAGACCTTGACGATGAATTCAAAGAACTTCACCTTGAATGCCCCGTCATCGATGTCTTAGCGCGTGCGCCCTACTATAGCGCCCTCCTAGAAAAATATGAGAAGTGTAAGCTAGGCAAAAATGGGACCGCCTTCGTTCATAACAAGTTACCTAAAAAGCTTGATGACCCGGGTATATTTGTTTTGCCATGTAAGATAGGAAGATCCGAAGCTTTCGACACATTAGCCGACTTAGGGTCAAGCCTCAACTTGATTCCCTTATCCTTATTCACCACTCTTAAGCTAGGAAAGTTAGTGGAAACGGAGGTATTGATAGGTCTAGCGGATGGGAGTATTGCACACCCGGTTGGAATGATTAAGGATGTAGTTGTTCACGTAGGAAAGTTAACTATATTAGCGGATTTTCACGTCCTAGACATGGTTAGTGACACTACATGCCCATTATTGGTAGGAAGAGGATTCTTAGCAACCGCTAGTGCCATGATAGATTGCAAGGAATCAAAGATAACGGTAGGTGAAGGCGATACTTGGTCGGTATATGATGTTAAGAAGCATAGTTATGATTGTGATAATGAACCAACACCATATTGGGTAGAGATGAATAGGAGACCGTCTAGATATGGGCCTTGGATATAAAGGAATTTCATAGGACCTCAATGCCCATTCTATCTAGAGAAGGACTTTGTTGAGAAGACACATTCGATAGAACAACTCATAGCTAAAGATGAGGAGCTAGACCCCTTTGAGGATCCCTTAGTCTTTAGGAAGATGATTGAGTTATTAAGCGTAATGCCCATCAACATAGAAAGGAATAAATGGAAAAGAGAGGGAGATAAATGTGAGTGGAGGTGGGACAAGCCACCTAAAGAAGGTGACGGGTCATGGCATATTAGAATGACCTTGTATGATCCGGATGGAGAAAAGTTTGAAAGGTCATACCGTACTAAGGAAACCGATAGAAAGTTGAAACCTAAGTTTGATCCCAAAGATGTCCTCAACGAGGAACTCACCCGAATCACGTAGTAACCTATGACTTTGAGTCTAGCTATAAGACTCGTAAATAAAGAAAAGCGCTTCTTGGGAGGCAACCCATGTTTTGTGTGATTTTATTTGTTTGATTGTTATTTGCTTCCGTATGCATGTTTTATTTTTATTGTTGGTTGATCATGTTTCTCTACTAAAATGTGGAAATACTTTATTATGTTGTTTGGCCTAGTCTTAACTTCAACCTAAAGGTATTTTTGCAAAAGATAAGTGTAAGGGGAAACCCCAAATATGTTTTTAAGAAACAAACCGATCATGATTCTCCACAATATTTAATGAACATGTATATTAGTATTTGTAACACCCCGCCCTTTTCGAAGAGTTAAACAATCTTACTTACCTTATATCAGCGGAAGAATCTACTCTTATTCGGTCTCAATCAATCTTTTGATTCCTAAAGCGGCTTATCTGGGTTGCACAAATTTTAAAAGAGTTTTGGGTCAGCCAAAGGCCTAGTGAGAATTCATGGTTTTCTCGTAAAAACAATTTATATAATATCAAACATTTTTCCAATAATATCAAACTTGTAAAATGATCATGCAATTTATTCAAATACCATACAAGGACTATTTAATTATCACCTATTCTTATTCAATTCAAAATATCAACAAATTTATATAAATTAATATTCAACTTAAATCACAATACTAAATATACCAACTCTTCATGTTTTTGTTCGATTCAACGGTTTGAACTATTCAACATACACCCGTTCGGTTCAATGGTTCCAACGATTCATATTTCCAAAAATAGTCTTTATTAATAACGTAACCCACTTTTCATGGCAAACCCGACCTTGTTTGCTCTTACAGTATTTTCGCTTTTTATATGGCAAACCCGACCTTGTTTGCTCTTACACTATTTCCTCTTTTTATATGGCAAACCCGACCTTGTTTGCTCTTACAATAATTCTTCTTTTTATGTGGCAAACCCGACCTTGTTTGCTCTTACCGTGTAACGTTTATCATTATTCTAACGGTTCAGCATATTCACGATACTACATATACATTTAATAACACCACTTTATATGAATATATCAAATTTCACAACCTTCGTATGTAGTTAAACATCTAAAACATGTAGCAAATTATGATCATTTAAACAAGTATGCATGATAGTTCTTTTCAATAAAAAGTGCAACCCAATTTTAATGCGCATGAAAACTCACCTGATAATATCGATCTTATTTGCTTTCACGTCTTGTCAAATAAGTCTCCTTAATCCGAACTGCAACTTCGACAAACACCTCGATTTGAACTACGCCCTTCCTACCTTTTGTGGTTTATGTTGTTCACTCGCTCGGTCTCTATGATCTCTCAGCCTCTCACTTTAGGGTTTATGGTTGTGAATGGTACGATGGGGAGAAGTTATGGTGTGTCTCGTTATTTAAGAACTAACTTGGGCCAAAAATCTCGCAAGAATCCCGACTATTATGAGATTCCAGTAACGCAAATTTAATTGGCCTCTTTAAACCACATTTGCTTTTAAATTTAAAAAGGCATGTATTATAATTAACTATATCTACTCTATAATAATACGAAAACCACCCATAATGATTTATTTAGTGTACACGTTAGCCCTTAAGGTTATATAAACTCCAATTATTATACTATAAAATTTCCGGGTATTACAACTCTACCCTCCTTAAAAAATTTTGTCCTCAAAATTTAACGTGAAGAAGACACGGGTACTTTGTAATAACATCATGTTTATTCAATATTCAAGCTTTATTATGAAATCAAAGATAAACAAGAATGATTGTAACCAACTTATAAGCACCAAGTTCCATCGAAAATAAAACAAACTTAAAAATTCGTAAACATCAAAATGCATAACCCAAAAATAATCGAAAGGTACTATACTAGACGTCACATGCTTCCTTATCATCTTATTTCTTATGCGGAGTGTCCCGAGCATTCTCAGCAGTCAGTTGAAAAACTCTTCCCATTGTCTTTCGTGGTTGAGTATCCTTGTATTCCAGAAGCTTCCTTTCAGTACAATCAACAATCTTATGCCCCGGACTCTTGCATTTGAAACAAACCGATTCAGCTTTACATTCCTTAGACGTGTGCCCCGACTTCCCACAGTTACGACAATTGTCATGCCAACATTCCCCCTTATGTGTTTTCTTGCATATGGTACATAGTTTATATTCACCAACATTCTCTATTTTCCCACCACTGATTTTAATCTTTTTCACTTCATCATCCCGATTATCTATCTTTCTTTTGTTGTCTCCTCCTTCCTCTAGTTGTCGGTTATTTTCTTTTTCTACCATTAAAGCAAGCTCTACTGCTTCTTGAAAAGTTGTCGGTCGTGCTTGTTGAACTGGACCCCTAATCCCTGTTCGTAAACCCCATATGTATCGTTTGATTCTTCTTTCCTCTGTAGCTACCTGGTATTTAGCAAATCTTGCCTTTTCATTAAACTTTGCAGTGTATTTCGGGACTGTCATGTCATTCTGCTGTAGTTTCAAGAATTCCTCCTCAAGCTTATCCATCAATCCTTGGGGACAATAATTTTCCATGACCAGCTCTTCGAATTGTTCCCATGTCATAGCGCTCACAACTTCATTACCACGAGCGATCTTGATCATATTCCACCAATGTCGCGCTTCTCCTTTCAGCAAATGGGATGCATACTTCACCCTTTGTCCACGGGAGCATTCACTAATATCAAAGATGTCTTCTATCTCCTTTAACCAGTTGGTTACAATCACAGGGTCGTTATCTCCATGAAATTCAGTCGGTTTGCAATTTAAGAAAGACTTGTAGCTACATCTGTCTCTCTGAGCTTCTTCATTTCTCCGTCTTTCAGCTTCTTCATTTCTCAGTCTCTCAGCATCTTCTGCATTTTTCCTATCTTGTTCAGCCTTTCTTTTCCTTTCTTGCTCCTCTGCAGCTCTCTTATCCTCCATTGCTTTTCTCCTCCTCTCAGCCTCTTCATGTGCCTTTTTCTTTTTCTCAGCCTCTTCTGCAGCTTTCCTAGCTTCTTCTGCCTTCCTAAAATTTTCTTGACTTTGAGCCAGAATAGTGGGCATGTGTTCTGACATAATCCTTATGATCTCATTACTTAGTTCCCCTTTGGTAACTGGCACATCTTGGTTCTTTGTTGTATTTAGCTTAGAACCACCACCACCCTTTCCTTCCATTTTCACTGTGCATTTTAATTTAAGTCCATAAGGTATCTAAGAGACCATTGTATTTAACTATTTCTAGATACACATATAGACAACATCCAATTTTGGGTATATCTTTATAACGGCCTCTAATTCATGTCAAAATACAACTATTAGTCCTTATCGTTAATGAGCTTAGAATGCACTAAATATTGAATGTTTTGAAACTAAAATACTCATTCTGGGTTTAAGACTAGGTTCCTAAAACCTAATTCACTTAACCCTATGTCTCTGATGCCAACTGTAACACCCCGCCCTTTTCGAAGAGTTAAACAATCTTACTTACCTTATATCAGCGGAAGAATCTACTCTTATTCGGTCTCAATCAATCTTTTGATTCCTAAAGCGGCTTATCTGGGTTGCACAAATTTTAAAAGAGTTTTGGGTCAGCCAAAGGCCTAGTGAGAATTCATGGTTTTCTCGTAAAAACAATTTATATAATATCAAACATTTTTCCAATAATATCAAACTTGTAAAATGATCATGCAATTTATTCAAATACCATACAAGGACTATTTAACTATCACCTATTCTTATTCAATTCAAAATATCAACAAATTTATATAAATTAATATTCAACTTAAATCACAATACTAAATATACCAACTCTTCATGTTTTTGTTCGATTCAACGGTTTGAACTATTCAACATACACCCGTTCGGTTCAATGGTTCCAACGATTCATATTTCCAAAAATAGTCTTTATTAATAACGTAACCCACTTTTCATGGCAAACCCGACCTTGTTTGCTCTTACAGTATTTTCGCTTTTTATATGGCAAACCCGACCTTGTTTGCTCTTACACTATTTCCTCTTTTTATATGGCAAACCCGACCTTGTTTGCTCTTACAATATTTCTTCTTTTTATGTGGCAAACCCGACCTTGTTTGCTCTTACCGTGTAACGTTTATCATTATTCTAACGGTTCAGCATATTCACGATACTACATATACATTTAATAACACCACTTTATATGAATATATCAAATTTCACAACCTTCGTATGTAGTTAAACATCTAAAACATGTAGCAAATTATGATCATTTAAACAAGTATGCATGATAGTTCTTTTCAATAAAAAGTGCAACCCAATTTTAATGCGCATGAAAACTCACCTGATAATATCGATCTTATTTGCTTTCACGTCTTGTCAAATAAGTCTCCTTAATCCGAACTGCAACTTCGACAAACACCTCGATTTGAACTACGCCCTTCCTACCTTTTGTGGTTTATGTTGTTCACTCGCTCGGTCTCTATGATCTCTCAGCCTCTCACTTTAGGGTTTATGGTTGTGAATGGTACGATGGGGAGAAGTTATGGTGTGTCTCGTTATTTAAGAACTAACTTGGGCCAAAAATCTCGCAAGAATCCCGACTATTATGAGATTCCAGTAACGCAAATTTAATTGGCCTCTTTAAACCACATTTGCTTTTAAATTTAAAAAGGCATGTATTATAATTAACTATATCTACTCTATAATAATACGAAAACCACCCATAATGATTTATTTAGTGTACACGTTAGCCCTTAAGGTTATATAAACTCCAATTATTATACTATAAAATTTCCGGGTATTACAGTATTTGTTAGAGTCAAATGCTTGTATTGAGTCATAATGAAGTTTTGCAGGATTTTCCAGGAAGTAGGACGAAGTTTTTCCAGAAATTTTCCGGAAACTTAACATAAGAATTTCTGCAGGTCCATTCTGACGGCGTCAGAGTATTACTCTTGACGGCGTCAGGAGTTAAAAATCTGGAAATTTTACCGGTTTTGTTTTTCTAACGGTGTCTTATGGTTTTTGTGAATTATTAAGTTTTATAATCTCCAGGAAATCTGCAAACTTCATTCCACAAGCATTATATCTTACTTTGTTTTCTAGGATTTAGTAACTTATATAGGATGTCGCCGATTTTACGCGAGGTTGCCGTGTCTATTGTTGTCTGGATTTACAGGTTATTTGTGACAAGAAGATGATTTATATTCTGGAAGGGAAGCTTTGATTGTTCGTTTTCTTGGAGGAAGATTTAACCTGGCCAACCTATAATCCATACCAAGCGAATCAGGGGAGTATTTGATTTCATTCTCTTTACTTTTTCACTTTTACATTCTTTACTTGAACATTGGGGACAATGTTCATCCTAAGTGTAAGGGGAGGGTAAAAAGATGATACCTTACATATGCACTTTCGCTTGAGTTTGTTTTGTTTGATAGTAGATGTGTAATAAAACTATGAGAAATACTTGTTAGTGTAATTTTAGCGCCAACTTTAAAATTTTTTACAACATTTAAGAGTGAAACTTTAGCCATAGCAAGCGTCTCATGGATAGGAGGTTGTATGACCAGCACATAACCGTATATTCAGAAAAATTTTCCACCCAAAAATGTGAGGTTCGCCTTTAGATTTGATAGGAAAAGCATTTACTATTAGTGCTTATGAGTGTACCGGTAGCATTTAGATTCTAGAACTTGCGTTAGTGATGCATCCCGAGACCGCTAGTGAGACTACATTCGTGTGTTAGGATTTACTACATGATAAGAGGCATTAGGATTACCCTTGTGTTAAACCCGTATCATAATTACTTGACCATTTAAGTCATATTACTTGGCTAGTTAAGTCAACTAATTTTTCACCAACACCCTTAGCGTTGTACTCATTTTTAGTACACGATACCCCTAGTACACCCCTCCGAGCCTATCTTTTCATTTCTAACTTTAAGCATCTTACTTAAAGGAAGAATTTGTTACACCCCACTTAAATGTACAACCAAATCGCCTTAGCCTTCCGTGTATGCGCTCATTTTTAGTGCATTATTGTTATTTGTTAAACCCTAAGTTAACTTTCTAATTGATTACATGGTTGCTAAGTCGAGTCATATCCTTGTACATATTGTTTTGGGACGATTGGGACTCATGGGTAAGTACTTATTTATGGAGTAATGGGGAAGAACATCATATATTACCCCCATATGTACGTTAATCTTGAAAGTGCTCCAAGTGTTTTGATTTTCTTAATTCGAGTCATTAGAATAGTTAATAGTAAAGTATATAAAGATTCAAGTGTAAGGGGAATGCTCAAACCCCTATGATGTATTATTTTGGATGGTAGGGTAAGAGTGTATGAAAGAAAAAAAAAATCGAAAAAAATTCAAGAAAAAAAAATAAAATAAAAAAAAGAAAAAGAGAGAGAAAACATACGGACTACCATCCCGTTCTCATTCTATGTTCATTTTATGTTTTTGTTATTTTTCATTTATTAGCTTAAGTCGAGTCTAGTCTTGGCTTAGCAACGCCATCTTGTACATGTAATTAACCAAGATTGTTAACTCGCCACCAGTAAAACTTCCTTTATCCAACAAAACCGTGTAATTCATATCCCTATACCTAACGTTACAACCCTTTAAAAGACCTCTTTGATAGTTTATCCTAGGTGCTTACGCCATGTGGTGGAGGTTTGATCCTTTCCCAAGCCTATGGTAATCTATTTTGCTATGACAGGTAGTGAGAGATATCTTCCATTTCCATAATGTTATATTACTTTATTACACCCGAGAGATGTGAGTATCTAAACACTATTTGTGAGGTGCTTGTGTATGACCTCCGTGCTTGTCTATTGGTCTTTAGTGGAACGATTATCTGTTGTAATTACTTTTATATTAATGTTAAATGACCCCTAACTTGTCGTTTGAGTAGAATAAAAGCTCATTTGCTTGAGGACAAGCAAATCTCAAGTGTAAGGGTATATGATGAGGCGAAAAATGATCCGTTTTTAGGGGGTCATTTAAGCCCGAATCCGACTTTATTTGATCAAATATTGCCCTAAATCGTTCCTTTTGTGATTTTAGGTGTTTGGAGAGTGAATTCTAGAAAAGAAGCCATTTTGGACGTTTTTGGAGCATAAAAGTGAAGAAAACGGCAAAGTACCAAATTTCCATGCTGAAGATACAAGGTGACGGCGTCAAGACTACCATCTTGACGGCGTCAGACATGAGGAATTAAATACCGTAGGTGGTGACGGCGTCAGCAGCCTTCATGACGGCGTCAAAGTGGCAAGAATAAAATACCGTGGTCGGTGACGGCGTCACATAGGCCGTCATAAGTAGATCAAGGCCGTCCGAGGAAGTATTTGGCGGCGAGGTGACGGCGTCAGATGTTACTCTTGACGCCGTCAGCCTGTTTTTCCTATATATAGTTTTCTAGTTTTTTCATTAAAAATGTGAGAAGTTTTGGTGAAACCCTAAAGACGATTTTGGTGCATTTTACAGGTTTTTCAAGGGTTCCAAACCCTTGAGACCTTGCATTCTAATTGACATAAGTGTTCTTCCAATTCAATCAATATGTCTATGTGTTGGTTGTTTATATCTTGTTCTTGTCTCAATTCTACTATGCTAGGCTAGATCTCTTTTGTGTTTGCTTAGATCTAATGAAACCTAGATGTTGATTATGTGTTGATTACTTGTCTATTCTTGTTTTAGATGAATGATATTATATGTTAGGCTTAAGAAAACTGGCAGATCTCCAAATGGTAACATGCTTGAACGTCTTAAGAAACATGAACCGATGCGTACTAGGTCTTTATTGGTTGTATTTAATGCATGAGCCACTGTTTACAATCCCTATAGTTGTGCTGGGTCATGGTGTAGGAGGAGATAAGAGCTCATAGAGTTGGGGAGTTATGTATGCCACCCCACGAATGGTATTAAGGAATACAATCCGTCATCCATACAAGTATAACAAGTAATTAACGTGTAAAAGATATCTAGGGAGTAGTGAAGTCTAAGTAAACACAATTTCCACAACCACTGCTCAGAACCTTAGTTTAATTTAGTTTAATTTCATTTGTAGTATTTTATTTTGATTATATAATAGATTTGGGTTAGTTGAATAGCAACTAATTCCGCCCACTCTTCCAAAACCCGAGATTTTATTTGCTTTCATAAAATTATAAAAATAAAAAAATAATCATCCCTCATCTCTAGAACTATTAATTAGGTTTTCTAATCCTAGCGACACTATTCCTAAGCTGAACGATCAATCCCCCGGTACTTGTCACTATACTACACTACAACGATCAGGTACACTGCCTGGTGGGGGTTGTAAGCTTCTCGAGATCCCTCGAGAGGTAAAGCAAGGTGCGATTCCCACGCATCAATATAGTGTTGCAATTTTCATTCATTAGAGTGTAACAATTAGGGTGTAACTTTGGAGAGAAACCCTAGTCCGAATATCATAGCTTTTTCAAGGGTTTTTACCGTTTGAAACCTTTCATGTTTAATTGAGATAAGTACTCTTTCAATTCATTCAATATGTCTATGTGTTTTTTGAATATATCTTACACTTGTCTTCAATTTAACATGCTTGGCTAGATCTCTTGTGTGTTTGCTTAGATGTAGTGAAACCTAGATGTTAATTATGGGTTGATTGTTTGTTTATAGTTGTTACGGATGATTGTATTTGATGTTAGCCTTAATAGAACTGGCAGACTTCCATTGGTGACATGCTTGAACGTCTTAAGAAACATGATCAGAGGTGTACTATGATTTTTGGTTGTATTTAATGCGTAGGAGAATTCTAATTATCCCATGTTAGGAGCTTCTAACGGCTCGACATAGGAGTGAAGTAGGATCCTATAGAGTTAAGGAATATTGTACACGGCCCTACGACTAGTATTAAGGAATACGACCCGTCATCCATGCAATTGTAACAAATTATCAACCTGTAAAAGATATCTAGGGAGTAATGAAACCGAACCGAATGTTGTCGGTTCGGTTTGGTTTTGTCGGTCAATGTGTATTTTGGTATGTTTTTGTCAGTTTTGGGCCGAACCGGACCGAACCAGGGGAGATGGGATCAAGTTGGGCTGAACAAAAATGTGGAATGTAATTAGTGGGTACACCTGAATTAAGTTGGTCAAACAAGTGTTTCTTTTGGACTTTCTACTTGCTGTCATTTACTTTCAAGAACCTGATCATATTATTGTCTTGAATAAAGTTGAGTGTTTTAATAATAATTATAGAATGGGTAGATGAATAAGTAATTCTAATTAATGCTTCTGTGCCTATATAATGGTCAAGAATATCATTGTTTGGCAGACCAAAAACAAAGATAATAAACAATGAGTGTTTACCATTTGAGAATTGAATTTTATTCCTCCAAGTGTGTGTTAACTGTTGTATTTGCCTACTCCTTTTGCTCATCTCTGTCGATCGGTGTCATAGAACATCCATAAGGGCATCTGTCCAGGTAGAAAGGAAGGTATGTTTGGTATTAAGCCAGTTCAATAAGGTAATTTGCAACTCCAAGCTGAAAAAGACTCGAGAGAATATTTTTTCGGGTCCCTTATGGTGAGATGATTTGAAGAGCATGGCCATGTGATGAGTATATTATGAACACTATAGGAAACAAATCATTCACGGTAACAAGAGAAGAAGAAAGTATTGGTAGACTAACATACAATGTCTAGTACTTTCTAAAATATCGCAAAGTGAACAGGGATATAGTCATGTACCTAAACTCAAATGAGGTGTTGTCGGAGTTTTTGTAAATCACTATATGGGTATCGAATTGGTTTTCATTAGCTAGGTACTTGAATGTTTTTCAAGGAACTTCTTCATACTATGAAAGCGGTTTTCGTGTTGTTACTTTGCACAAGTGGGAGTCTGAAAGGATTATTGTGCAAAGAACAATGTTTTTCACAACCGATAATCATAGAACTGCTGATGGGTCACACCGGTGCACACTAAATGAACGAGCAAGTTGGTAATGATAAAAGAGTGACGAAATGAAATAGAAATGAAGAAGAAATGAGCGTATGGTAATATTCTCATATAGAGGCAAAACATTAATTATCCATGGCGCATATATTTATCTTGGATAAATATATTATGTACATAAAAGGCAAAACAATAACACTAAGGGGTATGGTCGGCCGAGTATCCCTAAGGGATAAAAAGGGATTAAGTTTGACGAATTATCAAACTTTTGTACTTAGGGATAATTTTGGTGCTTTCTAGTTGAATTATGAATGTTCCTTGGTACCCTATAAATACCAAGACATCTTAAATTAAAAATCCATTCATTCATCCTTTAACCCTAACCGAAATTCTTCCCCCACTCTCTCCATTCATTCGAACTTAGGGCTTCATAAACCCTAAGTCAATCAATCGACTTCTATCAATTTACCGAGGTCGACTGGGTCGACTTCATACTCTCTAGTTTTCATAGAATCGTAGCTCTAGTTCTACATGTGTTGTACCATTGGATACAAGACGGAACTCACGTGGTGATTTTTCTCAAGAAACCCCAACTTTTTGATTGAAGCATCAAGAAGTAGAAAACGAATAAGGCAATTCTATGCAAGTCAGAAAGGTCTAGGAGCTTATTCTATTGCAGGATCAAGTAAGTAAATCATAAACACCCTTTTATATGTGTTAAAGTAGGTTATATACATGATTAGGAGATGTGCCAGAGTTTGGTCTGCACACTACTAGAAAAAGGTCTATCCTTGACTCGCATTTTATGACGCACACTAAAATATGACGCGCAAATAGCAAAGTCATAAAATAAGAGTCATAAAGAGTAAATGTTTTATTGGGGATGACTCGTTTTCAAAAGCGTCATAATATAGGGTCATAATCGTTAAAAACAATTGATTAAAAAACACTCTTTTTACCAAAATCTTATATCTGCTTCGTTTTTTTTCCCCAAAACACTTCCCTCTCAATCTTCCCTCTCAATCTCTCAAAATTTCTAACACTAAAAATTTCTGAAAACCTAAAAATTTCTAACACTCCCGCTCTAACACTAAAAATTTCTTCCCTCTCAATCACTCAAAACCTAATCAAACACCCCTCTCAAAACTCTCAAAACACTCCCGCCCTAATTTCCCATCTCAAACCCCTCTCTAATTTCCCATCTCAAAACACTCGACATTGCCCTAACATTGCCCTAATTTTGAAAGGTATGCAGTAATTTGCCCTAATTTTGTTTTATGTTTTCTGTTTTAATGTAGGTTGTAGAGTTTTATTTAGGTTATAAAATCAATTTATTGATTTTTAATGTAGCACACCAGGTGTTTGTGAAAATGTAACTAGGTTTTTGTATCAGTTTTTTGTATCATTATTTTAGTGACTGGGATAGGATTAAAGTGTCAAATGATTAAACTGGTGTTTGGGGTTCTGGTGTTTGGGTTCTGGTGTCAAATGATTAAAACCAGTCAAATGATTAAAGTGTTAGTGTTGTGGGTAAACTGGTGTTTGGGGTTCTGGTTTAACTAGGTTATATCTATGATTGCGATTATAGCTGATTCAGTGAGGATGAGATTAATGGGCTTATAAGTACTTAAAACCAGTCAAATGATTAAGTGTTTGATAGATGGGAAGTGCAGCCTGTGTTCTTGTTTAACATGTATATATAGGCCTCATGTAAGCTGGTGTTTGTGGTTATCTTTTTCCGTTTTAGTTTAATAAGGTTGGTATCAGACTCGACACTTACACGAGATGTTTTCTGTTTTATAGTTTTTAGGTAATGGATAAATCTTGGATTTTGTCTGATAGATTATCAATCGAGTACGAGAAAGGTGTGAATGCCTTTATAGAGTTTGCACAACACAATAACCCAAATTCCAATGCCATTCCGTGTCCTTGTGTAAATTGTATCAATTTGTGTCACACTTCCATCAAAAACGTGCGTTATCACGTGTTTAAACACGGTTTCGATGAGGATTATATTGATTGGACCTTCCACGGAGAAAATTCATCTACAGATGAAGCTGAATGCCCTAATGAGTCTAGATCTCCCGAGTTCGACTACACAAAGGAGATGCTACATGACGCCTTCACATATGCAGAGAATGAACCTAATTTATTGAAGTCACTCCTCGAAGAATGCGACAAGCCACTGTATGAAGGGTCTAAGTATAATGCACTAAATGGATTGCTGAAATTCCAACATTTGAAGGGTCAATTTGCCTGGTCTGATACAAGCTTTGATGCTTTATTGGGCGAGCTAAATGATGTTTTGCCTTCAAATAATACAATCCCTAAGTCGATATACGAGGCCAAGAAGTTGCTAAAAGGAATAAGCATAGAATACATTAAGTATCATGCTTGTGAGAATGATTGTGTCTTATTCTGGGATGAGCACAAGGATGCTTCTCAATGTCCAACTTGTGGCACTTCTCGGTGGAAGGAGAATAGCAAGAAGGTGCCGAGAAAAGTTGTTTGGTATTTCCCGCCCATTCCTAGATTTAGAAGAATGTTCTTGTCACCAGAAACCGCACATGACCTAACTTGGCACGCGCAAGGTAGGGTCAGTGATGGCAAGCTAAGACATCCTTGTGATTCCCCATCTTGGAAGCTTGTTGACGACAAGTACTGGAAAGAATTTGGAAAGGAAGATAGGAATCTGAGATTAACCTTGTCCGCGGATGGTATAAACCCTCATAAGTCATTAAGTGCAAAGTATAGTTGTTGGCCGGTCACCCTAGCAACATACAATCTGCCTTCTTATTTGTGTATGTCGAGAAAGTTCATGATGTTGACTCTACTGATATCAGGTCCAAGGCAACCTGGTAACAATATTGATGTCTACTTGGCACCACTAATAAAGGATCTGAAAGAGTTGTGGAAACCTGGCGTTAAGACGTATGATGCTTATAAGAAACAGTTCTTCAATCTAAAAGCAGTCTTACTTTGGACTATAAATGACTTTCCCGCGTATGGTGACCTGTCGGGGTGTGTTACCAAAGGTTATAACGCGTGTCCAGTATGCTCAGAGGATACCTACTCACAATGGTTGCCAAAATCCAAAAAAGTATGCTTCCTCGGGCATAGAAGATTCCTCCCACTTACACATACTTTTCGCAAAAGAAGAAAAGATTTCAATAATGAACCAGAGAGCAATGTTATGAAAAAACCGAGATCTGGAAGGTTTTACGACTAAATGGGGGAAGGAGAAAAAGGCAAAGAAGGAAGTTATCTGGAGGGCGTTGAAGAAGAATAAATCAAAGAAGAAAATGCCACGTCAGCAGAGAAGGCCAAAAAAGAAAAAAGAAACTATTGATGCGAGATCGAAAGTTTGGCGTAAAAAATCAATCTTTTTTGAACTAGAGTACTGGAAGCATTTGCTTGTTCGTCATCAGTTAGATGTTATGCATATAGAAAAAAATGTATGTGAGAGTGTTTATGGGACGTTACTGAATTTGCAAGGCAAGACGAAGGACGGTTTAAAGGCACGACAAGATCTTGAGGAGTTAGGGATTAAGACTGAGTTAATAAGTCAACCAAAGGGGAAGGGTCATTATCTGCCGCCTGCCATATACACATTAAACAGCGAGGAGAAACGCATGTTTTATGACACGCTGTCTAACATTAAAGTGCCTGATGGGTATTCCTCCAATTTCAAGAATCTCGTGTCCGATGATAATTCGAAGATGAATGGATTGAAGTCCAACGACTGTCACGTACTAATGCAACAGATTCTTCCTTTTGCAATAAAGGGGGTGTTAGACGTGAAAGTTAGGAAGACTATTATAAGCTTGTGTCACTTCTTCAACGAGCTGTGTAGTAAAGTAGTTGATGTTAGTAAGCTAGGTAAGCTGCAAAGTGACATCGTAGTAACTTTGTGTTTACTAGAGAAGTATTTTCCGCCTTCGTTTTTCGATGTCATGATTCACTTGATGGTGCATTTAGTCAGAGAGGTGAGGTTATGTGGCCCAGTCCACTTTAGGTGGATGTATCCGTTTGAGAGGTACATGAAAACACTAAAAGGTTATGTACGAAATCATTATCGACCCGAGGGCTGCATGGCAGAATGTTATGTGGCAGAGGAAGCATTAGAATTCTGTTCCGATTCCTTGGAAAACATGAAATCAATTGGCAATCCTCATGATCGTGCTGATGAAAGAAACCGCACTGGTAAACCTTTATCGCAGGCTACCATCTGTGTTGTGAATTCTAAGCTACTTGATCAAGCTCATCTTTATGTATTAGGAAACACCGCCGATGTTGAACCATACATAAAGCAGCATATGTTAGAACTGAAGGATCTTAACCCGCGTCGAAATAATACATGGTTGCAGAGCCAACATAGTCGGACGTTTATTGACTGGTTTAAGAAAGAGGTTGAAAGGCGTTTGGCTAACGGGGAAAATACCGGTGATAGTGTTCGTTGGTTGGCAAAAGGCCCTGATTTTGCTGTTAGTAAATATACCGGATTTGCCATAAATGAGTATCAATTCCATACAAAAGAGCGTGATGAATCTAAAACCACTCAAGGTAGTGGAGTATCTATAGTTGCAAATACTATGGAGATTGCTAGTGCAAAAGACTCCAATCCGGTGTACGGCGCTGTTACCTACTTCGGTCGTATATTGGAAATATGGGATCTTGATTATCGTACATTTACGGTTCCTGTTTTCATGTGTGAGTGGGTAGATAGTCGTGGAGTAAAAAAAGATGATTTAGGATTCACAGTGGTTAACTTTGATAGGCTTGGTCAACGGTCTGAACCCTTCATATTACCTAGTCAAGCAAGACAAGTTTTTTATGTTCAGGACCAACAAGATAGGAACCTGTCTGTTGTTGGCTTCACACCACATAGGATGCATAAGTATGGAGATAATGATGAAACTGATGATGTGTTTGAATTTGATATTACACAAAATATGAACCTGTCTTTAGAAGACCTAGACGATTCTTTTAACTGTACGCGCTCGGATGGCGAGGGCATATTCGTTTTAGATCATTAGTTTTTGGTATGAAATAACTGTTTATTTGTTAAAGTCTGTCAAGCATTATTTATTATTTAAAGTTTTTGGTATGGTATGAAAATAACTGTTTATTTTGTTTATTTTAAACAGGTTACTTTTTGGTAATAAAAGATGGCCTCGGACCGCGAAGAAGATGCAGTTTGTGGTTCTGGTTCTGATTCGGACCGCGAAGAAGATGCTGGTTCTGGTTCTGATTCGGACCGCGAAGAAGATGCTGGTTCTGGTTCTGGTTCCAAATCGCATAGAGGCCCGACAATAAAAGCGAAGGCGAATAAAAAAACAGTTGTTACTTATAATAAAAGAGGTGTGCCAACTGGACCGGGAGCCAAAAAACTGTCTACTTTTGAGGGATTGGTGGCAAGATCTATGGTTCCCATAACCTATGATTCTTGGTTGAACGTAGATAACGAAACAAAGGAAGCTTGTTGGCAATATGTTAAGGTAAGTATTTTATTATTTTATTCTAACTATGTTTTAGTTTTAGTATTTTATTCTAACTATGTTTTGATTCATTTTTATGTTTCAGACACATTTTGTACTTGACCAAAAGAGTCGGAAGCAAGTTCTCCAATCAATCGGGATAAAGTGGAAAAACTTCAAACATTGTCTTTATAAGAAGTTCATTAAGCCACTAAAAGATGAAAAGTCTAAGGAGGCCAAGAAGCAATTATATACTCCTCCTGAAAAGTATCCGTCCGTGAAAAAAAAGGACTGGAAACTTTTCGTATCACAAAGAATTAAGCCTTCGTTTGAGGTATTTGTTTAAGTTTCAAAAAACCGTTATTTATCACAAAAACAGTTACTAACATGTTAATTGTATATACTTATGCAGGCAATAAGTCAGAAGGCTTCAGCTAACCGTAAACTTAACAAGTACAACCATCGTTTGAGCCGAAAGGGATATTCCGGACTCATTTCTGAGATAGTATGGAATTTATTGCTTATGTTAACTTTTTTATTGCTTATGTTGATGCTTTTTAACTTTTGCTTTTAACTTTTTTAGATGGAAGCAACCGGCAAAGAGGAAGAGGAGATTGATAGGGCAGAATGTTGGAAAAAAGCAAGAGAAATGAAAAAAGGAGGTTTCGACCCAGCTGTCCAAAAAGTTGTCGATAAAATTGTAAGTATTCATATTTCTCAGTTATTTAAACTTTGATGTTCAGTTAAACTTTGACCATAATTCAACATATGTTAAGTTATTTAAACTTTGTTTACTCAGGAGACACTAAAGAAGGACAAGGATTATTCAGAGGATCCTTTGGGATCAATAGATGTGCTTACAGAGGCCCTGGGTACTAAAGAAAGACGTGGGCGTGTACGTGGGATGGGTCGATATGTAACACCACACCAGTATTTTTTAATACCCAGGAATGTCAAGCAATACTTGAAACAATATGATAACATGATGAATAAACGGCTAAAAGCTGTTGAAGATGAGTTAGAAAGAAGAAGATGTGCAAGTACCAATGCTTCGGAGGGTGCAAGTAATTCTCCAACGTTGAGCGATGAAGACGAAGAACCAAAGTTACCAAGTGAACCAAATGTAAGTCTTCATTTGTTATAAATTCATTGCAATTCTTGTCTGTTTTAATAATATTGTGTACATTTTTAGGATAAATCATGCTATCTTGCGGTCGACGATCCTTCAAATATAGTCGCCAAAGGAACCATAGTGAAGCATACTGTCTCGGGTATTTATTTGAAGTTAAATTACTTATTTAATATTTATATATATTCTTACATATTTAATATTTATTTGTTCATATATTAGATGGGAACATTGAAGTTACGGTGGACACATCTGTTCAAGCAGAAGCTTTGATACCGAATCCAATTCCCGAGGAGTTCGTTGAGACTGTTAAAGATGCCATTGGGTACATGCTAAGCTGGCCGAGTCACCTAGTCATTCCATGCTCTCGTTTGGTAAGACTTTTTTTATAAAACAGTTTAATCATTAGACAAAATGGTTTGGTAAGACTTTTTTATATTTTTGCAGAACAAGATAGTGGCCAAAAAGAAGGAGAAAAAGGCTGCTAATCAAGACAAGGAGAAAAGAAGAAAAACAGAAAAAGAACAAAGTAAAAAAGAACAAAGAAAAGAAGAAGAAAGAAAAGAAGAAGATGAAGGAAACAGAAAAGAAGAAGAAAGAAAAGAAGAAGAAGAAGGAAACAGAAAAGAAGAAGAAGAACAAAGAGAGTTGGGCAGTGTGATTCACAAGAAAAAAGAAAAGAAGAAGCGAAAAAGAGAACCCCACAACGAAGAAGTGGTGATGCCAAAAACAGGCACGATGCCAAAAACAGTTGCAGTTGAAGAAGTAAAAAGCCCAGAAACTGTCACCTCCATTGCAAAAGTGACTGAGAAAGGAAATCCGTTGAAAAAAATGATGACGAGAGGTCAGAGGAGAGTAAGGAAAAGAATTGAAGAAAGGATGGGATTGAAAATGACTGCAATGATGGTTGATGGACAAGTTGCAAAGGTCGATTGCATAAAAGTGCAATGCGAGGACGATTTGTTTGGGCACCCCAGTTACACGTACTTAAATTGGAATGATTTTGACAGTCTATTTTCAATGGATGAGTTAAGCGGGGCTGTCGTTGCTTCTTATATCATGTAAGTGATAAATTGTAGTTTATAAAAAATTGGTACTTGTATGTTAACAGGACTAATTGAATGTAAACTTTGTATGTTAATTGTTAACAGGTACCTGTATGAGCAAATCAAGAATGGGTCACAAAGAGATCATGGAGTTTGTTTCATGACCCCGACTGCGATCATGCATCATGAACGTAAAGCGAGGGCCAAGAATATCGAGGAGGCAAGTCGAGTTATTTCAAAAAGGTTATCTACAAGGAAGCAAAATGACCTCATCTTATTGCCATACAATCCCGGGTTAGATTTTCGACAACATTTAAATTAATTAATAAAAATTAACATTAATTAACAGAATTTATTTTTTGTTTTTTGTAGAAGACATTGGGTGTTAGGTGTGCTTAACATGAAGACAAGTACCTGCTATTATCTTGATTCCCTATCGGTTAGCGACGTCAATCATCAGTTCAAGCAAATAGTGGATGCGTAAGTAATACAAATTTATAGAATCTTTATGATGTATGATGTAATACTTAACTGGGTTAATTCTTTGTAGGGCAATTGCATTGTATGATGTAGAAGCTGGAACCAATAAGAGGACTAAAATTAACTGGGTTATTTGCATCTCCTAGCTTATTTGCATCTCCTAGCTTATTTTAGCGCAAAGTAATACTAGTGTAGAGTGGTTTTTAGTTTTAATCAGCTTAGTATAGGGTAAAATTGCAATACAGATCAGTGTAAGGGTGTTTGGTTTAAGACAACTTATAAGTTAGTTTGGGTATAATTTGAAAAGCACTGTTCATGTGCCAAGTTTCTGAGTTTGATTGAACTGATTCAAAGGTATTTTAGTTGTTCTCATCAGAAGATAGGGCAGTTTGATGGTTATTTAAAGTCTGCATTAGATATTTTAGTTGTGAGCTCTTATCTGCCCTAATAAGCTTAGCAATAAGCTGAGCTTAATTTTAGTTCATTTTGGCTTTGCTAGTTAGTTCAATGGTGCTTAAGTGAGTGCCTATGAGTTGGTCTGCTGTGGAGTAGTCTTGCTCAAATTTTGCGCCAAATTCCTAATCTGCTACCACAGATTGTTTTGCAGCAATTAGTTATCTGCACTGTTTTGCGCCAAATTCCTAATCTGCTACCACAGATTGTTTTGCAACAATTAGTTATCTGCATTGTTTTGCGCCAATATACCCTGTGCAGACCATTCTTGTTAATCAACTGTAGTTGCATATCATTTTTTGTTTCTTGTGTAGTGTAACACCCCCAAAATTCGATACAGCGGAAGACTCAACAAGCTTTCGGGGTGCTACGGGGATTGGTATCCAACACAAGACAATATAGAACGAGATAAAGTAAACATAGTAAAAACACAACCAAATACGGGGTTTTAAGGTTTACATTTATCCCAACATCATTCAGAGTTAGGCCCATAATAAAATAACAATAGGTCCAAATTTAATTATCAGAGTTTAGAAAAAAATAGATCCATAACCGTGTGCCACAGCCGAGCCTTCCAATCCAAGCATGCACCTCAACACTTAATTACCTGAGAAAACGTGCTAAAAGTCAGCTTTCGCTGGTGAGATCATAGGTTTAAGTTCAACTAATAATATAGTGGACATGTACGCAAAACGCTTGCTAGCTAGACTAAGGATTCGCTAAAAGCCTGCGGATACCCTCCGCTCTCAACATAACACACGGAAACCCTTCCGTAATAACCAAAACACACGGATACCCTTCCGTAACAACATAAGTATTCGGGTAACCCCCGCAATACCAATAATTACTCGGATAACCTCCGAAGTAATAATAACCTATAGGTGCACACTACAGTATCTAATAAGTCAACCTTGAATAGTACACACTAACCGTGTGACTAAAGCTGACAATAACAAATAAGCCAACCTTGAATAGTACACATAAGGAGTGACTAAAGCTGACTATAGATCCTAGTCCATACGCATAGCAAGTTTAGAAATAATATAAAAGCGATAATAGTCCACGTAAAATGATTTGCACGTTTCTCACCCCAATCGTTGAAAACATAGTTCAAGAGTAAAAAGTGGGGCTATGACTCACCTCAAGTCCAGAAATATAGCAAGACGAGGTAGGTAGCAATAAGATGTATGATAACTCACGAAACAGCAACTACGGACTTGGCACGACCTAACAATATTAACTCTTTCAGAAATCATTTCCTCAAATATATAATATTCCCAAACCCGGACGAGAATCCGTTTTATTACCGAAAATCCATTTCGTATTAGTTTGGTGTATTTGCGTTTGGTATCCATACGGGTGGTGGGTCGACTCAAAACAAACCAACAAGATCACACGTAGAACATATAATAAACTATAGATCTAATATTAGCCCAATATATCATTTAAATAAATCGCCAAAGTTTACCAAATCCGTCGATTTGATAATCCTCATATTTATTTACGTAATATACCGTTCCAAGATTACACCCAATCTAAAGCACATATAAAGCACATAGCACATAATTACTATATAGTATATATCATAGTTTAATAAATTCCTCGTATATATCGTCAAATTGGCCAGATTTCCCGATATATACACTCGCAATCTATTACCCTTTACATATACTACAACCTATGGGCGTCGTAGGATACGATGCCCACTAATATATTCGTTTCATATAATCAAACAACCCGACTCAACCTTACGGTTGGGTGGTTATTTATTTATAGAAAACGTCTATATTAGTCGTCATATATCCGAGACAACACGAATGTCGCAAATAATAACTTACCTGGACCCGAGTGACGACAATTTCGCCTAACTCAATAAGTTTATCCGTTATATATCCAAAACGACTTTTTATTTAACGTTTCATAATTGTCGGGAGTTTTCCCGTTTATAACACAATTTTTATAATAATAATACGTTTTAATAATATTACGCCACTTTCGTAGCCTAATATGTATCTAATCGTATTATTTATAATACGACTCGTGATTATTATTATTATTAATATACGCGTTTATATATATATATACGTTATTCACGTATATACTTTCGTATAAACGTTCATATTACTAATAATTATTATTACGAGTTTTATTATTCTCGTTTTACTTTTAATATTTATTGAGTTACACGAAATGGTCATATGTCCGAGTCATGACTCTCGGCTCATTGTCCAAGTCCAATAACGAGCAAAAGTCATAAAATAACCAATCTCCGTCCAAACACAATCTCAAACACGGGCTACAACAATAAGGTCCGACTACGGTACCCAACTAACCTATCTCCGTCATCTAACGACCGTCTCATAACCGGTCCTCATATCACATCCCATTCGCCAACAACTTCACAATATTCGAACCATAACCAATAATCAATATCAATTGTCCAATTCGGCCCAAAGTGTTCGGCCGAGAAAAATAATACCACGACAAAATAACAATAACAATAATAATTAACGACAATTTACACTTAGTTCACATTAGACAACTAATAACATTGACCAAGTCAATGTGCGGGTCGGTTTACCAAGCCGACCCGAGCCCTCGACTCACTTGAGTCTCGGCTCAATACTACGAGTCGCGATGACTCGAACCAAACATACAATCATCACTTAGCTCACAAGAGCATCACAAAAATAGTCAAATAACCCATTCGACCTCAAAAGGTCAATTCGGCAACAAAGTGGTATTCGGCTAAGAGCCGCGACCCAAGGGGTCGAACCATATTAACCATACGAGCCAATGGGCTCGAACCACACCCAAAGAGAACCCCAATGAGTATCTCGGCATGGCCAAAGAGCACAAGAGAAATCCCCGAGACCACAAGGTCTCGGTTAGCTCGGATCGAGGTTCACCATCCTCGACAACCAACAACTAATCAATCAATCATCCTCAAAGGACCATAGCCACACAAGGCTTCGAACCAATAAAAAAAAATAACAAGCCGAGAGCTTTGCTCTCGGTTCCGAGTCAACCACGACCCAACCATGAACCCGGATACCAAACTATCTTTTAATCACAAAAAAAATCATTTCCATTCAAGAGCTAATTCGATTCTCCCATAAATCATTCGTGTAGCCACGAATAGAACCCATTCGTGGCTCCCAAAACCCTTGAAAGACCTTCTTCTCACCTTCTAAATCCTCCAAACACTCGGATCTAGAAAACTATCACAACTTCGAATGGAAAACTATAGATTTGGTGGTGTTAACGAGGGTTTTAGGGCGTGTTTCTTATACCAAAAGAAAGAGGGGAAGGAGAGGATTAAAATGGTGGTGTTAGTTTTGTTGTGGGATCGGAGGTGCGGCGGTGGTGGCCGGATAAATGGTCGGCGGCTAGGGTTTTGGTGTGGAGATGAGAGTGAGTTAGAGAGAGAGAGAATGAGAGTGGTGAGGGTGAGTGTGTGTGTTGTGTGAACCGGACCCAAACGCCCCCTTTATCCTTTTTTTTTTTTTTTTTTTTTTAACAATAGTAATAATAATAGAGTAATAATAATAGTAATTATATTATAGATATTATTACGGTGGAGCGGGTATTACGGGTAAATGTAAAAACACGTGGCCCGAACCCGAACTCTTTTTAAAACTTTCATATCACACGAGAACCTCTCGTAATTAATTAAAATATATAACGGGCTCGTTAAGACGAATCATAAAATTATGTTAGGTAATCCTAGTGCCAAAGTCAACGTAGTACCAAGTGAGAATTCAATTATACATCACCGATCACATAATCAGAAACGAATTATGAACATAATTCACGAATACCATAACGTCATTAAATAACATTTCCATAAAATAGGTCTTACAAGTTCGTTGTGAAATGAAAATTTCAAATAAAAATTATAAACGAACTTATATCGAAATGCGGATTTTTAAAATGGCTCCCTAAACTGCCGGTTGTCACATCCTCCCCGTCTCAGAAGGAAACCCGTCCCGGGTTTCACTCGGAAAAATGTCCATCTACGAAGTGAAAAGCTTCGGATATCTCTTCCTGAACTCGTCCTCACGTTCCCACGTAAATTCCGGTCCATGTCGGGAGTTCCAACGAACCTTGACGAGCGGAATGCGACTCCTCTTGAGTCGTTTAACTTCACGATCTAAAATCTCGATCGGCTCCTCCACGAAATTCAATTTCTCATCAATACGAATGTCCCTCATTGGAATGACGGGCATTTCATCAGAAAGGCACTTCTTCAAATTACTCACGTGAAACACATCGTGAACTTTGCTCAGTTCAGACGGTAATTCCAACCTATAAGCCACGGGCCCAATTCTTTCTAAGATCAAGAATGGTCCAATGTAGCGCGGGTTGAGTTTACCACGTTTCCCGAAACGTATTACACCTTTCCAAGGCGAGACTTTCAGCATCACTTTGTCTCCAACCTGGAACTCTAAGGTTTACGTCTCTGATCGGCGTAGCTCTTCTGCCTATCTCTGGCGGCTTGCAACCGATCACGAATCTGGGCTACTTTCTCGGTAGTTTCTAAAATAAGCTCAGGGCCTGTAAGTTGACTATCTCCAACTTCTGCCAAACCAATAGGCGAACGACACTTTCTGCCATACAAAGCTTCGAATGGTGCAGCCTTAAGACTTGTGTGGTAACTGTTATTATAGGAGAATTCCGCAACGGGCAAATACTTCTCCCAGCCTTTACCAAAGTCTATGATGCATGCACGAAGCATATCCTCTAACGTCTGTATGGTCCTCTCACTTTGACCATCGGTTTGGGGATGATATGCAGTACTCATATCAAGCCTCGTCCCCAAAGCCGTTTGTAGTGATCGCCACAAAGCTGACGTAAAACGACTATCACGATCCGAAATAATAGATATCGGGACTCCATGATGCGAAATAATTTCCTTCACATATAACCTCGCAAGCTTATCCACACTATCATCTTCACTAATCGCTAAGAAATGAGCAGACTTTGTCAGACGGTCCACAATTACCCAGATAGCGTCACAACCGCTAGCTGTCCTCGGTAATTTGGTAATGAAGTCCATAGTAATCCGCTCCCATTTCCAGACTGGAAGTTCTGGTTGCGTTAGCAGTCCTGACGGTCTCTGGTGTTCAGTCTTAACCTTGGCGCATGTCAAGCACTTACTAACGTATGACGCTATTTCTGCCTTCATATTTGGCCACCAATAGAACTTCTTAAGATCTTGGTACATTTTATCGGAACCAGGGTGAATGGAGTACTTTGACTTATGCGACTCATGCATAATCAATTCTCGAATTTCTCCATGTAACGGTACCCAAATCCGATCTCCAAAGTATAACAATCCATCCGAACGCTTAACAAATCCTTTCTCATTATCAGCCATCCCAAATATGTTCTCGGCAGATCTATTCTCTGCTTTCAATGCTTCCGTTTGAGCTTCGAGTATCTGAGATGGTAATGGCGATACTATAGTCATTCCCAATGACTTAACTCGTAATGGTGGTATCCTTTCCTTTCGACTAAGAGCATCAGCAACAACGTTTGCTTTACCAGGATGGTAGCGAATTTCACAATCATAATCGCTTAGCAACTCAATCCAACGTCGTTGTCTCATGTTGAGCTCTTTTTTATTCAAGATGTGTTGTAGGCTTTTATGGTCAGTAAATACAACACACTTGGTTCCGTACAAGTAATGTCTCCATATTCTTAAAGCAAAAACCACAGCACCGAGTTCCAAATCATGGGTAGTGTAGTTTTTCTCATGCTTTTTGAGCTGTCGGGAAGCATAAGCTATCACCTTCTCTCGTTGCATTAATACGGCTCCTAAACCTTTATGTGAGGCGTCACAATAGACGACGAAGTCCTCGTTACCTTCTGGTAACGCTAAGATAGGAGCGCTACACAACATTTTCTTAAGCAATTGAAATGCTTCCTCTTCTTTATCTCCCCATTCATACGTAACACTCTTTTGAGTCAATTTGGTCAATGGTTTAGCTATCTTCGAAAATCCCTCGATGAATCTTCGGTAATAGCCAGCTAAACCCAAAAATTGACGAACTTCGGTTGGGGTTGTAGGTGCAGCCCAATCTTTTATTGCTTCAATTTTTGCAGGATCCACGTGGACTCCTTGTCTATCAATCACGTGACCCAAAAATTGTACGGTCGGAATCCAAAATTCACATTTCGAAAACTTGGCATAAAGTTTCTCCTTCCTGAGTAATTCCAAAATGAGTCTTAAATGCTCCTCATGCTCTTTCTCACTCTTTGAATAAATCAGAATATCATCGATGAATACAATCACGAACTTATCCAAGTATGGCTTACACACACGATTCATGAGATCCATGAATATTGCTGGTGCGTTAGTCAACCCAAACGGCATCACCTGAAACTCGTAATGCCCGTAACGGGTTCTGAAAGCCGTTTTCGGAATATCCTCCTCACGAACTCGGAGTTGATGATATCCCGATCTCAAATCGATCTTCGAATACACACTTGATCCTTGGAGTTGATCGAACAAATCATCGATTCTAGGTAACGGGTATCGATTCTTCACCGTTAACTTATTTAACTCTCTATAGTCAATACACATACGAAACAATCCATCCTTCTTCTTCACAAACAAGACTGGGGCTCCCCAAGGTGAAGAACTTGGTCTTATGAATCCCTTTTCGGCTAACTCCGCCAATTGTTTCGACAACTCTTCCAGTTCGGTAGGTGCAAGACGATAAGGCGCTCGTGCTACAGGTGCAGCACCGGGTATCAACTCAATCTGAAACTCCACTTGTCTAGTCGGTGGGATTCCCGGCAAATCATCGGGAAATACATCAGGAAAATCACGAACTATAGGCACATCTCCAATACACCTTTCCTTTTTCTTCGTCTCTCCCTTCTCAGAAATTTGAGCTAAGAAAAGATAACATCCCTTCTCTATTAGCCTCGGTACTTAGTGCAAGAAATCACCGCTAATCGGGATGGGCTCCTAGAATCCTTTCGGTCTCCTAGTATATTTAGGACCTCCTTTCCGTATGGTACACGCACGATCTTCTCGTCGCAAAGTATGTGAGCACGATACTTCGACAACCAATCCATACCAATGATTACATCAAAACTTCCTAACGTGACGGGTAGAAGATCTATGTTGAAAGGGTGATTCAAGAAATTTAATGTACAACCGTGAATGATGGTATTAATCATTTCTATGTTTCCATTAGCTAACTCAATATCATATCCAATTCCTAAGGCCATCGGGGGTTTCTCTAGTAAGGGTGCAAATGTAGTGGACACAAAACTCCTATCGGCACCAGTATTAAACAGTATGGAAGCATAACGATTATTGAGAAGGAACGTACCAGTAACGACGTTCGGATCTTCTCCTCTCTCGTTCCCGAGCGCATACACTCTTCCTTGAGCAGCTCCAGCTTCCACACGTTGGTCCCCATTATCTTGTCGTCCACGATTTCCTCCAGCTCCACGGTTTCCATAATTGTACCCATTACCACCCGAGCCTTGATTTCCACGGTTCCGCGATTCTCTACACTCATTCCTATAGTGTCCCTTCTTTCCACATCCATAACAGGTAACATCTGCCTTGTTTCTCATCTCAGGAACAGCTTGAACCATTGCAAGAGGTCGAGCTCTACAGTCCCTAGCTGTATGTCCTTTCTTTGAGCAATTCTGGCATTTCACACTACACCATCCAGTGTGATGCTGATGGCAACGATCACACTTGGGTGCATCACCGTTCTGATTCTTCTTGTCTCCATTCCCAATGGCATAAGCCTTAGCTTGTCTCTTGCTTCGGTGATCATTACTCTTAGAGTGACGGTCTCTCTTTCTCTTTCCATTCTTCTCCTTATCAGCTTCTTCTAATTCCAACGAATCCATAAGTTGTTGAGCAATTGTGATTGCCTCATGGATGTTTGCAGGCCTAGCAGAAATTACATCATTCCTCGTAGCTACAGGCAATCCATCAGTATACCTCTCAATCTTTTGAGTCTCGGTTTTCACCATATCTGGGCACAACAAGGCTAACTCCTGGTAACGACGATTGTAAGTCGCCATATCATTACCTTTCACCTTGTGGTTCCAAAACTCAATCTCTAGCTTCTTGACCTCATTCCTTGGGCAATAAGTCTGAATCAACAAGCACTTAAATTGCTCCCAAGTCATAGCATATGCTACATCACTCCCAACTGCATTTCGGTAGTTGTTCCACCATGTCAAAGCTTCATCCTTGAAAGTAAAAGAAGCAAACTTTACCTTCGCATTCTCCGCACAACCACTGACATTAAACACTGACTCAGTCTTCTCGATCCACCTAACCAAGTAAACCACTCCTTCATTTCCACCAAACTCAATGGGTCCACAAATCTTGAATTCCTTATAATGACATCCATTAGCACGAACAGGTGGAAAAGTTCCAGCAGAATTGTTGGAATGATTTGACTCAGCGAGTAGTTCAGCAACTCTTTGCTCCACGAGTTGGTTGATCATTGCTTGATCCACAGTAGGTGCATTAAGTGGAACATGACCATTGTCTCCCTGAACATCAACATTTTGATTCCTGTTGTTACGGTTAGTGGTGTCCAAGTTGTCAGGAGTAGGGGTTTCAACATTTCGAGTAGGTCGACGACCTCGACGAGCAGGTGTAGGAGTAGTCACAGCAGGACCAGTCCTAGTAGACCTAACAGGGTTTCGACGGGGTGCCATTGATCTGTAACATCACACAAGTTCATGAATCTCCGTTAGAACTTTATCGACATGCTCAACAAAACATCTCAACGAAATCAAGTCATAGCAAGAATGGCAACGACACGCTATGTAATAATAAGCGAATAAGGACTCAATTTCCATAACACCCAAAATCACATAATACCATATACTAACAACCATCAATCATACAATAGCGATCTAACATCGTTCCAACCAACGGGTACACCAAACATACTAATCGTTCCAAAAGAGACGAATACCAAACAAAATACATCAAAATATGATAACTAGCTTTTCTAACCGAACACTCCTCGGCTAAGAAAGCAACAAGATAATATAACTCAAGTAACTAGCCACGGGGCTGACGGAGAATCCTCAACTCCTGCCTCAAGCCATCAAGATCCCTCCATAACGATCCTAACTCCACGCTATGGGTGTCTCGGTCTCTCTTGAGGTCAGCCACCTCCTTCTCTAGCTCGGCATTCCTTTGCCAAAGCTTGCGGTCGGCCTCACGAGCAGTAATAAATCCTCGCTGAATACTATCGATATGCTCATGTACCTCCATCAAAACTCTCCTCATCTCTGTAACCCTGCCCACAGCGACAGTCAAATCAACTCTCAAATCTGCTAAAAACTCTCCAATAACTCTCTCAAGTCGATCAGATACGTGTGCAACTCTGTCACTAAGCTCAGTAATCCGAGCCCACAACCTGCCAACCTCACCCAACTCTGCATGCTCAGCAGAAACCTCTGACGATGCATCCGACTCAACGGGACTACCAGGTGGCAACTCAAACAAGAACGGATGGTCGGGTGAATCGGGCTCAATCGGGTGCACAGGTGATTCAGGCTCCTCAGCCGGAGCTGGTGGTGCTAACTCATCATCATCATCATCAGGCATCTCATCCTCCTGAGGGTCATCCTCCTCCTCAGGGTCATCATCATCACCATGCTCAGCCTCCTGAGGGTCATCCTCCCGCTCAAGGTCATCAGCCTCATCCTCACCCTCGTACTCCTCCTCCTCATCGGAAGAGTACCTCATCACTCGTCGTCTCCTACTAGGTGAACCATGTGGAGATGTAGTAGGTGATCTAGGACGACGACGCAATGATGTGGGTGGCGCCTCAGACAGAAGAGAATGAGCATCAATCTGTAAAGGTGATGGAGTAGGGCGTACCGACATGCGTGCAGTAGCTCGGTGGGCAAAGCGTGGTGCCACACGAGCCAAAGCCTGATGAAGAGTAAGCTGCCTCGATGTACCAGGGAGCCCTAGAGAAGATGAGGGTCCCTGCGTAGATGCAGCAGGTAGTGCTGAAGTAGAAGCTGCCTGTGACACAACAGCTGTAGACATGGCCATCTGGTAGGGGTCATCAGATGCGATAGTGAACTGTGCAGGTAAAACTGGTGCAGTAAGGATGTCCTCGACGACATCAGGCACATGGGAGGCCATAGTCTGTGACAACGGCGTAGGGTAGGTGTAAGTGTTCCAAAACAACTTAAATCACAACTCATAAAATCGTACCAAATATTCACATCAAATAATACCATATAATCTTAATAAAAGAATTTCAAACACCGCATTTCTAAAAATGTTTATAAAACATATAGACCATATAAATCCTCAAGAACGCCATCTTAATACTAAATCCATAAACCTCAAATCATCTCAAATATCTCATAATACCTCAAATAATAGAAGATGCTTCGGCTTGGCGGGCTGGCAGGCGGTAGTCAAGGATCATTTTCTATAAAAATTACGGTTATAGTTTAGGCGTTTATTTACCTAGTTCTCTATAACCTTGGCTCTGATACCAATCTGTAACACCCCCAAAATTCGATACAGCGGAAGACTCAACAAGCTTTCGGGGTGCTACGGGGATTGGTATCCAACACAAGACAATATAGAACGAGATAAAGTAAACATAGTAAAAACACAACCAAATACGGGGTTTTAAGGTTTACATTTATCCCAACATCATTCAGAGTTAGGCCCATAATAAAATAACAATAGGTCCAAATTTAATTATCAGAGTTTAGAAAAAAATAGATCCATAACCGTGTGCCACAGCCGAGCCTTCCAATCCAAGCATGCACCTCAACACTTAATTACCTGAGAAAACGTGCTAAAAGTCAGCTTTCGCTGGTGAGATCATAGGTTTAAGTTCAACTAATAATATAGTGGACATGTACGCAAAACGCTTGCTAGCTAGACTAAGGATTCGCTAAAAGCCTGCGGATACCCTCCGCTCTCAACATAACACACGGAAACCCTTCCGTAATAACCAAAACACACGGATACCCTTCCGTAACAACATAAGTATTCGGGTAACCCCCGCAATACCAATAATTACTCGGATAACCTCCGAAGTAATAATAACCTATAGGTGCACACTACAGTATCTAATAAGTCAACCTTGAATAGTACACACTAACCGTGTGACTAAAGCTGACAATAACAAATAAGCCAACCTTGAATAGTACACATAAGGAGTGACTAAAGCTGACTATAGATCCTAGTCCATACGCATAGCAAGTTTAGAAATAATATAAAAGCGATAATAGTCCACGTAAAATGATTTGCACGTTTCTCACCCCAATCGTTGAAAACATAGTTCAAGAGTAAAAAGTGGGGCTATGACTCACCTCAAGTCCAGAAATATAGCAAGACGAGGTAGGTAGCAATAAGATGTATGATAACTCACGAAACAGCAACTACGGACTTGGCACGACCTAACAATATTAACTCTTTCAGAAATCATTTCCTCAAATATATAATATTCCCAAACCCGGACGAGAATCCGTTTTATTACCGAAAATCCATTTCGTATTAGTTTGGTGTATTTGCGTTTGGTATCCATACGGGTGGTGGGTCGACTCAAAACAAACCAACAAGATCACACGTAGAACATATAATAAACTATAGATCTAATATTAGCCCAATATATCATTTAAATAAATCGCCAAAGTTTACCAAATCCGTCGATTTGATAATCCTCATATTTATTTACGTAATATACCGTTCCAAGATTACACCCAATCTAAAGCACATATAAAGCACATAGCACATAATTACTATATAGTATATATCATAGTTTAATAAATTCCTCGTATATATCGTCAAATTGGCCAGATTTCCCGATATATACACTCGCAATCTATTACCCTTTACATATACTACAACCTATGGGCGTCGTAGGATACGATGCCCACTAATATATTCGTTTCATATAATCAAACAACCCGACTCAACCTTACGGTTGGGTGGTTATTTATTTATAGAAAACGTCTATATTAGTCGTCATATATCCGAGACAACACGAATGTCGCAAATAATAACTTACCTGGACCCGAGTGACGACAATTTCGCCTAACTCAATAAGTTTATCCGTTATATATCCAAAACGACTTTTTATTTAACGTTTCATAATTGTCGGGAGTTTTCCCGTTTATAACACAATTTTTATAATAATAATACGTTTTAATAATATTACGCCACTTTCGTAGCCTAATATGTATCTAATCGTATTATTTATAATACGACTCGTGATTATTATTATTATTAATATACGCGTTTATATATATATATATATACGTTATTCACGTATATACTTTCGTATAAACGTTCATATTACTAATAATTATTATTACGAGTTTTATTATTCTCGTTTTACTTTTAATATTTATTGAGTTACACGAAATGGTCATATGTCCGAGTCATGACTCTCGGCTCATTGTCCAAGTCCAATAACGAGCAAAAGTCATAAAATAACCAATCTCCGTCCAAACACAATCTCAAACACGGGCTACAACAATAAGGTCCGACTACGGTACCCAACTAACCTATCTCCGTCATCTAACGACCGTCTCATAACCGGTCCTCATATCACATCCCATTCGCCAACAACTTCACAATATTCGAACCATAACCAATAATCAATATCAATTGTCCAATTCGGCCCAAAGTGTTCGGCCGAGAAAAATAATACCACGACAAAATAACAATAACAATAATAATTAACGACAATTTACACTTAGTTCACATTAGACAACTAATAACATTGACCAAGTCAATGTGCGGGTCGGTTTACCAAGCCGACCCGAGCCCTCGACTCACTTGAGTCTCGGCTCAATACTACGAGTCGCGATGACTCGAACCAAACATACAATCATCACTTAGCTCACAAGAGCATCACAAAAATAGTCAAATAACCCATTCGACCTCAAAAGGTCAATTCGGCAACAAAGTGGTATTCGGCTAAGAGCCGCGACCCAAGGGGTCGAACCATATTAACCATACGAGCCAATGGGCTCGAACCACACCCAAAGAGAACCCCAATGAGTATCTCGGCATGGCCAAAGAGCACAAGAGAAATCCCCGAGACCACAAGGTCTCGGTTAGCTCGGATCGAGGTTCACCATCCTCGACAACCAACAACTAATCAATCAATCATCCTCAAAGGACCATAGCCACACAAGGCTTCGAACCAATAAAAAAAAATAACAAGCCGAGAGCTTTGCTCTCGGTTCCGAGTCAACCACGACCCAACCATGAACCCGGATACCAAACTATCTTTTAATCACAAAAAAAATCATTTCCATTCAAGAGCTAATTCGATTCTCCCATAAATCATTCGTGTAGCCACGAATAGAACCCATTCGTGGCTCCCAAAACCCTTGAAAGACCTTCTTCTCACCTTCTAAATCCTCCAAACACTCGGATCTAGAAAACTATCACAACTTCGAATGGAAAACTATAGATTTGGTGGTGTTAACGAGGGTTTTAGGGCGTGTTTCTTATACCAAAAGAAAGAGGGGAAGGAGAGGATTAAAATGGTGGTGTTAGTTTTGTTGTGGGATCGGAGGTGCGGCGGTGGTGGCCGGATAAATGGTCGGCGGCTAGGGTTTTGGTGTGGAGATGAGAGTGAGTTAGAGAGAGAGAGAATGAGAGTGGTGAGGGTGAGTGTGTGTGTTGTGTGAACCGGACCCAAACGCCCCCTTTATCCTTTTTTTTTTTTTTTTTTTTAACAATAGTAATAATAATAGAGTAATAATAATAGTAATTATATTATAGATATTATTACGGTGGAGCGGGTATTACGGGTAAATGTAAAAACACGTGGCCCGAACCCGAACTCTTTTTAAAACTTTCATATCACACGAGAACCTCTCGTAATTAATTAAAATATATAACGGGCTCGTTAAGACGAATCATAAAATTATGTTAGGTAATCCTAGTGCCAAAGTCAACGTAGTACCAAGTGAGAATTCAATTATACATCACCGATCACATAATCAGAAACGAATTATGAACATAATTCACGAATACCATAACGTCATTAAATAACATTTCCATAAAATAGGTCTTACAAGTTCGTTGTGAAATGAAAATTTCAAATAAAAATTATAAACGAACTTATATCGAAATGCGGATTTTTAAAATGGCTCCCTAAACTGCCGGTTGTCACATGTAGTGTCCACTTCAGCCTGGAAGCACCGAATGTGGGTACTTTGTGTTGAAGTTTATGAAGGAAATAGTTAACCATGGAGTTCGGGCTCTCGAAAATGACAATGTAAGTAGCTAGTTAACTGTTTTAAGTAGTTTAAGTAGAAATTAACTGTTTCTAAAATGTTGTTTTATTTGACTAGATTGGTGGCCCCAGGAATGAGTACACGGAGGCGGATTTCGACGATATTCGAGAAGAATGGGCAATTTATGTGTCGAATTTCATTTTTAGGTAGAAATCGCGCATATTGTAGTAACTTTAACTAATTATCGGTCTATATTTTGACTTGAATTGTTATGTAATGAATTGGCGGTAACGCATGGTTTTGATATATATGAAATGCGTTAATTTTGTACAATTATCAGGTTTATTATATTGTCAATAATTATGTATATATAATCAGGTTTTAAAAAATAGGAAAAAAAATGATTTTAAGGTAATGACTCGCAAAAACATATGTCATAAAAGTGTGTCATAAAGTTAGTCAAAATGATTTTAAGGGTAATGACACGCAACGTGTGTCATAAGTGCGAGTCATAGAGGGATGACGCACAAATGCCAGTCATGAAGCTTTATGACGGGTCTTTCCTTGACGCGCATTTGTGCGTCATAAGACCTCTTCTTGACTCGCATTTGGAGTCAAGGATAGCCCTTTTTCTAGTAGTGGCATGACCTTTATGTGTTTATTTTCCGTTGTGCATTTTTTAAAGGCCATGCGGGTGAACCAAAAGTTGATGCACACACTTTCTCGAACCAATACTGAGGCGGAATATAGTGGTATTGCTAATGCAGTGGTGGAAACCGCATGGCTTCGTAATCTTCTTCGTGAACTTCATACACCATTGTTGTCAGCTACGTACCCTGCTTTATTTTGACAAATTTAGTGCTGTTTATTTGACGGCTAATCTTGTTTAGCATCAGCGGACCAAACACATTGAAATTGATCTAAATATTGTTCGTGATATATGGTTGCTCGAGGTCAGGGCTCGTGTTCTTCATGTGCTATCGCGTTACCAATATGATGATATTTTCACTGAAGGTTTGTCGTCTGCTTTATTTGAGAAGTTTTGTACCTGTTTGATTGTTCAGTCTCCTCCCGCTCAAACTACGGAGAACCGTTAGTGTATCATACTGTTGGTAGTTATTTGTATAACGGCTTCCCAGATTAGGGTTAAGATAATCAATAAAGGTACCGGATATTCACTTGAAATCGTGATATCACTTTCCAATAGAAACTATTCGACCCTATGCCTGGGTTACACGAATATCTCTATGGGATAAGACCAAGTGATGTTCTTGCTTTAGGCACAAACCAAGAACCAGATGCGTATTGAAGTGTTTAAGGTTTTGTGTTAATCGTATTGTAAAACGTATATCCATGCAGAATGATGTGACCTCTATTTATAATAAAGAATACTCAAAACCCTAGCCCATGGAATTATGTATAATTAACGGCCTATTAATTATATCATAATAATTTCCATAATAATAGGGATCAGTGGTTATCAGTGGAAACAATATCACTAGCAGTAGAATGCCAGCAGCAGAATCACACTAGCAGCAGAATGCTATCAGCAGCAGAATCAGCTATCAGCAGAATCAGCTGTCAGCAGAATCCTAGCAGCAGATTCAATAAATAACCACTATTGAATCAGGGGATTCAGTGACCAAATGGGTGTATACTCCATACCTCCAAACCCATTACCAGGTGTGAATTGATCCCTCAAGTGCACTAAATTTTCCAAAAATCCTCCCCAAATTTAGTTCACTACTTTTTCATGAAAATCAAACACAAACCAAAACAAGTGCATAAATGAAAATATCCTGAGGATTGAATTTCCACATTAGTACATATACTTTCAAATATTTGAGAATCAGGGTGTTCTAAGAATTGAACCCTTCAACCCATTTGAATACCTGATGATAAATACACACAAGTTTTCAAACACTAAAATACTCCTGACACTATACAAGCCATGTGTCCATATCCAATTCATAAATGTTGTAAAAGCTAAAAGTCCAAAGCTTCCTGAAGCGGAAAAACTTCAACATTTACATAGGTGGTTCATCTTTAATTCATGCTCCTGCTTAGCACTTTTTCAAAGAAAATTAACCATTAAGAAGTGAAGACTTCATCCTCCTTTCAGCAGGTAACAAGCACAACCTTGGGATGTTTGTAATACATGTGCTTCAGTCCACTAAATGATCAGCTTTCCACATTGAACTCAGCTTCCAAGTTTCCTTAGAAGGGAGTTGGGTATCCTTGCATTCAGTGACTAAGTTGGACTTAAACCCATCCCTTTAGCAGACTTCAAAACCAAGTCTCTAGCCCAACCCTTCGTCAAGTAATCAGCTAAGTTTTGTTGAGATTTAACAAACACTATAGATACCACCCCATTCATGATAAGCTCACGAATCATGCTATGCCTAACACCTAAGTGTCTAGACTTCCCATTGTACATCTGGCTATAAGCCTTTGCCAATGTAGCAGCACTATCACAACGGATAGAAATAGGTGCTATAGGTTTAGACCACAATGGAATCTCAAGAAGCAAGTTTTTCAACCATTCAGCTTCTTTACCAGCAGCAGCTAAAGCCACAAATTCATATTCCATGGTTGAACTGGTAATGCAAGTTTGTTTCTTGGATGCCCAAGAAATTGCACCTCCACCAAGTAGGAATACCCAGCCACTAGTAGACGAATTGTTTTCAGTGTTACTGATCCAACTTGCATCAATATATCCATCTAATACTGAAGGATAACCAGTATATAAGAGACTATAATCCATAGTTCTCTTCTAATACTTAAAGACCCTCTGAATGGCTTGCCAATGATGAGCACTAGGATTACTAGTATATCTGCTCAATTTACCCACAGCAAAAGCAATATCAGGTCTTGTACAAGTCATGGCATACATCAAGCAGCCAATCACCCTAGAATACTCAAGTTGAGATACAGCTTTTCCAGTATTAGGCTTTAGCTTCTCACTTTTATCCATAGGAGTACTCACTGGAGTACAATCAAAGTAATTAAATTTCTTTAACACCTTCTCAATGTAATGAGACTGAGATATAGAAATTTTGTTACTTTCATGTTTAATCCTTATGCCAAGGATAACATCTGCCTCCCCCATATCCTTCATGGAGAACTTTGATGACAAAAATTCTTTTGTAAGATCAACTTGATTTTGGTCAGTGCCAAAGATCAACATGTCATCAACATATAGACAAATGATGATTCCTTTACCAGATTCATCAAATTTGCTATATACACATTTGTCAGCTTGATTAAGTAAATAACCACTAGACAAAACCACTTCATCAAACTTTTGATGCCATTGCTTAGGTGTCTGTTTTAGTCCATAAAGAGACTTAATCAGTTTACACACCTTGTTTTCATTGCCAGGCATGATGAAGCCCTGAGGTTGGTTCATGTAAACCTCCTTATCTAAATCACCATTCAAGAAAGCTGTCTTCACATCCATCTGATGAATAATCATATTGTGAATTGATGCCAAAGCAATTAGCAATCTTATGGTACTGATACGTGCCACTGGAGCATAAGTATCAAAATAGTCTATTCCTGACTTTTGTTTAAAGCCTTGAATAACTAATCTTGCCTTGAACTTTTCAATAGTTCCATCTACCTTCATTTTCTTTTTGAAAATCCATTTGCTACCTAAAGGTTTGCAACCAAGTGGTAGATCAGTCAACACATAAGTGTTATTACCCATGATAGAGTCCATCTCATCATTAATTGCTTCTTTCTAGAAAGCAACATCCTGGGACTTCATTGCTTCTTCAAATGTTTTAGGATCATCCTCCACAATGAAGCAATAGGAGTATTGGTCAGAGACCTCACTCCTAGTACCTTCAATTAAGTATAATTGAAACTCAGGTCCAAATGATTTTGGAGTCCTCAACCTATTGCTCCTTCTAAGCTCAGGTTCAGGTTGTTGTTCCACAACCTCAGCAGGAACCTCATCAGCAGGAACCTCATCAGTAGGAACCTCTGAAACACCATTGTCATTGGTTCCATTTGGAATCCTTTCACCTGGTCTAGGGATAGATGAGAATCTGTTCTCATCAAAGAGTGCATCCCTTGATTCAATTATTGAGTTAATTGAAACAGACTCATTAGGTTCTATAACATAAAACCTATATGCCTTGGAATGCTCAGCATATCCAACAAAGATGCATTCAATGCCTCTTTCACCCAAAGTTTTTTGCTTTGGATCAGGGAGTCTTACAACAGCCCTACAACCCTATATCCTAAGATAATTAAGGTTAGGTTTCTTTTTAGTCCAAAGTTCATAAGGGGTAACTTTGTTCCTTTTGTTGGGAACCCTATTTAAAATATAGCAAGCTGTTAACATAGCTTCACCCCAGAACCCTTGACTCAGCCCTGAATAGGACAACATGGAATTAACCATCTCCTTCAGCACCCTGTTCTTCCTTTCAGAAATACCATTTTGCTGAGGAGTATAAGGGCAGTCGTTTCATGGATTATACCAACAGACTGAAAATACAGAGTATCCATGTACTCACCTCCCCTATCAGTCCTTAATCTTTTGATCAGGGAACTTTCTTGCAATTCAACTTCAGTTTTAAATACTTTAAATTTATCTAATGCTTCATCTTTAGAATGTAATAAATAAACATGAAAAAACCTAGAAGCATCATCAATAAAAGTCACAAAGTATTTCTTATTCCCCAAAGAGGGAGTAGCATGTAAATCACAAAGGTCACTGTGAATTAACTCCAAAACTTTAGTTTCACGTTTTACTCCTTGAAAAGGTTTCTTAGTTATCTTGTTCAACATACAAGTTTTACACTTTTCAGTGTTAATATCAAAAGCTGGTATTAACCCATCCTTGGACATATCTTGCATTCTTTTAAAATGTACATGGCTAAGTCTTGCATGCCATAGGTTTGAATCATAAAATTTAGATGTAGATATAAAATCAGAATCAATATTATCATGAACAATATTAAGTCTGAACATTTGATTACATAAATAAACAAAACCAATAAACACACCATTTTTAGATAAAACAAACTTATCAGATTCAATAACCTGTTTATAACCACAATTATTTAAAACACTACTAGAAACCAAATTCTTTCTAATATCAGGAACATGTAAAACATTAAATAAAGAAACAATCTTTCCAGAACTAAACTTCAACTCAACACATCCTTTTCCATGCACCAGGGCAGTTGACTCGTTTCCCATGTGAAGAATAGAACCATCATTCATTGACTTGTAGGTTTTAAACCAGCTTCTATCTATACACACATGAATTGTTGCTCCAGAGTCAACCCACCACGCAACATCATCATCCTGCACAAAGTAAATATCAGATATATATGTAACATAATAAATCTTAAAAGACTTATTAAACACATTCTGACCTTTCAAAGAATTGGTGTTACCATTCCCTCCACTTGTGCCTGATCCATTAGATTTGTTTCCAATTTTACCACCCTTGCAATCTTTCCTGAAGTGTCCAGGTTTCCTACACTTCCAACAAGTCACCTTAGGTTTCTTGTTAGGATCAGATTTGGTGTTATCTTGATGCTTACGCTTGCCCTTGTTGTCATTAAACTTGGTGGAGTTGTTATGTTCCACCATATTGACAACTGATGGACCAGTAGCAGTGCTACTCTTTGGCTTGTCAATGTCTTGAGCTTTGAGTGAGTCCTCAATGCGCAAGTGACTGCCCAACTCAACAAGAGTTAACTCCTCCTTCTTATGCTTAAGCATATGCTTAAACTCTTTCCAAGAGGGAGGTAGTTTATCGATGATACAAGAGACTGAAATAGCCTCATCCATGTTCATCTTGTGTTGTGTGAATCGACCAAGTATACTAAGAAGTTCATTGTATTGTTCCATGACAGGTCTAGAATCAACCATTTTGTATTTGTTAAAATTACTTACAAGGAACTTCTTACTTGATGCATCCTCAGCCATATACTTGGCTTCCAATGAATCCCATAGTTCTTGAGAAGTTTCAATATTCTGGTAAATATCAAATAGAGAATCAGACATACCATTGAGAATTAAACCTCTGCATATGTAGTCATCATTCTCCCACTTGCTCTTTACCCTCATCTGATCCATAGTAGCATCATCTCCATGATCTTCTGGAATCTCAGTCGTGAGAACATACACCACATTCATACTTGACAATAAGAAGTGCATCTTCTTTTGCCATCTTCTGAAATCAACACCTTCAAACTTTTCCAACTTGGAAAAGTTAGCAGTCATTTGTCTCATAGCAGCAGCCATTGATTATCACTAATAGTTTCTATTGATTGCTGGTAGTTATTTGTATAACGGTTTCCCAGATTAGGGTTAAGATAATCAATAAAGGTACCGGATATTCATTTGAAATCGTGATATCACTTTCCAATAGAAACTATTCGACCCTATGCCTGGGTTACACGAATATCTCTATGGGATAAGACCAAGTGATGTTCTTGCTTTAGGCACAAACCAAGAACCAGATGCGTATTGAAGTGTTTAGGGTTTTGTGTTAATCGTATTGTAAAACGTATATCCATGCAGAATGATGTGACCTCTATTTATAAAAGAGAATACTCAAAACCCTAGCCCATGGAATTATGTATAATTAACGGCCCATTAATTATATCATAATAATTTCCATAATAATAGGGATCAGTGGTTATTAGTGGAAACAATATCACTAGCAGTAGAATGCTAGCAGCAGAATCTCATTAGCAACAGAATGCTATCAGCAGCAAAATCAGTTATCAGCAGGATCAGCTGTCAGCAGAATCCTAGCAGCAGGATCAGCTGTCAGCAGAATCCTAGCAGCAGATTCAATACATAACCACTATTGAATCAGGGGATTTAGTGACCAAATAGGTGTATACTCCATACCTCCAAACCCATTACCAGGTGTGAATTGATCCCTCAACTGCACTAAATTTTCCAACACATACTATCATGCCTTTCGGCCTTATTATTTGTTGATTAAGCCTAGCCTTGTATTATGTATCTAAATTAATCCTATGAGAACATTATAATAACAAGTTGATTAATTATCAAGCTAAATTATAAATCTATTATTCACGTGGTATAAGACCAGATTCATAATATTCACCCGATAGGTCTTCTACAAAGTTGAGACAAGTCACGCGGGTAGTTACCATAGAACTAACTTTACTTGCCATAAGTTACTTGCCATAGTTACCTTTCTTTTCAAGTAATAACTCCCTATTTTTACGAATCCCTTTTTTTTTTACCTATTTTTGCCACCTGTGAATGGCAATCCTTTTTTTCTACCCTCTCTTTGAACTAGCTAGTGTCTAATGCATGTCTATCGCCCACCCTTGACCTAATGCAGAATTCATATATACGCGCACCATACTTATAGTTCAACACCTTTCTAGTCAAAACAGCAACAAGGAAGAAATCTCCATCTCAAATACATGTACTGCTACACCTCTAGCTAGCTTGGCTCGATCTGTTATTTCTTAAGGTGAATGCATGTATATTTCTCTCTGTACTTTCTGCAAATTCCATTCCATGATTAACAAAATACGATATGATTTCCCAAAGGGGAACTCTCACCGACACTCTGATCATCGATCAGTGCAGCTGGCTAGCCTAGCTAGATGGGAATACGAGATACTATTAACTAGTTTTGGCGAGAAAGTGGAACTGAACACCAATTGACAACAGCAACAATTTTAGTAGGTTTAAGAAGATACACAGCAATATCTTATATTTCTTACACGTTAATGAAAATTCTATTTTGTTGAGGGAATTTAGACAAAACATGGATTCACTTCTAGGTTGGGCAACAATTTATGCAGAAACAGAAATTACAACACGTGCAATAGTTTATATATGTGCAGTCATAACATGTGTCGTCAAATAGCATCAAAGAAACATAATTACCCTAATACGGTATAAATTAGTAAGGGAACACCTTAGCCAAGAATCGTAAACAACAAACACAATCATTTTTCCCTCTGTATTACTTCATATCACAATTTCAGCAATATATATGTCAATGAAAATTGCGATATGGCCTTTTAGCAAAGATTTTGGGAACTATAGAAACAAATTTCTTCCAACTAATAGTAACACTTTGCCGATTTTGGGCACTATAAATACGAGTTGTAGTATGTTGTAATTTCATCACATATGCAACCATAAAATAACCCAATTTAAAATAAAGGCAAATCGCAACCTAAGGTTTTTTAATTTTAGAAAGAGGTTACCGACTTACCAGTCATAATTTTAGCCGGAATAACTTTTGAATCCGCACATGGATTGATACATCACATTAGTTAACCATTTCAGCTAAACAAAATCTCCCTATTTTTCGGTTTACCTTGGGTAGGGGTATGATGTGTCTACATTTTACCTCCTTATACCCCACTATGGCCGGCCGATTGGTTATTGTTGCAACTAAAAACATGACTAGTAAAATATTTCTAAAAACCAAATAGTCCTTCAAAAACCTTACATTGCACAAAATTTTAACTAGTGGGGTGTTTGTTTAAGTTTATATAGCAGGCTTATGGCTTATGTAAGGTACAAACTCATCAACCGTGTTCCAAGTCAAACAAATTGTTTAACTACAAACTCATCGCCATGAAGCAGTTAAATTCATATCCTAACCAAACCTCAACAACATCAAACCTGCATATCAGATGAAAAAGTCCAAATCAAATTCTAAAAGACCATAAGGACTTCCTAATCAATAAAACGCTAGCTTGTGAGATGTAAGCCAATCTAGTTTTCTACGATTTTGAAGGTGGCGCTCAAATCACGATTTTGAAGGTGGCGCTCAAATCACTGATACTAATATGCAACCTGATATACGCCAAAAAATAAATACATCGACCAAAAAAAACGGCCCGCCCGCAAACGTTCCATTTACATGTAAGCATCTCTGGCTTTTAGTGTTAGTAACTTGAAGTTAGATGGAGCGTCTTATTAATATGAGTCGTATAAATAACGATGTTGTATAGTGAAATATTTAGTTTTTTCGTCTAACTGTATACTTGGTAGGTACATCTTAAAAATGATGTTGTATAGTGAAATAATCGTTTAACGTTTCAGTAATAGGAGTCGTACTAACCGTATGCAAAGTATGCTTTCGGTTACTTATGCCATATGTATTTCTGCCCTTGCATCTCTTGAAAACCTGATACAAATAACTACTATGTTTTAGGAATGTTGAAGGTGATTGCTGATGAGGCGAAAAATGATCCGTTTTTAGGGGGTCATTTAGGTGTTTGGAGAGTGTATTTCTGCCCGAATCCGACTTTATTTGATCAAATATTGCCCTAAATCGTTCCTTTTGTGATTTTAGGTGTTTGGAGAGTGAATTCTGGAAAAAAGAAGCCATTTTGGACGTTTTTGGAGCATAAAAGTGAAGAAAACGGCTAAGTACCAAATTTCCATGCTGAAGATACAAGGTGACGGCGTCAAGAGTAATATCTTGACGACGTCAGACATGAGGAATAAATTACCGAAGGTGGTGATGGCGTCAAACGCCTTCATGACGGAGTCAAAGTGGAAAGAATAAAATACCATGGTTGATGACGGCGTCACATAGGCCGTCATAAGTAGATCAAGGCCGTCCGAGGAAGTATTTGGCGGCGAGGTGACGGCGTCACATGTTACTCTTGACGCCGTCAGCCTGTTTTTCCTATATATAGTTTTCTAGTTTTTTCATTAAAAGAGAGAGAAGTTTTGGTGAAACCCTAAAGACGATTTTGGTGCATCTTTTACAGGTTTTTCAAGGGTTCCAAACCCTTGAGACCTTGCATTGTAATTGAGATAAGTGTTCTTCCAATTCAATCAATATGTCTATGTGTTGGTTGTTTATATCTTGTTCTTGTCTTAATTCTACTATGCTAGGCTAGATCTCTTTTGTGTTTGCTTAGATCTAATGAAACCTAGATGTTGATTATGTGTTGATTACTTGTCTATTCTTGTTTTGGATGAATGATTTATATGTTAGGCTTAAGAAAACTGGCAGATCTCCAAATGGTAACATGCTTGAACGTCTTAAGAAACATGAACCGAGGCGTACTAGGTCTTTATTGGTTGTATTTAATGCATGAGCCACTGTTTACAATCCCTATAGTTGTGCTGGGTCATGGTGTAGGAGGAGATAAGAGCTCATAGAGTTGGGGAGTTATGTATGCCACCCCACGAATGGTATTAAGGAATACAATCCGTCATCCATACAAGTATAACAAGTAATTAACGTGTAAAAGATATCTAGGGAGTAGTGAAGTCTAAGTAAACACAATTTCTCCAACCACTGCTCACAACCTTAGTTTAATTTAGTTTAATTTCATTTTTAGTATTTTATTTTAATTATATAATAGCTTTGGGTTAGTTGAATAGCAACTAATTCCGCCCACTCTTCCAAAACCCGAGATTTTACTTGCTTTCATAAAAATATAAAAATACAAAAATAATCATCCCTCATCTCTAGAACTATTAATTAGGTTTTCTAATCCTAGCGACACTATTCCTAAGCTGAACGATCAATCCCCCGGTACTTGTCACTATACTATACTACAACGATCAGGTACACTGCCTGGTGGGGGTTGTAAGCTTCTCGAGATCCCTCGAGAGGTAAAGCAAGGTGCGATTCCCACGCATCAAGTTTTTGGCGCCGCAGCCTGGGGAATAGTTATTGTCTAGGTTAGGATTTCTTTTTATTAGGTCTACTTGCTAGATTCCTTTCTAGTAAGATTTTTATTTTTATTTTTAGGTCTTCATTAGTCTATCTTATTTCTTCGTGCCTTTGTTCGTAACTCTTTACCATCCGACATCATGGAAGGTGGTAACATCTTTGAACCCATCATCCCACCACAACAAAACCCACCATTAGAACCCCCTAGGCCCCGAACCTTAGGAGAGTATTCCCGACCTAGCCACCAAGGCTACCGAAACACCATTGAGCTCACCGGAGACAATGTGACCCCCTTTCGATCCGACACCATCCGGTTGGTGCAAAGCGGATGTGCATTCCATGGACTTCGTTCCGAAGATCCAAACCAACACCTTAAGGACTTCCTCAAAATCGTAGATTCCATAGACCTAGGTGTTGAAACTAGAGAGACTACCCGTTTACGCCTATTCCAATTCTCTCTACGGGATCAAGCTAGTCAATGGCTTGAGCGTTTACCCGCGGGATCCATCACCACATGGGATGATCTCACCACTCGTTTCCTTGCTCAATTTTTCCCACCGGGGAGAACTACTAAGCTTAGGAATGACATCTTGATGTTCCAACAACGTCAAAATGAATCTCTTTATGAAGCATGGACTCGTTTCAAGGACTTACTCCAAAAAGTCCCTCATCATGGCATAGATCTTTGGCTCCAAGTCCAAATCTTCTATGACCATATCGACATCTCCACGAGGCGAACCATTGACCAATCGGCCAGTGGTAAGCTACGTGATCTTAGTGCGGAACAATCATGGAAACTCATAGAAGATCTTGCTCTCTATGACAATGAAAGTAGGAATGATCCCCGTGATTTGAACAAAACGGTCAAGGAAATATCTTTGCCTTCGAATAATTCAAGCACTCCCGACCGTAGGATCATGGAACTTGAGGACCAGGTCAAGTTTCTCATGAAATCTTACGAAGCTCCGAAGCATTCAAGCCAAGTGAACAAAATCACCTCTTCATGCGAATTATGTAGTGGTCCCCATGACACTCGTGATTGTGTGGAACTCCCCGGAACAGCTTTTGCGGACTACGCATCAACGCGTATCGACGAAGCGAGAGATAAGTGGTACACTTTCAAGCCCGAGCCAAACACATACGGTGATTCATACAACCCCTCATGGAAAAATCACCCAAACCTTAGGTGGAAACAAAATCAACCCAATTCTTCCAATCCGCCTAATCGTTACCAATCAAACGGTCCACCATCCAACCGTACCTTCAACAACAATCCTTCTAACAACTATGGTAGTACCAACAATCTTGAAGGATTGATGTCGAAATTCATGGCATCTCAAGAAGCCCGCATAGCTATGTTCAAAACCGAATTCAACCAACAACAAACGGAGATGACCAAAAAAAACCCTAAACTTCTCTGGCGACAAAAAAGAAACAACGACTCTAAAAAAAACCCTAACTTCTAATCGACTTTCTCAATCGATCTATTCTCTGATTGATTGTTATCATAGGGTTTCTTCATGGATCGTGTGTTTGGGATACCTTACGATTTTACGAAACCCTTTATAGGGTTCTTGAATCGATCTTGTGTTATTGCAAACGAGCATATTCATTCACTCTTATCTTTAACAGTTCGATTGTAATTATGATGGAAGGTTAGTTTCTTGAATCTTATTGTTATAAACCCTAATCGCTTAGATTAGGGTTTCTTTATCTTTTTTTGTATCGCATGCTGCTGGTATTGGTGTGTTTTCTGTTTGATTTGGTAAAGTGGTGGTGAGAGATGGAAAGGGGTTTTTTGAGTCCTAAGCTTGGTAAGAAGGATGCTAGTGTTCCAATGGTTGATGTTGATGTTTTGGATGATAATGTGAGCAAGGGTAACGATAAGGTTGTTTTGGATGATTTGGAGCAGTCCTCTCATGGTTCAATACAGCCTAATGTGGAGCTATTAATTGCTAATGCGAATAAGAAGTTTGATGAAGCAATGAATAAAATTGATAGTGATATTGCCAATATGGCTTCATCTTCTGAGTTGAACAATTCGAGTGGTAGTGGGCCTCCTTCTAATGCACCCAAGGTTGATTCTACTAGTGGTAATGGAGTGAAGTCGGTTTCTTATGCGGGTGTTGCTTCTAACGAATCTCATAAGCACGTGTCTAATTTTCGGAGATTATAATGCAATAAAAAGAAGGAAAATGTTGACCTTTCAGTCCCAATGAAAGTAGTGGAAGAGGTGAACATGAGATTTGAGCATACACTCTATGGATATTTTCTTGGTCAGCATCTTGCTTTTCCTGTCGTGGATTATTATGTTCGCAATGCGTGGGCTAAGTATGGGTTACAAAAGGTAATGATAAACGCTAAGGGGTTCTTTTTCTTCAAGTTTACTTCGAAGAAAGGTGTTGATGATGTGCTTGATAATGGTCCCTGGTTGATCCGTAATGTTCCTATTATTCTTAAACCTTGCAATTTGAACACTAATTTGTTGAAAGAGGATTTAACTCACATTCCGGTGTGGGTTAAATTTCATGATGTTCCTTTAGCGATGTTTTCTGATGACGGGCTTAGTTTGCTTGCTACTTTGATTGGGACTCCCAAGAGATTGGATGCTTTTACTAGTCAGATGTGCAAAGAATCTTGGGGTAGGAGTAGTTTTGCTAGATGTATGATTGAAGTGAAGTCGGATGAGGTTCTTAAGGATAGCCTTACTGTTGAGATTCCTTTACTCGATGGTTCGGGTTCGACAATTGAGAAGATCCGTGTGGAATATGAGTGGAAACCGCCTCGCTGTGTTGAATGCAAGGTGTTCGGACATGTTTTGGTGGATTGTCCGAAGGGTGTGCTACCGAATGCTCAACCTTCTAAGCATGTAAATGATGGTTTTCAGACTGTTAACAATAAGAAGAAGGGTAAGCAAGCTGGTTCGAATCCGGGTCGCGGAGGTTTTACCAAACCTGTGGTGGGTAAGCATTTTGAATATCAGCCCAAAAAGACTCTTCCCGAACCTAAGAAAGTTAAGGTCAGTATGATGAAGGCTTCTGATGTGGCTAGTACGAGTGGTATCAAGATCACTACTTCTAATCAGTTTGATGCTTTTAATATGGATGATACAGATGGTTTTGATATTCCTAAGGTTGTTACTAACAAGGAAGTGGATGCTGGCAGTACAATGGAAGTTGATAATGATGAGTCGGTTAAGACTGGTACTACATCACAAGACCCTCTTGTGATTGATATGCAAGAACCGCGTGTGAGTGATTCAATGGAAACAATGGAAGTTGGTTCTACTCCTATTGCTGAGAAAATTAGTAAGCTTGAAGAGCTACTGATCGATGGGAAAGCTATTCTTGTGGATGATGCTGGTCATCCTATTCCGTCTACCTCTGTCACTAAGAGGACTAACCCCTTTTCAAAGGTGGAGGAGGTTGTGGTTTCTGATAGCGAGGAGGAAGAGGTTATTAACACGTTCGACGAATCAGTAAATCTTTTTGGTGGTGGTCATGAGCGTGAAGATGAGTATGATTATGATGATTATTCGAAGCAAATTGATGATCTTCCAGGGGAATTGGATGCCCTTAATGCCTTTTATGGTGTTAATCTCCAAGGTCGTAGGAAGTAGGTTATCTTTTGTCAGAGTCACTACTATTATGTGATTTATGGTTTGTTTTCTTGTTTTGAAAATAGGAAGTATCTTGTTACGTAAGCTCTTTGCCTATGTAACGGGCTGAGATATGGGATTCACCCACATCCATTGTACTTAAACGTTTTTTGGAGTAATATATTTACCGGGTCGTTGACCTTTTACCCAAAAAAAAACGGAGATGACCAACAAGATCGACAACTTGTTGAAAGCCCTCAACAACCAAACATTAACCACACCTAGGAAGGACACTAGGGACACCAATAGTGGAATCCAAATTAAGGACCCCTCATCATCCAAACATGTCCACTTTGTCAATGTTGTCACCATTAAGCCGATAGATAGGGAGATAGAGGAGAGTGACAAGGATGAAGTTAGAGTAGAAGCCAATAGTGAGGATGAGAGTAGGGAAGTTGAGGTTAATAAGGAAGAGGAATTGGAGGAGATAGAACCTATAGAGAAATACTTTGATAAGTTGCCAACCGAGGAAGAACGGGAATACCATAAGGATTTATTCGATAGTCCCGAGAAAACGTATATCTTTGGCGACCCCCTGATCAAAATGGGAGACCCCTCCAACATTAACATCCCATGTAATATAGGGCACATGCATATATGGAAAGCTTACATCGACCTTAGATCCCCCGTGAACATCATGACTAGGACCTATTACAATTGGGTGATGAAGAAGCAACTCAATTTTAGGATGATGCCCGGTAAAAATTGGATAAGTAATTTTGCAGGAAGGGTTAAGGGAGTACATGTGATTATAGGGAATCTCACCTATGAGATTGATTTTATGATAGTGGAAGACACTCGACCAGTGATAGATGCTTGCCTAAGCCAAATTATATTCGAGAAGCCATTTGTTGAGGCCACTAGGATGAGTTATGATCCGACTTTAGGGATAGTTAGGTTCAAGAAAGATAATGATGGGGTCGCTTATCAAATGCCCTACAAGATCGAACAATACCGCCTTCTCGCTAATTTCGAAATGGAACATAAGCAAGCGGCTTATTATAGGAATGAGGAGGATAGACGTAGAGGAGTAGAGTATGTTAGAAATAGGATGCTTGGTTTCTACAAAGAATGCTTGCAACTAGGTCCGGAATACAAAACTGGTTTAGAAGACGACCTAGAGAGTGGAACCAATGATGAAGTCACGTAGTAACCCATGACTTTGAGTCTAGCTACAAGACTCGTAAATAAAGAAAAGCGCTTCTTGGGAGGCAACCCATGTTTTGTGTGATTTTATTTGTTTGATTGTTATTTGTTTCCGTATGCATGTTTTATTTTTATTGTTGGTTGATCATGTTTCTCAATTAAAATGTGGAAATACTTTATTATGTTGTTTGGCCTAGTCTTAACTTCAACCTAAAGGTATTTTTGCAAAAAAGATAAGTGTAAGGGGAAACCCCAAATATGTTTTTAAGAAACAAACCGATCATGATTCTCCACAATATTTAATGAACATGTATATTCGTATTTGTTAGAGTCAAATGCTTGTATTGAGTCATAATGAAGTTTTGCAGGATTTTCCATGAAGTAGGACAAAGTTTTTCTAGAAATTTTCCGGAAACTTAACATAAGAATTTCTGCAGGTCCATTCTAACGGCGTCAGAGTATTGCTCTTGACGGCGTCAGTAGTTAAAATCTGGAAATTTTACCGGTTTTGTTTTTCTAACGGAGTCTTATGGTTTTTGTGAATTATTAAGTTTTATAATCTCCAGGAAATCTGCAAACTTCATTCCACAAGCATTATATCTTACTTTGTTTTATAGGATTTAGTAACTTATATAGGATGCTGAAAGTAAGTTGTAATCTCAATCTCTTCCTAATCTGAATATACATGGTTCATGTTGCCAAAAAAATTGATTTAATGGCTGCAGTAGCAGCGTAACAAGATTTTTTTTTTTTTTTTTTTTTTTGATCACATAGAGCCATGTTTGGTGACAGAAAACAGGGCTCATAACGGGTAATAGAGCCCGTTTTCATAACCGGGCTCTATATGCATATCGAATAGAGTCCCCTCCCCTTTGTGCCCGTATGTAAAACCGGGCTCTATGACCATTTTCAACCGGGCTTTATAGCGGGTAATAGAGCCCGTTTACATCACCGGACTTTATATATTATTCCATTCAAAAAAAAAAAAAAAATCAAAATCGTTACCTTCGTTGTTTTTTTCTTACTTTACCCACACACTTAATTTCTAGATGCATTCATTCTTCTAAATAGCCGTCAATTTGACGGGTCTATAAGCAAGTATGAGTATATATGTAAATCGTCCTAAACAAGTTCATTAAAATGAGTAAAATTATCACGCTTATCTCCTTTCGGGGACTACGTTTTATGTGAAACGTGATATATATCATATTCATATAACCTGGATAACCAATTAGAACACGGTGGTAATAATGTGTTTATAAATTGATACGTCCATTCTATTATTTTATATATGAAAACTAGTTATAATTCCCGCGCAAGCGCGGGATTTTTTCTAATTTTTTAATAATGTATTTTAATTATTAAAAAATAAATAATTTAATTTTTGTATTGTTTTATTTATGGTTTTTAATTATATGTTTTAATTTATTTTTACATTTATTTGCAGCCCATATGAAGATGATGTTGAATTGGAAGGTTAACCAAATGTCCAAGAGTGTTTCGATTGAATTTGAGGATGTTATGAATATTGGTATTTGATGAGTGTCTAAATACTTATCATTTTATACCAATTTGAATTGCCAAAACATAACAAAAACACTCAAATATGCATCAAAATACTTAAAATATCTTAGAAGTGTGTTTTATATGTTTCAAATGCAAAATATGCAAAACCAGATGAAAAACGTACAAAGTTTGCATAATTGGCAGTTTCAGTCCCTCAAGTTTCATAAATTGGCAAAACTAGTCCCTGGTTATTCTAAAAACTTGAAAAAGTCATCAAAGGTCCTTTTTAATCATAAAGTTACATATTTAGTCCTTTGGTGCAAAGTTTCATAAAACTACAAGTTTAGTCCCTATACTTTGGAAATTGACATAATTGGTCCCTCGGATGTAAAAACTTTGAGAAAAATCAATATTGGTCCTTGTATGACTAATCTTTTGCAGGAATGGTCCTTGGTGTGAAGTTTGGTGAATTTACCTAATTGGTCCCTGAAGTTTGGTGAATTGGCAGAAAAGGTCCTTGGATATAAAATAATGGGAAATTATCAAAAGTGGCCTTGTACTATTCATGAATGATCAATATGGCCCTTTTAATAAATATGGGAAAGTCACATTTTCAGTCCCTATAATTTTCCCTAATTACAACTTTGGTCCTTGTGGTATTTTAAACCTAAAACCAATCGGATCCTAAATATTATACCCAAAAATATAATCCAATCCACTATCCTAATACCCCTGATCCAACCCAATCCCAAGGCCCAAACCTCCCAACCCAATCCACCACTTAAATAATACCGGGTCAACACCCCGGTCAAACCCACTCCCCTTTCCCTTTCTTCCCCCCAAAACCACTCACCACCACACAGACCACCAATACCACTCCACACTCACAGTTTCTTCACCACCTCACACCCCAACTGTCTTACCCACTCCCCTCCACCTCCAAAACACTCCAGCACCCCATTAAACCCATAAAAACCTCACAAGCAACCTCCACGTGTCCCAAGATATTTTTGGCGCCAAAAGTGAAAATCAACGTTTGAGCTTCAATTGACCAAATTAAAGGCTGAGATCAAATGGGATAGTCAAGGAAAACTGCAAGCACCTCAAAGAGTCTCTACAAATACAAGAAGAGGCAGTAGTTTACAATTGTCACATGTTTTAGACCACACTCGTAGTGTAATATTTAATACTTGTTGAAACTCTTTAAATTCAGTTTAAATTTCAAGCTTGTATCACGTTTTAAAGTTTATGGAAGTTCTATATTCAAGTTTCTTCATTCCAGTTTCATTTAAACTTCAGAATTGACAATTTCAAGTGAATTTGACAATTTCACTTGAAGCTTGTTAATTGTTGTTGTTTCTTGTTCTACTAAGTTCATTTACAGTTTGAAGCTTTGATATAATCTAGAGGACTCTTACTCAGTTTACTTAAAATAATTAAAATTCAAAGAAAATAGAAAATAAAATAAAATTCAGTGTTCAAGGTTATGCAAGCAAGGAGCATGTTGATTTTTGGATGGCTATGTTTTAGAAGCTTTTTGGGAAGCTTTTAGGTTTGGTTTGTTGTCCTGGTACCCTTGTTCTCAGTTGGAAGAAATTGTAAGCTCAATTTACCATTTTCTTGCATTTACTGTAGTAATGCTTTGTATCTGCTAGTTTTTGGTTCTCAATGTTTCTTAGATGTAATTTAGTCATATTATTGCTTAATCTTTGGTACTTGTTCATTGTTTTTCAGTATACACTCTTGTTCTTAATTTCATAGTCAAAATGGGTTCATATTGATTCATGAGTATTTGATGTTTAACTTGATGTTTCTATGTTAAAATAAGTTTATGTCATCATATTTCAACTTTGTGAATCTATATTATGCTCTGAATCAGTGGTAATCTTTGATGATCACAAATTCAATAACTTTAAGGGGTGTTTGGCATTGCTTGAATTTGTTGGTTATTGTTGTTGTTTATAGTTTAGGATTGTTAGTTTACCATTCCTAGGTTCTAATCAGTTCAATCCAAGTTTTGTTTTGGTCATTTGCAACGAAAAAGTCAAAATCCAATTACAAATCCCTTGACAGTTAACTGTCAAGGATTTTGAAATCCCCAAACCCACCCATTAGCTTATAAGTTATAGCTTTAGCTTAATTTAGGTTAATTATAACTTATATTAACTTATTTAATCTGTAGTGATCATTAGAAGTTCAATAAAGTCAAAATACCAAGTTTCATAAAAAGTCAATTGCACTCATCTCAGATTTTTACAAATATTCAAGGAATTGTTTTGATTTATGAGAGTTGATTGAGACCTTGATATTTGTTCCTAATTGTTGTCTACCAGCTTGTCTTTAAGTTCCCACTTAGCTGGTATTTTTAGCAATTTTCCCCTGGGCCCCACTTACCCTCAAAGTCACCTGCAGGGATAACTCATCCCCTGTGCAGCAGTTATCAGGACATCACCACCACTTTGGTGGTGATTTGTGACCACCACAGTGGGCCCCACACTTCCAAATTAGTTTTTTGCAACCCCCCTCCTACCAGACTCTTAGAGTTGACCTTTTGTTTGACCTGAATCATTGTGGACCCCACCTGAATCAGACCCAAAAGTTTGTCCCTATTCTGTGTTGCTTTTGAGTTTTTGGAATAGATTATTTTTGCTTATCAGCTTATCTACTGAGCTTATTTGGCAAATTTTAGCTTAGACAAGTCCAATATACTTATTTAGATCAGAATAATCCACAGTGGGTCCCACACAAGCTCATTTGAGCTTATTTCCATGTTCAATCAACATAAGTCAACTGTGGAAGTAATAAGCTTCCACATTGCTTATTATTAGCACATAAATTAGTTGTTTTTACAAAAGTTGTTTATTTTGAGATATAATATAGTTTTGTAAAAGAAAAACAAATATAAAAATAAGTGATAGTTTCTATTTAATTTAATTTAATTTTAATTTTCATTTTTAGATTTTTATTAAGTAAGTTGTGTTTTTATATTTTTATTAATTTCCTTTTAGGTTAAATTAATTTTGATAATTTTCTCAGATTTTTATTTTGTAATTTAGTATTTATTAGATTTAATAATAGTTTTATTAATAATTAATTAATAATTAAGTTATAAATATCATAATTAATTTTTATAAGGTAACACATAGATTTTATACTTTTCCTGGCTTTTATAAATCATAAAATAATTTTATAATTTTTTTTTCATAATTTTCTAAGTCATTTTAGTATTATTTGTAATTTAAAATAGTTTGATTAGTTTAATTAATATAAATAGTTTTTAATTAATAGAAAATCCATAAAAAGACAAAAATATTTATTTTTATTTTTTATACTTTCTTCGAGTTCTTTTTAAGTTTTAGAAATTATTTTTACAAGTTTTTAGTTTAATTTGTAGTGTTTATCATTTTTAGTTTTTATTTAAGTTAATTTTAATTAAATAGTTAAATAGTTTTTAATTAAATAATTAATAATAAATAATAAAATAATCTAAAAAATAATTTTCTTTTTAATTTAATTTTCTTTTAAGTTTAAGTTTATAGAATTCTCATTTTTAACCCCTGTAGTTTATTTTTCTTAAAACTCACCTTTTTCTCAGCACGTAATCGCGTCTGATTTTTAATTTGGTTTACGTTTATACGTTTTAAATACCTAGCTTTTACGTAATCGTTAAAATAGTTTATCTGAGCTATTTTATTTTATAAAACCCTAGTGTAATCACACACACACACTTATACCCTTTCCTGTTCACTTTCACTCGATCACAGAGTCGTTTTTAATAAAACATCGCACACCTCGTTGGGACATTACGACCCGGGGAAACACTGTATTCCACGGAAGCATTGGCTTGATTAGTTTGACTTTTACGGTTGACCATTCACAAGTGGTTGACTAATAAAAGTTGACTATTTCAGACGAATCAAAATTTGGCGCCGCTGCCGGGGAGGTTGTGCGCTTATTCTAAACGATTTTGCGTATTAGTGAACCTGAATACACGCTCATTGTATATTTACCCATCCTTGTTCATATTATTATCATATAAAACCAAAACTGTTCCCGAAAACTTTTTAAAATTAGTTTTCAACGAACACAAAAAAACCCAAAAATATTTTCCTTCTTATTATTACTACAAAAATTTTCAAAAATACCAAAAATATTCACCTTTACACTCCTACTTATTTGATTCTTCATTTCTCATCCCCTAAACCCTTTGATTCTTTCTATGTCTTATTCTCACCCTCTTGTCTGTCAATGGTGTGGTAGTTCTTATAATGATGGTAATTGCCCCAGTTGTGGCATGGTAGAGTCGGGAAACGGGTCTGTCTATAACCAGAATCCCTATTCATACCATGACACAACTGATTCATTCCATCAGCTTCCACACCATGAGACTCAGCAGTTTTACTGTTGTGAGTACTGTGGTGGTTCACACTACAGTTCTGATTGTCAAACAGGAAACACGCTTGTCTGTGAGCAATTTCCTAATAGCAATTATGACTCACAGCCACATCAGTTCAACTGTTGTGAGTACTGTGGAGGTCCACACTTTAGCTCTGATTGTCAAACAAGGAATCCATTTCCTTGTAACAATTACGACTATTCGTTTCAAGAACCATCTCCACAGTACCAAATGATTCAAGCAACTCCTCACATCCAGCAAGACCCTTATATAGAGGTTCTTGAGAAACTCAAAGATCTTAAGGAGGAGTTGGCTAATATTTCTCTTTGCCATGATCCAAGTTCTTCTTGTGTATATTGTGGGGGTCCTCACAATGATGATCAATGTCAACCTTCCGGTTTTGACACATCCACACCCCCACAGTTTCCAATCATTCAAAATTCTCGTGATAAATCTATCGCATAATTACTTGCTGAAGAACGTGATTCTGGAAAAAGCATGGAAGAATTACTTGCTGAGCAAAGAGCAGCCAAAATACGTACCAATCTTCGCTATGCTTCTCTTTGTGATGACGATGATGACAGTGATGATGATGATAACATTGTTATCATTCAAAAAGATTCATCGAGTTCATCAGTTGTGATTCCTTCCATGGAAAATCAGGTAGAAAAGAGTATAGGAGAATTACTAGCAACTAAACAAATGGAAATTATAAAATCCATGTATGCTAGTCCTTCTCAACTCCCTGAGTCTGCTGTTATCACACACGAGGTTCCCACTCACACTCTGAGCATGGGGGACGAGCATCTTGACACTGTTCCTCAAAAGGAATTGGACGAATTCATAAAGTCTAGTGTTGAGAACCTTATCTCAATCCCAAGTGAGTCACAGGGAATTCTTGATCATATGTGTGATATCCCTCCCCCTCTTGTCTTTCCAAATGATCATATTGAAATGTTCTCTGATTCTGATGAGGACCATTCTTTATCTTGTGGAGACATAAGTTATGTGGGGGAATTACCTTCTGAGCTTGTCAACTCAGAAGAAGAGAATGATGAAGAAATAATCAAAGACGAATCTCTTCGTCTTGCATTATTAAATGCTAATATTCTCATTTCTAGAATCGAGGCTTTTAATGAAAAGCCTATTTCATCTTGATGCGTGGGAATCGCACCTTGCTTTACCTCTCGAGGGATCTCGCGAGGCTTACAACCCCCACCAGGCAGTGTACCTGATCGTTGTAGTATAGTATAGTGACAAGTACCGGGGGATTGATCGTTCAGCTTAGGAATAGTGTCGCTAGGATTAGAAAGCCTAATTAATAGTTCTAGAGATGAAAGATGATTATTTTTTTGTTTTTATATTTTATGAAAGCAAGTAAAATCTCGGGTTTTGGAAGAGTGGGCGGAATTAGTTGTTATTCAACTAACCCAAAAACTACTATATAACTGATTAAACAAATGAAAATGAAATTAAGCTAATATTAAACTAAGGTTGTGAGCAGTATTTGGAGAAATTGTGTTTACTTAGACTTCATTACTCCCTAGATATCTTTTACATGTCAATTACTTGTTACACTTGTATGGATGACGGATTGTATTCCTTAATACCATTCGTGGGGTGGCATACATAACTCCCCAACTCTATGAGCTCTTATCTCCTCCTACACCATGACCCAGCACAACTATAGGGATTGTAAACAGTGGCTCATGCATTAAATACAACCAATAAAGACCTAGTACGCCTCGGTTCATGTTTCTTAAGACGTTCAAGCATGTTACCATTTGGAGATCTGCCAGTTTTCTTAAGCCTAACATATAATATCATTCATTCAAGAACAAGAATAGACAAGTAATTAACACATAATCAACATCTAGGTTTCATTAGATCTAAGCAAACACAAAAAAAATCTAGCCTAGCATAGTAGAATTAAGATAAGAACAAAAGATAAACAACCAACACATAGACATATTGATTGAATTAAGAGTATACTTATCTCAATTACAATGCAAGGTCTCAAGGGTTTGGAACCCTTGAAAAACCTGTAAAAGAGGCACCAAAATCGTCTTTAGGGTTTCACCAAAACTTCTCTTTTTTTAATGAAAAAACTAGAAAACTATATATAGGAAAATCGTCCTGACGGCGTCAAGAGTAAAATCTGACGCCGTCAACTAGCCGCCATACACTTCCTCGGACGCCCTAGATCCACTTGTGACGGCCTTGGCGACGCCGTCACCACCTACGGTAAATTAATCTTGGCCACTTTGACGCCGTCACCAGCTACGGTAAAATATTCATCTTGTCTGACGCCGTCAAGAGTAAACCCTTGACGCCGTCACCTTGTATTTCCAGCTTGGATTTTTGGTACTTTGTCGTTTTCTTCACTTTATGCTCCAAAAACGTCCAAAATAGCCTCTTTTCCAGAATTCACTCTCCAAACACCTAAAATCACGAAAGGAACGATTTAGGGCAATATTTGATCAAATAAAGTCAGATTCGGGCTTAAATGACCCCCTAAAAACGGATCATTTTTCGCCTCATCATATACCCTTACACTTGAGATTTGCTTGTCCTCAAGCAAATGAGCTTTTATTCTACTCAAAAGACAAGTTAGGGGTCATTTAACACTAATATAAAAGTAATTACAACAAATAATCGTTCCACTAAAGACCAATAGACAAGCACGGAGGTCATACACAAGCACCTCACAAATAGTGTTTAGATACTCACATCTCTCGGGTGTAATAAAGTAATATAACATTATGGAAATGGAAGATATCTCTCACTACCTGTCATAGCAAAATAGATTACCATAGGCTTGGGAAAGGATCAAACCTCCACCACATGACGTAAGCACCTAGGATAAACTATCAAAGAGGTCTTTTAAAAGGGTTATAACGTTAGGTGTAGGGATATGAATTACACGGTTTTATTGGATAAAGGGGAATTTTACTGGTGGCGAGTTAACAATCTTAGTTAATTACATGTATAAGATGGCGTTGCTAAGCCAAGACTCGACTCAACTTAAACTAACCACAACTCTTTTTTGGATTTTCAAGACACTATTTGACTTAAACATAAATAAAAGAAACGGATGGTAGCCCGTATGTTTTTCTCTTTTCCTTTTTTTTTTTTTTTTTTTTTTTTTTTTTTTTTTTTTTTTTGTGCAGACACTCTTACTCCACCATCCAAAACAATACATCAAAGGGAGCTCGTTTCCTCCCTACACTTGAGCTTTTACATACTTTACAATCAACTATTCTAATGACTCGAATCAAGATAATCAAAACACTTGGAGTACTTTTAAATATTAATGCACATATGGGGGTAATAATTGACATCATCCCCATTACTCCATTACAATAGTACTTTACCCATGAGTCCCAATCGTCCCAAAACAATATGTACAAGATATGACTCGACTTAGCAACCATGTAATCAATTAGACAACTAACAAAGGGTTTAAACAATTAACAATAATGCACTAAAGATGAGTGCATACAAGGAAGGCTAAGGCGATTTGGTTGCACATTTGGGGTGGATTGTAAACAAATTCTTCCTTTAAGTAAAATGCTTAAAGTTAGAAACGAAAAGATAGGCTCGGAGGGGTGTACTAGGGGTATCGTGTACTAAAAATAAGTACAACGCAAAGGGTGTGGGAAAAATTAGTTGACTTAACTAGCCAAGTAATATGACTTAAATGGTCAAGTAATTGTAATACGGGTTTAACACAAGGGTAATCCTAATGCCTCTTATCATGTAGTAAATCCTACCACACGAATGTAGTCTCACTAGCGGTCTCGGGATGCATCACTAACGCAAGTTCTAGAATCTAAATGCTACTGGTACACTCATAAGCACCAATAATAAATGCTTTTCCTATCAAATCTAAAGGCGAACCTCACATTTTTGGGTGGAAAATTTTTCTGAATATACGGTTATGTGCTAGTCATACAACCTCCTATCCATGAGACGCTTGCTATGGCTAAAGTTTCACTCCTAAATGTTGTAAAAAATTTTAAATTTGGCGCTAAAATTACACTAACAAGTATTTCTCATAGTTTTATTACACATCTACCATTAAACAAAACAAACTCAAGCGAAAGTGCATATGTAAGGTATCATCTTTTTACCCTCCCCTTACACTTAGGATGAATATTGTCCCCAATGTTCAAGTAAAGAATGTAAAAGTGAAAAAGTAAAGAGAATGAAATCAAATACTCCCCTGATTCGCTCGGTATGGATTATAGGTTGGCCAGGTTAAATCTTCCTCCAAGAAAATGAACAATCAAAGCTTCCCTTCCAGAATATAAATCATCTTCTTGTCTTAAATAAGTTACTAAACCCTAGAAAACAACCCCCACCAGGCAGTGTACCTGATCGTTGTAGTATAGTATAGTGACAAGTACCGGGGGATTGATCGTTCAGCTTAGGAATAGTGTCGCTAGGATTAGAAAGCCTAATTAATAGTTCTAGAGATGAAAGATGATTATTTTTGTGTTTTTATATTTTATGAAAGCAAGTAAAATCTCGGGTTTTGGAAGAGTGGGCGGAATTAGTTGTTATTCAACTAACCCAAAAACTACTTTATAACTAATTAAACAAATGAAAATGAAATTAAGCTAATATTAAACTAAGGTTGTGAGCAGTATTTGGAGAAATTGTGTTTACTTAGACTTCATTACTCTCTAGATATCTTTTACATGTCAATTACTTGTTACACTTGTATGGATGACGGATTGTATTCCTTAATACCATTCGTGGGGTGGCATACATAACTCCCCAACTCTATGAGCTCTTATCTCCTCCTACACCATGACCCAGCACAACTATAGGGATTGTAAACAGTGGCTCATGCATTAAATACAACCAATAAAGACCTAGTACGCCTCGGTTCATGTTTCTTAAGACGTTCAAGCATGTTACCATTTGGAGATCTGCCAGTTTTCTTAAGCCTAACATATAATATCATTCATCCAAGAACAAGAATAGACAAGTAATTAACACATAATCAACATCTAGGTTTCATTAGATCTAAGCAAACACAAAAGAAATCTAGCCTAGCATAGTAGAATTAAGATAAGAACAAAAGATAAACAACCAACACATAGACATATTGATTGAATTAAGAGTATACTTATCTCAATTACAATGCAAGGTCTCAAGGGTTTGGAACCCTTGAAAAACCTGTAAAAGAGGCACCAAAATCGTCTTTAGGGTTTCACCAAAACTTCTCTTTTTTTAATGAAAAAACTAGAAAACTATATATAGGAAAATCGTCCTGACGGCGTCAAGAGTAAAATCTGACGCCGTCAACTAGCCGCCATACACTTCCTCGGACGCCCTAGATCCACTTGTGATGGCCTTGGTGACGCCATCACCACCTACGGTAAATTAATCTTGGCCACTTTGACGCCGTCATCTCTCCATCTGACGCCGTCACCAGCTACGGTAAAATATTCATCTTGTCTGACGCCGTCAAGAGTAAACCCTTGACGCCGTCACCTTGTATATCCAGCTTGGATTTTTGGTACTTTGTCGTTTTCTTCACTTTATGCTCCAAAAACGTCCAAAATAGCCTCTTTTCCAGAATTCACTCTCCAAACACCTAAAATCACAAAAGGAACGATTTAGGGCAATATTTGATCAAATAAAGTCGGATTCGGGCTTAAATGACCCCCTAAAAACGGATCATTTTTCGCCTCATCACATCTCCTATCCCCGTTGAGGATAGTGAGCTTTTGATCAATGATTCTATTCCGGAATTGCAAACGTTCCATTTTGATCATACGGAAGAGAAGATAAGTGGTATCACTACTTCTTATTCTTATAATTCTCTTCCTGTATATGAATCATTTACTTTTGAGGAGTTCCCCAGTGAACTCACTCAATTCAATCCCGAATGCGAATCATTCACCTTTGAGGAGTTCTCCTTTGAACTCACTCATATCATATCTCCACCGGAGTATGATAACTTTTATTTTGATCTAGACATGCCCATAATATGTCTTGATCAAACGAGCTTAAAAGAGGAGATTAATGAAACAATGAATTCTCCTATTGAAGATGAGGAGTTAGTCATGATTTTTATCATGACTTTCTTTCTTTTCTTCATATATCCCGTGGCTTCTCCTGTTCTTCACTCTTTCGGGAGTGAGGACATTATCTTTGACCCCGGCATTCTCATTTATAAAATATGAGCTAGGGTCTCTCTGTATATCTCATTGGTGTGGAACTTTCACGTGCTTCAATGTTTATCCAAACCTCTTAAATGAAAGTCCGATTGAGATTGTTCCTTCCACATCATGCTTCCCCATGGACAAATGAATTCGGGGTCGAGTCAAGCTAGCGACTCGGTAAACAAAAACAGTAGCATGCTTATAGGGTTTTCACCCTAAGTGTGGGGGAGTCCCCCATGCTATGGTTACTTATGAAGTGAAAATACAAAATGGTGTTTTCCACATTTAGCTTGTAATGTTGCCCTTTTACGTTCAAAGAGTCGGCATAATAGCCGGGACTTTGAATATTGAGGACAATATTCAATTCTAAGTGTGGGGGGAAATTCTAGCGAATTTTATCACATTATATCTTTTAGTACCCCCGTTTTTGGCAAAAATTTAAAAAAAATTCACTTGAGCTTCAAAATTTTTGTGGTAATCAGTCCGCCAAAGTCTAAATGACAAATGGATTGGCTAGTCCAGGAGCAAACGGCTCTTGGCAAAGACATCTCAAACCCGTTGATGGCTTGCAATTTGCCAAAAATTGTATGGTACCTCAACTCCCCATATCCCATAAAGCGAATGAGTTGGCTAGCCCGCAAGATTATGGCTTGTGGTAAAGGCCGTGGAAAAACCATAATTGGTAATCAGCTCACCAAGATGTTGACTATTCCATCAAGAGTTGGCTAGTCCAGAAGCAAACGGCTTTTGGTAAAGACTAATCAAATCCGTTGATAGCTGGTGGTTTGCTCAAAATCACACGGTTATCAGGTGTGCCACAGTTCTTACACCTGGCTACTCCAGAAGTGATGGCTTTTGGTAAAGAGTTTTTCAAATCCATTAAGTTTTTCTCAAAAGATTGCTAGGGACTAGCAATGTTTTAGTGTGGGGGATTGATGAGTGTCTAAATACTCATCATTTTATACCAATCTGAACTGCCAAAACATAACAAAAACACTCAAATATGCATCAAAATACTTAAAATATCTTAGAAGTGTGTTTTATATGTTTCAAATGCAAAATATGCAAAACCAGATGAAAAACATACAAAGTTTGCATAATTGGCAGTTTTAGTCCCTCAAGTTTCATAAATTGGCAAAACTAGTCCCTGGTTATTCTAAAAACTTGAAAAAGTCATCAAAGGTCCTTTTTAATCATAAAGTTACATATTTAGTCCTTTGGTGCAAAGTTTCATAAAATTACAAGTTTAGTCCCTATACTTTGGAAATTTACATAATTGGTCCCTTGGATGTAAAAACTTTGAGAAAAATCAATATTGGTCCTTGTATGACTAATCTTTTGCAGGAATGGTCCTTGGTGTGAAGTTTGGTGAATTTACCTAATTGGTCCCTGAAGTTTGGTGAATTGGCAGAAAAGGTCCTTGGATATAAAATAATGGGAAATTATCAAAAGTGGCCTTGTACTATTCATGAATGATCAATATGGCCCTTTTAATAAATATGGGAAAGTCACATTTTCAGTCCCTATAATTTTCCCTAATTACAACTTTGGTCCTTGTGGTATTTTAAACCTAAAACCAATCGGACCCTAAATATTATACCCAAAAATATAATCCAATCCACTATCCTAATACCCCTGATCCAACCCAATCCCAAGGCCCAAACCTCCCAGCCCAATCCACCACTTAAATAATACCGGGTCAACACCCCGGTCAAACCCACTCCCCTTTCCCTTTCTTCCCCCCAAAACCACTCACCACCACACAGACCACCAATACCACTCCACACCCACAGTTTCTTCACCACCTCACACCCCAGCTATCTTACCCACTCCCTTCCACCTCCACAACACTCCAGCACCCCATTAAACCCGTAAAAACCTCACAAGCAACCTCTACGTGTCCCAAGATATTTTTGGCGCCAAAAGTGAAAATCAACGTTTGAGCTTCAATTGACCAAATTAAAGGCTGAGATCAAATGGGATAGTCAAGGAAAACTGCAAGCACCTCAAAGACTCTCTACAAATACAAGAAGAGGCAATAGTTTACAATTGTCACATGTTTTAGACCACATTCGTAGTGTAATATTTAATTCTTGTTGAAACTCTTTAAATTCAGTTTAAATTTCAAGCTTGTATCACGTTTTAAAGTTTATGGAAGTTCTATGTTCAAGTTTCTTCATTCCAGTTTCATTTAAAATTCAGAATTGACAATTTCAAGTGAATTTGACAATTTCACTTGAAGCTTGTTAACTGTTGTTGTTTCTTGTTCTACTAAGTTCATTTACAATCACTTCAAGCTTTTTGAAGCTTTGATATAATCTAGAGGACTCTTACTCAGTTTACTTAAAATAATTAAAATTCAAAGAAAATAGAAAATAAAATAAAATTCAGTGTTCAAGGTTATGCAAGCAAGGAGCATGTTGATTTTTGGATGGCTATGGTTTAGAAGCTTTTTGGGAAGCTTTTAGGTTTGGTTTGTTGTCCTGGCACCCTTGTTCTCAGTTGGAAGAAATTGTAAGCTCAATTTTACATTTTCTTGCATTTACTATAGTAATGTTTTGTATCTGCTAGTTTTTGGTTCTCAGTGTTTCTTAGATGTAATTTAGTCATATTATTGCTAAATCTTTGGTACTTGTTCATTGTTTTTCAGTATACACTCTTGTTCTTAATTTCATAGTCAAAATGGGTTCATATTGATTCATGAGTATTTGATGTTTAACTTGATGTTTCTATGTTAAAATAAGTTTATGTCATCATATTTCAACTTTGTGAATCTATATTATGCTCTGAATCAGTGGTAATCTTTGACGATCACAAATTCAATAACTTTAAGGGGTGTATGGCATTACTTGAATTTGTTGGTTATTGATGTTGTTTATAGTTTAGGATTGTTAGTTTACCATTCCTAGGTTCTAATCAGTTCAATTCAAGTTTTGTTTTGGTCATTTGCAACTAAAAATTCAAAATCCAATTACAAATCCCTTGACAGTTAACTGTCAAGGATTTTGTGATCCTCAAACCCACTCGTTAGCTTATAAGTTATAGCTTTAGCTTAATTTTGGTTAATTATAGCTTATATTAACTTATTTAATCTGTAGTGATCATTAGAAGTTCAATAAAGTCAAAATACCAAGTTTCATAAAAAAGTCAATTGCACTCATCTCAGATTTTTACAAATATTCAAGGAATTGTTTTGATTTATGAGAGTTGATTGAGACCTTGAAATTTGTTCCTAATTGTTGTCTACCAGCTTGTCTTTAAGTTCCCACTTAGCTGGTATTTTTAGCAATTTTCCCCTAGGCCCCACTTACCCTCAAAGTCACCTGCAGGGATAACTCATCCCCTGTGCAGCAGTTATCAGGCCATCACCACCACTTTGGTGGTGATTTGTGACCACCACAGTGGGCCCCACACTTCCAAATTAGTTTTTTACAACCCCCTCCTACCAGACTCTTTTGTTTGACCTGAATCATTGTGGACCCCACCTGAATCAGACCCAAAAGTTTGTCCCTATTCTGTGTTGCTTTTGAGTTTTTGGAATAGCTTATTTTTGCTTATCAGCTTATCTACTGAGCTTATTTGGCAAATTTTAGCTTAGACAAGTCCAATATACTTATTTAGATCAGAATAATCCATAGTGGGTCCCGCACAAGCTCATTTGAGCTTATTTCCATTTTCAGTCAACATAAGTCAACTGTGGAAGTAATAAGCTTCCACAGTGCTTATTATTAGCTTATAAATTAGTTGTTTTTACAAAAGTTGTTTATGTTGAGATATAATATAGTTTTGTACAAGAAAAATCAAGAAAAACAAATATAAAAATAAGTGATAGTTTCTATTTAATTTAATTTAATTTTAATTTTCATTTTTAGATTTTTATTAAGTAAGTTGTGTTTTTATATTTTTATTAATTTTCTTTTAAGTTAAAGTAATTTTGATAATTTTCTCAGATTTTTATTTTGTAATTTAATATTTATTAGATTTAATAATATTTTTATTAATAATTAAGTTATAAATAGCATAATTAATTTTTATAAGGTAACACCTAGATTTTATATTTTTCCTGGCTTTTATATATCATAAAATAATTTTATAAATTTTTTTTCATAATTTTCTAAGTCATTTTAGTATTATTTGTAATTTAAAATAGTTTAATTAGTTTAATTAATATAAATAGTTTTTAATTAATAGAAAATCCATAAAAAGACAAAAATATTTATTTTTATTTTTTATACTTTCTTCAAGTTCTTTTTAAGTTTTAGAAATTATTTTTACAAGTTTTTAGTTTAATTTGTAGTGTTTATCATTTTTAGTTTTTATTTAAGTTAATTTTAATTAAATAGTTAAATAGTTTTTATTTAAGTTAATTTTAATTAAATAGTTAAATAGTTTTTAATTAAATAATTAATAATAAATAATAAAATAATCTAAAAAATAATTTTCTTTTTAATTTAATTTTCTTTTAAGTTTAAGTTTATTGAATTTTCATTTTTAACCCCTGTAGTTTATTTTTCTTAAAACTCCATTTTCTCAGCACACAATCGCGTCTGATTTTTAATTTGGTTTACGTTTATACGTTTTAAATACCTAGCTTTTACGTAATCGTTAAAATAGTTTATCTGAGCTATTTTATTTTATAAAACCCTAGTGTAATCACACACACTCACACTTATACCCTTTCCTGTTCACTTTCACTCGATCACAGAGTCATTTTTAATAAAACATCGCACACCTCGTTGGGACATTACGACCCGGGGAAACACTGTATTCCACGGAAGCATTGGCTTGATTAGTTTGACTTTTACGGTTGACCATTCACAAGTGGTTGACTAATAAAAGTTGACTATTTCAGACGAATCAGTATTAGTTACTCTGCTTTACCTAAAGAAAGAAAGCTTGTTGATGTGGTGTTCACCGGTGATTAGCAGGAAAGTGTATGTCGTTCTTTGTTGTTTTCTGATATGAAACTTCTGATTATATCACCTAAGGAAAGCGGGAATTTGTTTTTTGGTTTTATATTTTATATGTGAGTTATTTATTTTTGAAATTAGATGCGTTCAATCAGTTGAATATTCAAATGTTGTTGGTAGTGTCGAAATGTCATTCATTGCTGAGTTTCATGGTGGTGTTGAGAGCACAGGATAGCTAGTACTCCCTCCGTCCCATATTAAGTGTCTACAATGGTATTTTTGATTGTCCAATATTAAGTGTCCACTACAATAAATGAAGGAATCTTGGTAACTAAATTTCCAATTTTGTCATTTGTCTTTAATTGCAAGAATTTATAATTTATTACACCTAAACCTTTGTGCATGTATATTAATTGGGGGTATAATTGTCATTTGGTTAACAATCAATTGTAATAATTTAATACACCTAAAACTTTGTGCTTTTGTGTTATGGACACTTAATATAGGACGGTATAATTTTAGTTTTTTGTGAATAAAACATTAATGTTCCAGTATTAAGTTTCTTTGTCTTTTTTTGTTATCAAAATAATCACTTAAATACAAAACTACGTTTGAATTATCAAAGAGAGCAGTTAAATATTCCTACTGAAAAATGTTATGTTTTAACTATGACCAGTAAAAGAGTACTTCTCGTTTGCCTCGGGAAACATATGCTTATCACAAATTTATAGCCCAAATGAACACTAATCCAGTAGCCACCTTGTTTGGTTAAGATTCCTATCGAACAATGTTATGAACTATGACCAGTAAAATATATAGTACTTCTCGTTTGCCTGGGAGAAACATATGATCTCACAAAATTTTAGCCCAAATGAACACAAATCCAATTGCCACCTCGTTTGATTCTCGTCACTGGTAAAATATACTAATATAAACAACATATGCTAAGACAAAATGTATAGAGTTTACTGTATAAAAGTTGACTATACAATTACAAAAGAGATTGTAAAAAAAAAAATATTGTGATACATTGCATCACATGCTAAGCCTTCAGAAGCGAAGTTCAGTTTGTTCCGGGGACTTTGCGAAGAATCATCAACAGGATCAAAAGCAACAACCTGCTTTCCCTTTGTCTTTTTCGTGGGGCCAAAAGCCCCAAGCTGTTTTTGTTATTACATCAATTAATATAATGTTTTTAAAAAAAAAAAAAAAAAAAAAAAAAAAAAAACCAAGATAAGAGTGCATGTGTGTGTAAGCAAATAACTGCACAAGCAAGAAACCATTAATGTGATCTAGTTTCAAAACATGGAAAGTGACTGACCAATAAATTCTATCGGGTGAATCAAATATATATAGCTCCATCGAATCCAGGTGATCCTTCTTTCGAAGGAATCAAAGAAGCATATAACTATTGTTTATGTTAATAAGTAAGTTAAATGATCACTACATGTCATTACCCTATAATTAAAGGGTTTTAGGAATTTGCTTATTTTTTGCTCATTAACCACTTAAGTGCTTATTTTTTAGCGGATAAGTAGTACGTTTGGATCACTCAAAATGCTTGTGCTTATTTTCTTAGTTTAAGGTAAAATAAGCAGGTGATGGTTTAAGAAAAAGCTAAAGTTAGTATATATAAACAATAATAAGAACAACGCAAAGGGGATCACTTTAGTGTCACACCAATCATACCAGTATTATGCAAGCCTATATGATGTATGGCTGCTTTCCAATCTTGTAATTTCTTCTTCGGCTGTAGCAATGTCCGTCATTATCCCTTCAACCTACATTATACGCAAATTAATATACAACATAATCACTGCAATTAGCATCAACGTGCAAATGAAAACTTACATTTTCATTGGCCACACTTTCCTTGGGGTGGATAGTTTTCAATGTAAACATGGTGTAGTACATCCACCATAGCATATGCCATACCTTATTAATATCTCAATCACTTATACCAACACCACATTTTCCACTAACCATGATTGAAGTGCTTTTTCCTTCTCCGATCATATAAGCCCTATTTACATAGTAATTATTTTAGTTGAGCAAAAAGCTAAAGGAACAGAAATTAAAGTAGATTACATAAAAGAGGTATCCTCCAAAATGTAAACTTTATAAAATAGAATGTCAATAATACTTGTATGCAACATATGCTACATGTCTCCAAACATTGTTCTTTTATATTGTCATGTCATCCGGATATAATCGAAGTTGACAATTAACATACGACAACTCACTAATAACATAGCGACACATGGGGTTGACTTTTGCTTTAATTATTATTTCTAAACATTGTACCTTTACAATTTTACCCGACCCGTTTAGTCACTAACATTTTTCCCAAAGTGAAAAAGTCCATTTGTCTATTCAATTTGACAGCAAAAGAGAACTTTTAGTCACTGTGTTTTATACGACTTGTTTAGTCACAAACATAGAGGACACACACGTAGAGTAATTGGTTGTAGCCTATTTCGGTTCTTAAACATGTTGTTTTATAATGATAATATGAGTTAACTAAATGGGACTTCATAGTTAATGAATAAGCAAATTAAGTGGAATCATATAAACTGTTAATATTTTAATTGTAATTTCTATTGTGCTAGTGGAGATGCCTGTAATATGTCCCGCTTTTGTGATCGCGCTACACCTTATGTATGCTTCTCTTCTACACCCGGTAGATGTTAGCATATATAAAGGAATGAGCGAAAGGACCATTTCTTCTTTGGCATTGTCCATTTATTTGTGCGGGTCATTGTAACTATTTAGTTTAAATATACTTATGTTGCTTTCCATAAAATTAATCTAAATGTTAGAGAATAAAAAGAGCCATTAAAGAAAACTAAAGATAACACCTCCTCTTTACAGCTTTTGGTTGCAGTGTTTGAGTGTTTTTGTAGATTGACTAACCTTGACACCTTGTTACCATTGCTCTCAGTGTCAAGCGTTAGACCTCTAACACATTTTTTTTGCTTAAATAGGCATTGATGTCTACCTGTAATAGTTCAGCATAAAAATGTAAGACTAAATATGAAGGATAAGACATCTATATTTTCACAAGGAAACCGTGACATATTATAGCATCCACATATCTAAAACATTAAGGAATCATTAAACCAAAATACAATGTATTTGAACAACTTCTTAGAATTTAAACTCGTCTATATGCATTAGACTTTAAAGGAAACTTCTTATCTTTACATTCGATTATAATGGAGAGAATTAGCTTAAGGTAATAATTTTGATGTATAATTCTTATCATAAATGTTAAATTCCTTCTAAACCAAAATACTGTTTATGTTCTTATTAGAATTCACAATTTTTTTCAACTCAACTCAACTTATAAATCACATATAATCTTGAATCAAACTTAGAAAGCACAGTAATAGATATTACAACAAACCTAACTAAAGCTTTATTGACATTACAATCATGTCCCACAAATATACAATAAATTACAAACTTTATCATAAAACTCACCATTAATTTACTAAGTGTGGATGGGTTTGAGCCTTGATGTTGAAAAATAACACAAAATCAAACTTGTTGATTTAAAAAAACGATTTCTTCTAGTGTTTTGGGTTTATTGGTTATAGCAATTAACATATAAAATTTAAAGACCCAATAGAAAAGAATCTAAAATAAAATTAATAAACAAAAAATATCGATCTTTAAAAGATGAGTTACATGTTGATTTCGAAGATGGGGTCTTTTTGTAGTGGTGTATCCCGCTGACAATAGAGTAGGGTTTTTTTTTTTTTTTTTTTTTTCTTTCTGTCTTGTTGTTTGATGAATAACCTTCTTCAAAAAAGGGTCTATTCTCCTCGTTCATCAGAATCTCCACGAGGAGAGGAAACGATTGGTGTTTGTGGATGTTTTGTTCAGTTATTTGGATGGACACATAACTTACTTTTAAAAATCGGAATCTAATTGTTGATGATGGTGGATGTTAATCGGAATTTAATTCTTGGTGATGGTGGATGTTGACTTACTTTGATTGAAACAAAGCGTAGGTTAGTGTGTGTGTTTTTTCCCAGGAAATTGGGCCTTATCTTCCGCTTTTCTAAATAATATACACTTTTACCATCAAAATATCAAAAGTTAACACTCCAGCCCATGTGTATGTTACTACTTTTTAAATATAAAAGTATAAAAACGTTTTTAATACACTTTTTACACAAAAATGGTAATTTTTAAGGTTAATTTGATAATTATGAAACTTTTTTAAAAATCAAAATAAAAAAAATTACTAAAAGAGGAATGAATTGATTTTTTTGAAATGAAAAAATTCCAATAGGGGTTTTACTTTATTATATAAAAGATGTCACATTAATTAGATAACTTTTTCATATATATGCGGGTCGACATTTTTTGCATCGAAGAAGATTTGAGAAAACCAAAGTATTAAGGGTGCGTTTGGTATCATCCAATCGGAATGTATCTATTTATTTCATTCCGTGTTTGTTTACAGGGCTCGGTAATGAAATGAGTATATTATAGCCATTGATTCATTACACACTAATTTGGTATCTATGAAATACATTCTCGTGCGCCCCTCTTTTCCACTATAAAACTCAAATATCTAAACACTTTTCCATACCATATTTTGTCATCTAAACATAAACGATCGTAATGATACACTTTTTTCATATCAATTGTTATTCTGCCTCGTATTAAATCCAATACTCATTGTCATTCCTAGGCCCTTGTTACTAGTAAATATTCACAAGTGTACTTTTGCCTCGTAGAGATATAAACTAACACTTATATTTACCACCATAGGACAATTGTGTTATTCCATGTTGTGTGAATTAAAAAGCTCTTCAACTACATGCTTGTAAGTTCAAGTCATGTTTAGTACCTAGGGGTGTCAGTAGGGTCGGGTTAACCCGACCCGAACATGACAAGGTTAATTGGGTCGGGTCTAATCGGGTCAACAAATCTAGCCGGGTTGTTTTTACCCGAACCCGATAACCCAATAGTATTATCAGGTCGGGTTTGAGTTAAATAAATAATGTTATCGGGTCAACTTGATAAGACCCGACAATCACTTATTGCTTTTATAATTATTACTTCTGGTGTGAGTTATCAGAAGTATTCATTACAATATACGGCATACAATCAGCAATGGACCGATTTTTGGGCTGTGCAATTTCGGCAACGACTACGATTTGGGCACAACAACTTTTGGTGTTAATTTGGGGCACAACTTTTACGTTGTTTTGGCAGGTTTCAATTGCGAGTGCATCACAATTAATACACCAAAATAATGTAACTGAATTTATCACCTACAAATTTTCAAAACTAAATTTCCTACTCATACGAGTTTTAAAGCTACATTGCCGTATTTTATTCACATAATGGGTACACCCTCACCATTATACTTATTAAGGTATAAATTAAAAAATAAAAATATCAACAAATTCAAAACGTGACACTTATTATAGAACGGAGTGAATATTAAATTTAACTGCATCTGTGCTCAATAAAACATGGAAAAGGTATGACAAATATTGATTTTAAGGTTGGGTTACTCCCTTTTACCCACTCTATTAATATGATGATACATTTTTTTATAATTTTTTATTTCATTTGTTTTGTCTTTACTACTTTTAATTTGTCAAACTTTATGTTTTATTTTTCACACTTTTATTTGGCAGTTTTATCAACTTTATTAACAAGACAAGACAATTTTCTATAATATTTCTCTTCGCATTTTTTATGTTTTATTATTTTTGACTTGCCAAACTTTATGTTTTCTGTTTTGTAATTTTTGTTTCATAGCGTTGTAATACAATCTAAGTTACCCATGAGTTTCACCTTTATATATACAAAGAATTTTTTGAAGTGGGCTGCTTATTAAAGAGACAAAAACAACTCATAACTCACTCGGCTGTAAAAAGGACTAATTAACTTCATTAAAACAAAGCACACATAAAGTCACATATATGGCAAAACTACTAAACTCAAATCATATATAGCACATATACTCACTGATCGAGGAGATTAAAACGACACTATGTAAAGTCCCATCACATACGTACACACGTACCGCAATTGTCATTAACAAAACCATATATATAACTCTCGATTTTCAATTCCTCAAAAAGTAACTAAGTACTGTTGTATATAAACCATGAATTTCACCTTATAATAAACACATTTTCTGAAATCGGCTACTTATTTTGAGAGAAATCAGACTGATCGATCAATTAATCACATCAAGTTTAAAAATGAAACCATCACACTCAGTTTCACCTTAGAGAAAACATTTTGATTGGTCCAAATTTTGAAACCGTACCGCCGGCTGCTTATTTTGGAGACAAAAACTACTCATAAGGCAGGCACTCTCGGCTGTGAAATGACTAAAACAAACTAAACGAACCACCAAACGCAAATAAATATCACAGAAACTATGATTGTCTTCAATAATACTACATGAGAAACAAGTTATAAATGTCAAGTAGCCATCAGTTTCACCTTTATGAAAAGGATTTTTTGAAATCGCGCGCGGCTGCTTATTAAGAGACAAATATTTCTCTAAAAACAGCAAGTCTGAACAAAATTAAATATACATCACACGATACCAAAGTTTAGAGACACCACAACAAATAAACCAAAAAAAAAATTACTAATAATATCATAAATATGATAAAATGAAAAGTTTTCTACTATCAACTAAAACTAAACTGACATTATTTTCTTTCAAACATGCATGTTATAAAAAGTTGATAAACTGTTTAAAACTAGCTAGACAATATATATATATATATAAAATGAAATCTCATCCGATCCATCGCCTATAGGTAGTGTGTATATATATATATATATATATATATATATATATATATATATATATATATATATATATATATATATATATATATATATATATATATATATATATATTACATGTAAGGTCTTAAACTTGTAACCTTTCTATGCAAAGACTAGTAAATATCTACCGATTACTTAAAATGTTGAAAGAATAACAGATATATAGCAGGAGTTTACTAGTCAATACGACATCTAACTAAGATAAGCAGATTCCTTAACATCCAGCTTGTTTATTATATATATTATATAGAGAAAAGTTCTTTTGTGAACAAGTTTTTTTCTACAAACTGAGGGGCCAATCCCCACCATCCATCTAGTTTGATCTAATGGTGAGGATTAACCTAAGATTTAAAAATGGAACCTAAGTCCATGTTTTTTTCTTGTCCTTTTATCATTCTTATTTATTCATTGTATTTTTCTTTTTTTTTTTTTTCTTTTTTCCCATTTTTTTCTCCTTATCATTTATGTTCACGCTTTTACTTTTTCTCTTTTTTTTCTTCCTTTTTTGTTCACTTTTTTTTTCAAGCTTTTTTTTTTCTTTTTTTTTCAAGCGCTTTTTTTTTTCTTTTTTTTTTCTTTTTCTTTTTTTTTTCTTTTTTTTCCAGCACTTGTTTTGCTTTTTTTAATGAACGTTTTTTATTCATTTTTTTTACTTTTAAAAAAAATCACGTTTTTTTTTTTAAATTCATATTTTTTTTTTCATTTTCTTACGTTTTTGTCTGTTTTCATTCGTTTTCATCCATTTTTATATATTTTCGTCTATTTTTTTTAAGTTTTCGTTAATTTTTAGACGTTTTCATCTGCTTTCAGATGTTCATCCAATTTTATACGTTTTCGTCCGTTTTCATACGTTTTCGTCAATTTTTATAAGTTTTCATCCGTTTTAAAACGTTTTTGTCCGTTTTCGTCCGTTTTATACATTCTTGTCCCTTTTCAGACGTTTTTGTCGGTTTTCGGCAGTTTTATACGTTTTCATACATTTTTGTCCGTTTTCGTCTATTTTCAAACGCTTTCGTTTGCTTTCATCTGTTTTCTTACGTTTTTGTCCGTTTTCGTGCGTTTTCATACGTTTTCGTCCATTTTCATACGTTTTAGACGTTTTTGTTCGTTTTCATACTTCTCCATCTGTTTTTATAAGTATTCATCCATTTTTTTACGTTTTCGTCTGTTTTCAGACGTTTTTGTCTGTTTTCGTTAGTTTTTATATGTTTTCGTCTGTTTTCATACGATTTCGTCTGTTTTTGTTTGTTTTCATATGTTAATGTTTTTGTCCGTTTTCTTTCGTTTTTATACATTGTTGTCTGTTTTTAGACGTTTTCATCTGTTTTAATACATTTTCGGCAGTTTTTACACGTTTTCATTGGTTTCGTTCGTTTTCATACGTTTTTCTCCATTTTCGTGTGTTTACTTTCGTTTTCGTCCATTTTTTTATACGTTTTCATCCGTTTTCAAACGTGTTTTTACACTTTCATACGTATTCGTTTGTTTTTGTATGTTTTCATGTGTTTCTAAATATCACAATTGACATTCTTAATATCTCAAGTGATATTTAGAATATGACATAATATCACTTGTGATATTAAGAATATCAATTGTGGTATTCAGAAACGTATGAAAACGGACGAAAATGTATGAATACGGACAAAAACGTTAGAAAGTGAAAAAAACGTAAATTAAAAAAAATGTAAAATCACTTGTGATATTCTGAATATCACTTGTGATATTCAGAATATCACTTGTGATATTCAGAATATCATTTGCGATTTTCATGTTACAAAACATTTGTTGAAAATCACTTGTGATATTCAGAATATTACTTGTGATATTCAGAATATATCACTTGTGATTTTCATGCTACAAAACATTTGTTGAAAATCACTTGTGATATTCAAACACACAATGGTGTTTTAGTATTACTTGTTCAGAATAGTTTTAGTATCGTGGTTTGTTTAGTTTGAGTTAGTTAGTGGCCTGATTTGTTGTTTAGGTGTTTGTTAAGATGTGATAGCGTCATCAAATGTAATGAGATTGTTAACTTTAACTGATGTGGGATTATTTGTATAGTGAAATAACTTTAAAATCGGAGGAGAGTTAATTTACCTCATAACTTCTATAGTTTTATATTTCATCCAAGTAGCAGTTTTCTTATATATAAGATCAAGAATACATTTTATCGCCGCAACATTACACGACGCTATCACATCTTAACAAACACCTAAACATCAAATCAACTTTTTTTCGTCCATTTTTGTATATTTTTATATAAAAACGAAAGAAAACGTATGAAAACGAACAAAAACAGAAGAAAACGTAAGAAAGTGAAAAAAAACGTGAATTAAAAAAATGTGAAAATCACTTATAATATTCTGAATAACACTTGTAATTTTCTGAATATCACTTTTGGTATTCAGAATATCACTTGTGATTTTCATGTTACAAAACATTAGTTGAACATCACTTGTGATATTCGGAATATCACTTGTGATATTCAGAATATCAATTGTGATTTTCTGAAAATTACAAGTGATATTCATGTTACAAAACGTTAGTTGAAAATCACGTGTGATATTTAGAATATCATTTGTGATTTTCATGTTACAAAATATTAGTTGAAAATCACTTGTGATATTCGGAATATCACTTGTAATATTTAGAATATCACTTGTGATTTTCTGAATATCACTTGTTAATTTCATGTTACAGAACAATTGTTGAAAATCACTTGTGATATTCAGAATATCACTTGTGATATTCAGAGTGATATTCAAAATATCACTTTTGAAAAAACGTGAATTAAAAAAAGCGTGAAATCACTTGTAATATTCTGAATATCACTTGTGTTTTTTGAATATCACTTGTGATTTTTTGAATATCACTTGTGATATTAAGAATATCACTTTTAAAAAAACGTGAATTAAAAAAAACGTGAAATCACTTGTAATATTCTGAATATCACTTGTGATTTTCATCTTACAGAAAAATTGTTGAAAATCACTTGTGATTTTCAGAATATCACTTGTGATATTCAGAGTGATATTCAGAATATCACTTTTGATATTCAGAATATCACTTGCGATATTCTGAATATCACTTGCGATTTTCATGTCACAGAACATTTGTTGACAATCACTTGTGATATTCAGAATATCACTTGCGATATTCAGATATCACTTGCAATATTCTGAATATCATTTGCGATATTCTGAATATCACTTGTGATTTTCATGTTTACAGAATGTTAAAAATCACTTGTGATGTTCAGAATATCGCAAGTGATATTCAATATCACTCACGATATTCTGAATATCACAGGTGATATTCTGATAATCACAGTATATCATTTGTGATATTCAGAAAGGTATGAAAACGTCTGAAAACATTTAAAAACGAACGAAAATGAATGAAAACGGACGAAAACGTATGGAAACGAACGAAAATGTATGAAAGCGAACGAAAACGTAAGAAAACGGACAAAAATAAATGAAAACAGATGAAACCATATGAAAACGTATAAAAAAATGACGAAAACGTATAAAAACGGACGAAAACGTATGAAAACGGACGAAAACATATGAAAACGGACGAAAACTTATGAAAAAGGACAGAAACGTAAGAAAACGGACGAAAACGTATGAAAACGAGCGAAAACGTATGAAAAAAATTCAAAAACAGATGAAACGTAAGAAAACGGGCGAGTATATATATGAAAACGGGCGAAAACGTAAGAAAACAGACGGAAACGTATGAAAAAAATTCAAAAACAGATGAAAACGTAAGAAAACGGACGAAAACGTATAAAAACAGACGAAAACGTATTAAAATGGACGAAACGGGTGAAAACGTAAGAAAACAGACGAAAACGTATGAAAACGAGCGAAAACGTAAGAAAATAGACGAAAACGTATGAAAACGGACGAAAATGTGTGAAAACGAACGAAAACGTAAGAAAACTGACGAAAACGTAAAAAAACGACGAATATGTATGAAAAACGAAAAAAAACGTTAAAAAAAACAAAAAAAAAATGTATTTTCTTTTAAAAGAAAGAAAAAAAAAGTGAAATTAAAAAAAAAAAAAAGGATAAAAAAAAGGCATGAAAAAAAAACAGCGTGAATTTTTTTTTTTAAATACTAGAAAAAAAAGACAAAAAGAAGGAAAGAATGCAACAAAAGAAAATGGAAGAAAAAAAAACGTAAATAAGAAGGAAAAAAAAGACAAAAGAAAAAAATAAAAGTGAATAAAAAGAAACAAAAAGACAATAAAAAAACATGTACTTAGGTTGTCTATTAAATCTTAGGTTAATCCCCACCATTAGATCAAACTAGATGGAAAGTTAGTATGTAAAATAACTCACCTTATATTATATATTCAAGCTGACTTGTTAATTATGGATATACCTTGTCAAGTTGGTTGTCACCTTTTTGGACGCTATAGATTGTTTTCTAAAAAGTTGTAAAGTGGATTTATAGTCACTACAAGAATATATGTACTTAAAAACTATAAAAGTTTTGATCAACTAATTAAACTGACATTTTTTTCTTTCAAACAAGGTAGTATTAAATAGTGTAAGCCAAAAGATGGAGTAAATTGCAAAAATCGTCCCTAAACTTTTGCCAATTTGCATGTTTCGTCCCAAAACTGTTGAAACTGCAAAAATCGTCCCTGTGGCAAACTTTTGGGGCAAATATTATCCCTGACCAACATCAAATGACTAAAATACCCCTGTTCAAACTTTAGGGATGATTTTTGCAAGTTACTCTTATTCATTAAGTTTTTAGTTTTTTACGCAAATGGTCCCTGTGTTGCGTCAAGTTTTATAGTTAGTCCCTAATTTTGTGCAGTTAGTTTATCCGTTAAGTTATTTGCACAGTTAGTCCTCAGTTAACATTTCTTGCAAAGTTAGTCCTCATTTTCTAAAAAAGTCCTTATTTTTTGCACCGTTAGTCTATCCATTAATATTTTTTACACCGTTGTCAATCCGTTGATATTTTTTACGTTCTCGTCTATTTTTTAACGTTTTTGTCTATTTTTTTTTACGTTTTTGTCAATTTTTTTACGTTTTTGTCTATTTATTTTACGTTCTAGTCCGTTTTTTTAACATTTACGTCTATTTTTTTTTTACGTTTTTGTCAATTTTTTTACGTTTTCGTCTATTTTTTTTACATTCTCGTCCGTTTTTAAAACATCATTCCGGACAACTTTTGTGTTTTACACTTTTGATGATTCGGACCAGAAAGGGGTAAAAACCGTGAGTTAAAATCGAAACAAAAACTTTTTTTTTTTTTTTTTTTTTTTTTTTATCAAATGTCAAGTTTTCTTCTAGTATACTTACCTAATCACAAAAAGGGAGAAAAAGGATAAAAAACGTAAAAAATAGACGAAAACGTAAAAAAGCGGACAAAAACGTAAAAAATAGACGAAAACTTTTAAAAAAACGGACGAGAATGTAAAAAAAATAGATGAAAACGTAAAAAAATTGAAAAAAAACGTAAAAAATAAATAGACGAAAACGTTAAAAAAATACGAGAACATAAAAAAAATAGACGAAAACGTAAAAAAATAGACAAAAACATTAAAAAATGGACGAGAACGTGAAAAATATTAACGGGTTGACAAAGGTGCAAAATATTAACTTTGCAAATAACTTAACGGATGGACTAACGGTGTAAAAAATATTAACGGATGGACTAACGGTGCAAAAAATAGGACTTTTTTAGAAAATGAGGACTAACTTTGCAAAAAATATTAATTGAGGACTAACTGTGCAAATAATTTAATGGATAAACTAACTGCACAAAATTAGGGACTAACTGTAAAACTTGACGCAACACAGGGACCATTTCGTAAAAAACTAAAAATGAAATGAATAAGAATAAATTGCAAAAATCGTCCCTAAAGTTTGAACAGGGGTATTTTAGTCATTTGATGTTGGTCAGGGACGATATTTGCCCCAAAAGTTTGCCACAAGGACGGTTTTTGCAGTTTCAACAGTTCTGGGACGAAACATGCGAATTGGCCAAAGTTTAGGGACGATTTTTGCAATTCCCTCCCAAAAGATGGGTTCGATCATTACTTCATTTTACTAAATAAAACTCCAAGATTCAATAAGTACTTGCTGTTAGACATTAATTAAGCAGTGATTATGATAACAAAAATTTAACACCAGATACTACTAGCCCATTAATTAGACACAAGTTGATCGACCTTAGGCCCTTGGCAACACATGCGGGGAGGCACGGTACGGCATCCCCACCGCACGGGAACACCGCCGCCCTCCCCTCCTTACCGCACGGGAGAGTTGTTTTTCGGGGAAGCTTACCGAACAAAATATAGACGTTGTGCATTAAAGATTTGGAACGTTGGGCCATTTATGGTTACAAACGGATAGTTTTTTTGAAGTGTATATATATACATTTCACTTTTCAAATGAGTACACAAAAAAAAAAAAAACAAACATACGCTGCCAATACGGGTGGCCATGTAGTTTGTAGGAGTTTAGTTTTATAGTTTTAAAAATATTATGTAACGCTTTTTAAGTTTTAATAGAATTTTAGACTTGTAATAAAAATATGTAATGTTTATTTTAATTTTAATGAATTTTAGTTTTTAATAAATTTTAATAGAATTTAAAAAAGAAAAAAGAAAAAGGAAAAAAAAAAAAAAAAAAAAAAAAAAGAAGTGAGTGAAGGGTGAGTGATGTGATGCCAACAAAAAATGAGTGAGTGAAGGGAAAAGTGGGAGGTTGATGTGGCATAAGGGATTGGTTGTTTGTGAGTGAAGGTATTTGGGGGTGAGTGGTGCATTGCCAACCACTAAAGGTATGTTTGGTAGAGTGAAATTCAGAGAAATGAAATAAAGCGCAGAAATCAAATTCACAGAAATGAATTCCACAGAAATTCAGTAAAAATTCTTGTGTTTAGTAATACCAGAGAATTGACTTAAGAAATCAGTAAAAATTATTATTATTATTATTATTATTATTATTATTATTATTATTATTATTATTATTATTATTATTATTATTATTATTATTATTATTGTTTATTATTGTTTATTATTATTTTATTATTATTATTTATTATTATTATTATTATTATTATTATTATTATTATTATTATTATTTATTATTATTATTATTATTATTATTATTATTATTATTATTATTATTATTATTATTATTATATTATTTATTATTTTATTATTATTATTATTTATATTATTTATTATTGTTTATTATTATTATTATTATTATTATTATTATTATTAATTATTTATTATAACTATTATTTTATTATTTATTATTTATTATTTATTATTTTTATTTATTATCATTATTACTATTATTATTATTATTATTATTTTATTTATTATTAGTATTATTATTATTATTATTATTATTTTTATTATTATTAATTATTTATTATTATTATTATTTTATTATTTATTATTATTATTATTTTATTATTTATTATTTATTATTATTATTATTATTACTATTATTATTATTATTTTATTTATTATTATTATTATTATTATTATTATTATTATTATTATTTTCCTCTAAAAAATTACTTTCCAATGCAAAGAATTGGTTTCCACTCATAAACTAAAGGAATTCAATTCTTTGAATTTGCACATAAACTAAACACCCTAAGAATTGTAAATCTCCACTTCTTTATTTCACTATCTACCAAACAAGATAAATGAATTCATTTCCATTTCTTTGAGCTCATTTCCCCCAACCAAACATGCCCAAGCAAAATGTGTTTTCTTCTCTCAATTTAATTAACCAACCGTCTTACTAAATGCAGTCATTTGATAGTAACAGTAGTTACATTTTTGTTACAGATTTTTTTAACTATTTGATGTATTGGAAATTGAGTGATTTATGTTAATCTTTATACAAAAAGATGCATATCGTTTAAAAGATAAGAAAATTTGATGGCATTCCCGTTTTATAACCTTTTGAGATATAATAGGGTGGCAATTTGGGTAGGATTCGTGTTTCGTGTCGGGTAAGAAATTGTCACACCTAAGATCACTACAAAAAAATAGGGCTATAGTGACGAGAATTTAATGACGACTTATATATTTCGTCACTAATTAGTGACGATATATAAATGTCGTCACTATATATCGTCACTTGCATATATAGTCACAAAATTTTTGTTACTTATCTAGTCACGAAAAAATTTTGTCACTAAGTTGGGTATTGGATTCAATTCAATAATTTTCTTAGTGCAATCTTATTAATTAATATTTTTATCATAATCAAATCAATAATAATATATATTTTTTAATTTTTCTCCTTTTCAAGTTTTAAAAGAAAAAATCTGTGAAAAAAAAGTTTTAAAAGAAAAAAAAATCATGTATCTAATATCCTTTTTAGATAAGAAAATATACAAATACTCTTATTCAAGGCTGTCAAACTCGCGAGTTTACACGTAAGATCGTACGATCTTACGTGCACACCAGTTAAAATCGTGTAGGATCGTGGTAGGATCGCATCTGAGGTAGGATCGCACGTAAGATCGTAGGATCGCACGTAAGATCGTAGGATCGACACGCGATCCGAGTTCACTTTTTTTTTTTTTTTTTTTTTAATCTCTTAAGTCCATCCCACTTGCTTAGGCAAAAAAAACAAACGTGTGTTTTACTAATGTCTAACGAGTAAACCGCTATTGTTTCATTTACTAAATAGATTATAGTTTATACATAGTTTTCTACTTTTCTAAATAGATTATAGTCTAAAAGTGTTCAATAGTTTAATTTACTTTACGTCACTGTGATTAAACAAATCAAATGGTATGTTTTGGAATGCCACTTATGAAACGTTTGTTTTTTTGAAATCATGTTGATAGCTCGTATGTTTTGAGACATTTAGGACCTATGTTATGTAATATTATCCACTAAATCGTTAATGTAACGATTGAAACTTGACTTTTTTTGTGTTTTACTATTACTTTGGTGTTTGAAATTTGAACTTTGTCATTTTCAAGAAGATATTATATGAATTTATCTTTGACGTTGAGTAGAAATGTAAAACAGTTTGACTCGTATATCGTTTATTTACAAAATATGACAAATTGGTAGGATCGTAGGATCGCGATTCGATCCTACGATCTCGATCTTGCAAAGACAAAAACGATCCTGCGCGGGATCGCGATCTTGACAGCCTTGCTCTTATTAGCTAAGTGAAGTGACGAAAATAACTCGTCACTCGGTCAACAAAAAGAAAAGCCTAGTCAATGTACACTTGAGACACACACTACGGTTTGTACTAAAAAAAAGAAAAAAAAGAAGAAAAAAAAAGCGCGGATCCAACCCGGCCCGAATTAGATTTTGGGGTTCATCGTTTAGTCTTCTTTCTCTCCTACACATTCATTTCTCATTTCTCCTACACAATGGTTAACGATTAACAGTCAACGGCCGCTGCCGCGCTTTCCGCCGTCGCCACGGTTCACCATCGCGCTCCGCCGTCGCTTTTCACCGCAGTCGAGCACCTTGCCACTGAATATAATCTCGATGTAAGCTCATTGATCCAGTTAGTCAATTTTGATCAAGTAACCTAATCAAATATACATTTCTAGTGATCTGTTGATTTTGATATGAATCACTTTAACCTAATTAATGTAGCAAGTCTTTATTATCTGGACTTACTATTGAGCTGAATTATTCCATGTAAAATAAGTGTTCGATGAAAGTTCTAACCAAGAGTTAATGACCTGATGTGAGCCTAGTCATTAATGTTTACAAGCTTGTTTGCGTTGAAATTATTACTAGTTTTGGTATTTGTTGTTTGGAGTAGTTTTAAATCCTTTGTTATATGATATTTGAGTCAATTAACTTTAGGTTTTAAGGATCAGTTCGGATCAAGTCTATTCAAATTGACATTGCTGATTTAAGTTCGAAAAGTTTAGGTTTAGCGAATTATTTTGACTTAAATTTGATGAAGTTTACTGGATCATTGGCTACTAAATCGTTGCATACCAAGTGTTTGATAAAATGTTTAGCAAAATTAATAGGACTGGCATTTTGTTGTAGATAATTTGTTAGCTTGTTACAATAGGACTGGCATTTTGTTGTAGGTAATTCGGTAGCTTGCCTAGTTTCTTTAGCGCAATGGATGATTCTTTTTATTTGTTGCTAATAATTGATAGTTATATGTTTTTTAATATGTAGCAATCAAACAACGTATGGAGAAAGATGTAACCCTTACCTTATAATATTTTTTTTATTTTATTTTGGAACAATAACATATTATATTTATTTGATCATACCTTTTTATTATGGAGTAGAACTTGGCTAACAGACAGAAGCCTGGATGTGGTAAAGGAACAGGAGTAGACCGATCAAGAACAACAACAATTACAGCGTACCTGTAGTCAGCACCGGATAGGGGTGTTACTGATAGCTCATCATGCTGATGACCAGGTTCGGTTCAATACAATCTTTAACACATGAAAAAGTTAGAAACATTTTCTGACATACATTTAGAGTTGATTATTAGAGGTGTCACTTTAGATTCCTGAAGCTAAGAAATGAATAAAATGCAGGCAGAACTATTTATTCTAAGACTATCTCGCAATAGTGGTGTCCTTGGACTTGCTGGTATGGCATTGACTACCCAATTGTTTGCTACACATCCGAATCTTGATGGAACTTCAAATAGTATTTTACTTGTTCCGCCACTTTTGGATTTTACAAAACAAGATTTGTATAAGGTCAGCTATATTTCTTGAGTATGATTTTTTTTCCTTCTTTTTATTCGAGTCAAACATGTTGGTCAAATGATCATTTTACTGTTACCATGCATTTTTTAATAACTTAATTTAACTGGCAGATATGTGAAGGGGCCAAACAGGAGTGGGTGGAAGATCCAACAAATCAAAAGACAATATTTGCTCGCAATAGGATCCGAATGTCATTAGGAAACTTTTCATCATGTGAGTTCGATAACTTTAATTAGTTGAAATTTGCAACATCATCACTTCCAGTATAAAGATTCCATTTCTTGTCGTTACTGGACGGTACCTTGAACATATATAAGGACAATTTTTTAAAATGTTTCTGCTGATCTTCTACAGCTATATTCAAGTCCGAGCTACAAGCAATAATATCCGCCTGTCGACGAACTCGTTTCTTTGTTGACCAAATTTGTCAAACTTTGATAAATCAATCAGTGACTGCTATGCCTGTAAGTGCCTATGAATTACCGTGGCAGAGCAGTTGGATCTCTGATTAGAGGAAGAGAACTTCCCGATCTTGTACCGTGGTTACTAGACATTCTTAAGTCTGATGGTAGTAATGTTGAACGTTCTGGTGCTGCTCAAGGGGTGAGTGAGGTCAGAAATTATTACTACCTCCGTCCCATAAAAACTGTCCAGTTTGACTTTTCAAAGTCAAACTGGTTGAACTTTGACCTTATTTATTTTTGTGGTTATTATATAATACTTGTTGCAAAATATATAAATAGATTGAGTTTTAAGTATATTTTTCATTGGTATAATTTTTTCATCAAGTATTATATAACACATAAAAAATATTTAAGGTCAAAGTTGAACCAGTTTGACTCTGAAAAGTCAAACTGGACAATTTTTATGGGACGGAGGGTGTATTATTTTAATTGAATAATATTGTTGCTATTATTTCTCTCCGTTGTCTTCATGCCTAATAACATTAAAGGAGTGTTTAGCTTATTATATCGTGTGCTTGATGCTCTGCGAGCCATACTCTTTATATGTGAATCATGTCTACTCTACTTGGGTGATTACTTATCTCCAAGACTAGAAATGAGTATTTTAACTATGAACAGTTGTACTTCAAATTTTGATTTCATTCTTTAGTTTTCAGTCTATTCAGGAATTGGCCAATTTGTATCATTAACTATGGAATATGTATCCCACTATCTAGGTTGTGGCCGCTCCTGGAACAGAGTTTTTCAAACACCTTCTTCCTGACATCATCCAGAACTGCTCTCTACCTGTTAGTGATGGTTATTTGACACTATTTAAGGTGAGCTGGTTTCTGTGAAAATTATGATTATCGTTATTTGTATACTCATACGGTTATTCTCTTGTAGTAATATCTTGGATGGTAGTACCATATAACAACTTAGTATTTATACTGTATAAATGAACTGTTATAAGTATGATCAAAAGGATTAAAATAGCATCGTTATTTTGGGCAACTTTTGACCCGTTTGACCATTTTTCTATAGCTTTTCTTTCAGGTTTAACCTTTATAGATCAAAGCATATCTCAATTATGTCAGTCTTAAATTCAATGTGCCAATTTTGGAAGCACTTATTTTTATTGACAATTTGTTGTTTCAGCTTGCTGGTACTTCTGGAAAAGCACTCCTTGATGATGAAGGTGCTAGTACTGAAGCAAAAGGACCTGCAGTTGTGGACACAGTTGTGACATGTTGTATGCTTTAGATTAGACAGTTGTACATCAGATGAATGATATATATATTTTTGATTTATATTACTAATTTATATATATATATTTTTTGTTTTGGTTATTGAAACAACATTACAGAAGTTGAGAATTTTTTTTGTCATATGATACCAATAGTGACAATGTATTTTTTCGCTATTGGACGTTAAGGTTCCGCTAGTTTCAGCAAAAAATGAAGCCTTTCTTTCGTCACTAATCGCATCAAATAGTGACGACTTTAGCCACTTCAGTGACGAAAATTAAGTGACGAAATGTGTTGTCACACGCCCATAAGTGACGACTTTAGCTTGTCACTAAATTTAGTGTCAAATTCCAGTTTCGTCACTATTAACTTAGTGACGGAGCTATAGTGACGACAAGTGACGACCTTGATTTTCGTGACTAAGTTGGTTAGTGACGAATTTTTCCACTACTAGTGACGAATTTACACTTGTCACTAGGGCTGAGCATCGGGCGAAAACCGGACCGGACCGACCAAGACCGGACCGGACCGAGGACCGAGAACCGGAAAAACCATAGACCGAGACCGGACCGAATATGGTCGGTCCGGTCTCGGTCCGGTCGGTCTTCGGTCGGTCCGGTCCAATTAGGCAAGTTTTTTCGGGTTTTTGGTCGGTCCGGACCGGACCGACCGGACCGAGGACCGAATTTGGCAAAAAGCTTAGACCGAGGACCGGACCGAATGTGGTCGGTCCGGTCCGGTCGGTCTCGGTCCGGTCGGTTTTGTCGGTCGGTCCGGTCCATCCGGTCCGTTTGCTCAGCCCTACTTGTCACTAAAGCCCTTTTTTCTTGTAGTGGATATATATCCAAATGAGATACTATAATATCTAGGGTGCATGGGTGTGATCATCAAGTTGATCAAAAATGCATTATTGATAATCGTGACGGAAAAAAAAAATAAAAAATAAAAAAAATAATTAAATAAATAAAAAAAAAGATCGAATGTAGTAGTTATGGGTTGAAGCAACACACAAACATAAAAGTGATAAACTAACTACTATAGCACGAACAAACAATGCCATTAATTATTTCAAAGGACACCATAGACTTGACTGCGGGTTTTTTTTTTTTTTTTTTCAACTTCTTAACGCCTCTCAACGGGCACTGTATCTGAATCGATCAGACATTTACGCCGTTCAGACCGTTTTTTTTCTCGTTCAGACGCGTTCAGATGCAGTTAGAGTTTAATGGTCAAGACTTGAGAGGGGTGTCTTAACGCGTCTGAATGCCTCTTCTTGTTGACACACAATAGCCAAAAAATAATAATAATAATAATAATAATAATAATAATAATAATAATAATAATAATAATAATAAATAAATAAATAAATAAAATAAAATTTCCGTTCAAACATGAGTTTTTTTTTTCCATTCAGATGCGTTCAGATTCAGACATTTACGCATCAGATTGAGATTCAGACGTGCGGTTCAGATTCAGATTCAGACACTCTTAATAAACAAACACTACCTAACTGTGAAATTTCAAATGATTCCGGAATTTGTTGAATAAAGCATACCTTAGCTTTTCACATTGTCCGAACAAATGAATCAACCGTACGTGTAGTTTTTGATACTCCTCGGTTCACAACCCTTAGAGCATCCGCCGACCACTGTTAGCATCACATCAAATATATCATGTGACATATGTGGCAAGTCAAATGTCAATGAATAAACTAAGTTTATTTAAAAAGTTGTAAAGTGGATTTAGTCACTCTAATCTAATTAACTTAATTGCTTTAATTAATGCAGTTTGTAAGTAACAAATAATCAAATGTTATTAAGCCATGCATGTGTGTTGAAGATATGAGATTAATCATATTTATTTTAGATACATGCATGCGAATGATTGGTGACGTAATATATGTGTACATAAATATGAGAAAATGAAACATGTAGAGAATTAAGGAAGTATGGCACCACTAGATAAACAACTTTATTTATAGCTAGAGATCATCATATGATGAAGGTACTACAAGAATATATGTACATAAATATGAGATATTTAATGAAACAAGCTAGCTAGGGTACGTGTAATGTTGCCTTGAACAACTTTTCCAAGTAAGAGATTACCAATTAAAGTTTACTTGAAAACTATAAAAGTTTTCATCAACTAATTAATCTGACATTATTTTCTTTCAAACAAGGTATAAAAAATTGTAAGCCAAAAGATGGGTTCGATCATTTCTTCATTTTACTAAATAAAACTCCAAGATTCAATACGTACTTGCTGTTAGACATTAATTAAGCAGTGATTATGATAACAAAAATTTAACACCAGATACTACTAGCCCATTAATTAGACACAAGTTGATCGACCTTAAGCGAAATGTGTTTTCTTCTCTCAATTTAATTAACCAACCGTCCTACTAAATGCAGTCATTTGATAGTAACAGTAGTTACATTTTTGTAACAGATTTTTTTTTAACTATTTGATGTATTAGAAATTGAGTGATTTATGTTAATCTTTATACAAAAGATGCATATTGTTTACGATAACAGGTACCAAGTATAGACGTCGTCAGTCCTAAAAACATTTCATAGCGTGTTTGCTAACACGCATGAGCGTCACGTCACTAAGCCACCTAAGTCACAGATTGCATACCGTGGGTTGATCGTGTGCTTCTCTTACATGTATATAGGGGTATATTTCATCTTTGGACAATATATTTGTTATAATTTAAATAACATGACAATCATATAAACAGGTAAACACATATGCGGAAGCGTAAGAACATCTATAACATATAAAAGATTAACATAAATTAAATAGGAACGTACCGTGGTGATTCTAGCCCGAACAAGAATCAAAAGCAATTGTCTTTAACATTATGAAGAACCCTAATTAGGGTTTATATGGATCAATGATTAACCCCTTACCGTTTTGTTAATCGATCCCTTGATAACAACAAAAGTATGTTGTTACCTCGTTTTTGTACACACGTACTATAACCGAATTAATGTTAATGCTAGTTAATTAAAACACAATAGTTTGTATAAGAAAAACAAACCAATCGACCCTCTTGGGGAGGTGTACGATCGACCAAGAACAAGAAGAAAAGAAAACAAGTTTTAGGGTTATAGCTAGTGCACAAAAGATGATAAAACAAATAACCCTAAGCCTTGTATTTATAGTGTGTAAACTTGGAGAACAAGTTGGATAAGGATTGGGCTTCCCCATCCCCTCCAAAACCGGCCACACCCTTTAGAAGGGGTTCCAGAATCTTCTTGGCTCTATTTTACACTCTAGTCCTTGTTCTTTGATACTTAACGATAGTTAGTCCATACGGTTAATTACTAACAACCATTAGTCCTTATTTTGTGTTTTAAATAATTAAATATACATAACATTTTATATATTAATTATCTATCATTAATTCCTTCATACGTAATGTGTGCAATCCCGAGGTCTCGGGTTCGATACTAGACATTTAACTTATTAATATTTATCCAATATTCCAACAGCTCCCACTTGGATATCTATTAATAGTAAAATGACATTGGTTAGCGTCTAGCAACACGCCAATGCCCCTAGTTCAACTCGAGGAAGGTTTCCTGGAAAAACCTATAATGATTCATCATTACTATTATCATCCTTTTGTTTCTAATACCACGTTAATAAAGATATGGATCTTAGTCATTCTTTAATTAACAATTCTGTTTCTCGTTGTTTATGATTGAGCAAGATTACCAAAACATCTGAACGTATTCCAGATAGACTTTGGGCGTGCGCACGCAAACATCTTGACAACCCTACGAGGGGCCCAGCAGTATTAAACATCTGAACAAATCAGAAGGAACAAATTCTTTCTTGACTACAAGAATAACCCATGAACTTTGCAACACTTCTGAAAACAACCCTTATAACTCCCTGTTACGGTGAGCGGTAGATTGCTTCACAAAAATGCACTACATCCATGACTCTTATCTGGTATCTCAAGTCTGAGGATAATAAATTCATGATTTACTTACTGACAAGATCCATAAAGTAAAATCATGCAGTTGGGATAAGTCCTATATTCAATTCATTGAATATCATGTGAAATTGGTATGTCAACGCATCAATATACTTTCAAGTATATTCTTAACCAATACTCAGATTTGTCTTAGTTTAATGATATTCCCATATCATTAATCGACAACGAACAATTTAGAATAACATAAGTTATTCACGGATTTAAACATGCAAATATAGGACACAATTTATTATTAATGAAAACAAACGTACTAAGTACTTTAATTCATTATAAATAATAATTGCTTAATGTCCTTTATCCAAATACTAAATAGATCAATGCATGATAATTCTAGTTAATGAATTTTGTCTCAAGTAATGACTTGCTGACAATTATGCCTCAAGTAATGACAATCATACTTGTTGACAAGGCATTATTCAACTAACTTTGATCTATCCAAATTTTGAGAATACTTCTTTCAAGAATTAAAATTCTTGTATGTGTAAATCCAACTATCTTGATATAACCACATAATTTTTCATAAATAGTGTGATATCCTCAATCACCAACTTATGACAATCAAACTTTCAAACCTTTTAAAGTTTAGAGTATTCTATTTCTTTAATGTTTAATGCAACTTTGCTCTTAGTTGAGCACAACTAGTTCTCATGAAATCCTTCATGACTAGTTATTGAGTGTCATCTCAATTAAACAGCATCATTGTATATAAAACACAATATGCTCTTTTTAAAAAATTCCGTAAACTTAATATCCATTGTGTAATATTTTAAGGAGCTATTCCAGGTTTGAGGATCATTATTCTAAGTTCAAACATTTTTCATTAGAATATCTATTACACAAGTTATATAATAACTTTTAATCGGATATCAAATATTGTCAAATCATTAAGCACTTAAGCATGATGTAACAATAATACAATGCACATGAAAATCCTTCAGTCAAACTTAGATTTTTATTCATGTACTATCTTTACAAATATGTATATCCATTTACTAAATGATATATCATATTTTATTAGAATCATTTACCGCACATGTTTATTAAATAATAAACTTTTGTTTCTAGGTTGTATGTTTTATTTCTTAAATCTTTCAAGTAAAGTTTCATTCCAAATTAAGTCTAACCATTTACTTATATGGAATGTTACTCTTATATGTTATACAACATATACGATTTAGTAAATCAAACATAATACTCCCACTAGCTTTCAGGAATACTTAGAAATTACCTTATTTTAATTATAAACCTAAACATAGATTTAATAATTTATCATAAGAATAATCTCCTAGATGCATGCATTTATCCATTCATGGATTATTGCACTTTGTACACTTTCAAAGATTTTCTTGAATTCATAAACTCCTTTTGATTACTTATCGTCCTCGCTCAAGTAATTATTCAAGAAAGAGTTTTTGATATTCATTGTCAAATTTCATATTCATATAAATATGACAATTTACCATCTTTGTATCTTTAATGTGCTTAGGAAAGAGTATTCAATCATAGTTAATTGCTTAAGTATGATTAATAATCTTGTCATAAGACATGCATTAAGATATGTGTACAATTTTGTCCATATGATTATTTCACAAAGATTTAAACCACTAGGGTTACATTATCTTTGAATAAACTCATCATCATTCTCTAACTATTAAGAATTAAGATAAACCAAATTTTCTAAATTTGAATATCTTTATGAACAGCATCTATAACATTCATATTATGAGTAATTTACCCAATTCATTATTCTTGGTAATACTACATCATATGATCATCAGCATATTATTTAAATACCTGAGATATCCAAGTGGATCTATGAATGATAATTCCATCATGTTGAGGTTTATCATTTACATGTTAAGCCTCGTCATGATTTTAACTAGTGTGGTTTTAGAAGATTATGTATCTTGTAAATCTATCTTTTCAAGATAAAATACTCCCACTTGCCTTTAGTATTATATAGAATATAAGTACTTAGCAATTAGAGCAACAATCCAGCGTTCTCTTTTAGGATATTACAAATACATATTGATAGTTCTTTGTTAATAACCTTCACATAAGTAACTTAACAAATTTAGAACTTCAATTTTAAGACTTAATGTGATTCATCACATTTCATAATTCAATAACGTCTTATTAATCTTCTAGGAGTCTAATTGAGTATATTCAAGTCATACTCAATTTCTAACCTTGATAACTTTTAGAAGAATAGAAATCATAGTTATCTTCAATCAAACAATCTAACAAGAGTTTGATTTCCTAACTGAACATACCATCTTTATGTGGTATTTCAATTAGAATTAATATTGTAAGAAGATCTAACAATATATATATAAGATAACCATATTCCTGTTGGCATACCTATTTACCAACTAAATCAACTTAATGGTATAATAGTATTTACAAGCCAATTGCATGCTTTATAACAAGTACTTATTAATCAAGTCACTTCATGTTTATGTCTTATAAAACATAAACTTGTTATAATCCCACTATTCGTTATTAATCATTGATCAACTCAATGACTTCTTGTATATGTCTTAATTAAAAGACCATAACAAGCTAACGTCTTACTTAATTATAAGTCTTGTAATACTTAGAAGACTTCATGTTTATAACTATACAATAAAGTATAAACATGTATAATTAAAGTAATCTTTGAACACCATCATTTGGTTTCAATAATATTTTCAAGTTAACACACTACTTCATTTATTTATGTCATTCTAAGAATACATAATTATTGAAGTAGTATTATATTACTTCATGCATTTATGTCATTCCAATAATACATAAATATTATAGTTGAAGTTGTCTTGTTATCATATTGACACATGTTCTAATAGATGTCTAATTTAGAAACTGTAAATTATCCATGTTGGTCTCACGCATACATGAAAATTCACCTTGTTGTTAATATTTAGTCTGCGTCTCACGTTTACTAAATTTCAACACCAAGTGTTTCTAGGATTAGATGTATTAATCTAATTAGAATTATAATCTCTTACTTGCAGTTAAGAGAATTCTTTAAATCATATTCTTATGTGTTGTACTTTGCACATAATGAAGATTTCTCCCACTTGTGCATGGTACAACACCATGTATCATATAAACAACACGCACGCGTTTGTTAATTTGAACAATATGATTTGTGTCATTAACATAACTTAGTAGATATAGAGTTTACTCAATCAATCAAGGAAACGTACATGACTATCCTTGAAAATATTAGTGTCTATATTTGGAAAGTAATTACCTTGAGATATTCAAAAGATAATCTAAGTTACAATCAAGACAATAAGTCTTGTAACTCCCACTGAATTAGAGAATATAGTAATAATCCCTTATTCAGTTATAAAAACACAATACTCCCACTGAATTTGACAACATTGTAAATGTTTCATTAATCAGTGAAAGAAATAGTGTACTATTTACTTTCCTACATCTTTTAAGAAAACCCATTCCAACAATTATATATAGGTTATAAAAGGATGTATTCTACTACATAAATGTGATTCATCACATTCCAAACTATTAACTTGAAAAGATTTGGGCATGCAATTTCTTCCTGTATAGATCTACCATTCCAACAATTGTATGTAGTATCTTTAAATGGTCAAATCAAAACAACTAGATAAATAATCTAATTCGTCTTTTACCATTGTGCAGTAATCAGTCTAGCTTCTAATTTAATAACTCATAAGGTGCATATACTCTTACTATTAAAGTTTGCTATGTGTTATGTATTTAGAATTTAGACAATTCTAATCATCCTATTATACCTTTCTCATTCATGAAAAGGATTAGGATTTAAGTCTCACACTTCTTCTAATGGAAAGAAGACTATATTTATTCTCTTTGTAACATTGACTCTAACCAAAACCCTAACGGGTGTAGATCAATTAAAAGAATAACATACGTTTACGGTTTTGAGTTGCATTAATACATTTAAAGAATTTACAAAATTCAATTTTAGTATTTTCGATAATTTATATTTCCAAGAAAATATAATACCCAAGGTTATATTCATATAACCAACATATTTTCTTGAAAATCTAGGATCCAACTTTACATATATTCCACCACATCAGTTGATCTGCTAGTGGTGAAAGTATAAAAGATGGTAATCTGTCGAACAATAATTGGCAAACACTTTTCCAATTCCTAGATCATTATGGGATTTACATCAAATTGATTCATCAATTTGTCATGTAAGCATGTTTCATCCCATCTCATGCCTTAAGCTCTAGGTCTCACGCATCAACTTAATTAAGTCGTCTAACTTAGAAACTGCAAATTCTCCATGTGTGGTCTCACGCACACTCAGAAATTTACCTTGTCATTAAAATTTAGCCTGCGTCTCACGTTTACTAAATAATAACTTCAAGTGTTTCTTATAGTTAGATGGCATGTAACTTAAATTTTAGGGTATAATTTTTTGATGTGAAAATCAAAACATGTATAAAGATGCATGCACTCATCTTTATAACATAAGTTTTCATAAAAACTTTTTATATCCAATTCGGGAAATTAATACACAAAGTTTTACTTGAGGTTTATGCCAAAACCCTAAGATGACTTTCTACAACATATGATTTTAAAAGTAATTCGTTTAAGATATATTCAAGATTGTGATAACCAAGGCAGACTCTAAGGCTCTTTTCTAAGCCTTCAAATCACGGTTATGAATATCATCTTAAAAGACTTAATTTTAAAAGAATATTTGCACAAAACATCATTCAAGCAAAAGTTTATGGATTCAATCTCAAAATTGTAATAAAGTATGAATTTTGCTAGTCTCGCCTGGGAGCTGATTACCGTGCGAATCGGACCACGATTTGCAATAAGACCTTGCAAGATTCTTACTTTATCACTTTAGGGTTTCACCATTATTAGTCTGTATTATTTTCTTTATGAAAAAATTACCCTTTTATTGCTTACAAACGTGTCCAACAATTAAACAATAAAACAAGTAATAAAGACAAATCAAAACAACTAATAACATAACAATTATAAAGGTGAAACAATTAGCCACATGCAATCTTTTTAGAAAAGATCCTAACAAAATCAATTCTAGGTTTTTTATATGCATATAATTAACTAGGGCCTTCACCTCTTAATGGAAGTGAGCCACATACATTGACAAGTCAATTGCGTAGGCCAAAGCTAATCACATACCACATAGCACATAATTGATTTTAATAATTATGGAGTCTTCCCCAATATAAGATCTATCTAAACATGTGAAAAGCTAAACAATTAATAAATAATTAATAACGTGCGGTTCAGATTCAGATTCAGACACTCTTAATAAACAAACACTACCTAACTGTGAAATTTCAAATGATTCCGGAATTTGTTGAATAAAGCATACCTTAGCTTTTCACATTGTCCGAACAAATGAATCAACCGTACGTGTAGTTTTTGATACTCCTCGGTTCACAACCCTTAGAGCATCCGCCGACCACTGTTAGCATCACATCAAATATATCATGTGACATATGTGGCAAGTCAAATGTCAATGAATAAACTAAGTTTATTTAAAAAGTTGTAAAGTGGATTTAGTCACTCTAATCTAATTAACTTAATTGCTTTAATTAATGCAGTTTGTAAGTAACAAATAATCAAATGTTATTAAGTCATGCATGTGTGTTGAAGATATGAGATTAATCATATTTATTTTAGATACATGCATGCGAATGATTGGTGACGTAATATATGTGTACATAAATATGAGAAAATGAAACATGTAGAGAATTAAGGAAGTATGGCACCACTAGATAAACAACTTTATTTATAGCTAGAGATCATCATATGATGAAGGTACTACAAGAATATATGTACATAAATATGAGATATTTAATGAAACAAGCTAGCTAGGGTACGTGTAATGTTGCCTTGAACAACTTTTCCAAGTAAGAGATTACCAATTAAAGTTTACTTGAAAACTATAAAAGTTTTCATCAACTAATTAATCTGACATTATTTTCTTTCAAACAAGGTATAAAAAATTGTAAGCCAAAAGATGGGTTCGATCATTTCTTCATTTTACTAAATAAAACTCCAAGATTCAATAAGTACTTGCTGTTAGACATTAATTAAGCAGTGATTATGATAACAAAAATTTAACACCAGATACTACTAGCCCATTAATTAGACACAAGTTGATCGACCTTAAGCGAAATGTGTTTTCTTCTCTCAATTTAATTAACCAACCGTCCTACTAAATGCAGTCATTTGATAGTAACAGTAGTTACATTTTTGTAACAGATTTTTTTTTAACTATTTGATGTATTAGAAATTGAGTGATTTATGTTAATCTTTATACAAAAGATGCATATTGTTTACGATAACAGGTACAAAGTATAGACGTCGTCAGTCCTAAAAACATTTCATAGCGTGTTTGCTAACACGCATGAGCGTCACGTCACTAAGCCACCTAAGTCACAGATTGCATACCGTGGGTTGATTGTGTGCTTCTCTTACATGTATATAGGGGTATATTTCATCTTTGGACAATATATTTGTTATAATTTAAATAACATGACAATCATATAAACAGGTAAACACATATGCGGAAGCGTAAGAACATCTATAACATATAAAAGATTAACATAAATTAAATAGGAACGTACCGTGGTGATTCTAGCCCGAACAAGAATCAAAAGCAATTGTCTTTAACATTATGAAGAACCCTAATTAGGGTTTATATGGATCAATGATTAACCCCTTACCGTTTTGTTAATCGATCCCTTGATAACAACAAAAGTATGTTGTTACCTCGTTCTTGTACACACGTACTATAACCGAATTAATGTTAATGCTAGTTAATTAAAACACAATAGTTTGTATAAGAAAAACAAACCAATCGACCCTCTTGGGGAGGTGTACGATCGACCAAGAACAAGAAGAAAAGAAAACAAGTTTTAGGGTTATAGCTAGTGCACAAAAGATGATAAAACAAATAACCCTAAGCCTTGTATTTATAGTGTGTAAACTTGGAGAACAAGTTGGATAAGGATTGGGCTTCCCCATCCCCTCCAAAACCGGCCACACCCTTTAGAAGGGGTTCCAGAATCTTCTTGGCTCTATTTTACACTCTAGTCCTTGTTCTTTGATACTTAACGATAGTTAGTCCATACGGTTAATTACTAACAACCATTAGTCCTTATTTTGTGTTTTAAATAATTAAATATACATAACATTTTATATATTAATTATCTATCATTAATTCCTTCATACGTAATGTGTGCAATCCCGAGGTCTCGGGTTCGATACTAGACATTTAACTTATTAATATTTATCCAATATTCCAACAATATTTGCTAACCGTGATTTAAATTTCATTTCTCAAACCTTAAGAACATATTATGAATAGTTGATGAGTAAACATGTTACTAGTCAAAACAAAAGTATTGATGGGCACGTGAGACGGTCCATGCTCAAATCAAAATACCATTAATTAAGTTTTGCTTAAAAGTTATACTATAAACAATAAACTTAAGTTGATAAATAAAATAGTTGATAACGTCTCGCTCCCAACCGGTATAAATGTAGAATTTTAAGGAAATGTTATTAAAATGAGCTTCTTAAAATGTTTATAAGGTTATAAAAATTTACTCACTCTGTTCCAAAATATAAGTCAGTTTTGACTTTTTTAATTCCAACTTTGACCATAAATATTTTTGTATTTTATTATATAATACTTGATAAACATTATATCATATGAAAATACATTTAAAACTCAATTCATTTATATATTTTGCATCAAGTATTATATAATACAAACAAAAATAATTTAGGTCAAAGTTGAATTCAAAAAGTCAACCATGAACTTATAATTTGGGACGGAGGAGTGTCAAGTAATTAATGATTAAATATGGTAATAAAAGAATTCGTGCGTGGAGCATACTTTTTTTTTTTTTTTTTTTTTTTTTTTTTTTTTTTGCCTCCTTCATGCATTGCAACTCTTACAATGAGGAATTTGTTCACGCATGAAACATCAAAAACGACCGATATAAATAAAGCTTTTGTGTGTGAGTGAGCATGCTACGAAGTACAAGTATGTTTATGTGCTACGAAGTACAAGTATGTTTACGTGACCGTCGCTGGTGATTAGCCACCACCACGCCCCAACCTCCATTACAACCATCAGCCCACCACACACGCCAACTTATTTTTTTTTCAATGGTTTGGTGGTGCAGACTTTTTATGGGTGTGTTTGGGAGAGGGCTTGTAAGAGTTAATCGGGGCTTAAACTTATAAAAATAAGCATTGTTTTCCGTACGGGCTTATGGAAGCTTTTATAAGCCATAAACCAATATAAGCCTAAGCCTATTGAAGAGGCTTATAGAAAATCAGATTACTCAAATACCCTTCAAAATATAATGGATTATCACAAAAAAACTGAAAATATATCTGAATTAAATTTGATGTATTTCTATGCCCTAGGCTTATAGCCTCAACTCCAGCTCCAGCTCCAACACATTTCGCCAAACATACCTTATGTGTTTAAGTTGGTCACCACTAAACATGCTTGGTGGGTAGATTTAGTAATGTACGTGTTGAATGGTGATATGGAGGTGGTGTGTTTGATGACTATTACATCTAGTCTAACTAATGTGACAATCATTATGCGTAATGGTGGAAATGAAATCTGGTAAAGAGATTGTGGAGCTTCTTTTCTTTCCTTCGCTTACATGTAGGGTCTTAAACTTGTAACATTTTTAAACAAAAACTAGTAAAATATCTATCGGTTACTTGTTAAACACAACATCTAACAAGGATAAGGTCGTGGTTCCTTAGATACCAACTTAACGCATATCGAACATGTTTATTATTCAAGCTAAACGTGTCAATTATGAATATATCTTATGAATATGTCATGCCAACGTGTCAAGTTGGTTGTCACTTTCTTTGGACCCAGATTGTTTTCTTAAATATGCATTGCTATATATTATAGTAGTACAAAAGAAATTGAGAATGTGCAAAAAAATTTAAGTGATAAGGAAAATTTATGTTTTTGAACCTTTTGAGATGTAATGGATTTGAGATCAAATATATTTCTAGAAAGTTTTCAAGTTGACTATAATTTCTAGATGGCACGATTACAAAGAGCATAACACGAGCAAGGGGTGCTCTTATATGGTTTGTAGATTTGATAACTTATCAATATTAGTGGTTCAATCACATTGTGTTTGTATCCGGTCCTAAAAATTGTGTTTACAGTATTTTTTAGTTTATTCTAAGTGCACCTGGTCGTTTTTGGTCCTTCCGTCCCTTGACACAGAGGAGGGTCGACAAATACCGAAAAATTTACTCCTGTTATTAGTTGCATCTTATCGATATTTTTTGTGTAGTATATCAACAAAACAAATTTTTAAAAATTTAAATTGAAAAATGATAATTAAAATATTACTTAATAAGAAAATATTCTTTTTTCCGAAATACGAAAGTACCCACTAGGGGTTTTGTTTTATTATATAAAAGATGTAATGAATGAGGCACATTATAAGTTAAAAATCGTAATTTTTCACTTTTTGAGGTCGATGTGAGACCGTGGAGCTCATCAAATGAATGATATCAAAAGAAATACAGTATACAAGATAATAAAATGAGCACGTGACATAGGCATATTCACATTTACTAACTTTTTTGGCACATGAAATATTTTTCTGTAATTGCTATTATTACATCCTTGAAATTGCATTAGGGGTCACAATTTCTAAGGAGGCACATGACTGACATAAAAATAAACGTGTTAGGTTCGATCATAAATAAGTTCGGGTTAGAAATAGGTCGACACGATTGACTTGTATAATAAATAGGTTAAGTTTAGGTTGAGATTGTTAATCCGATTACAACCCGTTTAAAAATAAATTGGCAAATACAAAGTCTGTAAGCCTTATTATAGATCTAGGTCCACCCTACTCGATCGGAAAACAATTCAGAGAAAACATTTGTTTTATTACTAATGTTTTGTGTGGGTATTTAATTGTAATGAGTTATTTTTTAAAGGGTTAAAGCCATGAATTACCAACGAACTTACCATTTTTTTTTCCGAGTTAGGTAATAAACTTTTTTATTGTAGGTTCTAGGTAACAAAAATTATAACTAAACTCTCCACCAATCAAATATTACTTTTACCCACTAAACTCTCATTTTATTGGTTGGAAGGTACAAGTGGACACTTTAAATGGGACATGCAAAGATTCCATTGTGGACACTTTAAATGGGACGGAGGGAGTATAAGCTTTGTAAGTTTTAAATCATTTTGTAATTGTTATAAACTTTTTTATTAGACTTGTTTTTGAAGATGGGCAAATTAAAAGTCAAAGCTCGGCTCAGAGCCTCAGAGTATATGTATTTTGAGCTAGTTAAAAGGTTTGTAAGAAAATAGTCTCATCCCAGTTGACCAAGCAAATTAAATGTTAAATCATGTGTCACTTTCTTGTATATATTGAATAAAAATTATAGAGTAAAAAAGGGTTTTGGTGATGAGTAAAAAGGTGTGTGGAAAGAAATGAAGTCAGCCATGTGGGGATAGCAGAGAGAGTTTTGGTTCCCATTTTCTTGTACGGGGATTTTTAAGGAATGAAATTGACAGATGGCAGGCCCATAAGTGGAGGATTGGTAGCTCTTTTTACATAGGTGCTTGGGAACCAAATATTTTTTATTTTTTATGGAAAAAAATTCTGTGTTTTGTACAAAAAAAAAAAAAGGGAAAAAGCGTGTGGTAGCTCTTTTATTTCTTTTTTACTTTATTTCCATTCTTACCCCCACCCATTTTACTTTCTTTTTATTGACTTCGTTTGGCCTCAAACCCTTTTTCTTTTCTTTTAACATCCCCTCAACCTCTTCTTTATTACTAGTACATGTTATAACAAAGAAAAATGATTTGGTAACCTAAAACCTACATCTAAAATTAGACCTAAAGATGTGATTGGTGCATTTCAAAAATTGATTGGTGGAAAATGATGAAAGAGAAAAAAGTGTATAACACTTGTCAAAAGATGAATGGAGTAGATCTATTGTTAGGTCTCATTGTTAAGCCTATATATCAATACTCTATAACAAAATATGGGACACATTTTTCTGTCCTCACGAATTTTATAACTAGACAAATTAACGCCTTATTTTCTCAAATTTAGCTTAGTATGTAAAACCTTGTGATATTAAGATGAGAAGAATGATTTCGATATGCATCGTCTTTAATTAGATGCATCTCTATTACAGTAGTTTTTTGAAAGTGATTTTTAAATATAAAAAGTGGTACTAATGGCAACGCATCACTGCACAACGCCCGACGAATGACACGTTTTTGCTACTAATGGCCGACTTAGAGATAGTACCTTTGACTTAAAAATATTTTACTTATAACTTTACTAGTGCCTCAAATTTAGTGGTTTAATGTAATGTGTCTAATACAGTAATACAATGAGAATGAGCATGTGTATGTCACTTGTCCAAAAGTAATTTACTCAACCCTTTTTTTTTCCATCATTCTTTTCTTTTTCCTTTTATTCTAGTGAACATGTTGTTTCTTACCTCTCAAAATTATTGCTTCAGATAAAATAAATAAATTAATAAATAAAATGTAGTCATTGTACTTCTTAACCAATAAAACGCTTACCCACTAAAAGCTCTCTTGTGGATTGGTTGAAGTAACAAGCTAAACGTTATTTTGAGACATCTCAAAATAAAATAAAAAATAAAGGTGAGAAATTATTTTAAGACATTTAAAAATGAAAAACTAGACAATAATTTTGAGGTGGAAAATGCGATTGGAAAGCGAGATAGCGGAGATTATCAAATCAATGAGATTCACATTCACAAAAAGAAGAGGTGGAGGTTAAAATATCATTAAGTTAACTAGTATTTTGAATTTACAAATTTACACAAACTTTCATTATAAGTTGTCAAAATAGCAAACAATAGCCTTATTTTAGTCAACTTTGTTGGTTTTTTTTTTTTTTTTTTTTTTTTTTTTTTTTTTTTTTTTTTTCGGGTTTAATTTTTTATATAAACATCTATACTACTATATAATGCAGCTAAACACATAACCAAATGAGTGAACATACCGTGTGCTCTAATATAAAGTAAAGTAACGCATTGATAATCTTAGTTAGTTACGTATATGTTACAGTTTGATAGTTGACTAGGGTGTTGTACATACAAACACCCAAGCTTTGCAATTCTAAAATACATCCTTTTTATTTTAACATATGGTATTAGACTGAATTTGATCAATTTGATGTATCCTGGACCTTACAGTCTCTATCAAACTAAATATTAGAAATTCGAGTAACTAGCTTGTAATTTCTTTACACAAAAAGTGGATACCGTTTCCAATAATACATGAACATCAAGCCATCTAAAGCATACTTTGATTTTTTTTTTCTTTTATTCTAGTGAACATGTTGTTTCTTACCTCTCAAAATTATTGCTTCAGAGAAAATAAATAAATAAATATATAAATAAAATGTGGTTATTGTACATCTCAACCAATAAAATGCTTTCCGTCTATATATATACTGGAGTATAAATCGTCCCCAAACAAGTTCATAAAAATGATAATCGGAGAAAACAAAGCATGAAAGACCTAAAACTCCAAGGATCCGTTTATTACGATTGATGCCTATACCCAACTGTCCTAACACGTACGGGCCAACTTTGCTAGCAGCCGTTATTACTTGATATTTTAAAGTCATTTGCCAACTTTTCATGAAAGACCTCATGCATGCCTTGCGACAAACATCACATGCCTCATCAACCGAAAATATTGGTATCATTAAGCGATACTTAAGGTTAGTAAGATATTCTACCAGTGACGTATGTTGACCTAACTCGCTTATGAGGATAACTAGTAGAAAATCCTGAGCATGTGGTGCGTGCAAACACTTAAAAATAGCTTTCCGTCTCACTGTCATGTCAAAATGAGCTTCCATATCCTTTACTCTTTCACTTAAAAGTTCATTTGCCAGTGTTTGTTGGGCTTTTTATGGGGCAATGTCTTTATTAGTGAAACCACTTAAAATCAAAGCTTGAAATCGTATCATGAAGACAAGCCAGAACACAAACATAATAATCATCCATACCACATATGCCACTGTCACATAAGATGTGGTCTTGTAGCACCCACGATTGAGCCCTCGAGGCCACAAAAGCATAAGAAGAAACCACTTTTGTCAATACAAACCCAAACCACCAAATCGAGCAGGTAAACATGTAGGGATGAGCACAGTACCGATCCCGTACTGAATTAGTGGTACTGATTTTTTCCCGAGCATAAATTAGTGGTACTGGTACCGCACCGAATAGGATTCGAATACCAGTACCGGGAAATCGGGTCTTCCCTTTTTTTTCGGAAATTTCCTGATTTGGTACCAGTCCCGTACTGAATTAGTGGTCCTGATTTTTTTCACCTTATTTCGTAGTCCCAGTAACATACCGTATATCGGGAATCGGTATGGTTCCAGTCCCGTACCGAATTAAGGATCTTCTAACTTGATGATTTCTTTAGCATTCTATTGTAAGAACCTGGGAGTTTATATTGTGTTAGTGCTTGTCTACTTGATGAAAAGATGTTAACTCATGCATCGTACATAAAGATATCTTGGCTTCATGCATTTGCAACTTGCAACAAGTTAACTACACTAACAATAAGAGTGCAATACTATTTCAAAACTAAAGATACATGAGATCCTTACGATAAAAGTGAAAATACTATTTCTGTATTTCACAACTAAGCACTCTTTTTACCTAGGTGAGTCGTCGACTCATACAGTAGTTTTGCATATAGGACAACTTGAATGTGTAACTAACCACTTATCAACACACTCACAATGATACCTACGACAACAACGTGATAACACTTTAAATTTAATGCCATCATCAAAACTAGCTGCAAGAAACAATAAACACGTTCCTATTGCCAATTTGTTACAGATTACCCTTTATGATATACCCCATTTTGCTGTCTTAGTGATCATTACTGGGTTGAGTAAATAAAATGAACAACTTTTCTAGAATACATTATCAAATATTTACGAACTAAGCCCTTATAATTAGCTTAATAACCAAATTTGCTCCTAATTACTTATATAAAATTTATATGAAAATATCTATATTAAAGCTTGATAAAAGCTTGATACGAGCTCGAGCCAAGCTATCCAAAGCTTGAGCTTGGCTTGTGATGAGGCGAAAAATGAACCACTTTTAGGGGGTCATTTAAGCCTGGAATTGACTTTATTTGATCAAATATTGCCCTAAATCGTTCCTTTTGTGATTTTAGGTACTTTGGGAGTGAAATCTGGAAAAGGAAGCAATTCGGACATTTTTGGAGCATAAAAGTGAAGAAAACGCCAAAGTCTTAATTTTCCTTGCTGGGAACAGTAGGTGACGGCGTCAAGAAGGAATTTCTGACGGCGTCAACAGTAATTTCCATGACGACCCAGTACAGATTTGGCGGCGTCACGAAGTAGGGCGTCAAGAGTAAAATTCATGACGGCTTGGAAATGCATAACACATGACGGCGTTAAAAGTAGATCAAGGCAGTCCGAGAAGTACTTTGGCTGCGAGATGACGGCGTCACAAGATTTGTCTTGACGCCGTCAGACCCTATTTCCTATATATAGTTTTCTAATTTTCACATTAAAAAGAGAGAAGTTTTGGAGAAACCCTAAGTACGAACTTGGTACGAATTTTACAGGTTTTTCAAGGGTTCTAAGCCCTTGATACCTTTCATGTGTAATTGAGATAAGTATTCTTTTAATTCAATCAATATGTCTATGTGTTGGTTGTCTATATCTTGTTCTTGTCTTAATTCCATTATGCTAGGCTAGATCTATCTTGTGTTTGCTTGGATCTAATGAAACCTAGATGTTAATTATGTGTTGATTACTTGTTTATAATTGTATTGGATGAATGAATTCGATGTTAGGCTTAAAAAAACTGGCAGATCTCCAAATGGTAACATGCTTGAACGTCTTAGGAAACATGAACTGATGTGCACTAGGTTTTATTGGTTGTATTTAATGCATGAGCCACTGTTTATAATCCCTATGGTTGTGCTGGACATGGCATAGGAGGAGATAAGAGCTCATAGGATTGGGGAGTTAAATGCGCCACCCCATGAATGGTATTAAGGAATACAATCCGTCATCCACGCAACTATAACAAGTAATTAACGTGTAAAAGATATCTATGGAGTAGTGAAATCTAAGTAAACACATTTTCTCCACTTATTGCTCACAACCTTAGTATAATTTAGTTTATTTTCATTTTTAGTTTTTTATTTTGATTGCATCTTTAGTATTGCGTTAGTTGACTAGCAACTAATTCCACCCAAATCCTTCAAACCCGAGATTTTTACTTGCTTTCTAAAAAAATATAAAAATACAAAAATAATCATCCCTCACCTTTAGAACTAGTATTTAGGTTTTCTAATCCTAACGACACTATTCATAGCTGAACGATCAATCCCCCGGTACTAGTCACTATACTATACTACAACGATCAGGTACACTGCCTGGTGGGGGTTGTAAGCTTCTCAAGATCCCTTGAGAGGTAAAGCCTGGTGCGATTCCCATGTATCAAGTTTTTGGCGCCGCAGCCCGGGGAATAGTTATTTTCTAGGTTAGAATTTCTTTTTATTAGGTCTACTTGCTAGATTCCTTTCTAGTAAGATTTTATTTTTTATTTTTAGGTTTTCTTTAGTCTATCTTTTCTTTGTGTCTTTGTTTGTAAAAACCTTTCCATTGACTATTCCGTTAGCCATTATGGGGAACGCGAATCCACCATACTACCAACCACGAAATTCACCCACTCCAAATGACATCGTGATGTTTAAACAACATGAGGATGAACCTATCTATGATGCATGGGCTCGTTTTAAATATTTACTCCGAAAAGTCCCTCATCATAATTTCGATCTGTGGTCCCAAATTGAAATATTTTATAATCGTGTCGACCACTATACCAAAATGGACATTGACGATGCCGCAGATGGGGACCTTTGGGAATTAAGTATTGATGAAGCATGGGAAACCATAGAGAATTGTGCCATACTTGCCAAAAAAATGGACAACCCAACAAACGTTGTTACGGATCAATTGATAGCAAGTTTAAGGGAACAAGCAAGAAGATTGTTTGGGGATAAACCTATAGATGAGATAACTGGGCACACGGGGTAGTTTGATTTCACCACAATACAAGCTGAGCACATTGGTATTCCTGATAAAATGGAGGATATAGTTGAAAATTTAAACCCACCAAGTACCCCACAAGTCCTACCATCATTTGAGGCATATACACCGCCCGTGACTTATTTGGATGAAGTAGAAGAGACTTTTGGAACCCCAATAGAGGTAGAACCTCTGAACCAAACACAACTAGAGGATATAGGTTTGAATACTTATAATGATAACCTTACTCTTAGTTTTAGGGAAGTTCCTAGTTTTGATAAATCGGAGCCTCAACCAAAACCGTTACCTAATCTTCCATCCTTGGATGAAAATTTAGGAATTGAAATAGGTTCCGATCCACCCATCAAACCATATAGTCCGGGTAGTCTTAGGACAAAGGTAGTGGACTCTAAGCCTTGTAGAGAGGAAACCAATATAGGAGTGGAAAATGACCTTACATGCTTACATCACCCATTTATGATTGATCACAAGAAACATTATGGGTTTAAACTGGGTTTATTAGGTCAAGATGGATTCCCAACTAGGAGTCTCTTGAAGTTCATAGAAAATGATCCCTTTCTAGGAGAAAATCTTAATCCACCCATTAACCCGATTGAATTATGTAAGGTTATGATGATAGGAGCACACCCTTTTGAGCATATAATTCATCCACCACTCTTTCCTCACATGGGATATTTCCACCCTAAGGGTGTGTATCACTACTTTCACCCGCACTTAATCCTAAGTGTAGGGAACACCTCCCCTATTTCCATTAAATAAGGGTAGAGTCAGGCTCGTGACTCGAACAAAAACAAGCGCTTCTTGGGAGACAACCCATGTTTTGTGTGATTTTTATTTTGTTTGTTTGTTATTTTCTTCCGTATGCATGCTTTATTTTTATTGTTGGTTGATCATGTTTCTAAACTAAATAGTGGAAATACTTTACTTTGTTTTTTTGGCCTAGTCTTAACTCCACCTAAAAGTATTTTTGCAAAAGATAAGTGTAAGGGGAAACCCCAAATATGTTTTTAAGAAACAAACCGACCATGATTCTCCACAATATTAAATGAACATGTATATTCGTATTTGTTAGAGTCAAATGCTTGTATTGAGTCATAATGAAGTTTTACAGGATTTTCCAGGAAGTAGGACCAAGTTTTTCCAGAAATTTTCCGGAAACTTAACATAAGAATTTCTGTAGGTCACTTCTGACGGCGTCACGAGTTAACTCTTGACGGCGTCACGTGTAACAATCTGGAAATTTTACCGATTTTTTTTCTTCTAACGGAGTCTTATGGTTTTTGTGAATTATTAAGTTTTATAATCTCCAGGAAATCTGCAAACTTCATTCCACAAGCATTATATCTTATCTTGTTTTCTAGGATTTAGTAACTTATATAGGATGCCTTCGATTTTACGCGAGGTTGTTTTTGTCTATTTTCTTTGGATTTACAGGTTATGTATGACAAGAAGATGATTTATATTCTGGAAGGGAAGCTTTGATTGTTCATTTTCTTGGAGGAAGATTTAACCTGGCCACCTTATTATCCATACCGAGCGAATCAGGGGAGTATTTGATTTCATTCTTTTTACTTATTTCACTTTTACATTCTTTACTTGAACATTGGGGACAATGTTCATCCTAAGTGTAAAGGGAGGGTAAAAAGATGATACCTTACATATGCACTTTCGCTTGAGTTTGTTTTGTTTAATGGTAGATGTGTAATAAAACTATAAGAAACACTTGTTAGTGTAATTTTAGCGCCAAATTTAAATTTTTTTACAACATTTAGGAGTGAAACTTTAGCCATAGCAAGCGTCTCATGGATAGGAGATTGTATGACTAGCACATAACCGTATATTCAGAAAAATTTTCCATCCAAATATGTGAGGTTCGCCTTTAGATTTGATAGGAAAAGCATTTATTATTAGTGCTTATGAGTGTACCGGTAGCATTTAGATTCTAGAACTTGCGTTAGTGATGCATCCCGAGACCGCTAGTGAGACTACATTCGTGTGGTAGGATTTACTACATGATAAGAGGCATTAGGATCACCCTTGTGTTAAACCCATATCATAATTACTTGACCATTTAAGTCATATTACTTGGCTAGTTAAGTCAACTAATTTTTCCCATACCCTTAGCGTTGTACAAATTTTTAGTACACGAAACCCCTAGTACACCCCTCCGAGCCTATCTTTTCGTTTCTAACTTAAAGCATCTTACTTAAAGGAAGAATTTGTTACACCCCACTTAAATGTACAATCAAATCGCCTTAGCCTTCCGTGTATGCGCTCATTTTTAGTGCATTATTGTTATTTGTTTAAACCCTAAGTTAACTATCTAATTGATTACATGGTTGCTAAGTCGAGTCATATCCTTGTACATATTGTTTTGGGACGATTGGGACTCATGGGTTAAGTACTTATTTTATGGAGTAATGGGGAAGAACATCATTTATTACCCCATATGTGCGTTAATCTTAAAAGTACTTCAAGTGTTTTGATTTTCTTAATTCGAGTCATTAGAATAGTTTATTGTAAAATATGTAAAAATTCAAGTGTAAGGGGAATGTTCATTCCCTATGATGTATTATTTTGGATGGTAGGGTAAGAGTGTATGTAAAAAAAAAAATCGAAAAAATCAAGAAAAAGAAAAAAAAAATAGAAAAATAAAAAGAGAAAAAACATACGGACTACCATCCCTTTTTATTCTATGTTCATTTTATGTTTTTTGTTATTTTTCATTTATTAGCTTAAGTCGAGTCTAGTCTTGGCTTAGCAACGCCACATTGTACATGTAATTAACCAAGATTGTTAACTCGCCACCAGTAAAACTTCCTTTATCCAACAAAACGTGTATTTCATATCCCTACACCTAACGTTACAACCCTTTAAAAGACCTCTTTGATAGTTTATCCTAGGTGCTTAAGCCATATGGTGGAGGTTTGATCCTTTCCCAAGCCTATGGTAATCTATTTTGCTATGACAGGTAGTGAGAGATATCTTCCGTTTCCATATTGTAATTTATACTTTATTACACCCGAGAGATGTGAGTATCTAAACACTATTTGTGAGGTGCTAGTGTATGACCTCCGTGCTTGTCTATTGGTCTTTAGTGGAACGATTAGTTGTTGTAATTACTTTTATATTAGTGTTAAATGACCCCTAACTTGTATTTTGACTAGAATAAAAGCGCATTTGCTTGAGGACAAGCAAATCTCAAGTGTAAGGGTATATGATGAGGCGAAAAATGAACCACTTTTAGGGGGTCATTTAAGCCCGGAATTGACTTTATTTGATCAAATATTGCCATAAATCGTTCCTTTTGTGATTTTAGGTACTTTGGGAGTGCAATATGGAAAAGGAAGCAATTCGGACGTTCATGGAGCATAAAAGTGAAGAAAACGCCAAAGTCTTAATTTTCCTTGCTGGGAACAGTAGGTGACGGCGTCAAGAAGGAATTTCTGACGGCGTCAAGAGTAATTTCCATGACGACCCAGTACAGATTTGACGGTGTCGCGAAGTAGGGCGTCAAGAGTAAAATTCATGACGGCCTGGAAATGCATAACACATGACGGCGTCAAAAGTAGATCAAGGCAGTCCGAGAAGTATTTTGGCGGCGAGATGACGGCGTCACAAGATTTGTCTTGACGCCGTCAGACCCTATTTCCTATATATAGTTTTCTAATTTTCACATTAAAAAGAGAGAAGTTTTGGAGAAACCCTAAGTATGAATTTGGTACGAATTTTACAGGTTTTTCAGAGGTTCTAAGCCCTTGATACCTTTCATGTGTAATTGAGATAAGTATTCTTTTAATTCAATCAATATGTCTATGTGTTGGTTGTCTATATCTTGTTCTTGTCTTAATTTCATTATGCTAGGCTAGATCTATCTTGTGTTTGCTTGGATCTAATGAAACCTAGATGTTAATTATGTGTTTATTACTTGTTTATAATTGTATTGGATGAATGAATTCGATGTTAGGCTTAAGAAAACTGGCAGATCTCCAAATGGTAACATGCTTGAACGTCTTAGGAAACATGAACTGATGTGCACTAGGTTTTATTGGTTGTATTTAATGCATGAGCCACTGTTTATAATCCCTATGGTTGTGCTGGGCATGGCATAGGAGGAGATAAGAGCTCATAGGATTGGGGAGTTAAGTGCGCCACCCCATGAATGGTATTAAGGAATACAATCCGTCATCCACGCAACTATAACAAGTAATTAACGTGTAAAAGATATCTAGGGAGTAGTGAAATCTAAGTAAACACATTTTCTCCACTTATTGCTCACAACCTTAGTATAATTTAGTTTATTTTCATTTTTAGTATTTTATTTTGATTGCATCTTTAGTATTGGGTTAGTTGACTAGCAACTAATTCCGCCCAAATCCTTCAAACCCGAGATTTTTAATTGCTTTCTAAAATAATATAAAAATACAAAAATAATCATCCCTCACCTTTAGAACTAGTATTTAGGTTTTCTAATCCTAGCGACACTATTCCTAGCTGAACGATCAATCCCCCGGTACTTGTCACTATACTATACTACAACGATTAGGTACACTGCCTGGTGGGGGTTGTAAGCTTCTCAAGATCCCTTGAGAGGTAAAGCCTGGTGCGATTCCCACGTATCAGCTTGTTAAATATTTCAAGCTAATTTTTGGGCTTGAGCTTGATAAAAGCTTGACTCGATCGAGCCAAGCTCGAGCTCAAGCTCGAGTTACTTGATAATAGCTTGACTTGATTGCAGCTCTACGTGTTATAACAAAATATGGGACACATTTTTCTGTCCTCACGAATTTTATGTCACTTTTGTATAACTAGACAAATTAACGCCTTATTTTCTGAACTTTAGCTTAGTATGTAAAAGCTTGTGATGTCTATTATTAAGATAGAGAATAATGATTTCGAGATGCATCGACTTTAATTAGATGCATCTCTATTAGTTTTGTAAGTCATTTTTAAATATGCAAAGTAGTACTAATGACAACACATCACTGCACAACACTCGACGAGTTACACGTTTTTGCTACTCATGTCGGACCATGTATTCATGCTTAGAGATAGTACCTTTTGACTTAAAAGCATTTTACTTATGACTAATTAGTGCCTCAAATGTAGTGGTTTAATGTAATGTGTCAAATTCAATGATAATGCAATATTAAAACGTGTTGGAAATTCTGTTTCTGCATAAATTGTTGCCCAACCAAAAAGTGGAATCATGCTTTTGCCTAAATTCCCTTAACAAAATAGAATCTTCATTACCGTGTAAGAAATAAACTTATGAATCCAGCTTGCTAGCCCGTGCTTAAAGCAAATTCCAATGGTTCATAACTCGTGCAACCAAACAGCCTCAATCATGTCATATAGATTACTTATATTTGGTCTTTCTAAAGTAAGATGAAGGTTTACAAATTTCGTTATTTACAACTATATATCCATGTATTTTCATCTAATATAAACCGCTTTCCTATTTAACTTGGAATCAAAATGTTTGGTGTCATTCATATCTATCATGATCATACGACACACACAAGCATATTTTAGGTCACTATATAATGTAGTATGTTTGCATTCTGAACTTTACCTATGATTGGGAGTTTATAGGGAAGGATAAGTCGTTAAAACTTACGGATAACATGGTATATGCACACTACCCTTAATTAATTAGCACTTCTACTTACCCCATTTTTTAACTTACAATTTCTGTAGTTATTAAGAAAAATGGCATAAAGAAACATTAATATTGTAAAAATTCTGTATATAATGAAGTTTTCGTTTTCAGAACTTGGTTGATCTTGTGCGAAGTGAGCGTGCAGCTCAGGCATTATCTGTTGGGCAAAGACTCAAAGAAGGTGGCCACATCAACCGTAGTTTATTGACACCGTCCACCGTGATTCGGGAAGCTAAGAGCATAAGCAATGGGGAAAAGTCTTTAAAAGACTTGAAGCATTTATGGCAATAAATGCTAAAGCTTTTCACTTATTTTATATTACATAAGGTACAAATCTATGCTTTAACATGTATTTAATTAATGTGAATCGCTTGAGGTTTTTTTGTCAACCACTTGGTACATACCAAGTCATGCTACTAAAAGTCATTCAAAAAGCTTTTCTCATAATGTCAAAAGTCTTACGAATGACTTTTTTAAATAGGGAAAAGTCTCATGAAAACTGTAACAATCTTCTTTTCAGATGTCCTATGAAATTGCAACGTTTTTGCTATCAATGGCGGACGAATAACACCCCCACACCGAGCTCTCTTATTCGATGTATTATAACGAGATATATATGAGTGCAAATCCCCCCACACCGAGCTCTCTTATTCGTTGTATTAATATATCACTAGGGATGGAAACGAGCCGAGCCTGCCCGAGCTCGAGCTCGGCTCGTTTAAGTTTTAAAAGGCTCGAGCTAAGTGAAAACTAACTTCACTTTTCGATCACCTATTGATAGAATAACTAAACAATAACTATAAGCACAATGCACTAGGACAAGTTGCATTTTGTGAATTTAGCATTTTTTTTTTACTACAAACGAAATTATATCGGGGTCCCGGGTGACACCTAGTTTCATCCCAGTTTTCTACGCAATCTGAAAAAGTGCGTCGAATTTGATCATTTAATTCTCACTCACTAATGCTTACTTTTATTAGAAAAACCGCCAACAACAATGGGTTTTGCACTCTCAAGTCTTTACAAGAGGTTTTATGTCTGTACTAGGACTCTTCTCCCCGTATAGGATGGTTAAAAAGCCATATTACTTTAGATGTAAATAGCACCTGGTGTTAGTTGATCAGTTAAAAAGCCATATTACTTGTAACCCATTTGTCTATTACTATAACCTTAGTTGTAATTTGATTAGTTAATTTATTTGATAGTAAATATTATATCTATATACTAAGCATAGGGCAAACCCCCCAACTACTACAGGAACACACCATGAACAGTGTAAAGTACTCACAACAATTAGTGTTAGGAATAGTAACTAACGGTCGTTAGCTATTTTCATTAAAAAAGTCCATACGCACTTGGTCTTTCATCTCAGAGGTTCATTGCAAATTTAGTCCTTAGATAATTTACATAATTGATCCTTCATGTTATACATCGATTACAAAGTAAGTCCTTAAGTACTAACGGTCGTTAACTAACGACCGTTATCTCTTTCACATTATAAAAAAAAAAAAAAAAAAAAAAAAAAAAAAAAAAAAAAAAAAAAAAAAAAAAAACGCACTTCGTCCTTTGTCACTAACGTGCGGCCAAATCATTTGTGGATTTTTTCGCTAACTTTCGTATACAAAAAAGAACAATGCTACATGCTTATATAGGTGAACCACTTAACTAAAAACAATGATACTAACCAAACTAAAACAATCTTTGATTTCGTTACTACAATGACTTTTTTGGCTCAACTCGTACAATCTTATAAACATGTTTCACACGAGCCTTTACAATCAAATGATATTATGCATATTTCACAACCAAAAAATAAATGATATCGTCATCTTCTCTTAAAGCAAACATTCCTTAAGAAAAAAAAAAAAAAAAAAAAAAAAATCCACTTTTTTCTCACAACAACCTGCGACAATGCGCGGGCTCACGACCTCGTTTAACCTAATTAATATGAACTAAATCAAGATATAGAATAAGTGTATGAAACATCACTACAAATTAAAGAATTGTCGTTTAATGACAAAACCTTTTGACCTTTTGCCTACACATTTTAATTAATAAATGTCACTGAAAAGTTAGATTTAGTGACAACCCTTAGGGGTGGCAACCTTGCGGTTTGCAAGGTTCGACAACCCTTGCCGATCGGCAAACACGATTGCCAGTCATGTGGCATCCAATTTTCGGTAGCTCTTGCGGTAGGATTCACCAAATCGGTGGGGATAGTTTCAAGGTAAATGTTACCGTTTAACATTAATGGGAGGATCGTGTATAGGTTTGAAAACCCAAAAAAAAAAAAAAAAAAAAAATCCCTTTAAATAAGTACATACAACATATTGTTTCAAACTCACAAATCAAATCAAACTCACAAAAAAAATCACAAATCAAATCAAAAAAACAATACACAATTTATTTAACCATGTCAATGTCTTCTTCCTCATCGGACGAGATTATTATTCCCCCTGATTAGTCCGAAGAATGGTTATCCGGAAGTACATTTGAAACCTTTTTAGCCGCAATCGAAGGTCTTGAAGATACGGCTAGCTCTACCGACACCCGTGGTTATGTCCAACGTTTTCGTGAAAAAGCATTAGAAACTCTTTTGAATGATTATTTTGTTGAACAACCCAAGTTTAACGAAAGCGTTTTTCGTGATCGTTTTCGTATGAGTAAAAATTTGTTTTTAAAAATTGTTGATGATATCGAAGCCCAATTCGAATGGTTTCAACTGGGTTAAGACGCGATGGGCCAAAATAGTGTCACGCCATTACAAAAAATGTACATCCGCAATTCGACAACTCGCAACGGGTGAACCTCCGGATAGATTTGATGACTATCTAAACATGGCACGAAGAACGTCAGGTTGTTATTTTAATTAAATTATTTCGTTATTAATTTTTTTAATATTTCGTTATTATTTATTTTTTTTTTTTAAATTGTTTTCGTTATTATTATTTTTTTATAATACTTTAGTTATTATTTTTTTCATTATATATTTCGTTATTATTTTAGGAGAATGCCTTGATAAATTTTGCGATGCGATTATAAAGTTGTATGGTCTAGAGTTCTTACGTAGGCCTACAAGCCATGACGTAGCATGCTTATTTAATGTACATGAAGAAAAACATCGTATTCCGGGAATGCTTGGTAGCATTGATTGTACGCATTTTGTTTGGCGCAATTGTCCTAGACACTTAAGAGGCCAATATAAGAGAGGTGATCACCAATACCCGACTATTATGCTTGAAGCGACTGCTTCATATGATTTGTGTATTTGGCATTCGTTTTTTGGTCCTCCCGGTTCAAACAACGATATAAATGTTTTGAATCAGTCTCCATTGTATGTTAATGAAAGAAATGAAACGGCACCAAACAGTTCATTTTTATTGGGTGGAAGGCTTTACAAACGTGGATACTATTTTACCGATGGAATCTATCCAAAGTATTCAACATTTGTTAAAGCATATCCGTATCCAACTGACCCAATGGAAAAGAGATTCAAGAAAGTACAAGAGTCTGCAAGAAAGGATATCGAACGAGCATTTGGTCGTCTAAAAGGAAAATGGATGATTCTCAGTCGACCTCTTTGAGCTATGTCGGTTCAAAAGATTCGCCAACTGGTTTATACGTGCATTATATTGTGCAATATGATTTTGAAAAACGATGGTATGGCAATATCACCGGTTCATATAATGGATCCGCCGGTAACTCCAGTTTACGATGATACTGTGCTACATGAGTTACTCGACGAAGATATCCATAATCGTCTTCGATATGATCTTACGAAGCACGTAGCGGCTCAAGACTTATCATACCTCGATGATTAGTGATTTCCTATTTTTTAGTTTTATTTACGTTTTTTTTTAAGTATTATGTAATAATTATTGAATTATTATTAATAAAATAGTTGTTTTTTATTTATGTTATTTTAATTTAAATTTTATTATTGATACACATTTAATGCTTGATTAGGCAAAAAATTAGGCAAGATTGCCACTAAAAAAGAGTGTTTAGGCAAGATTAGACAAAATATTAGTTGGACAACCATGATTGGTTGTTTTCTTTAAAAGAGGAGGCAAAGTGAGGCAACGTTGTCACCCCTCTTAGGGGGTGGCAATGGTGATTCAAAAAGTAAGTGGCAAAAACATGTTCAACCAATCACATGCCAACAACACATTTTATAATTCACTATGACTTTCTTTCAATTTTTAGTGGCAATGGTAATGGAAAATGGCCGACGTACATTTTTGTAATGCCGTAAAACTTTTTTTCCCCAACGCGTCATATCCCGGTTGAAACCACTCGATTTGCGCTTCTATTTCACCAACAATTCGTAAATACAATGATTTACTCATACGAAAACGCTCGCGAAACTTTTCGTCGTTAAATTTTGGTTCTTCAACAAAATAATCATTGTTTAGAGTTTCTAGTGCTCTTTCACGAAAACGGGTTATATAACCACGTATTTCCTTTGAACTTGTCGTGTCTTCAAGTGCCTCGTATCCGGCTAACAAAGTTTCAAACGTACTACCGGATTCCCATAGATCGGATGATTCGGTTGGAATACAAACTTCGTCCGAGGATGAAGTAGATGATGCGTAAGCCATGGCTACTAGTGTGTGTTTTGTTTGTGTCGATAAAAGTACAAATTCAACGTACTAGTAGGGGAGTATATGGTTTGCAAATATTGGAAACATTAAACGTACGTGGCATAAGCAAAGCCTCGACAAATTATACTATATATATTATATGTGTAAGAGTTTGACATTGCAAATTAAGAGATTTGTGTGTCGTTTAAATGTAAGAAATTTTATTAATTTGACTTCTTTCGTGAAAAAAAGACACGATATATATGATCGATGGACCAAATAATTTAAGTATCACAAATAATTTGCATGGTTTTATTCCATCTCCTTTTAATGTGACCTAGCTACTCGATCACTCGTACCATACAAATTACTCTCTATATATAAACCATAACCAGTCCATCTTCTTGGCTAGCTTGTTCTCTCAGATCTCTCGAGGCATAACTATACTTACTTTACTGAAACTACAAACATATATTATGCACTCCAAGTTAACCGTCACTTATGCTCTTCGAGTCAGTGTTGAGCTTGACAAAGTCGTCAAGCTTCAACCAGATGATCATCTAACCTTTGGATATTGGTTCAAGGTAAAAAAGCTGTTAATTTTTATTTTTTCAAATACTGCATATATATATATAGAGGCTGTTTATTTTACCTTTGGTACCAACTGAGTTTGGATCATGGCAAAATGTGTACTTTTGATCATTCATTTTCCTTTTCAACAACATTAATTTTTATCTTGATCTTAAATAAAGTTCCTTAGAATGAGCAATGTTGATCTCTTAATTCAAGTGCTTTATTTTGGCATATGGTGAATTTAATTAGTGAATAAGCTTTTGTCTTGCTTTTCAGCTTATTTAAGTGCTTTATTCTTGATCAATTCTGCTTATTAATTAGGATTGCCTAGGATTATTAGTAGCTTATTGCTTTTTTTTTAGTTCTCATTTTTCCTTTTCAAAGCTTAATTAAAAGTCTCATCTGATTTGCTTTTATGCTTATTCTGAGCTTATCTATAGGTTTCATAAAAAGTTGTTTTTATAAAATTAGCTTATTTTCTTATGCTTAATTAGTTTGTAAAATAAAAAATTTAAAAAAAAAATTATAATAATAAAGTTATAAGGCAAAAAACAGGGGTCGAACCATGGTCTTCATCATACCAACACCTCACACAAACACAGCATAACCATAAGCGCCCTTGGGACTTTTCTCAAAAGGATTGCTTTATTAATTGATTTAACCTTTCTTCCCTTATAAGTCTTTATATGCTGTTTAGCTTATTTGTAGCTTAATTCAAAAAGCTTTTTCACATCTTTTATTTTTACTAGATTTAGATTAGTATAAAGAACTTTTATGCAAAAATTTTATATTTTTCCATAACCTTTTACTATTTTTCTTTATTTAATTTCCTTTATTTAGTAATTAATTCATAAAAATTAATTAAAAAGTCAAAAAAATAAATTTCTTTTTTCTAAAAATTTCTTTTGTCATTTAGGATCTAGGAAAATTAGTTTCGCACCCGTAGGACTTAGATTTTAGGTAGTTGCTTCTTTAGGCTCGGGATTAGCTCTCCTAATTTAAAAGCTTGTAATATTTTTTATTCTAATCATTTGTTGAAATTAATTTGTGTAGGTTAGATGCACCCGCTGCCATGCCGTGAGCAGTAGCGAAGTGTGTCTCCGCATGGACGCTACCTACTCTGCATGGGGAGACTACGTGCACCTCAATAGACAGGTATCGACGTAGGAATAACTGCATTTTGTATTAGATCGAAAAGTGGAATGTTAACTTCGTTTTCTATTTTACTTACAGTGCAGGGCCTGCCAATATCAAGGAACCATTGAGATGGTTCCTTCTCATGGGACGACCATCCAACGCGAAGCAAGCAAGGATATAGTTCTCATGAAATTCAAGTGCCATGGGCTTATGCCCATGGATTTCATGTTCAACAGAGGCTGGACTGCCACACTGGTAAGCTAAATTATTGTAGAAGTTTACTACAGTATATTTTATGATTGTTCTTTTGAAACCATAATATGGTTTTGGATTTCAGCTCTGATTTTGTTTGTCTGAAAGTTATACAAGTTGCGTGATGTTATATTTGCTTATGTTTATACCTAATAAATGAAATTTACCTCCTTTATTTAGGCTGACGGGGAAGAGGTCCCTAACCTTGATCTCTCTAGTGGAAAATATATCCACTTCAATGCTCAAGGAGAGACCGCATTCAGTATCTTGGCATTGGACCACACCTTCGAAGTGGAGGATTAGAAGGTATTCTCCAACCTATTTCTAGTACATCACATAAGATCTATGCTAGCTATGGCAAAACTAGCAGACAGTAGTAACCGTTAGCTTTTGGTTCTATAAGAGCCCTTGGTAACATAGCGTCATTTAAAGTGTAAACTGACATACAACACTTCTTTATAAACTTCTCAATTGATTGTGTTTTAACAAAATCCAAAAGCTTGCTGCCACCCAAACATTATATTCTAAATGCTCAAAAAGCACGTCATTCAACATAGCCTTAATTTCGAATAGTTTTTAAAAGCGTTTAGTAACGTAGCTTCATCTTTAATTATAAAGTGTAATGTATCCTAGAGGCTAAACACTATCTTATGAACTAGTATAACTAGGCACTCACTTTTGAAGATAGATAGCTATGGAAACTTTCACTGTTGAACTATGTATTAGAACCCCTGTTATGAATTTAGTAGTATTTTGTTATGGATAAAAACCTTATATCGATATTAATATTATTAATCAATGCAGTGACCGGAGATAAACATCATTATTCTGTTCCAAAGACATCTTATTCCTACAGTAACCTATCTGATTTAACACATTTTAGTCTGCCCCGAACGCCCCTCGTTTCTGTAGTGACCTGATCCAAACGCACATTATTTCGGCATAAGCATGATCCAAACACACCTTATCCTTATTGTTGTAGTAACCATATTAAAAAAAACCTCATTTGACTTGAACCATGTTCAATAATTCTGTATTAACGACTAGTGAATTACAGAATTATAAACTTTTTCCTACAGACTTATTAGTCCATTTGACCTGAACATAGCAGCAGCTTTTCTGGCTGTTTGGGACTTGATTCTCGGCACTTTTACATACTAGTCAAGTCCATCAAAAGAGACTAAAAATCAGCTCAAAACAAGCTGCAAATATTAGACCTGAGCATACCAACAGCTTTTATAGCTATTCAGGACTTGATTTCGGTCACTCTTAGGCTGATTTTCATGTAGTTAAAACCTCAAGTTGACATGTGTCCATAACTCTGTAAGTTTCATGTAAATTGTATGGTTCAGTCCTTTCAAAAAACTCATTTTATATTACGACAAACTCAGCCCTCACAAACTGCTGCAGAACTTTTATTTACCGCAACACATTATATTAAGAGTTTTTTTCAGCCAAATTTTGTTTTTGGATTTGCAGGTTTCTTGAATTCCATGGGCTATGCTGAATGCTGGAAGTTTATGAACTTGTGTGTTTTTCTTATATCTCTTTCTCAACTATGAACTATATATGTTTGCTTTCATTTGTACGGTTGTCTCTCGAACCTTTAGGATGCTCTTGGTATGAACTAATGTGTGAAACTTGATCTATGATTTGATTGGTTTTCTCTTACCCTACTTGTTTGTAGGAGTATTAATTTTACCCAAACACAAACTATAACAAACCAATTTTTGTTATTCGGGTAAAGTTGGTTTGGGTACGCCTAGGAATTGTGTAACTCTGGTTACCTGACTAAATTTTATGTCGCTTGCTCAATAAATATAACAAAAACGAAAATCCTACTTTGGATATGGTTCGCACTGAACCCGCGTAAATTGAAAATCCGATTTGGATTGATCTCGTACCTTTTCGAACCGTTCACCCTATAGTTTTGCTCACTTCTTAGTCTTACAACTAAGATGATATCTTCTGAGTTTTTCATTCAAACCATAAAGCATAAAATCACATGTTTGACAACATGATATTAGTCTATTATCCGTTAACAAATTCTAGTACTACTTATTTTCCATGTCGGCATCAATATTTTCCATGTTCTGCTTAGGACATGTGAGATAATTTGTGGTTGTATATTGTGAGATCTATAGTTGCCATTCAAAAAAAAATAAAAAATACTTGATGCGACTTGATTTGGAGTGCTCAGTTTTTTTATTTTTAACACTCCTAGGTGAATGTTGGTAAGTAAGTAAAGCACTACAGAGTGGATTTGTATACATAGTAAAATTATGATTTGTATACGAAAACTTGTAACAAAAAATTAACTAATCTGCGGACAAACATAGACATAGTATATATATTAATGCGAACAAACAAAAGCTGCGCGATAAACCCACCAATTAACTCAAAGATAATTAGATTAATAAGTAACGTTTATCTAATCATGAGTAACAAGTCACAACTAAAAGATGCAAGCTAATCTCAACAAAAAGCACTTGCTTGATTCCATCTACGTACCGCAAGTCTGCAACATCTTCTTTTCAAACAAAGCTTTTTTCATCAAAGACGGATTTGTGTTGATTGAAAAGAGGCTATTGGGATATACGATAATACTTGTTTCTTCGCATCTATTTCCCCGACCAAGGACATTGGCTTCATGTAATTTTCCACTTTTGAGGCAGTAAACAAAGAAACGATCCCTGAAGTTTTTTGAGACTTTGCTTAGTATATCCCCTTCTTTGTTCACACATCCTAAAACGTATAACCATGTACTAGGAAGGTCATCCATCCGACAATGTAGCACCCATTCTTTCTTTTTTAGTATCCAAACCTCCATGGTACTATTACAAAAATATCCAACTTGGCCGTTTAGATTAACCACACTATCATGATAACAAGATATATTCCTTTCGAGAGGATTACCTACTGATAAAGGAGGATTAACCAACCCAAATTCCTCTTTTTCTATATCAAACCATATTAGTTCTCTTCGGGTTGGCCTATCAAATGAACTAGCCAACCAATACAAACAACCATTAGCAAATACAGATTTACCTTCTATGGGATAAAAAGGGACTTGGGGTATTTCTTGCCATGAGTTTGTGCCAAATACATGCACCATTGTGCATAAATTCTCCCTCACGAGATCAGGATCCTTCGGGTGCACGCATTTTTTGAACAAAACAAAAACCATCTTTAAAGTATTAGTGAAGGAATCAAAACCAAGCCCACATGACTCTCGGGCCATGATTGTATTGACATGTAATGGAACAGGTGGAAGCTCATAACGTTGCTTCGTTAAAGGATGGATCACTGCCAGGGTTGTTACAACGTAACTATCGTCTTCAGATATACAAATAAGCCCATTGTAAGAACCTCGAATTGCTACTTTTGTTCTAGAATCTTTGGTGAGCGGTTTTTTGCACACAAACTCATAATTCGGGACCTTATTAGGCTCAAAGACGTGATCAGTAGTGGTAGTACCAGATTGACGATCAGTGGTGTGGAAGCAAAGGGTGTTTGGTTGCTTTGGTGAAGGAGGGTTTTGATAGAACATCATTAGCGAGGGTTCTTCTATAAATTGTTTGGCATGCATGACCGCAAGGTAAAAATCATCGATGTTCTCACACCATAGCTTTGATACACACCGCAAAGGAACCAAAGATTTTACGGGGATTCTTGATAAGATGTCGAGCATGATGCCTGAAGGTATTCCATCCATGACTCTCAAGGTTAAGTTGGAGATATGGTTTGATTATGATATTTATAAAAACTAGTATAGGAATCCATTTTATCTAATTAATTCGTCAAATAGGAAACTAAAATCTTTTGGAGATTCGTAAATATACGAATTTACTTCAAAAGAAAGGAAATCTTATAATATTTGAAGTTATAAGTAATTAAATGTAGGAATTTACTTCAAAGGGAAAGAAAGCTTTTATTTTTAATTAAATACACAAAGTTTTAAAAAATCACACAAAATATAATTTTCATTAATCAAATATCAATTCTAGCCACCAAACTCTTTTAATTGGTTGATATTTAAAGTGAACACTTATTTTTAAACATACCAAAATAGCAAGGTGAAAACACTTATTTTAACACAGAAAGTATATTTTAAAAGTTTTGTAGATGCATTATAATATATTATATTAAACTCATAATGCTAATTCATCATATTTGTCAAAGTAGTTTTTGTCTTTGTGAACCTATCAAATAAAAGGTTTGTTTAAGCAACGAATGGCAGGTGCTTTTTTGTCTAATGTGGATCCTATTGCAATGAGAATTGGATGAGTCGATCCACCTACATGATTCCTCACATCTTTCTCTCATCTTAACGTGAACATATAGAAAGCGAATTTTTTTAGCTTATTAAAATTTTTGTAAGGTTACAAGCCTATCAAATAATATAAGACAAGATTGGATGATTAAAGTGTTCTTTACAAAAAAGAAGTTAGTACTTAAAAAGTTAGCAAGATAGATCACATGGCTGTGTAAACATGATAATACACTTTTGTACAAAAAAGTGTTGTATAACCGTTAACGCATGTATGTCATTTTGGACATTACTCGTCTTGTTGTTGCACAAAGTGGTTTTTTATATTTATTTTCTTTTTACAAATGTCAAAGGTTAACTTGTTGCACAAAAATTATGATAAGAAATATATTGACATCCGCAATTTTATGCGTATTTTATTTTAATGTATGTTTATGCATTTCCTTTTTGCACATAACAATAAGAGACTTTAATACGTGTCCCAATCTTTCATAGACATAAAATTAATCATATAATTTAGAATGAGTCTAAGGGTGCGTTTGGTATGATGACGTGAATCACAATCGGTATCGGTTTTGGTATAAGATGGGTCCCTCACCTATGATAGATTCATTCCTCCCCTTTTAGACTCCTATGGAGTATTGACAATTTATATATTTCATTCCTATATAATGTGGGCCCCACATATTAACCAAACACTAACAATCATTACAACTATCATTCCCTCATTCCGATAGGGGATACCAAACGCACCCTAACTGGATTTTTGATGTAAACTCGTATAACAACTATTTAATGAATCCAACATCTAACGAGTCAAAAAAAATCACAATGGTTCTTTTCACCTTTTTATGTTTTACTCATTTTCTTTTAAAATAAACAGGTGGGTCATCCCGGCTCAAGAAGCCGTTTCAACTCGTGCTCCTAAATAACCTACTTTACCGTCCCTAATCTTTTTTTCTTGAATAAACTGTCATTATTTTCAAACCTTGTAATAACATTGGTCCTTGCACACGAGGGGATTTATTGATAGGATTTAACGAACATCCAAGATAACGATGAACATTTTTTTTTTTTTTTTTTTTTTTTTTTTTTTTTTTTTTTTTTTGTTAAAAGGGAACTTCTACCCTGGTAAAATATATTAACCAAAAAACCATTTAAAGTAAAATGGAATATGGCTGAAACGCCACATTAACCTCAAACAACCGCTTGAACAACCATTAGATCATTTATGACATGCTATAAATGAACAACTAGTTACCATCAACTAGAACAACCACTGAGATAAGGATGAACATTGATACAAGCAGTGTTGCAAAAAAAAAAAAGCTTATAAGGCCGATTAATCACCGCCTAGGGCTAATTGGCCACAAGCCTTTTCGATTTGTGCATATCAGTCAACAGTGGAAATTACCATAGGCTCGGCTGACACTTGTTTTAATCACTTGTAGTCTCTGTTTATATTTATTACGAGTACAAGTTGTTTAAGTTGTTTTTTTAGGGCAAGTCTTGCCGGAAAAACCCAAAACTCACCGAAAATACCCAAACTTACCGGCCAATTCAATTAATCACTGATTAATCCCACCTACATTGGTTCAAAACTACAAGGGGTCGACCGGCGGACTAGGTTTCAAAATAAGGATGGTTTATGAAAAAAAGAAAAAGAAAAAATGATTACTCTTAAAAGAGTGATCCTTTTAAAAACTATATTTTTCTCATTTGTCTTTGTTGGGGCAACCTTAAACCCTCAAACATTAAACAATAGGTATCTTGTTACATTCATTTTATGCCTCTCTTTATTATCTTGTTGTTTATTATGGCCTATACCCGGCTATATCTGGTTAGAACAGGCCAAGACCTTGCTATATCCGGTTAGAATCGGCTCTATCCGGTTAGACCCAGCTATATCCGGCTGAGACTCGGTTATTCCGACCAAAACCCGGCTATATGAGTAAATGGTTTTTATAAAACACTTTGGCTAGTGGTATATAAAGCGTAGAAGGCAATATTGAATAGGTGAAAGAAAGGAGCTGTATGTTTGTTAAGTAAAGCATATGCCGTACAGGCTAGTACAAGTCGCTCTGATAAACCGCCAAGAGCCGGTTCAGTCGGTTTTCAGCTTATTGAAATAAACATAAAAACCTACAAATGTATGTTGTGATTTTGTTATAAGGTTTTTAGCTTTGTGTTTCTTCCATGTCTGTTCTAACTTCTAAGTTTTGGACTTGTTTGTGTGCTTCTACGCAAATGCAGCCTATTAAGAGGGCGTGATATATAGTTGTAAGCAAGCACTTAATTGGTTCACACATGTGAATGGTAGATTTTTTTGTTGTTTTACTATGTTTTTGGCCCCTACATATGGTTTGCATAATAACATAATTTTATGACAAGTGAGTCTTAATAAATTGGTTTATTAACAATCCTAAATCTAAGTATCTGACAATCACACACAGAAAATTCAGATTTCGAATCACAGGTAGCAAAAATAGGATCAAAAGGCTGCAAACTTCATATGATGAACAGGTATCTTGCATATTTAACGTATGGAATGTCGGAATTTATGTTTCAAAAGCAAGATTACGGTTTATAAATTTCTCTATATATGTACATCTAATATAATATGCTTGCCTATTAAAAGGAATCAAATTGTTTTTACTGATAGCTGCTTTTCGATATATATATCACCACCTAATCATAGTTGTTTGTATTAAACAGTTCCTTCATGGATAGATTACCTTCAAGTATCATATTCAACATCTTCTCAAGATTACCCGGCCCTTGAAATGTTTGGCCCGATCCCGGTGCATATCAAAAGTATGGTGTAACTACATTAATAATCATTACCTTGTGATCATTCACGAAAAACGAGTTGTAGAAGAACCAACACCCATCCTATATCATCCACACCTTTCTGTTGAGAAAATAACCCGCAGCCTGTGTTTCCATGTTATTGAATCTTAACAAACTGGAGCTAGCCATAACTATGTCTTGGAGGCAAACGAGGACCCGTTTTTGGAGTATTTGCGCAAAACACGTTGTCTAAATCATCTAGAGTCAAAATTCTAGTCCAAGGTTCTTGCAATGGGTTGATCTGCTTGTCACAAGACGACAGTGAAGTAGTAACCTCATTGGTTGTGGTGCATCCTCTAAGGATAGAATGTTACGAGCTTCCACCTCTTTTTGTGCGTTTTGATGATAGCTTAATCCGAGACTCGTGTGGGTTTGGTTTTCATGTTTCCACAAACACTTTGAAGATAGTGTGTGTTTTGTGTAAAAGTAACAAGGTATCTTATAACCCTGATGTGGTGAAGAAGTATCTATGAAAAATGGTACATGTATTTGGCACAAGCTCATGGCGGGAAATACTCCAAGTCCCGCCTGATCCGATAACGGATGGAGCCGTATTTTCTAATGGTTGTTTGCATTGGTTGGTTAGTTATCTTGAGGAACCAACCGAAGATGGTGGAAGACCGGTAATATGGTTTGATGTAGAGAAAGAAGAGTTTGGGTTGATTGATCCTCCGAAAACAATGTGTGATTTATGGAGAACCTATAGTTGTGTTGGCCTCAACGATGGATCTTTGTTGGTTTAACGTGGTCACAATATACCAAGATACACGATATGTTCAAAGAATTGCTTTTGAATTAATTGAAATAATAATATGTCATCAAGTTGTAAGATTACAGATTCTAATCTATATATACAAAGTAAAAAGGTGCGATTGAATAGTTGTGTTGGTTCAGTAGAATCAACAGATGTGTCGCTTCCTTTTGTAACTGCTAAATGGCAGTTATTCTTGAGAGTTGACTTTTAATGTAGTTGACTTTGACTTCGGGTTTGACCTTCTAAATAGGTAGAAACGGGTAAGATTGAGATTAACCCAATATTCTCCCCTTAATCACAATCGTCATCTCCTAGATCTTTGACTCCAATAAAGTGTCTCATTGTTAGAAATTTGATCTTCGGTAGTGCCTTTGTGAGTATGTCAGTCTTCTGATATTCTCCTCGAATAAATTCAACTTGTAAGTCTTCTCTTTCAACGCATTCTCGTATGAAGTGGTACTTCGTATCAATGTGTTTACTTCTCCCGTGAAAAACAGGATTCTTCATTAGTTCTATAGCTGATTTGTTATCAACTAGAATAGTTACCTTTTCTTCCTTCGAGTGCGTAAGCCTGCTGAGTAGTCTTTTTAACCATAATGCTTGTGTTGCTGCTGCAGTTGCTGCAATAAATTCAGATTCGCATGATGATAATGCTACTGTGGCTTGTTTCTGTGTGCTCCAGCTTATTGGTGAATCACCATAGTAGAAAATGATTCCAGTAGTTCCTTTGCCTTCTTGAGTGTTAACTCCATAGCTACTGTCGCTAAAGCCTTGTATTTTGTTTCCTCCATTATGTTTATAGGTGATACCGTAGTTCTTTGTTCTTTTAACATAACGTAGTACATGTCTAATTGCTTTCATGTGTTGCTCTTTAGGTTCTTGCATAAATCGACTAAGTAATCCAATGGAGTAACTTAAGTCGGGTCTTGTGTGAAGCAGATATCATAGACATCCAATTAAGCTTTTATATTCAGTTGAGTTGACCAATGTTCCTTCAGTATTCTTTGTCAATCTTGTTCCTGGATCCATAGGTATTAGGGTTTCATTGCAGTCCGTCATTCCAACTTCTTTTAGAATCTTGGTTGCGTATGCAGATTGCTTTATTGATATGTCACCTCCAGTTTGTGTGACTTCTATCCCTAGATAGTATGTTAATAATTCAAGGTCACTCATTTCGAATTTGTCTTCCATTTGAGCTTTAAATTTGTCGATCTCTTCCTTTGGTGTGCCAGTGATGATTAGATCATCTACGTAGACTCCTATAAGTAGAATTGAGTTCTTTGTGCTCTTTGTGTAGATCGCTTGTTCTAGTGCACATTTCTTGAAATCTAAGGACTTCAAGGTGTTATCCAGTTTTATGTTCCATGCACGTGGTGCTTGTCTTAGACCATATAGTGCTTTAATGAGTCTATAGACTTTTCCAGAATTCCCTTCTTGTATGAAGCCTTCCGGTTGTGAAACATAAACTTCTTCTTTTAAATCTCCATGTAGAAATGCAGATTTTACATTAAGGTGATGTACTTCCCATTTGTTATTAGCAGCTATGGTGAGTAATTGTAACACCCCCAAAATTTGATACAGCGGAAGACTCAACAAGCTTTCGGGGTGCTACGGGGATTGGTATCCAACACACGACAATATAGAACGAGATAAAGTAAACATAATAAAAACGCAACCAAAACAGGGTTTTAACGTTTACATTTATCCCAACATCATTCAGAGTCAGGCCCAAAATAACATAACAGTAGGTCCAAAATTAATTATCAGAGTTTAGAAAAATAGATCCATAACCCATGAGCCTTAGCCGAGCCTTCCATTCCAAGCATCCGTATCATCACTTAATTACCTGAGAAAACGTGCTAAAAGTCAGCTTTCGTTGGTGAGATCATAGGTTTAAATTCACCTAACAATATAGTGGACATATACGCAAAACGCTTGCTAGCTAGACTAAGGATTCACCAAAAGCCTGCGGATACCCTCCGCTCCAATCCTAACACACGGATACCCTCCGTTCCAATATAGATATTCGGGTAACCCCCGCAATACCAATAAATACTCGGATAACCTCCAAAGTATCAATAACCTATAGGTGCACGCTACAATATCTAAATAAGCCAACCTTGAATAGTACACACGAACCGTGTGACTAAAGCTGACAATAACAAATAAGTCAACCTTGAATAGTACACATAAAATATGTGACTAAAGCTGACAAAACATCCTAGTCCATATGCATAGCAAGTTTAGAAAGAATATAAAAGCGATAATAGTCCACATAAAATAATTTGCACGTTTCTCACCCCAAGTATTGAAAACATAGTTCAAGAGTAAAAGTGGGGCTATGACTCACCTCAAGTCCAGAAAATAGCAAGAAGAAGTCGGTAGAAATAAGATGTATAGTAACTCACGAAACAGCAACTACAGACTCGGCACGACCTAACAATATTAACTCATTCAGAAATCATTTCCTCAAATTCAAAATATTCCCAAACCCGGACGAAAATCCGTCTCATTCTCCGAAAATCCATTTTGTATTAGTTTGTTGTATTTACGTTTGGTATCCATACGGGTAGTGGGTCGACACAAAACAAACTAAAAAGAGCACACAAAGAATAATGAAATATACTATAGATCTAATATTAGCCCAATATATTATTTAAATAAATCGCCGAAGTTTATTAATTCCGTCAATTTAATAATCCTCGTATTTATTTACGTAACATACCATTCCAAGATTACACCCAATCCTAAAGCACATAGCACATAAATACTATATGGTATATATCGTAGTTTAATAAATTCCTTATATACATCGTCAAATTGGCCAGATTTCCCGATATATATACACGCAATTTATTACCCTTTACATATACCACAACCTATGGGCGTCGTAGGATACGATGCCCATTAATATATTCATTTCGTATAGCCAAATAACCCGATTCAACCCTACGGTTAAGTGGTTATTTAATTATAGAAAACGTTTATATTAATCGTCATATATCCGTGACAACACGAAAGTCACAAATAAAACTTACCTGGACTCGAGTGACAACGACTCCGCATAACTCGATAAGTTTACTCGTTATATATATATATATATATATATATATATATATATATATATATATATATATATATATATATATATATATATATATATATATATAGGGTAAGGTTCTAGAGAAAAGTCCACTTTGGTAGAAAAGTGAGAAAAAAAAGGTTATAGGGTTTAATTTGTAACATCTCAAACTTCAGGGGTATGTCTGCAAACATGCCCCCACCCCCCACCCCCCACCCCCCCCCACCCCGAAAAATTTTTTTTTCCCGCCAAAAAAAATTTTTTTTTGTAGCCAAAAAAAAAAATTTTTTTTTTTTGGGCCAAAAATTTTCCCGCCAAAAATTTATAACCCAGATGCACCTTTTTTTTTTAGTGCATCTGGGTTATAAAAATTGGTGCATCTCAGTTATAACTGAGATGCACCAATTTTTATAACTGAGATGCACTAAAAATAAAAGGTGCATCTGGGTTATAAAAATTGGTGCATCTCAGTTAACTGAGATGCACCAATTTTTATAACCTAGATGCACTAAAAAAAAAGGTGCATCTGTGTTATAAAATTTTGGCGGGAAAATTTTTGGCCCCAAAAAAAAATTTTTTTTGGCGGGAAAAAAATTTTTTTTTTCGGCGGGGGGGGGGGGGGGGGGGGGGGGGGGGGTGGGGGGTAGGGTGCAAATTTACAAAAACTCCTTAAAGAATGAATGAAAATACAATTAGGTCCCTGTAGTTTGGTGTGAAAAAAAGGAGGGGTTGATTTGTACACTTTTCTCACTTTTCTACCAAAGTGGACTTTTTTCATGATCCCACCTCTATATATATATATATATATATATAATATATATATATATATATATATATATATATATATATATATATATATATATATATATATATATATATATATATAAAATGACATTTTATTTAATGTTTAATAATTGTCGAGAGTTCCTCGTTTTATAACACCTTTTTATAACAATAATACGTTTAATAATATTACGCCACTTTCGTAGCCTAATATATATATCTAGTCGTATTATTTATAATATGACTCGTGATTATTATTATTAATAATATACGCGCTTATATAATTATATATCCGTTATTCACGTCTATATATTCATATAAACGTTTATATTATCAATAATTATTATTACGAGTTTTATTATTTACGTTTTAATTGTAAATAGTTATCGAGTCATACGAAATGGTCACATGTCCGAGTCATGACTCTCGGCTCATTGTCCAAGTCCAAAGTAATAAGCAAATGTCATAAATACAAAAGTATCTCCGTCCAACACAATCCCAATCCACGTGCTACAACAATAGGGTCTGACTACGGCACCCGACTAACCTATCTCCGTCATTCTAAGTGACCGTCTCACAATCGGTCCCCAATATCACAATTCGTCAACACTTCTCAATACCAAAATTCAATATCCAATGTCGAGACCCACTCAAACTTGGATACTATTTTATAATTTTCACCTTTAAGAATGATTGATTTCATGAAAGAATGTTATATTAATTAAATTAAGAAATAATAATAATAATAATAATAATAATAATAATAATAATAAAAACCACTCAAACTTGGATACTATTTCATAGTTTTCACCTTTAAGAATGATTGATTTCATGAAAATATCACTATTTAATCTTTTATTCACCTTCAAAAGTAACTAATAACTAATAATTAATTTAGAAAAGGTAGGCCCGAAAAAATAATGAACTAACATATAAAAATTTGAATAATATTCATCAATATTTTGACATTAAGTGATCAAATTTTTACCTTACAATGTTAATGTGATTATTATATTTATGGTTTAATTCTCTAATCAATCACCCACTAAAAATTGTACAAAAAAAGCATTTTAACATCCATGATGTAAAAAAAAAAGTCAACCATTAATTGACCCACCAATAATCCAAATTTTCATACACACCTTTTGTTTATCACAATACTATTCAAAAACTGCAAATTGTCATTAAACTTGAAAATATTTTCAAATATGGTAGAAAACTATATCTGCCACAATCAATAAAATACAACAATCACAACATGTAATTATATGAAACAACCAACATAAAACCTGTGTATGTCACAATCATGCTAAGAGAACAATTTTTCATTTAAATATAAAATAAACAATTTGAAAAAGCCATTACATGAAACATGCAACATGAAACATGAAACAAGAAACAAGAAACAGAATAATAGCAAGGCCAAATGTTTTTAACTTGACATTATTTCAAATAAAACATAACTTAACATTATTCAAAATAAAAGATAGCAAACATGCCACATGCATAAACAACTAATTGTTTTCATTCATTTTGACAGCGTTGCTTTCTTCTTCATGAAAAGCAGCATTAACTTGAGCCAATAGATCAGTCAACAATTCGAGCATGACTTTATGCCTGTTCTGAGTTTTCCTTAGTGCATCCAAACAATCCATTACAACCCCACGATTGCTTAACACTTCCAAATCAACCATCATAATCCTATTCTTAGCCATCACTCTCCTCAGATGTTCACAGCACACAAATAACAAGTTTCCAAGAGCTGATTCCTCACTAGACTGCTGCACAAACCATAACCGCATCATGTCGTGCAAATTATAAGTACCGGCCAGATTCATTAGATGATCCAACAACTGGAATTGAGCCATTGGAAAAACAAAAAATGCTTTGAAAAAGTGTATAACCAGTAATCCTAAAATAAAAAATAAGGCTTGAATAAATAGACCTGAAACTCTACAAGTGCTCATAAGCAGTTATGAACAATTATTTATAACTGTCAACATATCATTTATCAAAGACCCTTCAAATATCTAATTCAATTATCTACAAATGTGTAATAAATACGAATTTTAAAGGATAAATAACATTATTAAATCCTTTTAAAACATCAGTTACACATTCTTCTTAAAATTGCTGCAGTATTATTAATATAAAGATAAAAGGCCTTTTTCTATTTTGCTAAATAACATTCTAAGTAATCTGCAAGTGCTACTACCACACACAAATTAGACATTATATACTCTTAGAAAATTTTCTCCAAACATGGCTGAAGGTTTGTACTCAATATAATTTTTCCCATTCATATATATATAATAATTTCCATGCCTAGATAAATATAAATCGTATTAACAAATTTGTTCATGGTTCCTATGACCATTTACAGATTCAAATATCAATGTCAGAAACAGTTCATCCATCCATAACATACTGGGCAACTCACTAACCGTGCATTTGCAAACTTCTATAAGAGCAAACGGTAAAATTAGTGCTTTTAGTGGAATCAAGCTAACAGAC